>CM076579.1:1657190688-1657820790 GCA_034641835.2 Pinus albicaulis
TTTTAGGGTTTTATGTGAGGAAAATGACATGAAAAGAGAAAAACTAAGCAGCTGAAAAGAAGCCCTAGGGTCTGAAGTAGCTGGATATGCAGGAATATGAAAAACGACAGCGGTCGTAATTTAAAACCCGTGTGGAGTCGCCATTTGTTAGTATGAATTCTTCGTCGAAGCGTACAAAAAAGAACCACTTTAGCTACGCATAACTAATAGCCCTAACAACAATAATGGCTGCAAAACATCTTCAGATCTGCAATTAGTAGTTAAAGTGCTGCAACAAACAGATCTATAAATGGAAAGATATTAAGCAGTGAAGTAAAGAGTTTGCTCCATGCATCCAACAGACAAGATAAGAACACGATTTTTGAATGAATTTTTATATTACAGGGCACCTGGGAGGAAACAAGAAGGTGTATCCAGATCTCCTCAATGGGATGGGTTCTTTGTAGTCCTCAGCACTTCAGATCTAAGCTTTCTCTCTTGTAGATGTAGAAAACCCAATGTAGAAGGTAGAGCTCAATGGGAGCAACAATGGCAGAAAATGAGACCGAGTGTATAGATCCAGAGTGATCTAGTATGCAACAAAAGGTGAAGAATGATGGGGAAACCCTCCTATTTATAACAAAATATTGGGTCCTTCTAGATCTTGGTGCATGATTAAAATAATGTTAATCACATCTAGATCCACCTCTATGGAATATTTTATTATTATTTGTTGGAGGGAAAGGGTGTTTGACTTGGGTCAAATCCCTTGATTAGTGAAAAATAAATAAATAAATGATTTATTTATCTTTTTGAGGAAGTGGTTGGGATATAATCAAATAAATAATGATTTAGTTGATTAATGGTGGTTGATTTGGTCATATTTAACAAGGAATATTATTTAAATAATTATTCCTAGAAAATAATAAGATAACTATGGGTTTATCTCATTAATTTCTTTGTTTTCGGGTTAAACATGACTGGGAATAATAATTAAATTATGGTTTAATTAATTATTCCTTTTGGGGTTTCCTAATTAACATAGTGAGAGCAGTTTTACTTGGGGTAAAACTGGTCTTACATGGTGTACTTGGGTCCATCTAATGATGAAGAGTTAGATGACCAAAAAATGGTGTAACATTTATGTTCGTGTTGTGTTTAGTCTCTATGACTTTTATTTAAATATGTGTGCTAAGATGAAGTGAACTTTGGGTTCTGACTCATATAAAAAGGCGTTATTCAATTGACTGTGTGAGCAGTTTAAATCTGTCATATGTTTTAAAAAGAATTATATGGCTGCGCTCTGTATGAAGCAAGAAAATAATCAAGTTTCCATGTTTAAATTCGAAACAAAATTTCTATTTCAGCATTCCGGCATTTTAGAAGTCAACAAGATTTTTTTGTGTGAATACTAAAAGCTATTGCTTGTAATATTAGTGGAGTGCGCTCAGAGTTTTACAGGTACATTAATGGATTCCTAATTAACATAGTGAAAGCAGTTTTACTTGGGGTAAAACTGGTCTTATGTGGTGTACTTGGGTCCATCTAATGATGAAAGGTTAGACGACCAAAAAATGGTGTAACAGCCTGCTCTATAACTGACTCCAATTGACTCTTTTCTTCCGCAAAACCCAATCATACCTTTGGTGTTCCATACTCCCTTGTATGAATTATCTCAACACTTCTAGCTGCACTTTTATCTCACCTAATTCTCTATCAAGTTTATTCTTACTTGATATTTCATAGTATCCCTTAGAACCTTTACTATAACAATCAATAGTCATAGTCTTATTTCTTTTATGAAATCCTCTTTGTTCATCATGGACTACAAAAAAATTCATCCATACAAGCTAACTCCACCAACCTGTCTGTAGATACCGCACTAAGCTTTTCCATGCTTAGTCTTTTACTGGCATCTTTGCTGACTTCTTTCTTTTGATTTTGGCTCCTCCTTGAACCTTTCAGATAACCATCAGTGGTAATCTCTTCTTCTTCTCTCTGTGGAGTCATCCTGGTCCACCTTGTGAGATACAAGAAACCTCTTTTATCTCTAAAACAAGCGTAGTACTTGTCCCCAGTCCCAATTCATATCTTGGTGACTCTTCTTCTTCTTCTTGAGCATTCAACCTATGCTCCATCTTCATCTGCAGCCCATGCCATTTCAATTTCTTCCTCATAATCCATCACCACTTCTGGTCTTCATCACTCCATAGAAACTCCATCAATAGATCTAGATGGGTTCTCATCTCAGCTATTTCTCTCTTATATTCTTCATTATTCATCTCTTTCCATATGCCATTTGTATTGACATCTTCCTTCTTTACTTTGGGGTTGCGTCTTGAATCTTTGCTATGAATTTCAATGTCATATTCTTGAGTTCTTTCACCCTCTATGAGCTGCACTAGCCTCTTCAGTAACAGTCCCTCTTGCTACAACTTACCTCACCAAACTTCCTCTATGCTTAGTCTTTTGGAAAGTATTGGTCCTCAATCTAGAACCCTCCTTGAGCACACCTCTATGATCCTTCTATGCTTACCCTCACAATTCATATGAACAATATTGTCCTCTTATATTTCAACATCAGCTAAAATATTAGGTTCTGACCACACTTATTTTTCCTCCTTGAAACCCTTGCTAGCTTCCTTCATCAATGCCCTTAAAGGCTGTAATCTTCTTGCTGAGATGTTTTCACTCCTGCTACCACCTTATTTTCTGTGCTACTACTTTATCCATGCTATTGTAGCTCTTACGATTTTTCATAAGCCTTCAGTTCATAGTCTTACCTCTTAAGGTTCACTCGATTGGAATCAATGAGCAATATTTCTCAACTTTTCTTAGTTCAAATTCCTTCACACCGCCTCTCAGATCTTGTTGCTCTAATACCAATTGGTGTAGTCATAACTGAAAATCACACAAATACTCGTGGACCTGTGGGTTAGGACCCACTTAACTTCCTTTATATGCAGCTGGGGAAAATATCAAAGTTAATACATACGTGAAATGATCAACATTGTTCTTTATAATATAATGCACATAACCCAAAACACATTCATACATGTGGAACCTTCTTATCATAGGGTCCCACACACTCTCGACCAATTGCAACACATCCCAATCGCCTACCCACAACTTTCAACTCTTTAAAAATGCGCTAACCCATAAAACCTACGAAGTGCGCATTTGCACCAAGACGACACATGGATGCTCCTTGTCGTATCACATCCCTCACCCTTCTCACATCGAAAGTTATATTTTTTACCTTGCGAAATCATTAATTCTTAAATACTTCAATCGCCGACGCGAAATTGCGCCCTGTCGACACGCGTCTGTTTCACACTTCCTAAACTCACCTTAACCATTCATCTCTTGTCTTCAGAAATGCAATTTAATCGCAACTGTCCACTCAAAATTCTCGGCTCTTCTTTGCTTCTTTTTCCCGCTCTAGTCTCTGCCATTAATCCTTAATCTTTGTCTCAACGATTCAATCCTCGTCGTCGCTTCCTCCTTAGGAATTATTTTAAGTATTTTGTTCTTTATTTGGTTGCTCTTCTTTCTAATGCTGCTGCTCTGCGATATGACTTCCTCCACACTGCTCCTCCGCTATCCTTCTGAGTTTGTTCAAAATTATTCAACGCTATCTCTCCGGAGAATTGTGCAGTTTGGAAATGCGCAGATTCCCTAATGAGCTTGTTCTTAATCTCTCATCCCTTGGTCTCTTCCATAATTTTGTCTACATGAAGTTCATAGAAGCTTCATCTTCTCGCTCAGTCTGTATATTCATTAACAGAAATAATATGCCTATATAATAACACATAAATGAAATACTTTATTTCGATAGGGAAATAAACCAAACGGGTTAAAATAGAGAGCCCAATAAAAATCCAAAACACTTGGAATTCATTTATAAATGAAAATACACCTATTTCCCTCTCGTTCTCTCTTCTTCTCTGTGGATGGCAGAACCCTACAATGGTGGATTTTTTTTTTTTATGCCTTTCCCAAAATCCCCATATGGTTGAGAAAATTTTATTCAGTTTTAGAACAATTTATTCAACTAAATTCCTAACTAATCCTAATCTAACTATTATTTTAACCTACATATTAAAATGGCTATGTTAGCCCAAATTAGCTTTAAACAAAATAGTTTAAAACTAATGTCTTCAAATTATTAGGACTGCTAGTCCTCTTCCCAAGCCACAACATGTGACCAGCTTGTCACATTGCCAACTCTACCTTATTTCTCCTGCATCATTGACACCTTAGCAATTTTCTTAGAGGGTGCTTCGAGCCCTAGAGTAGCTTGATTATTGGGTTGGCACCTTGGCCATGGATGTGTGGAGAATTTTAGTTATTGTTGCCTTTGAAGTTGTTTCCCTCGCTTGTGGGTGACATGGTGGTTGAGCTCATGAAGCACTAGGTCTATGGTTGGGTGGAACAAGGAGAGCTTGCAACGAGACATCATTTTATATAGATAAGTATTCTTGCTCTATATTGTGTCGTGTATGTTATGCTTATGTGCAGTGTTAAGATTCAAACCCTATTTTCGGGTTTTGTGCATTCAATTATGCGTTTGTATGTATATATTTATTTACCTATGAATTCATGTATTTATGTGTTATTATTTTTCTATAAAGCCTAGCGTTAGGGATTATGTGTTTAAGTGTCAGTAATGGTTAGTATCGGGCGTAGTATTCCATTATAATTATCTAGTGCCCTGCAATGTATTATAATTATGTGTTATGTTTATAGTTGTATGTTTCTTGGTTCAAGGCTCTAGTTGGGGTTAGAAATAATGTAATTATTGCTCTATTAATTATGTCATGCATTTTTACTTGCGGGTTGAGTATTATGTCTGTAATTGATTGTAATTGTACATTCAAGGGAATTTGGTTAGCGTTAACTCCAAAGATTCAAGGGCTCTGTTGTGGGCTTTAGTTTAATTTTGAAAATTATGGATTATCTATGCATCCACAAGAATATCAGTAAGTTAAGTAATGAAATTTGGGTAATGGATACATAGTGAGTAGAACCCAGATTATATGCTTCCAAAAAAAAATGGGGAATATTGTTGATGATTTCAGTTTGGTTTACATAGTGTTGCCTGGCTAGAGGTTGGGGACATTAGAAAATGTGTTAAAGTCAAGCATGGAAAGAGATATGGATTACCAACTGTTACACGGTAATTTGTCACCGTCCCTGCAATTCCCCATCCCGCACAATTGGAGGGCCTCAATCTGTGACCTGTGAGCAGTGACATGACTTGAAACCACTTTCATGACATCCCTATGAACATGAGATTCCATTGCCCTGAAGACAACTCCTTGTGAAAAACCCTAAAAACACCCATTTTTTCATTGGCGCAGGAAGCCAGTTCAGTACCCGCACCAATGGGGGAAATCATTCAAAAAGGGTGTGCCAATTGGTTCTCTGTCTCAGAGTCGCACTCGCGCCAGCCATTTTAAGGAGTGTTTTTTAAAAATAAATGGCGGAAGTTTCATCCTAACCAATTCATAAACTAGAATCTAACTTGAGTTGGGTGGTTTGGCTCCAGATCTCCATGTAGGGGAAGTGGTTTGCCACCTCTCATGGAAGCTTCCGTGAGGATAGGGCCAATCCCATGATTATAGGGATCCCAACTCCCCTTCCTCCATCTATAAAAGCTTGCTCATCTCCTTTGCAAGCTATTTCCCAAGAGCCATCAGAGCCTTATGCTGCAAGAGCCTTGATTCATTTCCTTAAGGCCAAATCCAAGCAAGCAGATTATTGTCGAGACATCCGAAGAGAGAGGTTTGTCCCATCCCTGACAGGCTTTTTCGAGATGTGTTCTATCGGCGACCCTCCAAAGGAGAATTCAGGATCAGAGCCAGGTTGTATCCTCCTTTGATTGATTAATGATAAGCGACTATTGGTTATGGTTCCACTCCTGTTGTTGATTATGATGATGAGTTATGTCTTCTCTGACTGACATATAGTTGCGTATACTGGATTTTACGCTTGCGTTTGTTGTGTTTCTTGCATGTGTAGGTGTCTGGTCACGAAGATCGTGAGGATTGTGATCTACCAGAGCTAAGGAACGGGAGCGCTACTTTCTCTACGAGCGACAGCGTTGGATTCCGGGTAAGCCTTCATCGCTAGTTGGTTTATTTGCAATTAGGAACCTACACCATAGCGTGTGACGATTGTTGCTAGACCCGGTCTGGGCTAGTAGGGATTGCCTCTCTCCGTAGAGGGGATTTATCTCCACAACAAATTGGTGACTCCACTGGGGAGCTTGTTGTTGTTCTGCTTTGTAAGCTACAGACAGAGCCTGAAGGTAGCCAGATAGCCTTCGAAACACTATTGCTCTGCATTAGCGAAGTAGATCAAAGCTACTTCAGTCAATCTTCGGTTTAGTTTATGAACTGAACACTTGGAGTATTGTCTTGTCTTTTCGGTTGTTTCTCAACTCTGCTTGCTTGATCGGCTCTTTTGGTTGGCTCTTTTTGTGATTTTGGCTTTGGGTCAGATTGATCATCACTAGTCTGCTTGTTGGGTTTCCTATTTTTATTTTTCCATAGAAAACTCGACTGGTGCGCTTTACAGCCTGACAGTCGCACCCATTGGCGCAGGTTGATAGTGTATTACCTGCACCAATTCGTTTCTGGCGCTAGTTTCAGCCTCACAGTCGCGCCAATCCTGTGAGGTACTAGGGTTTGCTCTGTTCTGAGCTTCCTGAGGTTGATCCGTGTGTTTGGTCTTGTTTTTTCGACTGCTTGAGTGTTCTGGAGTCTTGTTTGACTGGTTGTGACCTTCGTCCTTTGGTTGTTTGCCCGTTTCCATCGATTTCACATTCTAGCCCTAGGGCATCTAGGTGCTCTTGTGTGTCGAGCCTCCCTTGGGAGTTTTTGGTTTCTGTTTGTTCAGTCAACCTTTTGATTGCTCCTTTGCATTCGTTTGGCAGTTTTTTATCATTGTATTGTGTTATTTGAGTGATTGTTCTCTTCTTCATTCGAGTTTTGCTTTGTCTCGCTTTGGGCCTAGATTACATGGTCCATTTTGAGTCTTTAGGATTCTTTTGGTTTTGAGGGACTGTTTTGTCAATTTGGATATCTGATTGTGTGTTTGCGTTGAGTGAGATTTGTTTGTTTTGCTCTTTCCTCATCACTTCTCAAATTGCTCTTTTCATTATTTTTCATTTTGTTTAGTGCACTTTTCTATTAAACATTGAAAATACAAAAAATCTCTTTTGCTTTCGATTAGTTAGTGCAAATTAAAATATTTTCGGTGTTATTAGTGATTAGTGACTTTGAGAGAAAATTTTTTTGGTTTCCATTAGCTGCATTAGAGACTTTGCTGGTTTTTCTCTGATCATTTTATTATTGTGTGAAAAGCTCTTAACTCTCTTGTAATTAGCTTTCACCGAAAGAAATGATATATTGTGGCATATAGTGTGCATTTAGGAGATTTCGAGACATAACACTCACTAGGGCCTGAAAACTGAAACGTAATTGAAGATAAACATTAAAATTTATTCAATTTACACTAAGGCAGCATTGAAACATTAACACAACATTTAGTGGTCTAGGCTAGAGACGTGTTCCGGCATCTTTAAACCTAGTAGCTGTCGTTCGCCTCTTGGCTTTAGACAACACTAGTGTGGACTTGTGCTCCCCGTACCATCGATTATATAAAGGGAGACCCCACTAGGTTTCTATCCTTTATCCATAGGAAGCCAAGTCTGCCGCCCTATACCCGTGATACATCGGACACAGCACTCGGGGAGATTGCCTGCACGTACGTTAAGTCCTTGGTTTATTTCTCTTTCATTTTGAAACAAAGGTGTATATTGCAGTTCACATTTATTTGGTACACCCTTTTCCTAGTATTCCTGAGTAGTCATTTGACCTTTTCTGACTCTTTAAATTTGAAAGGATCACCAAGCGCTTGTCCTTTCATGCTTGTTTCAAAACTGAAAGAGATAGAGTCACCTTTGATCCGTTTCTCGACTCTTAAAACATGAAACAGTGAAGTTTCTAAGTTTCAATGTGGTAAAATAAATCACCCGCGATCACACACCCTTTTAGATTTTGCTTGTTGGCCATTTGATTGTGTGCCTTGACTCTTTTTCAGCCCTTGTGTGTTGTGCCTGATCTTTTTTCATTATTGTCACAGTGGCGGAACCTTCCGTTTCGTCTACTGGTAGTCAATATACGGACGATCCATCAGAGGTTTCTCAATCCTCTGCCGAACCTCAACATCCCATTGTTTCTGAGGTTCTCGATGAAGGACCGGTTATGTCTGAGCTTCCCTTCGGAGGACCAGTTGAGTTCAATTGGCCCTTTTCCGACCCTTGGTCTGGATTTGGATTAGGGGAAGATTTCCCTCCTCTTACATCGGGTTCGCCTTTTATAGCTGTTGTTATTCCTCCTAGTCCTCGCCGTCTGTTACAGGATTTAGCGATAGGTTTAAATATGAGTGATTCTCCTAGCGAGGAGATCCCCATGTCTGGTGAAGATTACCAGTTATTCCCTCGACAGTTATTCCTAGAAGAAAACCCTGAACCATCTGTTATGTCATCACCCGGTCCCTCATTACCAGCAGGGTATATATCCTTGGGTCAGATTATTGCCGCCGCTGCCTCTATGGGGGTATCAACTCCTTCTACGAGGCCGGTTGTTCCTTTATTGGGGATGTCTCCATGGACACCTGTCACGTCATCCCCTCAGGTCACTTCTGTACCCATCAGGCCCACTGTGTGTGTGGCTACATCTACACCTACTGTTACCACTCAATCCGTAAGAACCACATCGCTTCCCGAAGATGTCTATATAGCATCTGCTATGCCGGAGAACATCTCTCTGGAGGAGTATCAATTGTCCCTACAACAATCAAACCCCGAGGTCGGACATTCCTCTTAAGATCCCAACCGCTCGTATTTTTTTCACTATGCACAGGACGGTACACTCGTGTATGTTTTTCCATATAACTACGATGAGCACGACAACCCTTTGCGTTTACCCGCTCCTGAGGCTCAAATTCATGCTCAGGGTTTACCGTATAACTAGGCTGGATAGCCTTATAACCCGCAAGGACAACCTTTTCAAGGACAACCTTCGGGCGAGCCTAGCTATCCTTATGACCTGTAGGGATAGCCCATACAGGGTTACCCTCCGAGCTAGCAAGGGCCATTATACGGTCCGCAAGGACAGTATTACAACCCTTCAGGTCAACTCGTGCGGGCTCTTCCTGGAGTCCCACTTGGGCAACCTCAAGGACTCACAGGTCAACCGGGGTACCAACCAGGGCCAGTATATGGTCCTGGGGGGCAAGTCCAACCTTCTCAACCCATGCAACCTCAGTATCCTCTTGGTCCCAACGTTGCACATCAGCCAGGACCATCTTATGGTCCTATTGCGGGTCAAACCGGTTATCAGCCACCACCTGGCTCCATTCCACCACCAGGCCAATCGGCCAATCCGGCACAACCTGGTGCTCCTCCACCAGGCCAACCAGTCCATCCGGCACAACCTGGTGCTCTTCAACAGCCAGGTCAACCTGCACAATCGGCACAACCTATTTATCCGGGTCAACCTGTTCAACCAGGGCAGCCCGTTCAGCCAGGTCAGCCCGTTCAACCAGGCCAGCCTGCACATCCTGTCAACCCTGCCCAACAACCAACTTATTCAATGCCGCAGCCAAATCAACTGCTGCACCCTAATTATCAGGCTCAGCAGGGTCCCACCTATCAGCAGCCCACTCAACCTCAAGGCGGTTACTATTCTCATGGTCAATACCGACCGAATTATAGCCAACCCCAAGGTTCTAACTATTACTCTCAACAACCCGGCTACACCTATGCTCAGCAGCCAAACCCACATGCTGCTCAAACGGAGCCGACATATAATCAAGGTCCATACTTCGGTTGTCAAGCCCCATACATTGGTTACCAGTAACCAAATCAGATTGGTTATACGCCCTATACCCCCTACGGTCAGAATCCTGCTGGACAGAACCCATGGGGGTAGGGATATTCTCAACTAGCGTGGAGTACAGGTACTGGTCCTTATCAAGGGCCAGGCATGCCGTTCAATCCACAATTGCCATTCTTGGCTACCTTGGAATTACCAGATGTTTCAAAATTAACTAACGATCCGATTTTTCACAATCCTTATTGGCCTCCGATTCCGACCAAGGTACCCGACGATTGCCCAAAATTTGAGGGTAAAGCTGGAGAGGACCCCCAAGCTCATGTAATGACTTACCATCTTTGGTGTTCGTCCAACTCTTGGGTGGATGATTCGATTCGTCTACGTCTCTTCCAGCGTACTCTTACTAGCGCTGCTGCCAAGTGGTATATCGAATTACCCCGTGGCATCTTTCAAGATTTCAATACGTTAGCCATGGCTTTTCTGACTCGATTTCGATTCTGGGTTCGCTATGGGCGGACGCATCTCGACTTCATTGAGCGAGGATGGGAGCCACCACATCTCGGATCACATTCATGAGTAGCGCGTCGTGGTGGCCCGATCAAGAGTTTGATAAACTTTGATCAACTACTAACTCATGGTTCACCAAAATCCTTCGTGAACAAGAATTTCCAAAGATATTTTCTGGGGCATGTGTTATGAAGAACAAGCCATAGTGTGTGCTCGGTATCTCGATCACAGTATACTCTCGATCCACAGCCTTGTTGTATGATATTTTGATGATGCTCCACCCAGAGACCTCTAGTCTCTCTTCTGCCTGGAGACAAATGGGTGTTATTGGTTTTGTATTGCAGAATTCTCAAAAATATTCGAATGGGAAGCAGAAGTCAAATTCTTCCAATAATTCTGCTCTTCCCGCCCCTCCAGATTCTGGAAAAACTGCAGAGGTTAATGCCGTTCAGGCCAATCCCACGGAAAATACCTCCAAAGGTAAAAAGAAGAGCAAAGGTAAATCCAAATCCAATGCTCTGAAGCCAGAGTCTTCCAAAACTCGAACTGAGGACGATTCTCAACGTAAACCGAAGTACCCCTACCTTATTTGTGAAGGAGATCACTATACCAAGGATTGTCCCCAAGGGTACGAAATTAGTCAACTTCTCAAAGGCTCCAAAGGGACTCCGACAGTTCTAAAAGAACCATTCCCGTCTTAGCAGACCCATATGGTTGAACAGCCTTCACCATCTGCACCATTTGGGTCCCAAGTCTTTATGATGAATGGTGCTGCACCTATCTCCATTGCTACTCATTCGAAGGATTATGCTGGATCATGCCAGGCAGCTGGGAAGGAAGTTGTGGATGACCCACCTCGCCCGCCTGTCTGCAGTCCATTGGAAATTGAGAAGCCTACTGCTGAACCTGTTGTGAAGCTGCCTTATAAAGGTGTTCTATGAAGATCTTCCTACAACCCAAATGCCCGTGCCGCTCAGCACTACAGTATTGTTGAGGATTTGGCACAGGCGCCTTCTGCTATGTCTGCATTGGAAGTTCTTCAAAGTTGCCCGTCACAATAGAAAGCTTTATTGTCTGCAATCGGTGGGATCGATCCCACTGATTCTAATCTTCTCATCTTCGACTCAGAAAACTTCACCCCCCAACTCCCACATCAGATCGCTCTTTTTATTCAAGTTGGGATCAATGGTCTTAACATACATAGGGCCATTGTGGATGAAGGTGCTTCTACCTGTGTCATATCATCCGCTTGCTGGAAGGCCATTGGCTCTCAAGCCCTTTCATCTTCTCCCAATGTCTTAGAGGCATTCGATCGTTGGGAATCGAAAGCCCTAGGTGTTCTCGAGAGTTTATCGATTACTTTACATGGGAAGATAGTCAACGTAGAAGTAGAATTGGTTGACGCCAAGATTAACTACAATATACTTCTCAACCGCAATTGGACTCACACCATGCTATGCATGCCATCCACCCTCTTTCGACTTCTTCAGTTCCCTCATGAGGGAAATATCGTTACGGTGGATCAGTTGTCTTTTTCACCTCCACCTCCGAGAAAAATGTTCCTTACGTGGATCAGATCCCAAATCCCCCTGATAGTGTAGGACCCGGCCTCTTCAAAGACCCCGTCCTCATGGGTATTTTTCTCGCACCGCCACCACACACCACTCAAGTTAATATTATCTCTATGTCTGACGATCCATGGCTCATCCTTTCACCTGAGCAGGTGTTTGATTTTTGAGAATCGATGCCCTTAACTCCAGTAGAGATTAATTACTATGAAATCGTTGCCGCATCTGATCCTAACCCTCCTCAGCATGCTCCGTCGACCATGGCTTTAGATGTCTACTCTCAATCCCCCTGGCTCGGTGAGGCTGACTCGCCTGATCCTCTTAAAGAGACTTTTCCTTCTGATGAAGCCATTGTTGAAACCATGTCTCTTGAGGAGTTGCCTTGGAGCAATATGCATCATTGTTCCTCCTTTATGCCTAGCCTGGGGGCAATGTTAGATTGTCTAGATAATTTTTCATCTCAGGTTCCCACTCCACCTCTACAGATGCCTATATTGACACATGAGGTCTTCTGAGAGGGAAACCTGAGCAACATTACTCAAACTATTTCGATCGACATCTCCATTAAACCGGGGATAGTTGAGAACATACATGTGGGAGTAACTTGTTCTCCTGATGAGATACGAGTTTATACTGATCTTTTTCAAGAATTCATAGACGTGTTCGCTTGGTTCTATGAGGAAATGCCTGGGATTGATCCTAGCATAGTAGTGCACGAGATTCCTACCTATCCTGGTGCGAAACTCATGCGCCAACGCCTATGCTCGATGCATCCTCGCAAAGTCGCTACCATTAAAGTAGAAGTTGAAAAAATTTTGAACGTGGGCTTCATCTACCCAATTCCCCTCACGGACTGGGTTTCAAATATTGTCCCTGTAGATAAGAAACAGGGCAATATAAGGGTCTTCGTTGATTATCATGATATTCATTGCGCCTGTCCTAAGGACAACTATCCTACTCCCTTCATAGATCAAATCATTGACGAATGTGCCGGGAGTGAGATTTATTCCCTAATGGATGGCTTTTCCGGGTATAATCAGATAAATATTCTACCTGCTGATCAACACAAGACTGCATTCATCTGTCCGTGGGGTACCTTTGCTTATAAAAAGCTCTTGTTTGGCTTGAAGAATGCTGGAGCTACTTTCCAGCGTGCGATGTCTTATGCATTCCATGACATACGCCATATCATTCAGCCTTATCTGGATGATCTGCCAGCTCACTCAGCTCGGCGGGAGGACCACCCAGAACACCTCCGCCAGATTTTCCTTCGCTGTCGACGCTATAATATCCGACTTAACCCTCATAAATGCGTATTTTGCGTGGATTCTGGCCGTCTTTTGGGGTTCATAGTCTCCAAGGACGGGATTCACCTCGACCCCCTAAAGGTCGAGGCCATTGTCAATCTCCCATCACCCTCCTCATTATATCAATTGCAGAGTCTGCAGGGAAAAGCTAATTTCCTTCGACGCTTTATACCAAACTATGCGGAAGTGGCCAAAGGATTCACGCGTCTTTTAAAGCAGAACGTTCCCTTTCATTGGGACAACATTGCTCAACAATCCTTTGAGAAGCTTAAGACGTTACTCGTTAATGCTTCGTTGCTTCGGCCTCCAAACTATCACCGTGATTTCACTCTATATTTGGCCGCCGCGATTAGCACTATAGCTATGGTTCTAGTGCAGGACGACAATGATGGCAATGAACATGTTTTCTATTATCTATCACGGAACCTTCTTGACACAGAGACACGTTACGCTCATGTCGAGAAGCTGGCATTAGCAGCCGTACAAGCTGTGCAGCGTTTTCGCCACTACATCCTGCTGTGTACAACAACCGTGGTTTTGGATTGAAACCCCATGATATACATTCTATCTCGACAATTATTGGGGGGAAAATACTCCAAATGGATCATTATCCTTCAGGAGTTCAACTTAGAGTTTACCACTGCTAAGTCGACCAAATCACCGGTTTTTGCAGATCTCATTTGCTCCCTCCCGACAGACTCCACACCCTCTCACTCTGAAGATCATATCCCAGACGAAACCCTCTTCCTTATCAGCACCCGTGACCTGTGGTATGGCGATATTATTGTGTATCTTCAAACGTCAACGTTTCGGTGTGATTTGACCAAAGATGCCCGACGTCGGATTCGGCATCAGTCTCAACCCTACCGCATTGTAGGAGATACTTTATACCATGTTGGAGTAGATTCAGTGCTCTATCGGTGCTTGACACTGGAAGAGGCTGAACGAGTCTTAAATGACTGTCACAGTGGTGCCTGTGGCGGTCACATGTCTGGATATGCCACCGCCCAGAAGATTCTGCATGCGGGTTACTTCTAGTCGTCAATCTTTAAAGACTATATTGTCGCAGTCCGCAAATGTCATTCGTGCCAGGTTTTTCAGCACAAGATGTGCGCGCCACCTCTCCCATTGCATCCTGTCATTACTGTCGGCCCTTTTGCAAAATGGGGCGTATATTTCATGTCGTGTAACCCTCATTCGTCCGGGGGGCATGCATATATAATCGTCGATGTCGACTACTTTACGAAATGGGCCGAAGCGATGCCTACACTAGTCGTCGATGGTAAGACAGCGGCCCAGTTAATTTTCAACCATATTATTGCATGTTTTGGGGTCCCTCAGGCCATTGTTACCGATCATGGTACTCACTTTCGAGATTACATGATGGCCAAGCTGACATCAAGATTAGGCTTACGACACGATAGCTCAACGCCATATTACCCCCAGGAAAATGGCCAGGTTGAGGTTGTGAACAAGGTTTTGGTCATAATGCTTCAACGAACAGTTGGAATTCATAAGTCCATTTGGCACCTCCAATTGTTCTCAGCTCTATGGGCATACCAGACGTCAGCAAAGAGTGCAATTGGATTCACACCATTCCAATTGGTGTATGGTCTGGAAGCAACTCTTCCGGTTGAGTGCGAAATTCCTTCCTTAAATTTGGCTGTGGAAATTTTACCCGACACTTCTCCTGAAGAAGAGCATCTCTTGTATTTGGAACGGTTGGATGAAACCCGCCACTTGGCTACCTTAGTCATTGAGGCACAGAAAAAGCAGGTCAAAGCACACTTTGATCAATAAGTCTCTCCACGTTCCTTTGTCGAAGGGGACCTTGTCCTCCTATACGACCAAGCGCACGACAAACTCGGGCAGGAAAGCTCTAACCCATGTGGCATGGGCCCTACATAGTAAAACGAGTATTGAAAAATGGGACTTATGAGCTCATTGATTATGAAGTAGTTCCGTTGGCGCAGCCTAGAAATGGGCTGTACCTTAAAAAATACTACGCTTGAAGTCATTTTTGGTGTGGTGTGTGTACATAGGTTTGTATATTCATTTGTGTGCATGTGTGGTGTGGTGTGCATGTAAGCATATTTCTGCTGATCGGGTCTTCCTGATTGTGCAGATGTCTATTACTCCGTTTGTGGGTTTCGCGGATGGTGCCTCTCGCAGTACCAGGAATCCGTCTTCGGCGGCCTGGGTAATCTATGATCCTGCTGGTGAGTTGGTTAACCTGTAAGGTGTGTGTCTGGGTCCTGCTACAAATAATATAACGGAATATAGTGTTGTATTGGAATTATTAACCGAGGCTGTGGACCTCGGCATTCGTGAATTACTTGTGTATCTAGACTCACAATTTGTAGTATTACAACTTAACGGGCATTATTCAGTAATAAATCCATCCATTTTACGTCTGTATTTGCGTATTCATCTGCTGGAGAGAAATTTTGACTATATTACATATCAACACATACCCAGACATATGAACACATTAACAGATGCAGTAGCTAATTTGGTTCTAGATAGACATTTGCGCAATTTATAAACAAAACATCATCACATGTAGAAAGATCCATCCAGAAATAGGTATGTATATATATATATATATATATATATATATATATATATATATATATATATATATATATATCTGTGTGTGTGTGTGTGTGTGTGTGTGTGTGTCGAAATGTTTACATAGTGTGCATCACATAAAATAAAAAAATATACATGTTCGTCTTAATACATCCGGAGACGACATGTCTCTCAAAAAATACATGCATGAACGAAGCCCTAGGTGTCTAATCCATATGGTTCTCGTGGTAACATGCTACTGTGTGCACTAAGTGTCTCAAAAGGCGGTGGAGGCGACTAGGCACTCCCACCGTATGTCTCTAATATGCCATCGGGACATCTGCCATCCAGGCATAGTCTGGAATCCCCCGGGTGATCCCCTCAAGGTTATGGATCAACTCTCCTCCCTCGGCACCCTCTGCCTAAGGATCAACTGCGGGCTGAGTTCTCTGTGCAATAGGAGACATACCGGCAGGTCTCTCTGGGCCGACATCTACATACATATAAAACTGTTGTTATAACGGACATGTATTACCAAAAAATCATAAAACATAAAAATCGAAAAACAAAAAGAGAGTATCATACCCAACTCCTCATCCCAATCCTCCCCCTCCGGGTGCGGAAGATCGGGATCTCCAGTGAAATCGGTCCCAATATTGTAGGGCCAGTCCTCAACCACGATCAACTGACGCCGTAACCATCCAAAAAACTCAGGCCTCCAAGACATCTGTTGGCCTCCTCCTGACCTGGGCATAAGTGCTTCCCAGCGAGCCATCCTCGGCTCTCATGGTATCGGCTCAAAAACTATGGCCCCTTGGCCCTGGAAGATAGGTAGTCGTTCCAGGATGAACGACACCAAAATGGAATCGTAGCCAAACTGTTTTAGTTTGACTTGCTTGCATCTCGTCATCTGCCTCTTAATATTGGTTGTCACCGCTGTAGCCCAATAAAATAGTGTAGGACTCATACACTCAGAGGCTAGTATGAGTTGGGATTTGGTTGCCTCGTGTGGAGCTTGTGATCCCGCAGCTCGTCTAATGGTGTGTAGCACTACTCTGAGTGCTAGATCCTCAACAGTGTGGATGTCCACCTTCCCGCTTCCTGATCTGGTCCGTGCCCTCGGGCACACCCTCGCCATTACTTGTTCCATATTTTCACCAGAAGGTCTACTGCCTGTCAAGATGGGCACCGGACCTCTGCGCGATAGTCCGGTTATGAAATATACATCGAAAACCTCAAGTTCCAACACTTGGTCCCGAAGCTTAAACACTTCTTCATTTTCATCCCATATACTGACCAAGTATTGTAGTAGCTTCGGTTGAGCTCGTAAGCAGGGCGTCAGGAAGAAATTTTTGAGTCCACAGTTCTTAAGTGCATTCATACAAGCTTCATTCTCCATAGCCATTTCATCCTCTTCCCCATGCTCCCTCTCCTTCCATTTGATAACCATTATGCCTGAGTAACCTGCATCAACATGATAAAAAAGCCTCGATTATATCTCTGTTATGCTTGAAATTTTATTTGGATCGCTTGCAATTCAAAATTATGAAGTGGAAAATTGAGTTCCGCCGTTGGTGCGACTGTTTCCCTAACAGTCGCGCCCGTTGGCGTGGCCCCTTTGTAAGCAAAAGGCCATTGGCGCGGGTCCATGCCCGATATCTGCGCTAATTGGCAAAGCCCTAAAATTTTAAAACTTTTCCACAGAAGTCTAATCCATGATGGAAATCTCTAAAAAATGGATTTAAATGGAGTTAAAGGAAGCGCCCCTTACCTAGATCAAATAGGAATCTGAATGATAGCCCGGATCGGTCGCAGTCGTTGTCAGAAGTTTGCACACAGATGGACCACTGTTGCTCTCCAATGAGGTAAATAGTAAAAGTAATTTTGTTTTTACCATTTGAGACTTATTTATAACTTTTTGAAATCTAATTAGGTTTTAAAAGTCATTTTTTATTAATATTTTAATATATTTTGTCAAAAATGGATTTTAAACTTGCCTTTATGTGCAGCAACAGGTTTTTACGCAACTTAAACGGTGACACGAGTTGTATTTTATACTTTTTCGGACTCGGTAAATATATGGAAAAGTCATTTTGGAGTCATCTTTCAGCTCTTTTCTGACTCTCTAAACATGAAAAGATTGTCGAGGCCCTTGTCATTTCGATCTCATTAAAGTGGCCATGAAACGACATCTACCTAGTATACGTTTGCCCCTTTTTCAGGCTGGGATAGATTATTTACGAAAAAGGAATACCCTAGCCTATCGCGACTAGGAGGTTCTCTCAGACTTTGTTTTATACCTTTTTGGGTCTGGGGGACTATTTATGAAAAGGGACCGTTGGATTTTACTTTTCTGCTATCTTTTCAGACTCTCTAAACATGAAAAGATGCCGATTTCTTCCTTTGTCAGACTCGTTAAACCCTGATGACATTGGATTCAGTCGTAATGACGGTATCCGAGTTCCTCCTTCCTAGGCCTCATTAAATGTACTAGGATGGACTTATATAGTGAGCATATGGTATCCTCTTCAAGCTTGTGTAAAAATAAAGAGGTACTCGCCAGAAATGGTGGGGAAAATGGAACCAACATCATTGTCGTGTCAGCAGTATGTCGCTCTTGAACATGGCACTTGTCATCATTCGTGTCGGGTTGGGGATATCTCATCTCGTTTTTTCCACTTGCCTCCATGGGTTTGGGTGATCCCTTTTGACCTCTCATCTGCTCTTTTCCTTGTCATCATGACCCTTGATCTTTTGATTTCAAATACTGCCAAATCCACTGTTGTGTCGTCGATATGTTCAAGAGAAGTTGACCTCTGCAGATTCCAACCTTCCTCTGATTCTCATCTGATCGTGATTCACAAAGACATTATGTTCCTCTATCTCATGTCGATGATGTGGGAAACACTATGGCCCACCTTCGATCAAGGTCACTTCCTATCGACTTCATCTCATTATCCAGGAAGATGGTCTAGAGACTCCCTTCCGGTACCTTGGAGCCTGCATGCCTCAATGGCAGGTTCTTCGCGTTCGACGTGAGGTTTTCATTATTGACCTCCGATCGAGTGATTCTACGGGTCTTTGATGCCAGCTCATTGATTCACATGCTGTGGATTGTACCTATAGTACCTTGAGGGCCATTGTCATCATTGGTGGTACCTCTCGCATCTGTTAACAACTTTCATCACTGGCTGGTAATTAAGCGATGTTCTCGCATGTTCGACTTCAGCTCACATATTCACATGCTTGAACTTGTGCTTTGTTTAGGTCAAGATGGAGCGCAAGACCCTGGACTGTTATAATCTAGGCTACGATTTTGTGGATTCTTATGATTAGTTACATGACTCACTAATTGGATGGCTGCGACCATACCTGAGTCTATTTATCGATCCTCACTGGGTGGCTGCGTCCATGCCCTGGATCTAGATTATTGTATACTCTGTTATGGATGGTTGTGCCCATACCATGTATATATCATGTATCTGAGATATCAGTTGTATTTCCCTACGCAGGTTTTCCGATGGTGGTGTTTTCAGTTGGACACGTTCTCGTAAAGCATTTCACCCCTCTCTCTCTTTCAGGCCTCCTGCTTTAGGGGGCATCTGTTACACAGTAATTTGTCACTGTCCCTGCAATTACCCATCCCACACAATTGGAGGGCCTCATTCTGTGACCTGTGAGCAGTGACATGACTTGAAACCACTTTCATGACATCCCTCCGAACATGAGCTTCCATTTCCCTGAAGACAACTCCTTGTGAAAAACCCTAAAAACACCCCTTTTTGCACTGGCGCAGGAAGCCAGTTCAGTACCCGCACCAATGGGGGAAATCATTCAAAAAGGGCACGCCAATTGGCGCTATGTCTTAGAGTCGCACTCGTGCCAGCCATTTTAAGGATTTTTTTTTAAAAATAAATGGCAGAAGTTTCATCCTAACCAATTCATAAACTAGAATCTAACTTGAGTTGGGTGGTTTGGCTCTGGATCTCCATGTAGGGGAAGTGGTTTGCCACCTCTCATGGAATCTTCCTTGAGGATAGGGCCAATCCCATGATTATAGGGATCCCAACTCCCCTTCCTCCATCTATAAAAGCTTGCTCATCTCCTTTGCAAGCTAGTTCCCAAGAGCTATCAGTGCCTTATGCTGCAAGATCCTTGATTAATTCATTTCCTTAAGGCCAAATCCAAGCAAGGATATTATTGTCGAGACATCCGAAGAGAGAGGTTTGTCCCATCCTTGACAGGATTTTTCGAGATGTGTTCCATTGGCGACCCTCCGAAGGAGAATTCAACGTCAGAGCCAGGTTGTATCCTCCTTTGATTGATTAATGATAAGCGACTATTGGTTATGGTTCCACTCCTAATGTTTATTATGATGATGATTTATGTATTCTCTGACTGACATATAGTTGCGTATACTGGATTTTACGCTTGTGTTTGTTGTGTTTCTTGCATGTGCAGGTGTCCGGTCACAGAGATCGTGAGGATTGTGATTTTCCAGAGCTAAGGAACGGGAGCGCTACTTTCTCTACAAGCAAGAGCGTTGAATTCCGGGTAAGCCTTCATCGCTAGATGGTTTATTTGCAATTAGGAACCTACACCATAGCGTGTGACGATTGTTGCTGGACCCGATCTGGTCTAGTAGGGATTGCCTCTGTCCACAGAGGGGATTTACCTCCACAACACCAACCATTAATATATGTCATTAACCAATGTGATCCAAATCACCATTGATGTCAATGAGCATCAAGGTACCTTAGTACATATTGCAAGGTGTGAATAAAGATGTTGAAGATGTGTTTCCTGTAATATCTGACAATCAAGGGACATTGATGTATTCCCACTATCATCAACGAGAAAACCTGCCATTGATGTGTACAAGCTCCAAGGTACCAAAATAGCCTTCAACCCAGATAATGTGTTGAGGTCGATGGGTCAAGACTCATTAGTAGGAGGGCGTTAATGCACCCGAAATCATCTAGAATGAGCACAAATATAAAAATTTGAAGTATTTGTAGAGGATCATCAACATTATATTGTAAAAATTATTGAGAAATTTTCCAGCTAGTAACCTATTTGTCAAGCAAAGCCCTTTTCTAACTGCACAAGTGTCCTGTTTTTCATAATTAGACTTTGTTTTAATCTTTATTACACACACACACACACACAAATCCAAAATTAAACTATAACACACCATAATATATATGTACCCATGATACAAAGATGCAACAAAAATAATAGTTCATTTCATTAATATCAAAGAACTGAAATATGCTTACATACATAGTGGAACAATAAACTAGCTCGGATGATGGTAGCTTGTCTCTGAGAATAGATGTGGTGGCTACATTCCCATAAACTGTGTTAAAATGAGGCTCAAGGGCCTTTATACTATTGAACAACAAGGGAAAACCCTAAACAACCAAAACCATAACCCCAAGAGATGGGACACCAAGAGTTTGTGGGCCCCGTTGAGGTTAGTTTGGCAACCAAATTCTCGAGGTCGTAACTTGGTCACATTATCTCAATTTGGCATGCATGATGCCTAGTTGGAAATATCTCTCCGAGTACTACATGATTTTCTGCAAGACCCTGCCTACAACTACAAGCCTACTACGGACCTCAAAAAACACCGTTTAGGGGGTCAAAACTGCTCTGGAAGTTCAGGACCCAAAAAAATACTAAAAATAGTAAATGCTACTATAATCAAGGAAACAAATGAAAACAACTGTGATAGGCATGTGGCCACCAATATCCACCTATATCAATCCTCTCTTCTTAGGAATTAATGGTCCCCATTGTGTGCAAAGTCTACATGAGGTGAGGAAATTTTTGTTGAGCCTAGTCCCTCGTGAACCACTTTCCCTAGTGAAGGAGTTGACTTGCTTTGACAAATCAATATAGATGGATACTCTGTTGGCGAGTGTTATTGATATGTGTGTCTATGATTTGATCAGTTGTGGCCTATTGCACACAATTTTGTCTTAACTCTCTTGGTGTGAGTTGTTTTGCAATGTCGTATGTGTTCAATAATGGTGGAAAGTATGGCCGAAGGTGGTCCACATTGAAATCTGGGTGTGGGACAAGGAATAGTGGAATGTTGAGCTTGAAGGAATTTTCCCATACAACCTTGCTGATGGTGTATGGCCCATATCGGAGTAGGCGAAACTTGCGATGGGCCCAGTGAGGCACCCCTTCTGCAAATGTAGCCAAAATTTGTCGCCCACCTAGAACTTGTGTGGAACACGATGCCAATAAAGTCGCTACTTGTACTTAGCATTGATCACATTAAATGGTTTTCTGTTATAAGGAAGCTAAAGATGTGACCAATCAATTGCAAAGTAACCATGTAGTTTCTACGACCAGTCCTTGCTTAAAATAAGACCATAGAATTCAGGGATGTCTGCAACCAAAATATCGATTTTGACAAATTTTTGTATTTGAACATAATATAATCAAAACAAAATTTATCTCTCCTAAAACTTTGAATTTTGACCAGTCTAATTAGAAAATAGGAAAATCATATTTATGAGGGGAACTATTTAATTTGATACAAACTAAATAAGGCATGATATTTGTTGATGCACGAGAATCTACTAAACAATTATGAACATTCTTATTAAAAATTTCAAAATTCAAAAGAAAAGGAGTGTGATAATTTTATCTATCTCCAATCAAAATAACATTTGAATAATCAATCTTATCGGTAGGAGCATTCAGGGGTTTTCCTTTTCCTTTTTAGGCTTTCGCAGTAACAACAGTAGAAGGCAATGAACATGCACGAACTACATTTAATTCATTGAGTAAAATTTTTTGTTGTTATATTAATTTACTGACCTCATATAAGGAAATATTGGTTTTAGTATTTTTCATGTCTTATACAATATTAGATTCAATGCTATCCGAAATTATTAAAGTTTTAGATGATGAGGGAGCCTTGGAAGAAATTGGAGTAGAATCAGAAGATTGAGTAGAAGTATTTTTTACTGTATATTTTTCTTTACTAGAAGGATTAGGGTAATTTTTATTTTTATTTAATGGAGAAGTATCAACAAGTCCCTTACTTCTAGTAATCATTGGAAAAGTTTTTTCTTCTTCTTCATTTTCTGAAGTGTTCAGAATGAAGTCCATAAACCATGAGCCTCAACTATTTCATCTTCTTGAGCTTCATCAATAGATAAGGTTGCTTCTTATTCTTTGCCATCTTCATCGGATTGTACATTCGATGTATCGACAGGAGATTGTGATTGTGATGGTTGATTCATTTTGAAAGGATGAAAGGAATTCCTTGAAAAATCAACAACCAATTTCTTGATCTCTACCATTTCATTAGACATTTTCTTCAAAACCTTTTGTAATCCCTCCAAATCGTAAAGATATTTGGGAGTATTTTTCTTGGATTCATCCTTAAAGGTGACTTTTTTTGTTTTCTTTATTTCTTCAGTAGAAAATTTCATATCAAGTGCCATAACTCTCTTCTTAAGAGATAGAGCTTATTTCATGTTATCAATTAGTATTTTTTTATTAGCTCCATCTATGAACATAGCAATATTTGAAGGAAGAGCACTAATGTACCATTCAATCTGCACATTAGTACTAGGTGTGGAAGTCTCTAGGATTTTATTTAACACATTTTTTAAATCTTGAGTTAAAATCCTTAATTTTCTCCTTTGGGTTGGTCTTTAGATTTGAAAAATTGTTAATTAAAGTAGCAGTTGTTCGATCATCTCCAAATTTCAACAAAAAATGCTCTTCATATGTATCCCAACTTGTGATTGATCCAGTAGGTAGTGAGAAATACCAAGACCCTACAGATCCTTCAAATGTGTAAGGGAAAATTCTGCAAACACAATACTCTTCTAAGAAGCCATTGAGATTAATGGCCAACATAAAATTATGAAGGTGTTCCTCTCGAGTAAAACCATCATTTGGATTAAATTTAGGTAACCATGTCTATGTATATTTGGGAAGGGGATGTAAGGTGTAGCCATTTGAACTTCCCCTAGGTTTTTCCATGTTCGATTAGGAATTCTGTCAGTAGTAGGTCTAGAAGAAGTTGTACTTGAAGCAGAGGATGTACAAGGATTTACAGTTGAAGACGATGCCCTTGTAGTAATAATTGTACTAATTGTTTGTGAGAGAAAAATGTGAGTGGAAGTAGGAGAAAGAGGATGATAGGAAGAATTAAAACGATTTTGAGAATAAATGAGGTTGAGAGAAGGAGTTTGAGGTGGAGAAGATGAGGTAACTTCACTAGCTAAAGATTCTTCTTCTGAAGTGTTTTTCCTTCTCCAATGAGTGGGTAATTGGAATTCAAATGGCTTGAATCCAAGATTTTTACTCTGGGATCTAGTCAAAACTCCATAATATTTAAGGGATTAATAAAAAATTCCTTAAGAAAAATAAAATTGAGCGGTATTTCTCCAGATATAAAAATTCCTTCCAATATTTGAATTAAAGCTTGTAGCTCAGATGGCTTTGTAACTAGTTTTGTCTCAGTGGAAGTTTTATCTTTTTATTTGGAACTGAGCTAGGAGATTGAGTGGATGATTGAACAAATTTAGATCTAGAATTTGGAGATTTAGAATGTGATATTCAAGTTGGTGAGTATTTTGAGGGAGAACGAATCTCTAGATGACCTGTATATTTCAAAGAATACTTTTTTTCCATTCATATTTTGATGACCCTCCTTCTAGCACCAAAATTTTTGAAGGCCATGTAAATGTTCCCATAACTAGATATATGACTGTAATGTTTTCTTTCGTATATGTACATGGGTTCACAAATAATATGGTTTGGGATATTCTAGTTTTGTCTTGGCATTATTGTACTTAACCAGGAGTTTGGTTTATAATGTTCGGTGTTTAATCTTTGTGAGTTTTCCATAAAGGCTCTTAGGCTCAGGGTTTCGCTTTCATACCAACCCTTACTGTGTACCCTCTTTTCAGAGCCTTGTTGCCTACAAATTTCTCATAGATAGTGTTTTATTTCTACACAGGACAGTGCTAATAAAATACATTGCTTACAAGGATAAGGTTTTTATATGCCCAATAGGGTTTTGGGTAGCTTCACGGCTAAAAAAAACTTACCTTTACCATACCTTCTTTAGTTTTCTACCCTTACCCCATTTTTCATAGAAATATAAACAAACTAAATAAATATTAATCATACTATTTATCTTTTTAGAATATTGCCTTTAAAGTCTAATCCTATGCTGTAAATTAATGAATAACATAAGTACTCATACATAATACATTCGATACAGTAACATCATAATTTTCTCATATTAAACACGTTACTCATAAGACTTATCTGGAATTTCTGCTTTATTGGTTAGGCCACCCAACCGTGAGTGAGGTGATCACGTCCTCAATTCCCCCTGTGCTCCTCACCAGAGTGAAAGTCAGCAGTAGGATCTCTGGATTTAGACCTTGAGACCTCTTGTCCAGTCTTTTGCTCCAATCCGAATAGAAGAGCTCCACTGGTTCTCAACTAGCTCTGGACTTCTATGTTCACAGCTATCAGATGTCCCTCTTTTCCTTCTTTCACATAACCCCTTCCCATGTTTGAGATTTCCTTCTTATCCTCAATGGGGAAGGTAACTGTCAATTAACTGTTTCTTTCCAACCACTCTTTTCCTTCTTTCACATAACCCCTTCCCATGTTTGAGATTTCCTTCTTATCCTCAGTGGGAAAGGTAACTATCAATTAATTGTTTCTTTCCAGTCACTCTGTAAACTTGGAAATATTTACAAACTAGTTATGGAAATTTAGAATAAAATTCTTTATTCATAAAAGAAAATGTAACTTAGGTTCATCAACCAATTAACATATTTGTTAATCACTTTTTCACTTAAAAATCAAATTTACATTATAATTTTTTTTTTTTTTAAATAAGGAAATTAAGCTGGGTGGGTGTTACATCGTTGAATCCATCCATGCATTCAAAAATGTATTTTAAACAACAAAAAAATCACATTCTTTATTAAAATTGTAACATCAAATTCCAATAAAAATTCTTTTATAAATTGTCCATGGGGTCTTGGTTAAACGGTGATGAGGCGGGCTGTTATAGCACTCATCATAGGTTTAATTCCCTTCCCCAATCGGGGTGATGTATCTAGACATGTTGATGAAAATGGAGCAAAAAGAGAGAGAGAGAGAGAGAGAGAGAGAGAAAGTGAAAAATGAAAGGAACTACCAAGCTTACAAAAAAAAAAAAATCTTTTATAAATTAAACTAAGATTAATAAAAATGTTGTCTTTCATCATTTTAATAATTTTTATAATATTTTCCATGGGGTCTTGTATAGATGGTGATATGGTGCTCTGTTAAGACACTCCTTGATGTGATATATTGGACATATTGAAGATGTAGTCCTGCCAAACTTACTATATATATATATATATATATATATATATATATATATATATATATATATATATATATATATATTGAAAAAGAGAGTAAGCTATTTTTTCCATCATGAAATTTCTAATCAATAATTGGGTAGAAAGGTGCTCTCCAACCCAGTATGGTAAAGAGTAAAGTTTAATTTGGATAAAAATAAAATAATTTAAAAAAACAAATAAATTAAATAAAAATATTAATCTAATGTAAATATTTTAAGTTTGTAAATAATAATAATAATAAATGGTCCATGTTATTGAGAACTCGCGATATTTATTTGGAATATAGCCTATTTAAAAGGGAAATTAAATCAGCATAGATCCATCTTAACTCTAGATCTATCAAAAAAATCAAAATCTCTTGATATGTAAACTTATTTTAAATTGAAATAAATTAAATCTCTTTATATGTAAACTTCTTTTAGAGTGAAAAGAGATTTAATTCCTCTCAAAACTTAATAGAACCAAAACTAAAATAACTCAATTCCTACTAACATCTAAGCCTCCATCTCTATTAAGGTTGTGAGGATGCTTAATGATTTCCAGGGCTTCGCGCACTTTATGCTTAAAATGATGCTTTTCATTGGTAATGGCCACTGTGTCTTCAAGGCATATGTGGTGACATGTTTTATTTGAGTGTTCTGCCAAAGCCGAGGTTTTGGTTCTTCCTAGTCTTATGTTAGCACCATGTTCTTTAAGCCTTATTTTGAAGGTCCTGCTTGTTTCCCCAATATAGCATTCTCCGCAAGAGCAATTAATTTTGTAAACTCCTTTTTGTTGGAGGTGTTCGGGGTCATCTTTGACAGATTTCATCCTCTATATGATGGTTATTAGAGGTTTGAAGGATGCTCTGATGTCCTTATTGGCTAGAACTTTGGCCAACTTATCCGTGACCCCTTGGTTATAGGGGAGATATATTGCTTTTATTGTTGAGGAATTATCAGTTATACTTCTTTTATTACCAGACCTGGTTCTTTGAATAGCTATGTTAATGTCTCTATTACTATATCCCAAGTTTATGAATGATCTTCTTATATATTCTATTTCTTCTTCTACATGAGTATTGTCCGATATTCTGAAAGCTCGTGTGAAAAGAGTCAACAGAACCCCATCTTCTGTGCAGGGTGGTGATGTGAATCCGCATGAAGGTAATTTTCCATGTGAGATTTCTTCTTGAATACTTGGTGTCCAAGGGATCCATCTTCATTTCTTCAGAGGAGAATGTTAAGGAAAGGGATGTGGTTGTTCTCTTCACCTTCCATTGTAAATTGTATGTCTTTGTAAATGTTGTTCAGGTGGTCTAGGAAGATTTTAATTCTTCATCGCCATGTGGCCAATTGACATTGGTGTCATCCACGAACTTGATCCAAAATTTAGGTTTCAATGGGTAAGATTCAAGAAATTTATTTTCAAATTTCTCCATGAAAAGATTGGCCACTATGGGTGACAACGGAGATCCCATGGCAACTCCTGATGTTTGTTCAAATATCTCTCCTTGGAAGGTAAAGAAGGTGGAGCGGAGACATATTTCAGTGAGATTTTTAGTCTCGGGGTCTGTGACTTCTTTTACTACCTGAACGACTTCGTCTAGAGGGATTTTAGTAAAGATTTGTACAACATCAAAGCTCACAATTTTGTCTCCAGGTTCCAACTTGTCTTTTTTAATAAAATCTACATAATGGTTGGAGTCTTTGATGAATGAGCTAGCTTTACCGACAAGAGGGGCGAGGGTGCGTGCCACGAATTTGGCTAATTCATATGTCGAGGCTCTGATAGTATTGAAAATAGGTCTCAGTGGAGCACCCGTCTTATGGACCTTTTGGGCACCATAAATGCAGGGCATGATCTCACCCTCCGGGTAGAGGCGCTTTTTTAATTTTTCATCCAGAATCGACTCCTTAATGGCTTTTTTGACATTTTTTATGATGATGGAAATAGGGTTATTATTGAGTTTCTTATAGCTTCCACTATTGTGAAGGTGATCTTTCATTTTATTGATGTACTCATATTTGTCCATAACTACTGTAGCCCCACCTTTGTCTACCTTTAAGATGACAATCTTCTCATTACCTCTTAAGTTTTTTAGGGCTCTTAATTGTTCATTACTTAAATTTCTCTTAGGGAGTTTGGCTTTATTCAGGATGACGGTGCACTCTTGTCTTAGGAGTTCTTTGTCTTCTTCATCAAGAGGTTTAATGCTATCCTCAATATCACAAATTATCTCTTCTTTAGGAATGTGATTGGGAGCTACGGTGAAATTAAGACCCTTGCTCAAAACCTCCATTTGTACATTGCTTAGTTCATGTGACGAGATATTAACCACTTTTTTTTTATTGTTAATGTAGGAAGGTATGTTTTTAGGGTTACTTCAATGAGGCACTTCATTATGCGGGCTTGACTAGTACTAATAGTCAATTGTTGTCCTTCTGCTTCTTAACTAGTACTAATAGTCAATTTAGTCTATTCCACTTCTAGGATTGACTTTCCTTTAGCTTGAGACATAACTGCCTCACTTTCATATTTATAGCTTTCTTCTTCCTTGTTACTAAGCAAAACTCTTTGTGACACTGCTTCTTCATCTTTAACCAGAATAAAATTTTGATTCTCTATTTCTATGATAGTCCTAAATGTCCATCCAACAATCTTCCTTTGGCTATTTAAGAAAGCCAATTCCTCTTTGTCCTCATCAAGAACAAGTTTCATCTGCTACAACAACTCAACTTGGTCTTCATCATACCTTTCTTAACAATTTTCTTCCTCATTATACTTTGCTAGATGTACTTCAGCTTTACTTAAGACAATTCCAAGAGATGGATTGTCTTATACACAACCTGCAAACACATTCAAATTGTCAGCATTAAATTCACAAGACCCAGTGGTCTTATTTTATGACTCAATCAGCAAATCTTTCTCTTGCTGTTATAAGTATCTTTCAAGACTCAAAAAGTCTTCAATAGTATTCTTTTCAGCTTTCTCAAGCATAACATATGAATGCTTGATATCATCTTTTTCCTCTTTCTGTTCTTGGCCATCATCATAAGCGAATTCCTCCTTGTTTTTAGCTTTCACAGTACGCTGAAAATCATTTCCTTCACTTATTTGTGCATGTGCAAGTATATGAGACTAAGCCGTCTCATTTTCTTCTTGAACATAATTCAAATTTTTTCCTCCCCCTTCATCCTTTATGACAACATCAACAAATTTCCTTTCTTTACTGTTTTCACCTACAAACATAAAATAATAATTTGTTTCAAAACCATAAGGATCCATAGCCTCTGTTTTTGTCTCAGAGATTAACTCTTTCCACTGGTTCCCATCCTTCCAAGGATCCATGAAATCATCAGCTGGTCTCATGCCTTCATCTTCATTACTACTATCACCAAAAATAGACCGTTGCTCAGGTTCACATAAGTAAACCTCTTCCTCAACACACATCCTATGTTGTAACTCAACTTATCTGAGTTCTTCTTCTAGCTAAATTCTTGTGTAAAATCTCAGCCTGCTTTGTAACTGACTCCACTTGACTCTTTTCTTCTGCAGAACCCAATCATACCTTTGGTGTTCCATACTCCCTTGTATGAATTATCTCAACACTTCTAGCTGCACTTTTATCTCACCTAATTCTCTATCAAGTTTATTCTTACTTGATATTTCATAATATCCCTTGGAACCTTTACTATGACGATCAGTAGGCATAGTATTCTTTCCTTTATGAACTCCTCTTTGTTCATCATGGACTACAAAAAATCCATCTATACAAGTTGACTCCACCAACCTGTCTGTAGATACCACACCAAGATTTTCCATCCTTAGTCTTTTATTGGCATCTCTGCTGACTTCTTTCTTTTGATTTTGACTCCTCCTTGAACCTTTCAGATAACCATCAGTGGTAATATCTTCTTCTTCCCTCTATGGAATCATCCTTATCCACCTTGTGAGCTGCAAGAAACCTCTTTTATCTCTGAAACAAGTGTATTACTTGTCCCTAGTCCCAAGTCATATCTTGGTGACTCTTCTTCTTCTTCTTGAGCATTCAACCTATGTTCCCTCTTCATCTGCAGCCCATGCCATTTCAATTTCTTCCTCATAATCCATCCACACTTCTGGTCTTCATCACTCCTCCGTAGAAACTCCATCAATAGATCTAGATGGGTTCTCATCTCAGCTATTTCTCTCTTATATTCTTCATTAGTCATCTGTTTCCATATGCCATTTGTCTTGACATATTCCTTCCTTAATTTGTGGTTGCATCTTGAATATTTGCTATCACTTTCAACAGTCATCTTCTTGAGTTCTTTCACCCTCTATGAGTTGCGCTAGCCTCTGCAGTAACAGTCCCTCTTGCTACAACTTACCTCACCAAACTACCTCTATGCTTGGTCTTTTGGAAAGTATTGGTCCTCAATCTAGAACCCTCCTTGAGCACTCCTTTATGCTCCTTCTAGGCTTACCCTCAAAACTCATCTAAACACTACTGTCCTCTTATATTTCAACATCAACTAAAATATTAGGTTCTGGACACACTTATTTTTTCTCCTAGAAACCCTTGCTAGCTTCCTTCATCAATGCCCTTAAAGGCTGTAATCTTCTTGTTGAGATGTTTTCACTCCTGCTACTACCTTATTGTCTATGCTACTACTTTATCCATGCTACTATAGCTCTTATGCTTTTTCATAAGCCTTCAGTCCATAGTCTTACCTCTTAAGGTTCACTCAATTGGAATCAATGAGCAATATTTCTCAACTTTTCTTAGTTCAAAGTCCTTCACACCGCCTCTCAGATCTTGTTTCTCTGATACCAATTGATGAAATCATAACTGCAAATTACACAAATACTCGTGGACCTGTGGTTTAGGACCCATATAAATTTCTTTATACGCAGCTGGGGAAAATATCAGAGTTAAATACATACATACGTGAAATGATCAACATCGTTCTTTATAATATAATGCACATAACCCAAAACACATTCATACATGCAGAACCTTCTTACCGTATGGTCCCACAAACTCTCGACCAATCGCAACACATCGCAATCGCCTACCCACAACTTTCAACTCTTTAAAAATGTGCTAACCCATAAAACTTGCGAAGTGCGCATTTGCACCAAGACGACACATGGATGCTCCTTGTCGCATCACATCCCTCACCCTTCTCACATCGAAAGTTATATTTTTTACCTTGCAAAATCCTTAACTCTTAAATACTTCAATCACTGATGTGAAATTGCGCCCTGTCGACACGGGTCCATTTCACACTTCCTCAACTCACCTTAATTGGTCATCTCTTGCCTTCGGAACTATGATTTAATCGCATTTATCCACTCAACCTTCTCGGCTCTTCTTCACCACTTTTTCCCACTCTAGTCCACCGTAAATCCTTAAATCTTTGTCTCAACGATTCAATTCTCATCATTGTTTCCTCCTTAGGAATTCTTCTAAGTATTTTGTTCTTTATTCAGTTGCTCTTCTTTCTAATGCCACTGCTCTACGATACAACTTCCTCCACGCTACTCCTCCGCTATCCTTCCGAGTTTGTTTGGAATTCTTCAACGCTATCTCTCCTAAGCTTTGTGCAGTCTACAAACGCGTAGATTCCCTCATGAGCTTGTTCTTCATCTCTCATCCCTCGGTCTCTTCCATAACTTTGTCTACATGAAGTTCACTAAAGCTTCGTCTTCTCGCTTAGTCTGTATATTCATTAACAAAAGCAATATGCCTATATAATAACACATAAATGAAATACTTTATTTCGACAGGGAAATTAAAACCAAACGGGTTAAAATAGAGAGCCCAATAAAAATCCAAAACACTTGGAATTCATTTATAAATGAAAATACACCCATTTCCCTCTCGTTCTCTATTTTTCTCTATGGATGGCAGAACCCCAAAATGGTGGATTTGGTTTTGTTTTATGCCTTTCCCAAAATCCCCATATGGTTGAGAAACTGTTATTCAGTTTCAGAACAATTTATTCAACTAAATGGCTAAATAATCCTAATCTAACTATTATTTTAACCTACAGATTACTATGGATATGTTAGCCCAAATTAGCTTTAAAAAAAATAGTTTAAAACTAATGTCTTCAAATTATTAGGACTGCTAGTCCTCTTCCCAAGCCACAACATGTGACTAGCTTGTCACATTGCTGACTCTACCTTAATGCTCCTGCATCATTGACACCTTAGCAATTTTCCTAGAGGGTGCTTCAAGGCCTAGAGTAGCTTGAGTATTAGGTTGGCACCTTGGCCATGGATGTGTGGAGACTTTTAGTTATTGTTGCCTTTGAAGTTGTTTCCCCCACTTGTGGGTGACCAAGTGGTTGAGCTCATGAAGCACTAGGTCTATGGTTGGGTGGAACAAGAAGCGCTTGCAACCAGACATCATTTTATATAGATAAGTATTCTTGCTCTATATTGTGTCGTGTATGTTATGCTTATGTGCAGTGTTAAGATTCAAACTCTAGTTTTGGGTTTTGTGCATTCAATTATGCATTTGTATGTATATATTTATTTACCTATGAATTCATGTATTTATGTGTTACTATTTTTCTATAAAGCCTAGCGTTAGAGATTATGTGTTTAAGTGTCAATAATGGTTAGTATCGGTTGTAGTATTCCATTATAATTATCTAGTGCCCTGCAATGTATTATAATTATGTGGTATGTTTATAGTTGTGTGTTGCTTGGTTCAAGGCTCTAGTTGGGGTTGGAAATAATGTAATTATTGCTCTATTAATTATGTCATGCATTTTTACTTGGGGGTTGAGTATTATGTCTATAATTGATTGTAATTGTACATTCAATGGAATTGGGTTAGGGTTAACTCCCAAGATTCAAGGGCTCTGTTGTGGGCTTGAGTTTAGTGTGGAAAATTATGGATTATCTATGCATCCACAAGAATATCAGTAAGTTAAGTAATGAAAGTTGGGTAATGGATACATAGAGAGTAGAACCCAAATTATATGCTCCCAAAAAAAATGGGGAATATTGTTGATGATTTTAGTTTAGTTTACATAGTGTTGCCTGGCTAGAGGCTGGGGACATTATAGAATGTGTTGAATTCAAGCATGGAAAGAGATATGGATTACCAAACATTAATATATGTCATTAACCAATGTGATCCAAATCACCATTGATGTCAATGAGCATCAAGGTACCTTAGTACATATTGCGACGTGTGAATAAAGATGTTGAAGATGTGTTTCCCGTAAGATCTGAAAATTAGGAGACATTGATGTATTCCCACTATCGTCAACAAGAAAGCCTGCCATTGATGTGTACAAGCTCCAAGGTACCAAAATAGCCTTCAACCCAGATAATGTGTTGAGGTCGATGGGTCAAGAATCATTAATAGGAGGGCGTTAATGCACCCCACATCATCTAGAATGAGCACAAATATAAAAATTTGAAGAATTTGTAGAGGATCATCAACATTATAAGGAAAAAATTATTGAGAAATTTTCCAGCTAGTAACCTATTTTTCAAGCAAAGCCCTTGTCTAACTACACAAGTGTCCTAGTTTTCACAATTAGACTTTGTTGTAATCTTTATTACACACACACACACACACACACACACAAATCCAAACTGAAACAAGAACACAAAAAAATATAGATGTAACCATAATACAAATATGCAACAAAAATAACAGTTCATTTCATTAATATCAAAGAATTGAAATATGCTTACATACATAGTGGAACAACAAACTAGCTCAAACGATGGTAGCTTGTCTCTGAGAATAGATGTGGTGGCTACATTTCTATAAAATGTGTTAAAATGAGGCTTAAGGGCCTTTATAATATTGAACAACAAGGGAAAACCATAAACAACCAAAACCCACACCCCAAGAGATGGGACACCAAGAGTTTGTGGGCCCCGTTGAGGTTAGTTTGGCAACCAACTTCTCGAGGTCATAACTTGGTCATATTATCTCAGTTTGGCACACACGATGCCTAGTTGGAAATATCTCTTCAAGTACTACATGATTTTCTGCAAGACCCTGCCTGCAAATATAAGCCTACTATGAACCTCAAAAAACACCGTTTAGGGGGTCAAAACCGCTTCAGAAGTTCAGGACCCAAAAAAATTCTAAAAATAGTAAATGTCGCTATAATCAAGGAAACAGATGAAAACAACTATGATAGGCATGTGGCCACCAATATCCACCTAGATCAATTGTCCCTTCTTAGGAAATAATGGTCCCTATTGTGTGCAAAGGCTCCATGAGTTGAGGAAATTTGTATTGAGCCTAGTCCCTAGTGAACCACTTTCCCTAGTGAAGGAGTTGACTTGTTTTGACAAATCAATATAGATGGATACTCTGTTGGCGAGTGTTATTGATATTTGTGTCTATGATTCGATCAGTTGTGTCCTATTCCATGCAATTTTGGCTTAACTCTCTTGGTGTGAGTTGTTTTGCAATGCCGAATGTGTTCAATAATGGTGGAAAGTATGGCCGAAGGCGATCCACATTGAAATTTGGGTGTGAGCCAAGGAACGGTGGAATGTTGAGCTTGAAGGAATTTTCCAATACAACCTTGTTGATGGTGTATGGCCTATATTGGAGAAGGAGAAGCTTGCGATGGGCCCAGTGAGGCACACCTTCTGCAAATGTAGCCAAATTTTGTCACCCACCTAGAACTTGTGTGTAACACGATGCTGATAATGTCGCTACTTATACTTAGCATTAATCACATCAAATGGTTTTCTATTATAAGGAATCCAAAGACGTGACCAATCAGTTGCAAAGTAACCATGTAGTTTCTATGACTAGTCCTTGCTTAAAATAAGACCATAGAATTCAGGGATGTCTGCAACCAAAATATTGATTATTTGACAAATTTTTGTATTTGAATATGATCTAATCAAAACAGAATTTATCTCTCATAATACTTTGACTTTTGACCGATCTAATTAGAAAATACGAACATCATATTTCTGAGGGGAACTATTCACTTTGAGACAAACTAAATAAGGCATGATATTTGATGATGCACAAGAATATACTAAACAATTATGAACATTCTTATTAAAAATTTCAAAAGTCAAAAGAAAAGGAGGAGTGTGATAATTTTATCTATCTCCAATCAGAATAACATTTGAATAATCAATCTTATCCGTAGGAGCATTCAGGGGTTTTCCTTTTCCTTTTGAGGCTTTCGTAGTAACAACAGTAGAAGGCAATGAAGATGCACGAACTACATTTAATTCATTGAGTAAAATTTTTTGTTGCTATCTTAATTTACTGACCTCATATAAGGAAATATTGGCTTTAGTATTTTTCATGTCTTATACAATATTAGATTCAATTCTATCCGAAATTATTAAAGTTTTATATGATGAGGGAGTCTTGGAAGTAATTGGAGTAGAATCAAAAGATTGAGTAGAAGTATTTTTTACTGTATATTTTTCTTTACTAGAAGGATTAGGGTAATTTTTTATTTTTATTTAATGGAGAAGTATCAACAAGTCCCTTACTTCTAGTAATCATTGGCAAAGTTTTTTCTTCTTCTTCAGAATGAAGTCCATAAACCATGAGCCTCAACTATTTCATCTTCTTGAGCTTCATCAACAGATAAGGTTGTTTCTTCTTCTTTGTTATCTTCATCAGATTCTACATTCGATATATCAACAGGAGATTGTGATTGTGATGGTTGATTCCTTTTGAAAGGATGAAAGGAATTCCTTGAAAAATCAACAACCTATTTCTTGATCTCTACCATTTCATTAGACATTTTCTTCAAAACCTTTTGTAATCCCTCCAAATCGTAAAGATATTTGGGAGTCTTTTTCTTGGATTCATCCTTAAAGGTGACTTTTTTGGTTTTCTTTCTTTCTTCAGTAGAAAATTTCTTATCAAGTGCCATAACTCTCCTTCTCAATAGATAGAGCTTATTTCATGTTATTAATTAGTATTGCTTTATTGGCTCTATCTACGAACATAGCGATATTTGAAGGAAGAGCACTAATGTACCATTCAATCTGCACATTAGTACTAGGTGTGGCAGTCTCTGGGATTTTATTTAACAAAATTTTTAAATCTTGAGTTAAAATCCTTAATTTTCTCCTTTGGGTTGGTCTTTAGATTTGAAAAATCATTAATTAAAGTAGCAGTTGTTCGATCATCTCCAAATTTCAACAAAAAATGCTGTTCAAATGTATCCCAACTTGTGACTGATCCAGTAGGTAGTGATAAATACCAACACCCTACAGATCCTTCAAATGTGTAAGGAAAAATTCTGCAAACACAATACTCTTCTAAGAAGCCATTGAGATTAATGGCCAACATAAAATTATGAAGGTGTTCCTCTCGAGTAAAACCATCATTTGGATTAAATTTAGGTAACCATGTCTATGTATATTTGGGAAGGGGATGTAAGATGTAGCCATTTGAACTTCCCCTAGGTTGTTCCATGGTGGATTAGGAATTATGTCAGTAGTAGGTCTAGAAGAAGTTGTACTTGAAGCAGAGGATGTACAAGGATTTACAGTTGAAGATGATGCCCCTGTAGTAATAATTGCACTAATTTTTTGTGAGAGAAAAATGTGAGTGGAAGTAAAAGGAGTTTGAGAAGAAATGAGGTTGAGAGAAGGAGTTTGAGGTGGAGAAGATGAGGTAGCCTCACTAGCTAAATATTCTTCTTCTGAAGTGTTTTTCCTTCTCCAATGAGTGGGTAATTGGAATTCAAATAGCTTGACTCCAAGATTTTCACTCGGGATCTAGTCAAAACTCCAAAATATTTAAGGGATTAAGAAAAACTTCCTTAAGAAAAATCAGATTGAGTGAGATTTCTCCAGATATAGAAATTCCTTCCAATATTTGAATTAAATTTTGTAGCTCAGGTGGCTCTGTAACTAGTTTTGTCTTAGTGGAAGTTTGATATTTTTCTTTGGAACTAAGCTAGGAGATTGAGTGGATGATTGAACAACTTTAGATCTAGAATTTGGAGATTTAGAATTTGATATTCAAGTTGGTGAGTATTTTGACGGAGAACAAATCTTTGGGTGGCCTTTAAATTTCAAAGAATACTTTGTTTCCGTTCATAGTCTGATGACCCTCCTTCTAGCACCAAAAATTTTGAAGGCCATGTAAATGTTCCCATAACTAGATATATGACTGCAATGTTTTCTTTCGTATATGTACATCGGTTCACAAATAATATGGTTTTGGATATTCCAGTTTTGTCTCGACATTATTGTACTTAACCAGAAGTTTGGTTTATAATGTTCGGTGTTTAATCTCTGTGAGTTTTCCATAAAGGCTCTTAGGCTCAGGGTTTGGCTTTCACAGCCACCCTTCCCATGTACCCTCTTTTCATAGCCTTGTTGCCTACAAATTTCCAGCAGACAGTGTTTGGTTTCTACATAAGACGGTGCTAATAAAATACACTGCTTACAAGGATAAGGTTTTTATATGCCCAGTAGGGTTTTGGGTAGCTTCACGGCTAAACAAAACTTACCTTTACCATACCTTCTTTATTTTTCTACCCTTACCCCATTTGTCACAGAAATATAAACAAACTAAATAAATATTAATCATATCATTTATCTTTTCAGAATATTGCTTACAAAGTCTAATCTCGTGCTGTAAATTAATGAATAACATAAGTACTCATAGATAATACATTCGATATAGTAACATCATAATTTTCTCATATTAAACACATTACTCCCAGATAATCATGGTTTAACATCTGGGAAAATGAAATTAAAGGTTCGTGGTTATATGTATTCCTCATGTCGATGTTGATAATGTATATGGATGGTACACAGTACAATATAGGAGACCATCCCATTAAATAACTGTGGGATTGACTTTGTTGTCATCCTTGACATTACGGGGAATGGACAAAATTAAATAATGGGCACCTTTCAAAGAAATACAAAATGGTGAGATTTTGAAAACAAAATAGAACATTTTTTTCTAAAACTCAATACAAATATAAGGTGGAGATTGATAATGTTTTATTTATTTATTTTTATTTTAAAAGAATTTTGTATTCCAAGAAGAGATTATTTTTTTTTGGGTGTTTAGTAGATCTCGTGTTAAGATTGATAGATCTAGATTCGTTTAATGTCTTTTAAAAATAAATTATATTTGACAGAAATATCATGGGTTTTAATAAAATTGAAGTTATATTAATTAAATAAACATATTCCAATTTAATTTTAATAATAAATAATAAATAATATTTATTTTTACCAAATAAAAATGTTTATTTTAATTTTATGTAATTCAATCAAAAGAAAATACTTATAAGGAAAGACATTATAACATATTTTCCATTTTAAACTAAAAAATGTATTAAAAAAATAAATTATATGAATATATTATAAAATAATTTGATAATAAGATTAAAAAAATAAAATTAATTTTGTTAATATGATTAAATTTTAAGAATTCTAAAAAATAATAATAATTAAAAAAGAAATCCAATCACATTAAAAATGAGTGTAACTCAAATAAATATTAATATAAATACTCTTAAATCATGATTTTTAAATTATAAACTAGTTTCATAAATATATTAAAAAGAGATAAAATAAAAATTAATTATAATTATTAGCTTAAATTTAATAGTATGTTTTATTTTACATAATTTATTTACTCAAATTTAATAACAAAATAACTTACTCAAATTCAATAACAAAATAATTAAAAATATAAGAGAGCTTGTCGGAGCTCAATTTCAAAACTATCTCAAATTATATTCAACCTAATGCTCAAGCAATTGGATACTCAATCTACGGACTTCTACGGACTTCACTGTAATTACATCATCAAAGTTCCACATTTGCAGAGAGCAATTGAATATTATAGACATTGCAATCTTTATGACAGGCCAAGGTGAATTTATCAAAGCTTACTCTCTTGTTATATATATATATATATATATATATATATATATATATATATATATATATATATATATATATATATATATATATTAAGAATAATAAACAAAAGAATATGGATATCAAACACAACATTTAGATAGCAGCAAAATTGTTCAGATACTTGATTATATTTCAATGAGACAAATAATGAATACACCATTACAACTAAGCTCTAACTTACTCTACGATAGGAATTTAATTTTATTATTATTATTATTTATGGTCAATCTCAACATTTAGTATGTTTGGATGGTAGCTCCCTTTTGGTTTGGATTGTAGCTACCTTTGTTAATGATCACTTTTTCAAACAAATAGGAAAACTAGAATGGATGAATAAGGGTAACTAATTTTTAATTGTTTTTAACTCATTTCTTTAATATATATTTATGTATAGTCATTATTTCTATTTATAAGAACGAATGAGCCTCCACCTTAAAATTATTTTTAAGGAGTTTTTTATTTAATAAATTGGGACGTGTAGAATATAAATAATAAATTTTATTTAGATTTAGATTTTATAAGAAGGAATGAGGCCCCACCTTAAAATTAATTTGCATGGAGTTTGGAAAAAGATAACCAATTAGTGTGTTTGGGAGATAGAGCATATAAGGATAGGAAAAAGGGAGGAGAGTCTCATTCTTAGAGGCATAGAGATAGTGGAAGGGGAGAGCACATTGTTTTGGGTATTTGTGCATACACACAAGTAGTAGAGGAGAGGATGCAGTGAGAACATTGTAAGAAAAATTCCTCCAAGAGTGAAGGTGAGAAAAAAGAGAGCAATGCTTAGATTTGATAGAAAACAAACTCTGGAGAGATAGAAACCAATTGAATAACCTTCACGGAGGTTTGTTGGATAAGATATTTATGGAGTGTAGTGGCTTGATTGTAAGACTGAAGAATCCACTGGAAACTTGTCGATTGATGAGCCTATGAGAGTGGAAAGAGACACTCAGGTGCTTGTGAGGGTTGATGAACCACCAACAATTTCCTTGGGGATAAAGCTTTGGTGCTTGACTCACTGAAGAACCACCTAGAGAGGTGTTCTCTTACCCATCAATATCTTATCCACTAATGAACCTTCTTCAATGTGGACTCTCTTCTCCTAAAAGTGCTTTGAGACTCTCTGCACTATGGTATCTCGACATGGATGTTAATTATGTATGAAAGGACTGGTAAAAAACTATGTAGCTAGTGGATGAAGGAAGTGTGGCCTTGTGGCATCCTATTCTAGCTGTTATGATGGTTGAATTTCCTATTAAGAGGCCACTGGGGGAGTAATACCATACCACGCGAGTTCACATTCGGGGATATATATTGAGAAAAAAATAACATAATATATTGGGGGATATATACTAGGGTAAAGGGTGTTTATATTGGCAGGTATAAAAAATGGAGCTCAAAGTTAATGAAAATCATAAAGGGTATAAAAAATGTAAATGAAAAAATGGATACCTCCAATATCTAGTGGAAGTAGGGGTTTTTAAATTTTGGTAAGGTGTATTGGGTTCATATTGGTAGGGGGTTAAATAATGTGATTTTTAGGGGTATTTTCCAGTATGTAGTCAAATTAAGGGTATTTTTTAATATGCCATGAACGCACCTGACAGGTAAGAGGTTCATTGAGTGAATCCCCCGTGTACGAAGCACTCCACCTCAAGCACTCGAATCTAGCTCGAGGGTGACAACTATAAGTAAATGTGGTTGTAAATTATCTATGGTTGGGTGGAGAGTTAGACTCCCACTCTTAGTCGACAAGTCATTGTGTTTCATATGATAAGTGTTTACTTGTGCTCCTTATTTAAATGTTATGGGTAAATTTTTTGCATTGGTCAAATGTGGTGTATGAGATATGAAATTGGGACTCCACTCATAAGAGAGGAATTCCACTAATCTGTGTTAATTATAGACTGTACTATAAACTTGATATTTAGATAAATACTTAGGTGAAATCTCTTGTCGAAAGACTTATGTGCTATTTTGAGATTTGAAATTCATTCCAGTGGTGCACAGGTAGCCTTTCCATAATGAAGAGATAATGTGACTATATGCATTGGGCTATCCTTTCACTTATTTAAGCTCAGAAGAGATAATGTAGTATGTGTGTGTGTGTACACACACACACATACATACATATATCTATGGCCACATTTTATGGAGGTCCATGGCCATGGTCGAGTTTTGTTAAAGCTCGGGAGGGATAGTCTGGAAGAGCCTGTATATGTCGTCGTATGTCATTGACTATCTATCTAAGGTTTGGGTGGAAGCCTTGGATATTTTAGAAGGGGTTACCAATCATGGGGCCAAGCTTACTTTAAGCCCAAAGCACAAGATGGTAGTCATAAATGGCGTAACCTCATTCAACCCTATGGCTAGGTGTAGTGACCAAACACTTAAACTAGGGATATCTGGATTGTCACAGGACAAAGTCTTCCTGATCATTGGATGACCTCAGAGTTTTCAAACAATGCATGGTGAAAATGTTTTAGGGTTGAATTTCCAGGATGAGGTGGCAGTGGGACTTGTTGCCAAGCATATTAGTGGGGAAAACCCTACAAATTACACACAACAAGGAAACCATGAATTGTTGGGGTTTGAAGGTTACATGGGACCCCTTCCACATGATTAGAGTGACGAAGGATGAATTGGCACATGGGGATCATTCTATAGTCACGAGTGCCATGTGTTGCGAGTGTATTCGTTACCAATCAAACGGGAGGTGATGCAGCATAACCCTGCAAACCCAGAATCTGTCAACTCTATTCATATAAAAATGCATCACAAACAATTGTCCAAATAAAACTTCGATTCCGGCAATTTCATACACTATCATCATTTGCGGAAGCTCCTCCTTAACATATAGTTCAAAAACCACAACCCCAATAATCAATTTACTTGCATTTAAACCCACACTTCAAGTGGCATTTAGAAACTAAAACATACTCTCAATCATCCTCTATATGAATCTTCATTAACATTCTCTTGTGCAATGGTTTCTCTTCAACCTAATATGATGCCCACTCTCTTTTCCCCATATGGAAATTCAATTCATATTCAGTCAACCCAAGTAATACATGGTCTTTAATTCAACATTTGAAACAAATGTTTGATTTGGTTGAAATTTCGAGTTTCCAATTCTAATATACCTGACCCCTTTAAAACTTCCAAGTTTGATATTGACTATCAAAAACAACACATTTATGCATTCTTTTCTAGCTATGGAAAATTTCAATAACTCAGGCTTTGATTACAAATCGAATGTCAACAACAACTAAGCCACGCTTTAACTTACCTTCTTCATCGCTTTCCAACGCTCCATCTATGATCCGCTGGCAACATGACTGTGCGGCTTTCATTGAAATTGCAATGAATTCCTCTACATCGACTATCCAACATTCTCTGCAATTTTAGTTCGTCAATTCAGTCTCCAAAGCCCGCCTTTTGGTTTGCACACACAAAGTTATAATCGATCTCCATATAATTGCGTGCTTCCAAATTATTATACGCAGAACCAAGATGCATTCAAATTCGTAGGAGCGGAGCCCTAAATTGATAACTGCGCCTTCGTCCCTTCAGCATTCGATCAATTTTCCATCGCACTACCAAGTTTATGTATCAGTTCAACGGAATTCAGAATAAAGAATAGCACAAGAAGGCTTGCAGAAAGTTCAATACTTTTAATAAACAAAACCAATATTTTAATTGCACAAAACCGATATTCAAACCCCTTTCGATTTCAGATTACTTGAAACTGGATTTCTGTAGAAATTTAGTTTGATATGTTCCAGAATTTCATCACCTCCCTTAGCACACCTCTTAAGAATTGAAATCGACTCCATTTGTATTGAAATCAACATCATTCCACTGCCTTAAATTGAATAGCAACGTCATTTCAGCGAATATCGTTCATGGATATTCCCATTCTGTAGTGATTTTTAAATCAATCGATTTCCATCGATCCATCCAACGCTTCCACATTCTAATTTGAACGCCTTCACCTCAACAATTGACCCGATCAATCTCCTACGGATTCGACGTGATGTTTCGTTCCCAGCATCTTAAATTAACTCGCAGATCGATTTTAAGATTCACTAAAGCACCTCTACCTCTGATCGATTCATTGTCTCATTCAAAATAGACAGAATCTAAAACGAATTCTGCACCTCTTATATAAGAGACTTCATCCTATGCTTTGTCCAGAACCTGTATCCAACACCCTTTGACAGGTCCAGCTTCCTTGCGCGTTGCAGAGTGTCTTCCCAACATGCTGGCTCGACTTCCCATGGAGAATACAACTGTTAACGTTGTATATATTCTATACATTACAGTCTGCAATTTAATCAATGCATTAATTAAACAGTGAAATCGATCTATTCAAACCAGATATGAAATTACCCATGTGAATTGAACTTTGATTTAACTCCAACATGAATCAATACTAACTTAAAATCGATTCTCACCCATGTGCTATTTCACAGAAATACAAACATTCAAACATTCCGGAAGCCAAACTTAACCAACAACATATATAATTCACCCAGAAATTTCAAACAAATCCTCTATAAAAAAATATAGTTAATTAAAAAAATCCTCTTCATCCATGGCCAGATTTTCAAATTGATGGCCCTTTACAAAAGCCCGTAGGCTTGCAGACTTGGTATCCAAACTTCACTCTCTATTCTTCATGATCTATTTTTCCTTTTAGGCATATCAATTTATAAAAATTTAATTGAACCAATTTTGGTTCTCATTCCTTTAATCACTCAACAAACCCCCAAATATCTCAACAAATCCTAAAATCACTCTTGAATCCCTAAGGATCCTCTCTCACCCAAAATTAATGAAACTAATTTCTAAATTAAAATCTCTCATCCCTTTACATCCTCAACTGACCAAATTCTCTCATATTTGAGAATTATTTACAATATTTAATTAAAAATACATAAAACCCACTCAAATAATTTATAAAAATCCAACTCTTTTAAAAACTTAAACACCCCTAAGTTTTAGTAAATACAAAGTATTTTTCCAAGCTAATGCTCCTGCATCAGGAGGCCAATCCTTAGTGTTAAATTGGCACTTCCCTACACAGCTCAAAAGGAACACCGTGGATGTTCGACAGGGAGCAGTGTGGAGACTGTTTGGGGTTTTTCATCGTGAGGTAACATGATCATAGTGGGCCCACATCCACATGACTTGTGATTCTTTTGCATATGTGCATATATTTGTTTGGAAGATTCTGGTAGTATGAACGAGTCGACATCCAAGAAATGTTTCCACGTGGTTGGTGTCACGACCATAGAAAGGGCTTGTGGCAGTGCATTATATAATATATATTTTATATGTGCATTGTATGTTAGCCACGTAAGGGGTTAAGCATGTATGAGTGGGTGATAAATTCTTGGAAATTACTAAGAGGGGGATGAATCAATAATTACATCTTTTCAATTATTTAGCTTAACTTAATTCCTTTTCAAATATCTTCTTATGAAGCTAATGTATTATGTATATATTAAGTTATTAATTATTTCTTTTGCAATTAACAAAGAGAGATGTATTTGCATATGTACATATTCAGAATTCAAAAGCATTCATACAAGCGATACAATCAACAAGCAACACATGAAGACACCATACAAGAGATGAAACAAAAAAATGAATTCAACATGATCACACTCTTATAAATGATCAACCACTTGATAAGGAAGAATTTACCCCCCATAATTAGCATGTTCCTATTGAAACAACATTAGTGCAATACTTACCTCCAAGTGTGACACTTAAGTTACACTTTGTGACACAAATGATGACACTAGTGAAACAATGCTCAATACTTCAGGGGGTCTGTCTAATGCATGTATTTATGATAGATAGAACACAATAGTGTAGGAGAATGCATCAAAACTTCCCTTCAAGAATGTATAAATGACTCCCTTTGACTATATGTGACACTTTCCTAACCAGAAGGCGACATTTGCGAAAGTAAGAGAAAAGTACAAACGAAACTTGCAAAGGCTTAAAGAAAGAGAAAGTGACACATGCTAGACTGAAGATAACATCAAAACAATACCTATAAAGTGACTGAAAGAAAAAAGAAAAAATTGTGAACATGAAAGCGACACTTGCAAAAACAAAGGTGCACCATAGTGACAACTGAGAAAACTCACCGAAATATAAGAACATTTACAATCGAAGTGAGTAAAAATGTAAATGGTGGGTGTGAAATAAATTTCGACATGTGTTGCGCAATACACTATGTTTATGGATTGTGCATTAATTGTCATTAGTTATTGCACAAGTATTACCCTCAAAATTTTTGTAATGCATATATAAGCTTGCATAAAATATGTGCGTTTGTGAATTCATCGAAGACAAAACATGTGTGAGAACACGACTTTGAAACTTAGAAGAAGATTTAATACTTTGAAAACCATTAGACGACCATGAAGTGACCATGGAACGACATATCACAAGATTGGGGGGAGCAATACCATACCACGCGAGTTTATATTAAGAGGCCACTGGGGGAGAAATACCATACCACGCAAGTTCATATTCAGGGATATATATTGAGAAAAAAATAACATAATATATTGGGGGATATATACTAGGGTAAAGGGTTTTTATATTGGTAGGTATAAAAAATGGAGCTCAAAGTTAATGAAAATCATAAAGGGTATAAAAAATGTTAATGAAAAAATTGATACCTCCAATATCTAGTGGAAGTACAGGTTTTTAAATTTTGGTAAGGTGTATTGGGTTCATACTGGTAGGGGGTTAAATAATGTGATTTTCAGGGGTATTTTCCAGTATGTAGTCAAATTAAGGGTATTTTTTAATATTCCATGAATGCACATGATAGGTAAGAGGTTCATTGTAGCTCGAGGGTGACAACTATAAGTAAATGTAAATGTAAATTGTCTATGGTTGGGTGGAGAGTTAGAGTCCCACTCTTAGTCGACAAGTCATTGTGTTTCATATGATAAGTGTTTACTTGTGCTCCTTATTTAAATGTTATGGGTAAATGTTTTGCATTGGTCAAATGTGGTGTATGAGATATGAAATTGGGACTCCACTCATAAGAGAGGAATTCCACTAATCCGTATGATGATTTTAAGGAAGGATTGTTTTCTTGTGTTAATTATAGACTGTACTATAAACTTGATATTTAGATAAATACTTAGGTGAAATCTCTTGTCGAAAGACTTATGTGCTATTTTGAGATTTGAAATTCATTCCAGTTGATCAGGGGATCATGTCCATGATGGAAAAATGCTCAAAAATGGAACTGCTCAGAAATGGTTACAAATTGATCGACCAGATATTATTCATCATTTTGATCCTGGCGCCATGAATGGCACTCAAATCCGATGTCATATGTGAAAGATATTCAAGTTTTAAGTTTCCCAATAACCTCCAAAAACAGGAATGTTGTAATCAGTTTGACTTTATGTGTCTAAATATATATATATATATATATATATATATATATATATATATATATATATATATATATATATATATATTGGAAATTTTATTTTATTATAAAATTTTCTTGGCCTATCAGTGGGTGCCATGTGGCAAGCCCGGAGGCCGCCACGTGGCCCCAGGCTGCAGAAATTATGGTCTTGTAAAATTTTATGTAGTGCATAGGATTCGACCCAGGGTTGATGGCCTGCCAGCCCATAGGCCCGACCTAGCGGGCTGCGTGTTAGATCTTAACCCTTATGGAAGTCAAGTTGTATTTCAAGTTTCAAAAAAGGTTGGTTGGGCGGAAAAGGGGGCCAGCCCCCATAACATATGACCCACGTCCCAGGATCAAGAGCCATCTGACCAGCGGTTATCTAAACTGGCGGACTTTAAGGATCATGTAACCGCTCCAGAAATAAATTCCATGTCTTGTCATTAACACAAACTACTCCTCCAATGGTCAGGGCGGTGGTCCCATGTGACCCTGCCCCACTCAACATTTAACTTAACGGATAACAGTCTGGAAAAATATGGTACCTTCCACTAATTTCGGAGGAGTTGGCCATTTTGGCGGGGCTAACTGCAGTTATCCCAAAATTGGTGGAGTTTTTTCAGTGCCACTGGGAAAAATACAGTTTTGGCCATAAATTTCTGAATTTTGAGCCAAACAGGAAAAAATATTAGTCAATTTCAACTATTCTGAGCATTCTAGAGCCATTGGAATAGGTTGCAGAGCCAACAGAGGTGTCTTTCAGCCATTTTTTCTTCAAGGAATCTTGGAGAGCCATCAGGGCCATGAGGGAAATGGAGCTGCATTGGACTACACTTCACTGTTTTAGGTGAAATAAAAGCCATACTTAGCTTACTTCTGTCTTCTGAATTCATTTCCACAGCTGTTTCAGCCTATTTAGGCTTCTTTTTCACTATAAGACAAATTTTAGCATCATAATATATCAAGGACATGCCCATTGGGAGCCTTGGACCCGGCAGATGTAGCCCAGGAGGGGTGAACTGCCTCATCATGTTGTTGTGTGTTTATGGTGAAGTTATCCTACTGTGCATTTCAGATTCAAGTTGTTAAACAGTAAATTTAAATAACATTCCCCCACACTTAAACTCATAAACAGTTACCAAGAACACTTTGTTTTACTTGCAAGATGCTGCAAACACTTTGCAAACTTAATTTAATGGAAATGAATACTTTGAATAGCAATACAAATACTTTCATTTTCAGATCAAATGGTATCAAAGCTAAGGATTTGAGCCTTAGAAGCTAGAGTTTTACTCAAAATTTGTTTTGTGCAAAGATATAGTTGATTGTTTGCAAGTTTTGATGCTTAGTAGGCTTAAGCTCAAGAGAGGTGAAGGGCACTTGGTTAGTGCAAAAAGCAATCCACAACCAAGAAGGGTCAAAGAGCCACCTCCAAGAGCCATAGAAACAGCATCAAGCATGTCTTCAAGAGAGGGAGAAACTCCTAAAGATATGGATCCTAATGAAGAAGAACGGGTATTCCGGAAAGCTTTCTTGGATATGATTGAGATAGTGAGGATACTTTAACAAGAAAGGAATGATAGGCTTGTTGGAGAAGGGTATAAAAACCAGAAAGAAGGAGAGGATTCTTCAGGAGGAAAGAAAATTGATGACAAGTCAAAGAAAGGACACAGAGAAAATGGTGATCCACCATCCCCATCTTCATCCTCTTCCTCTACATCATCATCCTCAACTTCGGTGAATCAATCTCACGAGTCTAAAACCATTGGTAAAATTCCATTTTTAAAGCTTGATGTCAAATTTGAGTTGCCTATGTTCAACGGTGAAGTCAAAGCAGAGAAACTTGACAATTGGATCAGAAAGTTGAATTACTAGAGGATACAGAACCTTCATGATGACGACACCAAGATATAGTTAGCCTCATTGAGAATGGATGGAGCAGCATTGGTATGGTGGGAAGCCAAGACCAAGGATGAAAATAAAAAACATGGTAAGATCACTTTATCATGGGCTGAATTTATTACTGCAATTAAAAATTAATTGTATCCATTAGCTCATTTACAAAAGGCTATTATGAACTGGTAAAACTTTAGAAAACACTCTTATTAGGGGTATACTTACAAAGTCAAGATACTTTGCTGAAATATATAGGTGGTTTGCACAACTACCTTAAACATACTATCCTTATGTTCAATTCTACTAGTCTAGACAAAGTTTGTGTACAAGCTACGCATTTAGAGGCTAGAGGGAAAAACACTTTTGATGAGGGTAGAAACAAGCCTTTTAAGGGGAAGAACAAAGATAAAACCTTTAAGGGAAAAGGAAAAAAGGATGCATCTATCAAACAAGAGGGTGAAAAATTAATATGTAAACATTGTTTAAGAGAAGGCCATGAAGAGAAAAACTGTTGGAAATTACATCCTGAAAAAAGAACTCAGTGTAACAAAAACAAAGGAAAGAATAAAATTGCAGCTACTAAAACTACACCACAAGACTTAGGTGATGATTTAGGTGATGAAACCAAAATTGTAGCCATGGGTTTGAAAAGTATGAAGGGAAAGGAAATTGAAACCAAGCCAAGCACTAGTACTTCAAACTGTCATGTACAAGCTCCATATGAGGAAGAAAGAATTGAATTGTTCGATGTGAGGGTAGTCTCAAAACATACAAAAATTGACAAACTGTTTGACAGTGGGTCACAAGAAAATCTCATATCAGAAGACTTGGTCAAACAACTTAAACTTAAGACCATTACACATCCAAAGCCTTATCCACTTGAATGGATATCCAAGGATGCAAACTTACAAGTCTCAAATAGACTCGAGAGGAGGGAATTAGAGTTAGAAGGGTTGATTGGCAAATCGATAGAGACCTGCTATAAATTTGTAGACTTCCCCTTGTTCGAGCCCTATCTAAGTGTTTTGTTACCAATTGATTCCCCACTAATATTTAGGCATAGAATTCAATACCCCCAGCATCTTAGAAAGGTGGATTAGCCTACTGCCTTGGGGAGAGCTATAGCACTTTCAATCAAAAGTGCATATTGCAATTCACGATTACTGCACACTTTATTGACACAATTGAACTTGATGTAGCACCACTTGATATATCAGGAATTATTTTGGGAAGTCCTTATTTATTTGACAGGAAAGCGATCTTCCATCGCCATGAAAATAAGTATCATCTCTTTAAAGATGGCAAGGATTTCATTGTCAGAACACATTGCAAGAAGGCAAATATAGCGATGGTAAATGCGGGACAGGTAAAAAGGCTAGTGAATTCTAGTAAGAGTTTTGTACTTCTTATGGTTAAGCCCAAGGTTGATGTGAATCATGAGTCATTTGAAAATTGTGATTCCAAGCTTAAATTAGATTTATATGATGTAGTTGATGCACATCATGAGATGTTTCAGGAACCGATAGGTTTACCTCCTAAAATGAAGATTCAACATGAAATCCATTTACATCAAGATTGTCCTCTTCCTAACATAGGCATGTATCGCATGTCTATCATGGAGAATGCTGAAATCAAGAGGAAAATTAAAGACTTTTTGGACAAATGATTCATAAGACCAGGCACTTTGCCATGTGGGTCACCGATAGTGTTGATTCCAAAGAAATATGGAACTTGACGCATGTGTGTGGACTTCAGGGCATTGAACAAGATAATGGTAAAGAATCGTTACCCACTTCCAAGGATAGATGATTTGTTAGATCAACTGAAAGATGCTAAATATTTCACTAAGTTAGACTTACGTAGTGGTTACCATCAAGTTATAATTGAAGAAAGTGACATTTGGAAGAAAAATTTTAAAACCAAACAGGGACTATTTGAGTGGCTTTTTATGCCGTTTGGTTTATGCAATGCACCTGCAACTTTCATGCAGGTAATGGATGATGTCTTACATCCTTTTCTTGATGATTTCTTTATTGTCTACTTAGATGACATCTTAATTTTCAGTAAGACTAGAGAAGAGCATGTCATGCATGTTAAGAAAGTACTTGATATTTTGAAGAAAAATCAGTTGTTTCTTAAAATGTCAAAGTGTGAATTTGGAAAGACTTCTTTGGTTTATTTGGGACACATAGTAGGAGGAGGTGCTTTGAGAATTGATCCTTATAAGGTAGAAGCCATTGTGAATTGACCTACTCCCAAATCCATTACAGAGGTAAAAAATTTTTTGGGTGCAACTCAGTATTGGAGGAAGTTTATTTCTAACTTCTCTGCCATAGCAGCTCCTATGCATGTAGTGACAAGTGTGAAGCGTGTTTTCCAATGGGGAGGCAAGCAACCGAAAAATTTTTAATCTTTGAAAGAGAAGATAAGTTTAGCTCCATTCCTTGCATTACCGGACTTGAGACAGCCATTCGAGATTCAGACCGATGCTAGTGATTATGCCATGGGTGCAGTTCTCTTACAGCATGGTAAGCCTATTGCATTTCATTCTGAGACACTTAATGGTGCTGTTGTGAATTATCATACATATGATAAGGATTTGTATGCATTGGTACAAAGCGTCAAAAAGTGGAAACACTATTTGATGGGCAAAGAAACAGTTGTTCATACCGACCATCAGCCTTTATAGTACTTGCAGTGGCAAAGTAAATTACAGCAGTCACGACATTTCAGATGGATGGGTTTCCTACAACAATTTCACTTGGTAATAAGGTACAAGAAATGTATTTACAATAAAGTTGTTGATATGCTTTCAAGGCCTATTATTAGTGCTACTACTTACTTAAGAATGATTCCATTGTACATGAGAGCTACATAGAACAATATGCATCAGATGTTGATTTTAAGGATGTTTATGCTAATTTGAGTGAAGGGAATCATGTTGAAGAGAATGATTATCATTTGCATAATAATTTGTTGTTTCATATGGGAAAGTTATTTATACCATAGGGGGAGAGACTAAGCATCATGAGAGAAGCTCATTCTTCTCTTATTGCTGGACATTTCGGGGTAATAAAAATGGTGGCACATTTATAGAGGTATTGTTATTGGCCTCGCAGGGTAGATAATGTTTCACGTTCCATTAGAAGATTTTCATTATGTGCTACAATCAAGCCTAGCAATAGGAAGCTTGGTTTACATACACCATTTTCGATACCTTCTAGACTACGGGAAATTGTTTCTATGGAATTTTTGGAGTTCTATCATTTTCTAGAAAGCATCATGATTATCTTTATGTAGTAGTTGATCGATTTAGCAAGGTGTGTATTCCTATGCCATGTAAGAAATCTATAACTGCTAAACAAATTGCTGATTTATATTTTCAACATGTATGGGTTCATTATGGCTTGCCTACTTCTATTTTTAGTGACAGGGATTCCAGATTTGTTGGGAATTTTTGGTCCAATCTATGGAAGATGATGGAAACCAAGTTGAAGAAGAGTATTGCTTTCCATCCGAAAATAGATGGCCAAACAGAGGTAGTGAATAGAAACATTGTCAATATTTTGAGAGGTTATTGCAGCAAGCATCCCAAGCTTTGGGATGAGCACTTGCATTACATTCATCATGCTTACAACCGGGCCAAGCACTCTTCTACAAATACTTCGCCTTTTGAAGCTTGTTTTGGGTATTTGCCTAAGTTACCTTCAGATTTCATTCTTGAGAAGGATGTGGCCATTGATGGGCATAGTGACATTGATAAAGCTCGCATGTTCATTGAAATAATTCAGCTCATATATCAACAGGTTCAAGAACAACCTGAAAAAAGTCAAGGCAAGTACAAGGAGAGGCATGATAAAGACAGAGTTGATCATAAGTTTCAAGAAGGAGATAAGGTGTGGCTGCACATTAGTAAGGAAATAATGCAAGGAGAAGGTAAAAAGCTAAAGCCTATTCATTATGGTCCATTCAAGATCCTTAAGCAAGTTGGAAATAATGCTTTTCAACTAGATTTTCCTTTATATATGCAAATGTATTCCGTTGTGAATGTGGAAAATTTACCTTTATATGAACCTCCTTTAATTGTTGATCATGAAAGTGACATTCAGCTGCCATCCATGGATGATTTCTCGCCAAAATTTTTGGATGAGCTAAAAGAGGATGTTATTCTTGAGAAAAGGACACGCACTTCGAGGAGGGGAAATGTTGATTATTTTCGGGTTGGTCTTAAAGGCAGCAAACTGAGTAAGGAAAAATCAATAGAGGTGGAAAAGGTGAGGGATCTGTACCCTCATATTCTTAACAGGTGATTGAAGGCTTTTGGGGTCCAAAATATTCCCAATGGGGAGGTGTGATCAGGGGATCATGTCCATGATGGAAAAATTCTCAAAAATAAAACTGCTCAGAAATGGTTACAAATTGATCGGCCAGATAGTATTCATCGTTGCGATCCTGGCACCATGAACGACACTCAAATACGCTGTCGGATGTGAAAGATATTAAATTTTTAAGTTGCCCAATAACCTCCAAAAATAGGACTGTTGGAGTCGATTTGACTTTATAAAAAAATTTCAAAAAAAAAATTATTTTCGAAATTTTATTTTATTATAAATTTTTATTGGCCTATCAATGGGTGCCACGTGGCAAGCCCGGAGGCCGCCATGTGGCCCTAGGCTGTAGAAATTATGGTCTTGTAAAATTTTATGCAATGCACAAGATTTGACCCCGGGTCGATGGCCTGCCAGCCCATAGGCCCGACCGGGTGGGGTGCGTGTTAGATCTTAACCCTTATGGAAGTCAAGTTGTATTTCAAGTTTCAAAAAAGGTTGGTTGGGCGGCAAAGGGGGACATCCCCTAAGGGCCAGCCCCCATACCATATGACCCACATCCTGTGATCAAGATCCATCTGATCGATGGTTAAACAAACTGGCGTACTTTAAGGATCATGTGACCGCTCCAGAAATAAATGCCATGTCTTGTCATTAACACAAACTACTCCAATGGTCAGGGTAACGGTCCCATGTGACCTCACCCCACTCAGCATTTAACTTAACGGATAACAGTCTGAAAAAATATGGTGCCTTCCACTAATTTCGGCAGAGTTGGCCATTTTGGTGGGGCTAACTGCAGTTATTCCAAAATTGGTGGATTTTTTTTAGTGCCACTGGGCAAAATACAATTTTGGCCATAAATTTTTGAATTTTGAGCCAAAAAGGATGAAATCTTAGTCAATTTCGACTATTCTAAGCATTCGGAAGCCATTGGAATAGGTTGCAGAGCCAACAGAGGTGTCTTTCAACCATTTTTAGTTCAGGGAAGCTTGGAGAGCCATCAGGGCCATGAGGGAAATGGAGCTGCATTGGGCTACACTTCATTGTTTTAGGTGAAATAAAAGCCATACTTAGCTTATTTTTGTCTTTTGAATTCATTTCCACAGCTGTTTCAGCCTGTTTAGGCTTCTTTTTCACTGTAAGACCAATTTGAGCATCATAATATATCAAGGACATGCCCATTGGGAGCATTGGACTCGGAAGATGTAGCCCAGGAGGGGTGAACTGCCTCATCATGTTGCTGTGCGTTTATGGTGAAGTTATCCTACTGTGTATTTTAGATTCAAGTTGTTAAACAGTAAATTTAAATAACATTCCCTCACACTTAAACTCATAAACAGTTACCAAGAACACTTTGTTTTACTTGCAAGACCTTACAAACACCTTGCACACTTAATTTAATGGAAATGAATACTTTGAACAATAATACAAATACTTTCATTTTGAGATCACCAGTGGTGCACAAGTAGCCTTTCCATAACGAAGAGATAATGTGACTATATGCATTGGGCTATCCTTTCGCTTATTTAAGCTCAGAAGAGATAATGTAGTATGTGTGTATGTGCACACACACACACACACACACACACATACATTCATATATCTATGGCCACATTGTATGGAGGTCCATGGCCATGGTCGAGTTTTGTTAAAGCTCGGGAGGGATAGTCTGGAAGAGCTTGTATATGTCATCGTATGTCATTGACTATCTATCTAAGGTCTGGGTGGAAGCCTTGGATATTTCAGAAGGGGTTACCAAGCGTGGGGCCAAGCTTACTTTAAGCCCAAAGCACATGATGTCAGTCGGAAATGGCGTAACCTCATTCAACCCTATGACTAGGTGCAGTGACCAAACACTTGAACCAAGGATATCTGGATTGTCACAGGACAAAGTCTTCCTGATCATTGGATGACCTTAGAGTTTTCAAACAATGCATGGTGAAAATGTTTTTGGGTCAAATTTCCATGATGAGGTGGCAGTGGGGCTTGTTGCCAAGCATATAAGTGGGGAAAAGCCTGCAAATCACACACAACAGGGAAACCATGAATTGTTGGGGTTTGAAGGTTACATGGGACCCCTTCCACATGGTTAGAGTGACGAAGGATGACTTGGAACATGGGGATCATTCTATAGTCACGAGTGCCATGTGTTGCGAGTGTATTCGTTACCAATAAAATGGGAGGCCAATCCTTAGTGTTAAGTTGGCACTTCCCTACACAGCTCAAAAGGAACACCTTGGATTTTCGAAGAAGAGTGGTGTGGAGACTATTTGGGGTTTTTCATCGTGAGGTAACATGATCATAGTGGGTCCACATCCACATGACTTGCGATTCTTTTGCATATGTGCATATATTTGTTTGGAAGATTCTAGTAGTATGAACGAGTCAACATCCAAGAAATGTTTCCACGTGGTTGGTGTCACGGCCATAGAAAGGGCTCGTGGCAGTGCATTATATAATATATATTTTATATGTGCATTGTATGTTAGCCATGTAAGGGGTTAAATATGTATGAGTGGGTGATAAATTCTTGGAAATTACTTAGAGGGGGATGAATCAATAATTGCATCTTTTCAATTATTTAGCTTAACTTAATTCCTTTTCAAATATCTTCTTATGAAACTAATGGATTATGTATATATTAAGTTATTAATTATTTATTTTGCAGTTAACAGAGAGAGTTATATTTGCATATGTACATATTCATAATTCAAAAGCATTCATACAAGCGATACAATCAACAAGCAACACATGAAGACATCGTATGAGAGATGAAACAAAAAAATGAATTCAACATGATCACACTCTTATAAATGACCAACCACTTGATAAGGAAGAATTTACAACCCATAATTAGCATGTTCCTATTGAAACAACATTAGTGCAATACTTACCTCCAAGTGCGACACTTAAGTTACACTTTGCGACACAAGTGATGACACTAGTGAAACAATGCTCAATACTTCACGAGGTATGTCTAATGCATGTATTTATGATATATAGAACACAATAGTGTAGGATAATGCATCAAAAATTCCCTTCAAGAATGTATAAATGACTCCCTTTGAATATATGTGACACTTTCCTAACCAGAAGACGACATTTGTGAAATTAAGAGAAAAGTACTAACGAAACTTGCAAAGGCTTAAAGAAAGAGAAAGTGACACATGCTAGAGTGAAGATAACATCAAAACAATACTCATAAAGTGAATGAAAGAAAAAATAAAAAGTTTTGAACATGAAAGCGACACTTGAAAAAACAAAGGTGCACCATAGTGGCAACTAATAAAAATCACCAAAGTATAAGAACAATTGCAATCAAAGTGAGTAAAAATGTAAATGGTGGGTGAAAAATAAATGTCGACATGTGTTGTGCAATAAACTATGTTTATGGATTGCACATTAATTGTCATTAGTTATTGCAGAAGTATTACCTTCAAAATTTGTGTAATGCATATATAAGCTTGCATAAAAGATGCGTGTTTGTGAATTCATCGAAGACAAAACATGTGTGAGAACGCGAATTTGAAACTTAGAAGAAGACTTAATGCTTTTAAAAACATTATACGACCATGAAGTGACCATGGAATGACATATCACAAGATCCTCAATAGGCTCCAAAATTCAAGTGTAAGAAAAATTTTGGAGAGTGGGTGTCTCAATGAAAACATGATTAACACACCCTCCCGCCACCATTACTTGTTAATGTCGTTCATTTGAGGCACATTTAAAGGGATTTCCCTCCCAAGGAAGGAGGTTGATGCCCCTTGGATAAATTATGGTATATGCATTTGTTGCGTCTCTTAACACTCCAATATGCTTTTTGTTCCTAGCTAGTGGCTTGACCTCAATGTTCTCCTTCATTGCTACCTTTTTCTCCTACCTTTTCCTACCATGCACCTATCATATTGTATGTTTTATTGGGTGTGTTGTCTCCTATCCTTATCATTGAGTTTCCCCACTACAGTTTTGGATTTTTCAGAGGGAGATGGTGTGGTCCACATTTTGATGTTATTGCAACATGACTAGCAAAATGTTATGGAATATCTCTTTGATTGCTACCTCATGCAACTCCAATATCATCTTAGTACTAGTCCATGAAATGTATTCTTGCCTCTAGTAGCCATGATGCATCAGAGAGATTGATGTTGGCATGGAAATGGTGATTTGGGCACTTTACGGGTTTCCATGGTGCACCTTTGAGTAAAATATTCAACTTGTTGCTTCCATGTCAATAAACCCAAATACATAGAAGAGGAAATTCATTTGGTAGAGGAAGAAATATGACATGAATGATGATATATATTAGATCATTATATTATTTTTCATCCATATCGATTCTTTCAAAGTGGAAAAAGTGGAGGAATCAACTCTTAAGACCATTTTTACTAGTGGCTTTGAAACATTCCAAGAGAGTTTTGAGGCATCAAACAAATTTTTTTGGGGGTAAAAATTTTATACTTTAACATTCCACCATGTTTTCCTAATATACAAACATATACCTTTCCTAATGTGGAAGAATAATCTCAATTGAAGTTTGTATGCAAAAGTTATCCCATTCATAATTTGACCTTCTTGTTTTCACCATAATAATTTGAGAGGGTGCCACATCAGCCCCCATAATTCATGAAAAGGGGGTTAGACACATGGTTATGATGAAGAAGAATCTATAAGATTATAGATTGTAAATTTTTTTAAGACTTGAGGTAGTCAAACCTAACTGCTAGTAGCCTATCAGGTTGTGTTATAACCATGCCACTAGGAGGAAAAGGGGTTCCATTCTTTCAAGTATATTTGTTCCATAACTGGGAGAAAAATAGTCGATAGGGATAGGATATAGAGCACACATAGATTAATTATGTTCTATAGTATCCCATAGGCCACATGCCATCCTTCTTTTTACTAGTAGACATTTTCCATTTAAAGGAAGAGAGCAAAGCTTCTAGCTGTATTTTTCTCCCAAAAGGGTTTCCCAAGTCATATATTACGTCAAATGTGTGTATTATCTTTTATTTCATTGTTCTCTATTTTTTGCATAATTTTATTTTGAATGCATACATTATTAAATATAATCTAAAAATTCATAAATATAAAGAGAAATAAAATTATAATAGTGTAGAGTTTCAATTTTTAAATATAATTTTATCAAATATGTTGTGACAAACTATCCAGTGGAATATCCACGACAATTTACGAATCAAACAACAAGTCATTTTTTATTTATACATCATGTTATAATTTCACCTTTTTCCTTGATACATGGAATTCATGAGGCCATTAAAATCATTATCTACATGTTGTTGATTTATATTGTCATGTCAAGCCACTACTAGGAAAAACTCTGTGGATAGGAGTTTCTCAAGGGTTGGCCTTCCAGGCTAACTTGTCTCACGCATCTGCCTCATGCCAATACAGTGATGGTCAGGATCATGTGGAGGCTACTATGTCCCAAACTTATGTCATCTCACTCCTTTGGAAATGCAATTTTCCTTTTAACTATCAGGAACTAGCCTCTAGGATTACGTGTCTCCATGGGCCACTCCTCTGCACAACTAACACTCCTGATTGGTTCACGAATCACAATCTTGCATAATAGCTCCAATGGCTTTTCTCAGTGTGTCACCTCATAAAAAGCAGCATAAAAAACACACTAGGTTCCTTTCCTTCCACACCATCTCAGCATTGAGTCATCCCAACCTTCTCTCTTTGAATTTTGTTATAAACTCCTAGGATCGATGATTAGATTTGGATCATGGACCTAAGTGATAGCTAAAATTTCAAAGTGTTTGGAAGTGTGCCAAACCAAGGTGACCAGATAGATTTCATCTTCCTGATTCTGGCATTGTGAACGGTTCGAAAAATTGACACCATATGAAGAAGTTATCGCGATTTGAAAAGTCCAGTAAACTGCAATTTTTTGCAAGCTTGGAAAATTAAAAAAAAAGAATATTCTAGGGAATATTCTTGGAATATTCCTCAAAATATTTCTTGAAATATTCCAACTGGACCAGTAGCAAGTGGACAAGTGTCACATTTGTAATTAGGCAGTTGGTTGACTGTTGTGGTTTTGGGCTAATCATAGGTTGCCACGTGGCCTAGTTTTGGTGGTGAAATTTTTTTTTGGGTCCCCGAGAGCAATCCCGAGACCTCCGAGTGCACATGAAGGCACCATAATCAGTCGCCCTACCATTTTTATCTTAACCATATTGTATTCAAGTTTTATTTAACGTTGAATGAAATGATATATGGGGGTTTGGAGGGGGGCAGTCCCTCAGGCTAGCCCCCTCTCATGAGACCGATAATAAAGAACTAGGGGATCCGACCTTTAAAACTGGCGGGCGTTAAAAAAATCTCCACCAAAGGTTAAAGCCATGTCATGTTGCATATATTTCGGCGGGTTTCCACAATAGTTTGCCCTAACTGCCAATGAGACCATGGAGTTTGCAGCCATGTGGCCACTCCAAATAGTCTAAATTTATTGCAGCGGTCAGGTGTGGTGTAATTTTTGGCCAACGCACCATTTTGGGTGGTGTTCCTAGTTTATCTTCACTTAAGTGTAGTTCCCCAAAGTTAGTGGAGGATTTTTAGGGGACATTGGGCAAAATAAGTTTAGGCTCTATCTAGAGCTAGATTCATCCATTATGAGAGTGCCAATAGTCAATTTTGACTATCTCAGATATTCCAGACTAATTGGTGAGGGTTTCAGAGCCATCACAGGAATTTTGAGCAGGTTTTTGCTTCAGATAAGTTCTAGGGGCCACTAGGGCCACCAGGGGCCAACAGTAGTTTGAGGCCTAGCCAGTGCAACTAAAGGCCTTTCTCAATAATCCAATAGTCAATTTTGGATGTTTCAGACATTATGGAATGAATGGTGAGGTTTTCAGAGCCTGTAGAGGACTTTTCAAGGCTGATATGCTTCATAAAATGTCTAGGGGCCACTAGGGCCAACAAGTGCCAGCAGGAGAATGAGGCCTAGCCAGGGCAACCAGTATCCATTCTTCGCAAACCAATAGTCATTTCTGTCTATTTTGATACTTCTGAATCCATTGATGGAGTTTGAATAAGAGTCTTAGAACTTATAAAGGTCAATATTCTTTAGAGAAGTTTTCAGTGACCCCATAACCAAGGGGTGCCAACAGGTGTTGGAGGCAAAACCGGAGCAGCCGGAGGCCAATTTCAGAAAACCAATAGTCTATTATGAATATTTTTCACATTATAAATCCATTGAAGGGATTTGTAGAGTCATTTTAAGAATTATTAAGGTAAAAGAGCCACAGGGAAGTTTTGGGCAGCCTAGGGCCATCAGTGGATGTAGGCCTATATTGGGGAGCCAGTGCCCATTTTGAGCAAATGATCAATCCATTTTGGATGTATGATGTGTGCTGGAGATATTAGATGAGGTTTCAGGGACATAAAAATAATTCTAAGGGATTTAGTGCCACTTCGAAGCTTAGGGAAGCTTAAGGGCACCGTTAGAAGGGGTCAAGTCTAAGGGAACCTAGTTCTGTTTTCAGAGTGATGACAACCATGACAGGGATATAAATGGTACTCTAAACCCATTGGTTCAATTCATTTAACCATTGGAGTTGATTTTGTAACTTGTAAAAGAAATTTTCCATAATCCCAAAGAGCCAAATCAAGATGAAAAGAGCTCAAGGAGACGTAGCCCATGATATTCGGGTGAACTCCTATATTAATTTTGTTGTTATGTGTTGATGTTTATTTGTTGCATTATGTGGTTGTTGCACATGTTTAATATCAGCAAAAAAAAATGGTCTTAAAGCACTTAAACAATTAAAAATCATACACATGTTTCAAGTATAAATTTATGTACAAGTATAAGCTAGATCTTTTATTTGTTTAACTGAGTGGGAGGTTCTTGAAAAACATAACAAATTATCCAACCCATTTTCAGATCAGTCGAGACCTTTGGGACACGTCACCTCGAGCTCCTTCCAAGTCGTTGATCTGTCTTGATTAATCTTAACCATTTGAGATGCTAGCTTCGCTCATGGTTATGTGTTGTGGTTGTATGGGCTAATGACCTGGCCATAAAATAATCTGTAAGAGTCCCATTAAATCCCACTACAATCAAGGGATAAGGTTTTGAGGCTAAGGTAAGAGATAATATCTTTCTGCCACTCTGCACTATGGGTCTTTTGCAAAGGGACTCACCATGGCTTGGATACAGTGGTTCTTCATCTTGTTGGACTTGTGCCAGAACATAGCCATAGCCATCAATGTTTTATGAAGAACACGTTGGTGCTACCCTCCTAAGCTTATAATAGAACTACCCTTCCTGTGTCCTCGATGACCAAAATGAATAACATAGTTTAGGGACTTACCCATTCAACCTCTTAGAGGTATTTGATCCCTCTAAATATTAATTATTTGCAAGAAGAAAGTTTATATAATTCTAGAGATATGTATGTCTATTTTAAGGAAAAAATAAGCATAATAAAACTTATAAAGGTAACCAGAAAGCATACAATGCCCAAGAAGGTTACAGGGAAATCAAAGTTCCAAAAAAAAATAGGCAATCCCCCTTTTCAGTTTGATTACAAGAACAGACCATACATTCATGCACATTATTAGCACTATGGCAGTCCTACAATCATCATATTCAGGTTGGTTAAAATTTTAGACATAGTCCAAACATATGGTCATCAAATATTCATTACTAAAGTTTTGAGCCCCAAAATGAAAATCAAATGCTCATCCTACATATAATGTTTCTATTTAGAGTATACAACACTCATATAGGTGGTTACACATGTATTTCCTGCATAAATAGCATTAGTTCAAAACTACAACAACAAGACACACATTCATCACAATTTCCATTCCAATCACAACAAACCAAATATCATTTATACATAGAATGCACTAACTAATGCAACAATTAAGCATGAAATCAATAACCAGATATGAATTTACAAACACTTATTTGAATCCAACGTTGGAGTTGGAAACTGAGATCGAGACTACAACTCTCCACCCAACCATTGAAAATCTAAAACCATTATTACTTGTAGTTTTCAACCATGAGCTAGATTCCAAAGATTGAGGTGGAATGATTTTAGAGGGAACTTCAACCAAAGAAATAAATAAAAAAGTATGTCTAAAGGCCACTCTTCCTTATCCACCAATTGCATAAACTTTTCCCTCGACCCTTTCATACTTTTCATACATTATGAACATCCATGCCAAGATATCACGGTACAAAGAGTTCAACTCACCTTCAGGAGAAGATATTACACAACATGGAAGTTCCATAAGTGGATAAACTACCGATAGGTGGAATAAATCACCTCTCCAGGTGGTTCATCAGTGAGACAAGCACCAAAGCTTTAGCCCCCAAGGAAACTCTTGGTGGTTCATCAGCCTCACATGCACCCTAACAATTCTTCCCAATATAGTAGGTTCCTTAATCCCAAGATTCTAGTGGGTTCTTATGCCTTCAAGAAAGCCCAAATCTTTGTAATATTTTATCTAGCAAGCCTCCCTCAAAGGATTCCTCAATTGGTGTTTCTAGTTAGTCCAATTGTAGAGATCACTTCTCTTCTTTCATCTTTGAACTCTTCCAAAACAACTCTGGACACTTTCTTCACTGCATATGATTTTGTGCATGCGTGAGAATGTATGAGAGAACATTTATGAATGTATCTAGTTCCTCCTTATTTTCCTTAACATACTAACTACCTATCACGCCCCATGATTGCACAATACTCAACTACCTGAAAACACAACCCATACATGTATTTAAATTTTTTCCTCTTATTGCTTGTGGTTGGGGCTAAAGGACACCTGGACCTATCCTCATTTCTTGAGTTAAATTTAATGCATATTAGTCTCATTTAATTTTCTCATCCAACCCATGCTTTATATTTAAAAACACCCATTTCCTTAAGAGACTTCCTATCTCAAGAAATGGAGTTTGTGCCCCCCTCTCAGCTAATTAACATAATTACAATAACTTACATTGAGAGAAATATTTACTTAGGGGATATTAGTGTCCCCTCCCCCTTTGGGGGAAACACCTTCCTTGGTGTTCAAGATCCATATACACAAAACATGTTTTAGACAAAGAATTGTTGTTTAAGGAGATTTATAGACACAAATATGTACAACATTTACAATATATATATATATATATATATATATTGTAAATGTTGTACATAGTTGTGTATATAAATATATGTGCTTTACTAAGGAATCAAGAAAGGATATGTTGCACCCATCTAGTCAATCATATCCCATGTGGCTTCCTAGGGCCCAAAGTACCTCCATTACACTTTGACTTGCTCTATTAATCGGTTCTAGAATGTGAGCTACCTTTGATCTGGGATGAATAGAGGTTATGGGTGGAACTCTCCCTCTGGTTCCACCTGTAACACAAACCAATCAATTACATGAATAACATCTTGTACATATATTTTAAGCATTGAAACATGGAAAGCATCATGGAATTTCACCGATGGTGGTAAGGCCAATCCATAAGCTATTGGGCATATCCTTTCAAGTATTTCAAAAGGCCCACAAAACTATGGTGATAACTTAGCACACAACCATATCTTAAAGGAACTCTTCTTGGGTTTGATTCTCAAGTAAACATGTTCCCGAACTCAAGATTCCTTATGCAGCCTATGCTAATCTTCATAGTTGTTATATATGTCTTGTCTCACCTTTAAATTGCATTTGATGACTGACATTTTTTTCTCCATTTCTTCTAACATATCAGACCCAATTAGGAACATTTTTTCTAGACCACTCCATTTGATAGAAGTATTGCAACTCCTTTCATAAAGTGCCTACAACATGCTCATCTTTAAAGATTCCTAGTTCCAACTTTTTTATGCAACTTCTACAAGTGGAATATACTCTTCCCACTTATTTGGTTGGTGCATTACATACATCCTCAACATGTCTTCAAGGATTATTTTTTCCCTCTCTATTTTTCCATCCTTCTTTGGATGATAAGTTGTATTGAATTACAATTCAGTCCCTAAGCCTCCAAATAGGTACTTCCAAAACTTTCAATTGAACTTTGCATCTCTATCTGAGATAATCTTCTTGGGAACTCCATGTAGTCTTCCAATTTCCTTTATGAAGACTTGTGCCACTTCATTGGCAGAATTGGTGGATTTGACTGCTACAAAATGAGCCATTTTTCTCAACTTATCGATGACCACCATAATGGCATCATGTTATTTGAAGGTTATTGGAAAATCGTTAATGAAATCCATGGAGATCACTTCCCACTTCCATTTTAGAAATGGGAATGGGATATAGTAAACCCACTAGATGTTTAGATTTGACCTTCACCTATTGGAATTTGATGCACTTGGAAACAAAATCAACCTATTCTCTTTTCAAATTAGGCCAATAAAAAACCTTTTTGATGGTAGTGAGAGTATTTTGGTATCATGGGTGGTTAGAATATGGATTAATGGAACTCTCTCATTATAAGCCTCTTCAAGTCATTATTGTTTGGCATATAGATTCTATTTTTGAATCTGACTAGACCATCATCTGAGAGGTGACATTCTTCATTCTTTCTGTCTTCATGTTCTTATTATATTCGTCATGTTGTACAACATTTTTTATTCTTCCTTCAAGATCAGTTCCAAAAGAACTTATGTGTTCTAAATGATTTAATTGCAACCTGCTACTGAGTGTGTCTTCTACTATTTTCTCTTTTCCCTTTATATATCTAATTTCAAAATAAAATTTGTTGAGCGTGGCTAGCCATTGAGATTCACTTGCATTTAGCTTAGGTTGTTCAAATAAATACTTCATCCCTCCATGATTAGTCACAAGTGAGAATTTTCTACCAAGAAGGTAGTGTCTCAACATCTTCAATGCATGGATGATGGTAGCTAACTCCAGATCATGAGTTACATAATTATTTTCATGTTCATTTAACTTTTGAGACTCATATCACACCACTTGACCCTCCTAAACCAACACTCCACCAAGCCCCTCCTTGCAGGCATCCTTACACAAAATAAAATCCTTTTCAAGATCCGTTATTAATAATACTGGTGTGTTTATCAATAAATACTTCAACTACTCAAAACTTACTACACAACCAGTTGTCCATTCATATTTCTTTCCTTTTCTTTACAAGGAAGTGATTGGGTGGCCTATCTTGGAGAATTTTTTGATAAATATTATGTAATAGCATATTATAACCATGAATGATATAAATTAAGCCACATTATTTAGTGTTGGTGATTCCATGATAGCCTTAAGCTTCTCTGGGTCAATTGCTACTCCCTCCCTTAAGGCAATGTTTCCCAAGTAAATAATTTATGATTGGAAGAAAATGCATTTACTAATATTTGCATAAATATTATGCTCTCTTAGCAATTGAAATACTACTACCAATTACACTTTGTTCTCCTCCTTGGTCATTGAATAAACCAAAATGTCATCCATGAAGACTATGATAAAATTATCCAAATAATGGTTCAACACATTGTTCATAAGGCACATAAAGATTGCAGATGCATTGGTTAGTCCAAAGGGTGCTACCACGAATTCATAATGTCCATACCTCATTATTAAGGCTACTTTTTGGGTGTCCTCATCTTTTATACTCAGCTGATGATAAATTTACCTTAAATTAATCTTGGAGAAGATTGCTTCTCCTCTCAGTTGGTCAAATAGATTATTAATTAGCAGTAATGGATATTTGTTCTTGATGGTCACTTTATTTAAATTCCTATAATCTATGCATAATATGAGTGTACCATCCTTATTTTTTATGAACAAGATTGGTGCTCCCCATGGAGACATACTTGGTCTTATATAGCCTTTATCCAACATTTCTTTAAGTTGTAATTTCATCTAAACTAGTTTTGGTGTACTCATCCTGTATGGTACCTTGGATGCCAGAGCTTCTCCTGGCATAAATTCGATGGAGAAGTCTAGCTATATGTGTTGGAATTATTATGTATGTGTTTTTTTTTGCCTCAAATATGCCTAAATTTCCACTATATATTAGTGTCATTCATAACATAAATTCTGGAACTTTTACACTCATTTCACACTATAATTCCATCACTTATTGCCAAATCACATCTTACACCTTGTGGTTGATTATCATTAGTTTTCTTAGATTTTATATGATTAGAGATGATTTAGTCGTGATTTTCTAACGACGGTTTTTCCAAGTTCATTTTCCACAGGGTTCCATTGCATAAATTCTTCACAAGTCAATTAAACTGGTTGTTGCAAGTAGAGTATAGAAATATTCAATTTGGAGCTTCGACATCTCGGCACACTTCCCGGGAAAAACGAGGAAGGTGATTATCCAAAATGATGTTCTAAAATATTCCCATGATTCGTATTATAAATAGGTCACACATGCGAGCCTCTATAATAAAATCAACAACTCTGCTCAAAATCCGCACAATTTTCAAACTGCCAAGTTTAATCTCGACTTTCGTGCAACTGGAGGTGAATATGGAAAATATGAGAAAATGGGTTTTTTACAAATTTAACTAATTATAAATAACCAAAATCATTTCTCAAGATTTATTTTGGTTCAAAAGTTACACATGGTTCTTTAAGGTAGTTTCATAAAAAAACATTGTTTTTCCATAATTCTAGAATCTTGCAAAAAGAATCAAACAAACAACTTCATGCACGTTTTATGAGGAGATGAAATTGCATGAGACATATCCAAGAGAGGTTTGTGTTTAAAATATAACAAATAAGGTTCCATCCAAATCGTAATACAAAATTCGCCCTGGTTTGGAAGATATGCCAATATCTTTGAGGCCAATGTGTTTAAAATATGCAATTTTACAGAATTAAGGAAAATGACCAATTCACCTTGTAAATCATATAAATGGCTTAGCCATGGCCTGCATTTTCATTTCTTTGAGAGGAGGAAGATAAGGTGTGAACATGAGATAAAGGATTGATGTGATTAAGTTTTACCTTGAACAAAATTGAAGGAATGTATGTAAGTGAACTTATGATTTGAATCTTAATACAATTTGGTTTCACCATAAATTCGATGTAAGTGTTATGGTTTTGATTAATTTTTAGGCACTGATTTAGTTTAAAATTTCCTCCAGGAGTGGCAAGGGCCCACCACCACCTGGATACAAGTTCTATAACTCATTTAGATCATAGGTCTGATATTTAAAGTGTGATTTTTATTGAAATAATTGTTGTGCAAAATCCAAATTCATTTTTGTATTTAAAAATTTGTTTTGTAAATATGATTCAAACATCATAGAATTCATTTCTCAAATGATCAAAGATATTTACTGTTAAATGTGTTTTGATTGCAGATCCAATACAATAAGAGAAGGATTTCAACATTGTGCACATTACTCTGAATTTTCTACGTTATGTACAAAATCAGATTTAAGGTTCTTTCATTGAGTATAGTTGGTGTGAGATTATGCACTTCATTTACAAATTTTAAAGTAGTGTTTCCAGCTTCGTTTTGTGAGTGATGTATTTAGTTTGAATTATATATTGGAGATTTAAGGATCGATTAATTGATAGTTTAAGAACTATTCATAGCATAGTCATTTCAATTCCTTGCATAAGATTTATTTGAATTATGGTTTGATCATCTTTGGGATAGATCATAGGATATATCTCTTTTGTTTTATAGAAGTCTCTCTAATAGAAGAATTAATTGAAGTTGCCTTTTGGTTTTCAAGCTTTGTAGATTTGAAGGTGTAAACTAGATAGGATTAACAGATAAGTTTCAACGCTTATTGATTTGTGCGATTCAGAGAATTAGATTAGTTGTAATTGAATTATTTTGACCAAGAGTAGATAATAGAATTATTTGCTTTGAATTGTAGATTTCAATTCAAGTTATTTTTAAGTATTGAATTAGAATGCCTAAGTTATGATAAAGTATGTCTTAGGTTATGATATTTTAATTTTTGAGCGGCTTGAAGATTAGTTTTTTGTTTGCTTTACTATTTGAATTATTCATGTCATGATCCAAATAGAGTAGTGATTAAGTTTTTGATTTAGTTTGATAAGTCTCTTTGCTTCAATTTTGATTCCATACTTAAACAATAATTTGATTTCTTGCTCTAATTTAGACTAGATGCTCTAATCATGCATTACCTGCGCTTGTGCCTCTAAGTCTTACACCCACAGATTGATAATTTAATGTTGGAATTATAAGTCATATAATTTCCCCAACATTTTTGGCATCATTGTCGGGGAGGTGCTAAAGGGATTAGAGCCTAGTTTCTTTCACAAATTTTTTGTGTGATCTTAGTTGCAGGGAAATTAAAGGGTGGAGAGTGTACAATAAGACGTGAGTGAAGAGCGACGCATCCACTATGGTGGTTTTGATCCAAAGTTTGGTTTTACAATGAAGCAAGTTCGGTGAGTTTTACTGCAATTATTTTTAATTAATTTATATTAAAATTTCAATCCCTTCTAAGAAAAAACATTTTTGGAGTGTTGTAAGAACCTCTGGGTACTAATCCATGTTGTGAGATAGGGATCATCAACCAGCAGGAGAAATTCAAGAATGATTGAGAGCTTGAAGAATGTCCCTTGAAGCACTTTCTTAAATCCTAGCAATAGCTGGGATATTTACCTCTTAGGAAGAGTTCATCCTGACCACATTCAGGAAATTATCTATCTCTCCATAACCAGAAAAGGATTTGGAAGTCTCCCTTGAATCCTCTTTCCTATCTACTAAGGAGATCGATTAATCATGTACTAAATCTGATGAGGCGTATCCTACAAAACCTGAGATCGAGAAACTCTCACCATGACCAACATCAAGCCTTGTATGCATTCCAAAGATCAATTATGCAAGTTTTCCTGGCATGACCGAGAAGGGATTTAATAGTTGTTAAAATGAAAAAATGGGCTAATTCCATGTGGATTACATCGATCATTGGTTCCAAATCACAATCGAGTAAAAGTACCACTCTCATCTTCAAATACTCTTTGTATCACATCTTTCAGAATTGTTGATTTTTCATGCTTATGTACTTTAAAAAGTTTATATGTCAAATATGGGCATGAATATATCTTTGTACCTGATCCACACATGGCTTCATTGGAAGTTCTCTTTCACTTGAAGGAGGACTTATTTTCTCCAGTATAGTAGGAAAGTTAGCATTGTAATAAATAAATAAATAAAAATAGTAAAGAGAAAATAAGTGCTTTTGTGAAAACCAGCTAGTCTGACGCAAATGGACAGGGACTTTGCTTGAAACCAGGTAACTGGCAGGAAATATTCCTAATAAAGTTTGTAAATTTGTATGATTTCTTAAAATCAAGTATCTTGCTAGTCATTATGTTTGTACTTGAGTTGGTGTATGTGGGATTCCTTAAGGCCCACCTGCCAACAAGCCTTATCCCATTGACATCAGCAAATTATCTGGGATCAAGGTTAGGGTTAGATAAGGTACCTAGGAGCCTGCATGCCTTAATGGTAGGTATCCTTTTCATCTACTGATGAAATACATCAATGTTTATTGGTGGATGAATTCTGCAATCCATTCGATTTCAAAAAATTCATTCATGGCTAGTAGAATGTACCTAGTTCTTTGATTCCCATTGACATCAAAGGTGGGATATCTCGCATTGGTTAACAAAATCCTCAATGGTCGGAAATCAAATGATTCTTGCTTATGTTCAACAACGACACCATTTATTCACATATGCAATATTACACATGGGTGTGTAGCAGTTGAAGGCTATATGGTTTGGTAATCTCAACAGAGATTTGCAGCAGTTTGGTTTTTTGTATCAACATTTCCATTTTCACTTGTAACAGCAGTCACCTTTCCACCATTTTTTTGGGACATAAAAATCCTCAGGCATGGGGGAGAAGGGGATCTTTAGTTCATCTTTCATCTCTTCAGCTCATCCTTCAGCCTTCTTCAGTAGATTAGATCAATAGTCACATCAGCTCCAGCCATTCCATCCTCTATTTCATCTTGCAACACCGAGCACATCAACGACAAAGGTAAAAATTGAGGTAAATTTGGCTTATTATTATCTAATTAACTAGAAGTTTAAAGAAGCTTAATGATCCACCACTTCTCATTCCACGCATTTCATCTTTCATAAACCATTACACTTCTATTTCCTTCCATTCATTTTGCATATACTCTAATTACAAGACCATGTTAAAAGAAAAAACGTTATGGTGCATTAATAAAATAAGTCTCTATAATGTGTTCTCCAAGCATTCTATTCACATGATTAATTCATTACTTTCATGAAATTATAAAGGAAGCCACCTATAGAAATTGACCTTACGATGATAGAGTATGCAAGCACCCATTCACCATCTCCATCACCACCTTATTTCACCCATCATCTCTCCCTAATCCACTAATTTCTTGTCCTAAATTTGTATTTATTCATAACTTAGAGTGACAAATTAAATGTGAAGAGTGCTTCTCCACAAGAACCAGCACTTCCAAACATTCAAGCAGTGCTGCTCCACAAGAACCAACACCTCAAAATATTCAAGCAATGTTATCCCAGAAGAACCAACATCTACAAAACAATGTTAAGCATCTGTCAATGAGAAAGAATTCTTTTTTTCATTAGGACATGAAAACCCTCAGGCATGGGGGGTATGTTGGGCCTCACATATGGCCAATTTTCCACTATATATTACTGCCATTCACAACATAAATTATTACACTTTTAAACTCATTTCACACCATAATTCCATCACTTGTCGCCAAATCACATCTTACACATTGTGGTTGATTATCATTAGTTTTCTTAGATTTTATATGATTAGAGATGATTTATTCATGATTTTATAACGACGGTTTTTCTAAGTTCATTTGTCGTAGGGTTCCATTGCTGAAATTCTCCACAAGTTAATTAAACTACTTGTTGCAAGTAGAGTATAGAAATATTCAATTTGGAGCTTCGACATATCGACACGCTTTCAGGGAAAACCGAGAAATTTAATTATCCAAAATTATGTTCTAACACCTCCCCATGAGTTTGATTTCACCCAAGTCACACATGTGGGTCTCTAGAAGAAAATCAACAACTTTACTCAAAATCTACACAATTTTCAAACTGCCAAGTTTTACCTTGATTTTCGTGCAACTGGAGGTGAATCTGGAAAATATGAGAAAATTTATTTTTTTACCAATATAACAAATTATCTATAACCAAAACCGTTTTTTAAGATTATCTTTTTTTCAAAAGTTACACGCGTTTATTTAAGGCAGTTTCATAAAAAAACATCGTTTCTCCAGAATTCTAGAATCTTGCAAAAAGAGTCAAACGACCAAATTTGGACATGATTTTACGAGGATATGGAATTAAATGAGACAAATCCAAGAGAGGTGTTTGTTTTAAATATAAAAAAGTAGGTTCCCTCCAAACTGTTTTCCAAAATTCACCATTGTTAGGAAGATATGGCAATATCTTTGAGGCCAATTTCTTAACAATATGCAATTTTCCATAATTAAAGAAAATGACTGATTCACATTGTAAATCATATAAATGGCTTAGCCATGGCTTGTATTGTCAATTCTTAGAGAGGGTCAAGACAAGGTGTGAATAAGAGACAAAGGACTGTTGTGATTAAGTTTTACCTTAAACAAAATTCAAGGAATGTATGTAAGTGAACTTATGATTTGAATCTTAATACAATTTGGTTTCACCATGAATTCACTGTAAGTGTTATGGTTTGATTTGTTTTTAGGCATTAAGTTAGTTTAAAACTTGCTCCAGGAGTGGATAGGGCCCACCACTACCTGGAGACAAGTTATATAGCTCATTTAGATCATAGGACTGATATTTAAAGTGTGAATTTGATTGAAAGAATTATTGTGTAAAATCCAAATTAGTTTCTTTACTTGAAACTCTGTTTTTTAAATTTGAGTCAAACATCATAGAATTCATTTCTCAAATGATCAAATATATTTAATTTTTAATACGCTTTGATTGCAGATCCAATACAATAAGAGAAGTATTACAACACCATGCACATTAATATGAATTTTTTGTGCTATGTACAAAATCAGATTTAAGATTTTTGCATTGAGTATAGTTGGTGTGAGATTATGTATTTCATTTAAAATTTGAAAGAAGTGTTTCGAGCTTTGTTTTGTGAATGATGTATTTAGTTTGAATTATATAATGCAGATTTAAGGATCAGTTAATTGATATTTTAAGAACTATTCATAGCATAGTCATTTCAATTCCTTGCATGAGATTTATTTGAATTATGGTTCGACCATGTGTTATGTGGATTAATCCCTCTTGCGGACAAGAGAGCTCCCTATTACTCCAGCGAGTAACTAGAAACAAAGATCCATTTGAAAACCTTTTCCTCTAGATTAATTAGGTTTCAAGATTATTATAATAGTAAAGTAGAGAGGACATGCCCCTACCTTGAAATCCAAACGTTTGATGTAGCCCTTTGTCCCGTTGCTCCAAAGTAGTTCTCCAATGAGTAGAACTTGCAATCAAAGACAAGACAAATAATCAAAGCATCTACAACATATAATAATTAGAAAATACTAATCCAACTTAGTGATCAAGGAGTCTAAGTATTGACATTATTCCAATAAGCATAGAAACAAAGCAATGAGAAAAATAGATCCATATGTATTATCTTGAATAGAAAGAGTAATCTTACAACCTGATGCCTTGATGTTGTACAGATTTCTCCCAAGGTCCTGAAAAATCGTTCTCCTTCAGTCTGATAAGCCTTCCTCTCTTCGAATACCAACATGAATTTATGGACACAAAGGTGTGATCTTCCTTATGCAAAAAACAACTTACTAGTGTAGAAGTATGCACTCTTATGAACTCTCTTTAGCTTAGAAACTATATAGATTAGTCTCTAATCACATTGGTATCTACCCTTCAACTTGAAACTTGAGCTCAATTTATAGGGAAATGGAGGTAGTTTCAGTTCCATGAAGAGGGGGATGGATTCCTCTCATGAAGGGATTTTAGCTCCATGGACCAAGGGATAAGCTCCATGAGTGGAGAGATAAATCTCGAACTGATCGTGACTCTAGAAGCTTCCAATTAGGAGAATATTCAACCAACTAGGCTTCTAGAATTTAATTTTTTCTTTTATTTCCTTTTCACGGGGGTGTGCAGGTTATAGTGGTAAAAAGTGCGAGAGTTGTCACAGTTTATGGACAGAACATCAATGCATGTGCAGGGAAAGGCTAGAAAAACTGCACAAGTAGAATTTTAGGGTTTTATAGAGTTTTTCTCCAATTTCCAAGACTTGATTCAGGAACATTAGTGTTTTTGACCTCTAAGCTGGGAACATGATATAGATGGTGATAGACCCATATGAACAATCAAATGTCATGGTGACAAAATGATGTGTAACACCATAATTGGGATAGATCATAGGATATCTCTCTTTGGTTTTATAGAAGGCTCTCTAATAGAAGAATTAACTGAAATTTCCTTTTGGTTTTCAAGCTTTGTAGAATTGAAGGTGTAAACTAGATAGGATTAAGAGATAATTTTCAACACTTATTAATTTGTGTGATCCTGGGAATTATATTAGTGTAGTTGAATTATTTTGAGCAAGAGTAGATAATATAATTATTTGTTTTGAGTTGTAGATTTCAATTCAAGTTATTTTTAAGTATTGAATCATAATGCCTAAGTTATGATAAAGTATGTCATAGGTTATGATATTTTAATTTTTGAGTGGCTTGAAGATTAGTTGTTCATTTACTTTACTATTTGAATTAGTTAGGTTATGATCTAAATAGAGTAGTGATTAAGGTTTGGATTTAGTTTTATAAGCCTCTTTGTTTCATTTTTCATTCCTTACTTAGACAATAATTTGATTTCTTGCTCTAGTTTAGGTTAGATTCTCTGATCTTGCGTTACCTACGCTTGTGCCTCCAAGTGTTACGACACCAGATTGATAATTTAATGTTGGAATTATAAGTCATATAATTTCTCCAACATGTTGTCCTTGATGGAAACCCACTTGTAAAAGGATAAGTATGTGTTGAAATGATGGCAATAGGATGAGTACACAGGCCAGTTCAGATGTGACAGAGAAAAAAATACCAGTCAGAGACAGAGGAATTATGAAGGTAAAGTTTGAGAAAGTATATGCAGGTTTGGTGAAGAAAAGTCACATACACATGCGGATATGAAGAATAAAAGGCACGTACATTTGACACATTATGATTCTCTAATACCAAGGGTCTTTACCATGGTATTATCCCATAATATTGAGTGAAGTAACGACTATTTGATACCATCAAAGAATACCATCGACATTAATGTGGTTTGACACATGGTATTGACTAAAGTCTAAGATATATAAGGAGGTGAAGATCAAAGTGATAGGGTGTGCATGAGTGAGGGTGATTTATGAATACTTCAATCTGAAGTGTGATTGCATGGTATGGGCTATAGATGAGTGGTTGATCTTAAATAAATATGCACCCGAGAATATAACGATGGATGAGAATCATTAGACTTGAAATGAATATGCTTTGTATGATATGCTTATGGGTTGATTAGATCTAGGTTTTGATGTGTGTTTATTGTTGTGTATATCGTGATCTAGTATGTCTAAATTTTTGATGCGCAACGCAATTGTGAGTTAAAAAATGTAGATCTATACATGGGTTTTTCATAGGTAAGGCGCGTACACACGCATTTTCTCTATTGAGTAGTAGCATATATATTCTGCAGTATGTTGATATCTGTATGTGGGTTTTATTCTTGAGAATCACATATACATGGAAATTCTTTATGAAAAGCACATATGAAAGCTAGGGTTTTTGTTGAAGAATGTGTATGATCTGTCTATACAGTATTGTTTTGTTTTCTACTGTCTATCAATGAAGTCTTCATGATGATTTGGGTTTGATAGTGATGTATTGAGTATTGATGATGCTACTAGTTGCATCTATATTAATGATTGGTTGTTTGTTTCAATGATTTAGTGTTTAGTTGAATGATTTGGTACAATGATCAGTTTCAATTTTGATATATGGTATTGGGCTTAAATGATGGTAGTGGGTCCAGTCTGAAAATTTGATGAAAAGTGGTCTACAAGTTATGATGTGTTGAAGCAGGTGGATCCAATGTGAAAATTTATAAAATGTGGTCCACGATGGTGCAAAGGATTGGAGCCTTTAGTGAGGAATTTGAATCTTCCTACCAGTAGTAGATGGCGATTAGATTAGGGGGTTGTATCTCCATTCTAGTGGGTGTTGGTAAACGATACCAAGGGGTTGGAGCTCCCTTCCAATGGGTGTTGGTAAACGAGATCAGGGGGTTGGAGATTCCTTCTACTAGGAACTGGAGAATGAGTATAGGTAGGTACCTGTGTTCTGGTATGAGTATGCTTTAGTATAAGATTGTATGAAGTTTTCATTATAATAAAATTTAAGGCAGAGATGACGACAACGATGGTTTTCTCCCACATTGGGTTTCCACCTTAAGTCTCGGTGTGCATGTTTGTTGATTATGTGTGATTATTTATTCTGCTATTGCTGCACATGTTTACTTCTTATCAAATATCTTATGAATCAATGAAGCACTGGTTTAAGTTAAACATATGAGGAATTAACTGAAATATAAGTTCATTGAATATATGCTAGTTGTCTGAATAAAAATTGTGTACATATGCAAGTTTACTTCAGTAAATTCAGGTACAAAAATCATAGTAAGAAATGAAAAATTTGAGTTTTAAAATACTGATTCACCTCCCCCCCCCCACTCCCCCTCAGTATTTTTCCCAACAAGTGGTATCAGAGTAGGTTCTTCAGAAGATGCTTGATCTCTTGAAAGAGATCTGTCATGATGGGAAGTCTTGAAGGAGTATTTATTATCAAGCCACTAGTGTTCAATGGAAGTAATCTAATATTCTAGAAGATATAGACAAGAGATTATCTACACATTCTTGGAGTATATGTATGTGAAATCATAGAAGGAGGTTATCAATATCCATCAACCGTTCCCACATATACGACAAAAAATAAGAAATATGAAACCAATTCAAAATCTCTCAATACCTTATTGTGAAGCCTAACAAAATCATAATTTGTTAAATTCATGCAACTAAATTCAGCAAAGGACATATGGGACAAGATCATCTAGAGCTATGAAGGCGATGACAAGGTAAAAAGTGTTAAACTTCAAACTCTTAGAATTCAATATGAAACTCTAAGAATGCAAAATGATGAAATTATTACAAGTTTCTTCCTAAAAATAGATGAGATTGTGAATTCTATGAGAAATATGGGTGAAGATATAAAAGACACAACCTTAGTATAGAAAATCTTGATATCTCTAACTCCAAAATTCGAGTCAAATGTGCCTGCCATTGAAGAAAAGAAGGATCTGCAGAACCTTGCTATTATACAACTCCACGAGATTTTAACAACCTTTGAAATGAGAAAAGGAGGTCCCTCAGAAATGAGAGAAGCTTCATTCAAAGCAGCAGCAAGAGGAAAATAAAGGAAGAACAGAAGAAAATAGGTTATATATCAGAAGAAGATGAGGAAATTTTGGTGAAGAAACTCCAACTAGGCACCGAAAGGTTCAGAGGTAAGCTTCCCTTCAAGTGTTTTTCTTGTGGTAGAGTCGATCATTATGCTGATAAGTGTCCACGTAAATAAAATCATGAAAAGGGGAAACGGTTTGAAAATAAAATAAGTTATTATACACATTAATATAGTGATGTTTTATCACTTGAAGAAGAGGGAGAATTTGATCAAGATCTTCAAGTACTTATGGCATTTAGCATTAATGAATTTGATGCCCATTTCATGGATGCCCTAGAAGAGAAGGATCCTTTTATTAAAAAATCTCCTAGATCAAGGAAGAAAATATGGCTTCATGGATGTTGTTTCTCTTGTAACTCTTTTGGGAATAAGGCCACTAACTGTAGGTCAAGTATGTTTAAAAAAACTAGGAGATTAGATAATTTCCAACACATAATAAGAAATTTCAAGCAAATCTGGAGAAAGAAGGAATTCTAGTTAGAAACATAGGGAATGTTGGCCCTAATGTAGTCAATTGTTTCTAGAGCTTACTTCTCCTAGTGACTGTAGAAGTGACGTGTGATAGATTATCAGGAACAATAATGTATTATCATAGAAGGAACAACATATGATGATTACTATGGTTGTTTTGTTAACTATAGTTTCTTACAGTGCATCCGATGTGATAAGAGAAGATAGGTACAGATTGCACAAACTCAGGGGGAGTTGAAGTTGTGGAATAGAAGTCATATAACTTTCTATACTTGGATCCTATGAAAGGAAGTTGCGTATATACACATTTTCCTACATAGACAATCGTGTATGTTTTTATCGAATGGAGAAATAATGGGACAAAATAAATATAAGCTTCACACAGTTATTATTTGGCTTCCTTGATCTGATGTTGACTTTTATAGTCTGTTGATGTTACTTATAGGTGATATTGATTTATGATGATCTATGAGTTGGTACAAAATGACATTGATGCTTTTCTAATTAATAAAGATGCTTTGATGAGCGATTTGATGTGGTCAATGAACAGGCATCTCAGGTTTAGGGGGAGCATTAGCCTTGCTGCTAATGATACACTGTTGGCATCATGTTTGCAATATTACTGAAGAAACTCGTGTAGTTCATTGAATGATGCTATGCTCATTCGATTGAGGCCTATGGTGATGGTTATGAATGTCATATATGTGTCTTGATGTAAAGGTCATGAAAATACCTATGATGTAATAATTGTAATACTTAGTTATGTTTGGACTATTGAAGGTCAAGTCAATCATGTATGTAATCCCATGATGGGTAGTTGATGTTATGATGTAGTAAAATATGTAACCTCACTTGGTTGGGTGATTGATGTAAGTTTGAGTCCTTGGTGATAGGAAAGGTCATATTCAGTTGAGTCATAGAGTCATGTACTTCATTGTAAATATTTCAGAAGATTCAACATTTTCTCATGAGGGGCATGGTCAGTATATAGTGCAGATCAAATATATAGTTCTCATGTCTCTATAATAAAAGTGAATCCTTCATTCGACATTGGTCCACCCTTTTCCCTTGATGTAAAATTGGGAGAGTAAATTGGTGTTTTATGTGCTTTAAATGTATCTACATGTTGTGGTGAATAAACACCAACATGGTTGCCATCAATTCCAAATGGGGAGAGTGTTGGCATTATGATGTATGTGTTGTCCTTGATGGAAAACCACTTGTAGCAAGATAAGTGTGATATTCCTAATTATATTTTAGCTAGTTGGAATATTAATTTTTTTTTTTTAATAAGATAGATGAATAAGAGGGTAGAGGGACCCATAAATCCCTTTAGTAGGAATAAACCACTTCTTAGTGTGAATGTGGATCAGTTCATATGGATGGGGTCAAGATGAATAAAGCACTTCTTAGTGTAAATGTAGGTGAGTGCATGCGGATGGGGTCAAGATGACCAAATCAACAGTGCAGTCATGGAGGCAGTGGAGATAGTGGAGGACAACGCAGTCATTATGGAGGTTAGTGGCCAAGTGTGCAGCATTATTATTGTGTGGGGCCAAGGGTGTGAGGGCTCACAAGCATAAAAGGAAAGGGATGGTAGCCATAGAGGAAATTATGAATATTGATATTGTTTTGTCATTTATGACTTTTTGCACACTTCAGTTGTTTAGCTAAGTCTGTTGTGTTGTTTAACACATGAGTGTCTCCAAGCGGAGATCCCACCCTTATCCTCGGGGGACATCGAGTGCCCACTCATAAAAGGTAATTTCTGACCAGAAGTTAAACATCTGGCATCAAGCCATCATTATTTCCATCCATGCAGTAGTAGCCACCTGCAGGAATTAAGCATTCCAGCAATAGGGTTTGAGAGGAGGAAGGAAGTTCCAAGCATCTCAACTTGGAATCCTGTGTGGGGATCAACCCTTCACTTACGAGTATATTTCAACATCTTGAGAGTAGTATTTTATTATATGGAACCAGGCCAATATTTGTCCTTTATTTGGCAACATAGTCATCTTCAACATTTTGTAGTCCAGTAGTGGAGGCTTCATAAGTGGAAGGAATTTCCAAGAATTCCAGCTTTGAATCCTGTGATGGGATCAACCCTTCACCTCGTTGAGTGTATTTCAATATTCCAAAGAAATATCTTATCATCCGACATCAGGCCATACTACTTCCCCTCTTAGCAGCGTAGTCTCTTTCGGAAATTGGGCAATCTAGCAGTGGAAGCTGCAAAGGAGGAGGAAGGATCCAAGTTTCCTAGCTTGGAATCCAGTGAGGGGATCAACCCTTCATTTGTAGAGCTGATTGGGAGAAGTTGCATCATTTTTATCATTATTTTAGTCATCTCCCAATAGTTACCTTGCAGCAAGTGCCTAAGTCAGCCAGCAGGAGTGTGCTTTACAATGCTAGAGAGCCGAATTTCCAAAGTCAAAACCAGGCCAAACCATTTATGGGTGTTTCTAGTTTTTTCGAGTAGAGTCCGTGGTTAAAATATCAGATCTGTATGAGCACTCCAACAGCCTCTAGCACATGGTTATTATTCCCAATAGCAGTAGTTTCCAGCAGCACTGTGCAGAGACAACCTTCCAGTAGAACTAGCAGTAACCACATTTCTAGTGCTAGGATTTAGAGCTATTTCAAACAATGCTTGTTGGCTTGAGTGCATCTTCTTTGGAGTACTATGTACTTTATTTTGATGATAATTATAACGATATGAATGAGATATTTCTACTCATGGCTATGATTTCTTAGTACAATTTCCAGTTGGAGCATATTTCTGGCATTTTTCAGACTTTAATGCTATATTCTTGCTTTGCTTTATTTGGAATGTTGCAGATGTTCTATATTCCTATATTTTCCATTTTGGAATATTATAGTGGTATTAGAGCATAATCTTGGCTTAGCCTGTGGAGCATTTTATCTATGACATATGAAGAGACCACATTCTAGAGGCAGCAGATAGAGCAAAGTCTCCAATGGCATGTGAAATTGATGAGAAAGAGTTTCCCAAACTCCTTCTCAAATCTATGTAGGATCTCACTAGAGATATCAAAGAGCTGACACTATAAAGGCAAAGGGAAACCCCATGAGGGTTATAATATGGAGAGAAGTCAACTACTCCACATTAGTGGTATGATCAGCTAGTGGTGCAACAAGTCTCACAGCACCCTACTATGCCCACATTCCTAGCAGTAGGAAATGGAGTTGGAGGACATCAAGATTAGGATACGCTTAGTGAATATCTTGAAGAGTACCAATCTTAGGTTGGAAGACATTAGGAGAAAGAGACTCTTAGTGAATATATTGAAAAGTACTGATCTTAGGCCTAGACTTTCAGAGATAATCTGACTTTCCTAGCATTTTTCTAGATTAAATACAACCGGAGACCCCGCAACAACAATAAGGGAGGAGGGTACATGCAGGGTAAGAAACGTACCTCGGGTAGATTCTTTATTCTTACATTCGATGGTTCATAGAAGAGTACAACAAAGGCTTGGGTCAATAAATTATATATCTATTTCCAACTGAACCAAGAAGCATAAGCAAAGTCTATCAAGATAGCAGCGCTGCACCTTGAAGGTGAAGCACATGACTTGTGGCTCCATGGATTGGGTCATGCAGGAGTGACTGTGTATGAAAATTTCACTCAAACATTGGTGGAGATATTTGATAGAATAAAATTGGAGTCACGTTACATTGAGGCATTCTCTGAGAGTGAAGGAGAAGAGGATGTGTATAAGGAGCAAAAGGCTAGAGATGCCAATGCTGGTGCATCAAGAGGAGATCAAATATACCACCACCAGTAGCAGAAGGAGAATTTGCACCAGTTGGAGGAACTCTTGCATATTTTCAAAGTGTTCCCAAGCATCAACCAATCTGAGGCATGCATACATATCCACTCCATATGGAGATTTTTGGGGACATGTCACCAGGGCAGCCGCATGACCAGGAGTTGGAGCACATGGTTGATTTGGAGTAGGGGATAGTCACTGTGCAGAGGACCCTTGACATGATCAAGGAGGAGATGAGAAGTTATTTCGGGTCAAAATTGCTGAGTTACACACAACACTTTGTGTTGGAGTGTGGTGCTTCAGAGGAGGGAATAGGTGGAGTTCTAGTATAGGAAGACCATCCCATAAATTTCGAGAACCGACAACTGCTGCCACATGAGTTGTTGTATTCTATATATGGTAAAGAGATTTTGACCATTATGCATGCATTGGCCAAATTTCAGCATCATTTGGTAGGAAGAATATTTTGGGTGAAGATTGACCACAACCATATCTGGAATTTACTTGAGCATGAGTAGTTATGAGAGAGGAAAAAAAGGTGGATCAACGTAATTCAGGCCTATGAGTTCAAGATTGAGTATTTCCAAGGAGTGGACAAGGTGGTAACATATGCATTATCACGAAGGCCAGAAATGATGTCCTTAATGAACAGTGATGCAGTTGGGAGTGTCCAGATTCTAGTAGAGTATTTCAAGGACCACTTCACTTGTGAAGTGTTGGATAGAAGGATGAGACGATCGAAGTGGTGTAGGGTGCAACATCTGCATGTTGGGATTGGATGGTGGTAGATTCTGAGTTGGTACCATGTGGAGAAGGCTAGGCAACCAAATACATCCATGGAGAGTCCATGGATTACCGGAGGGACACGAGGGACAAATTATTCTTGGGATCCAGGCGGGATTTCCCATCACGTCATATAGTTGGTAGGTGATGGTAGTAGTTGCGTGATGGGTTGGATGTTTGGGCGCACACACATTTTAAGACCTCTATCAAAATCCCTAACATGCCTAGTGACAGGATGGTTCATCAGGAGGTTACACCCTTTTCAGAAGCTATCTCAGCATATCGATCGTGCGTGGAGTCATAGAGTGATTAGCCTAATTTCGTAGGAGCTGATTGGAGGGGGTGTCATTGGCAGACCACTAGATGGTGCCTTGACATAGTCAAGGCATGGGATGGTACAGAGTGGTACAACAGTAGCACGAGGTATCCAGTGGTGTGCAGGGGCAGGTTGCAGTATACAATGGCATGTTGAGGAGTGCAAAGACACTTTCTGGTGTGAAGTGACCCATGATGTGATGCACCAATCACTTGGGGTGTTGCCTCCAAGGATACTTATGGACAGAGCATTATATGGAGACAATTCTCTCTCATTGATGAATTGGGCCTTAGAGCTACCGAGGTTTGACATAGCAGTGCTACTCTTAATTGCATGTGAGGAGTTGAACCACTTAGGTGTACGTGGGAAGATAAGTATGTGAAGATCACATTGTGGTGGATGCACTAGCAGAGTGATGGATGCATGGGTACATGTGGGTTGGCCTATGGTACTTGATGGCATTGGCATCAAGTGGTTCATAGAGTTGTGGCACGGAGTCCAGATCTATGCAGAGGAGTGTTATTTCTTAATCACAGTGGTGCAGTGTAATCATGGTGGCACTCTCACGAGACTGGCATGGGATCTGGGCATCACTGGATTTCACGGTTCATCTACCCTTATGGGTGATCGGGTCCTTACAATGGAAGATCATTTAGATTTTCTAGTGGGATTTCGTGATTCTTTGTTGGCATGGGGAGCTTCACCAACATGGAGTGATAATCAGCAGGGGGAGTTCAGGAGGATCTCGTGCAGGGAAGGACTTATTCCCACAGTAATCATATTCTAGCTTCAGGCTCCCACCCTTGGAGTGCATGAGATGGATGACTTAGTAGAGCAGTTGTATGTAGAGATAGATATTACTTTATATGATTATGGCTCTCTATCTACTGGTGGTACGAAGAGGGTCTCTTGTACTTTTATCTAATTAGATATCAAGTGGAGCAAGGTGTGCCTCACATTTATTATGATGGCTTGGGATCCTGGTATTGATATATCTCTTCAAATCAGGTCGATGTTGAGACTAGGGATGATATAGTGGCGCATTTGGGACCCTTGAAAATTTTGCAGTGATCGTGGGGGATTGCTAGTAGAAAGGATGTTTGTTTAGGCATTGCTTGAGGACAAGCAATTTTGGGTGGGGAGGATGTTGGGTCAATTCAATAGGTAAACTAACAGAAGTATTTAATTATCAATCTGGGTTTGTAATACTTGGAAGCATGTCCAAAATATATGGATTTCAACTACAGTCAATTTTAGAAGATCAATTATTGAATTTAAAGGAAATGCATATTACAAATATAAAACTTAACTAAATAATTTCTAATTCAATATGTAATAAGACAAAGAAGAAGCTCCTAACTTAGGAGAACTAGGTTGACCTTCTCTACAATACTACTGAATGAACATAAATAAAAAATCACTAATGAACAATAGCATAAGATGCATAAAAGACTAATAGAAGAGGCTCCTAACTAAGGAGGTACTTGTTGTCCTTCTTTATAAATTCATTCATCATTAATACCATTGTATGAAAAGTGGAAATTCAGAAAATCACTTTTAAACAAAAGTAAGAAAGATGAATTCTAGTTTCTATTCTCTGATCAGATAGAAGGAGAGTTTAACTTAAAAAATGATTTGAACCTTCATATGCAGATTAGAATTAATATTAAGATTCATCATCAAGCATAATATATCATCATACATCTAATTAACTGATTTAAACATGAAGAAAAAACAGTTCATGAAATTTCAACTAAATTAACGAGAAATAACACTTAGCTCAGTGTGGGGGGTCCTCCACCCTTACCTTGCACACTGAAAGTAATTCTCAGCTACTGAAAATCAACCAAGCATTAACCATATAGAACATTAAAAATAAGATATAACCGGTTCTTCAATTAACTCACAAAGTTTCAAAAATACCAAAGTGAAATCATATAAATTCTACATGTTTCAATGGTTCACAAACTTGTTATAAATAGAGAAATAATAAACAAAATATTATACAATGTATCTAAAAACCTTATCTTATCCTAATCCCATCCATATAGGTCGAACTCATCCAATTATTTACACAAAATCTAGAAAAATCCCTAAATCTATATTTCTGCTCTATTTTCTAGGGATTCTTGAAAAATAGGTCATGTTTGACCAGCATTGACTGGGCCTGTTTTAGCTCGGTTTGACCGAACCGATAGGTACACGTCCATCCTTAGTTCCCAATATTTCTAAATATCTACTCACCTCATGCCCAAGTGTCTTGCAAGTATGACTTCAATGAAGCAATTACGGGAATTTTCAATTTTGTCCAAAAATACTCTTAAAACCCAATTTTTGCAAAAATATCTAAAAATTGAAAAACATAATTTATTTACCTGGATATGCATAAATTGGTAAAAATAAGGTATATATGGATGGTATATGGTTGAATTTTATGAAAAATAGGTGTATTTTAATAATAAAAATTTGATAAAAAATGAGGGCCAACATCTCCTCCTTGTTGATTTGCAAGCATGTTGTCGTGCTTGCATAAATTGGTAAAAATAAGGTATATATGGATGGTATATGGTTGAATTTTATGAAAAATAGGTGTATTTTAATAATAAAAATTTGATAAAAAATGAGGGCCAACATCTCCTCCTTGCTGATTTGCAAGCATGTCGTCGTGCTTGCTTTCTCCTCTTTGACCTTCTGAGTGTTGATGTCTCTACTGAAACTGATCCTGTACTTGTATATGTTGTGGCCTTGGCTTGTGTAACTTTAATAAATATAGCAGTCCTTTCCATTTCCTCCTTTTCTCTGCTTCCTTAGGAATCATAATCGAACTTCACGACAAGCATTTAAGGCTCTATATCGATTTCATAATATTCTGCTCTTGAAATTTGATTTGTTATATATATATATATATATATATATATATATATAATTATATAATTATATATATATATACCAACAATCCATCTCTAGCAATGAAATCTATTTTTTCTTTGCCATAGCAGTTTATCCCCAAAATCAATTTTTCTTTGCTTCCAATTTTCGTGTCTTCTATCTTCTGCTGCAATTTCTGTGTCTTCTGAATGAAGAATAAAAGGCCCAAAACAAAAATCTTTAGTGTACATATCCTCATTGTTCTGCAAATTGATTTTTAAATCTCTTCTTTTTTCACAATAAAATTCCTCTATTCTATATTAGGAATTTTGCTTTTGTGATCCATAAAATGAATAAAAATTCTTTCGGTGATAATCGCATCCTTTGATCTAGTGTTAAAACAAGTTCTCTGCTCTTTAAAAACTAATAGAAAGTTTGTTCTTTGATTTTATAGCCATCACTAGAAAATGGTGCAGCTTTCCTCGAGGATATATGTTATAGAGAAACACTTTAAAGGGATTTGAAAATCTTGGAGGAAAAGCCAACACAAATAGAGTACCAATTACCATACATATTAATGCTCTATTTGAGCCCACGTAATTTGAAGGACCAACGAAGGATGCCAATCTAGAAAAAAAAAATCTCAGAATGCAAGTGAAACTGTATTGCATCAAGGTGATATAAACATCCACTTAAAACAAAAAGACTGAGGAATACGCCCAGAAGAATATAAAAAATTCTCAAGCAATAACCCCGTCGTAGAGACGTCATGAAAGATGCAAGCATATCTGGTGTAGGCAATGAGTTGTAGATAACTGGATCGATTCCCATAAAAACGCCAGCTTTTATGCTTTTTTAGTTAAATAGGTCCCTATATTTACAATGTGTTTTATTAGAATTTGAATAGCGAATTTTCCGGATATCTCAACCTACAATCAGTAGTAGACTCTCACGCATAGCTGATCTGATTTGGACGCAATTTTCTTGTGATATCTCTGAATTAATAACTCGTGTTTAACAACGTCATCCTTTAATTAAAACTATCCTTTTGATATCTCTGAGGATTCATTTCTTCGTAGTTGGCAAAATCGATTTGACTGATGGCATAGTTTAGAGTTTAAATGTGGAAATTTCGTTTTTAAATCACGATAGAAGCCCAATTTGTAACTAGAATTTCATGTGACACCTCTTACACAATATCGAGTTTTATTAACCACAAAATCTGCTCTAGGCTCAGAAAAATCCAGAATTGAGAATCAATCTCCTTACCTGTCTCTTCTGCATGATTCTTGGGGTTTGTTGAAGCGTTTTAATCCACTTGGCACACAGGGAACTCGTCCTTCAACTCTGAGTTAAAACTGATGCTCAACCTCCCTATTTTTCCACAAATTCCTCACTTATTTCTACACCACTCTTCCTTAGCTCTGGATTCTCTCTTTTAACACTGTTCTCCACATTTTCTTAGTTTTGGCTTCTTTCTTTATGTGCTATTTCTCTGCACGATAGTAACATCCTTTTCCTGAGCTTAATTTGAGTCTTGATGGTGAAATAAGTCATAATGAAGGTATCGTTTATGAAAAAAACACAATACAGATCAATGCAATGGTTTTTCACAACATTTTGAACTCGTTTGACCATTTCATTATGCTAACTCACCTACATACTATACCTACCATGGTTGCGTCCTCCCTGTGGCTCTACGGTGTACATGCTTGTCTTGTCACTGCTACATCGTATCATTTACCATGGTCACTTCATTATATTACATGCCCTTCGTTATACTTCATGCCCACTTTGTTTATGTCTTTTCCTTTTGCATGTTCGATTTAATTCTTTGCATATATCTTGGGTATATACCTTACGCATTTTAGAATCATGCTTAGCACTCATACTTTAGACTTTGTCATTTTATCTCTTATGTCCGAAATTTGTTTTAAAATGACCATAGGATAGGTCATTTAAAATGAATTTTTTATTATGACATTAACCTTTGTATGGTTTATGCAGGTCAACAAAATTCTCTAAGGGGAAAAACATTGAGTCCTTATTTCCAAAAAAAAATGCTTATAAAATATATAGGGATGGATAAAGTTGAAACTTTTAATGTAGGGGTGTATAGAATTAATGTATGAAATTGAAATTGTTAATGTAGAATATATGGTAGGATAATGGATATAATAGGATTGTGACGCAGGTAGGTTAATGAATTTAGGATGTAGTATGGCAAATGTAATATGATGCATATCCAAGTTAAATTAGTTTAACAATTCTAGAATTTTTTTTCAAAATCAAAGGTTCTAAGAACATATTTTTTGATTTATTGTACTTGTACTTCCGTAAATAGCTTGATTTTCAATACTATTCAATGATGTCCTTTGATCAAAATACTACTTGATGGTTGATTTTGTCTTCATTATCATAACGACGGTTCTTCCAAGATATATTGAAACGTAGAGACTTGTTTCCACTTTCATGTTTTCGCATCTGATACTGATTCAAGATCTTTTAATGTTGATGTTGTTTAGGTCCCTTCTTCAATTTGTAATTTATGTTTCAGGTCCCTTCTGACATGTACTTCAGGCTTGAATTTTGATGTTGTTTAGGTCCCTTCTACAGTGATATTATAAATACGTTTCAGTTTCTTCTGTCATGTAATTTAGGTCCCTTATGCATAACATTTTCAATGATGTCTTAGGTCCCTTCTGTAATAATATTTTCAATGATGTATCAAGCCCCTTCTGAATTATATTTTCAATGATATATTAGGTCCATTTTTTCCTGTAATTTAGATTCCTTCTGCAATACAATTGCTCAAACTATTTGCATAGTTTTATTATGAACTCCCCCTTACTTATGTTAAAACTTGTCCTCAAGTCTTGGAATTCTTGGAGGATTATTTCTTAAAAATAAAACTGAAGTAAAAGTAAACAAAATAGAGAATTCATATTGGCCAAAAAAGTTGGTTTTCCAATATGAATTCGAGTTTGTATTATGCCAGTTTCCTTGATTTTCACAACCAAACTCTTTTATTATTTTTTATCTTTTTCTATTTTTTATATTTTCTTTTCTAGATGGAGGTGGGGTATAATGGATTCAGAAATTATGGAATTCTTATGAAAGTAATATAGGTTGAATTTATCATCTAAGAGTAGATGGATAGATAGATAGAAAATAGGTTTGTACTTCAACATTCATGATTGCGGAACTTAACATGCAATATGGTAGATGAATGACATCATGAACAATATGGCTTATGAAAGGATACTTTGAAAATGGATATGGCTTGTAATGGTAAAAATTTACTTCTTTTTCTTATTATTAGCTTCATGTATTTTTCCTCGATCTCGATCATCTTGTAGGGTTGTTGGTGTTGTTGGTCAGCAACTGAAAGCAACCTTCATGAGATTTTAGTTTCATTAGATGAACTCTACATCTTGTGAATTCCACTTTTCTTTGAATTGAACATTTGTATTCATATTCTGAAATATGAATGTCTTAAAAAATATTGACTTTGAAAAGTCCTTTGTCCATGGAGTTCACCTCTCAAATCTTCTTATGACCTGCAAAAACATAGCATCTGCTTGCAATACAATATTAGATGATATAGGAAGAGAGGTTTATAGTCTCTCTTCTTCCAAGGAATATGTAAAAGAATTACAAGAAATTCTTCGTTTATAGGTGCAAATATGATATACAAAGAAAATGCATTTGTTTTCCCCTTGAGGAATGGTGGCCATCTTAGACCTCCTAGTAGTACTTTGGTCACAAAATCTTCGTTTTATGTCCAATTTGAGTGATTTCAAAGAAAATTTGAAGTGAATTCATATGGATACCACTAGTATAAACAAGTTTTAAAAATGGTTTAAAATGATATGCTAAAAATGATCAGAAGTACCATGTTTGATAGAGATTCTTGTGAAATTTTGACTAATCCAACAGTCACTATTTGTAGTGTAAATTTTTCTTTAAAGATCGGATCGATGTGATTCCACTTGGAGATTAAAGTATATTCATTTTTTTCTATCCAATAGAAATATTTTTTTAAAATCTTTAGGTTTGATATCATAAAATTGGTGATGAACAGACCTAGGAGGCAGAGTTTGACTATGTTGATTTTAAGACATGGGGTCACTAAATGTGCAATAACATTTTCACCTGACCTCCAAATAGTATGATTAAAATTGTGTCTTGAAATAGACTAGAATATATATCTCCATTAGAAACATGTTTTGGAAAGAAGATGATTTGATATGTGAAATATGCCAATGAACAGTCGAGACCTAGAATTGTCACATGTAGACCTTTCGACAAGTAGTTAGTATTTTGAGCATAGATTTTTCATATGATGTTAGATTGAGTTGATTCAAATTGATTTGGAAAATAAATTCCAAGGGCTATCGTCCCTATTAATATCATGTAAAAATTTTTCCATTAGAACCCTCAAATCAATTATGTACTAACATTGTCCTTAAAAATGTTTCTTGAAATCTAATGTTTATTTTGATCATTTTTTATTTGTGATCCAAATTGAAATTTTAAAAATGGATTTTAAAACTAAATTTCAAGAGATACGCTATTTAAAAAAATTATTTAAAAATTATCCTATATGATTTCCAAAATAGGATTTTCCTTACTGCATTTTGTCATGAAATCTTTTCAAATTAGTATTGAACAATGATGTGAATAATTATTTATGATAAAAAGTCTTATTGTGAAGTCATTATTTATTTTATTCTATTCTATCGTACCCTGTTGTATAAAAATAATTCATTCTCTCAAGTATAATAGAATTTCCAATGCATCCATTTGCATAGCAAGATCATAAGTAAGCTCATATCCAAGTTTGAAAAGTATACTTTAATGAATGCTTGGACATGAAAATTTATTTGATCATAAAGATTTGATGCTAAGGAATATTGAAAAATGGAGTATTGTTGTGACCTAATTGTTACACCAATTTTTTGGTCATCTAACCTATTATTATTAGATGAACCCAAGTACACCATGTAAGACCAATTTTACCCTAAGTAAAATTGCTTTCACCATATAAAATAACTTATTTGGTCATATTTAACCCAAAACAAAGAAATTAATTAAATAAATCATTATTTATTTAATTATTTCCTAAGAATAAGTTATTTAAATCATTATTTAAATAATATTCTTAGTTAAATTTGACTAAATCATTCATAAATAATTAAATAAACCATTATTTATTTAATTATATTCCCATCATTCCCCTAAAATGATAAATAAATCATTTATTTATTTATTATTTATAAATAAAGGAATTGACCCAAGTCAAGAATCCTTTTCTCTCCAACAAATATAATAAAATATTCCTAAAAGGTGCTTCTAGAATTCGATTAATAATATTTTATTCATGCACCGAGTTCTAGACTGCCCCAATATTTTGTTATAAATAGGGGGGTTTTCCCCATTCATTAGTCACCTTCATTGCATTAGATCACTTTGGATCTACTCTTGGTCACCATTTTCCATTTTGCTTTGTGAACTCCCATTGAGTTCCATGTTTGTTTTTCTACACCACTAAGAGAGAGAAATGTTAGATCTGAAACACTGAGGACTTTCAAAAACCCATCCCACTGAGGAGAACCAGAAAACACCTTTCTTGTTTTCCTCTCAGGTGCCCCATTCTTTAATATAATATAAAATTCTTTTAAAAACATTGTTTATTGTCTTGTCTATTGGATGCACGGAGCCATGTTGTATTTTATCTGCTTAATGTCTTTTGTGCTTAGATCTGAATTTGTGCAGCAATTCTAAAGATATTTTTCCACCATAATCGATGTTAGGGCTATTTGTTATGCATAACTAAAGTGATATTTTACGATGAAAGATTCAGACTAACAATTGTTGACTCCACACGGGTTTTCTTTTGTGACCGCTATCGTTTTATATATTCCTGCATATCCAGCTATTTCAGGCCCTAGGGTTTCTCTTCCATTTTCTGTTTTTCCTATTTTTATGGTGTTTTTCACCTCTAAAACCCTCAAATAGTCAAATTTTTAACTTTCGTGTGTTTCTGGCCTTATTGTGCAGGTGACAGACATCAGCCGCAGCTGAGACGACAAATCTTTCTAAAATCTGCCGCTGAGAGAGTCAGATCTGTGGGTCGCACTTATCAACCCAAAAAGTGTGACCTGGCCTTGAGGTCGCACTTTTCTACCCAAAAACTATGTCCTGCACTGCAAATAGGTCAGAACCTGCAACCTGCCCTTTTTCTGCAAATTTTCCAGCACTTTTTCTGGGTTTGTCTGAAGCTTCTGTCAGGGTTTTCCAGCCTTTGTCTCTGCCCGTTTAGACCTGTTTTTGATCTGCTTTACTCAACTAAGAGGGAATCTTGCCCCTTATGGCTCTAGTACCATCCACTTTTTTTGGAGAGTCTTTGCTGTTTCAGAAGTTTGAATTCTCAGAGTTTCAGCCTTATTTTTCTTAGATCTAATACCTCTGTTTTAGATCCTTTTAGATCAGCTCTTCTCCCTCTCAAATCACCTCATATCATTTTGTTTGGGTTCATTTCTAAGGCCACTACCTTGTCTCTCCTAGTTTTAGTTGATCTCCTCCTTTTTAGCAACAACCTTGCCTCTGCCTCTTTGTTGTTCTCTGCACCACTTTTCAGCAGATTTCTCCCTTAGATCCCAATCCCTCCTGACATTTGATCTATTGGCCTCTTTTTAGCATGCTCTGCTTAGTTTTTTCCCTCTTATCGACTAGTTTTGAGAGACCCGCCTTCTTGGTTTAGATTGATGCATTGGTAGCTGTTCAGTTTTTGTTATTTTAGTCTTATTTACTACATATTTATTTTCAATTACACAGCACACTTTTTCTTTTACTCTCAAAACGTCTGGGTTTAAACAATTAAAATTAACGCACGCCACACACTGACCCTATGTGAAGAAGCGCCTGGTTAACACCGCCTGGAAAAGACTTTAAAACCAATTGTCACTGCACCTTTCTGCCCTTGACCTCACTTGATTTTGTCCCTCCCTGCCCTTGTCGGTTTTTCTTCTTCTCGTCATCATTGCGCCACCAAGGCGCCTTTCTCAGAGACTTCTTGGCCTTCACCCTCAGTTTCCACTTGGTCGACTTCCTCCTTCCCATCGTCATCGAGTAAGTCCTCCCCCGAGTCCGCACTCCGACTCTTCCTCTGATTTTTCGGGTTCTCCCCCTACTCCTGGTTCTCCCCCTGTCACTTTTACCATGTCTACTTCAGGGCCTACTACCAGTAGCAACCCCAGTACTCCTGCTGGGTCTGTTTCCAGTGGAACCACCTCGAGACCTACCTTGACTGCCCCATTTCTCCCTTATATGGCCAGCCTTAGTCTCCCCGACTTCAATCAGCTAATCAATGATCCTATCCACCACGATGTTAGTTGGCCTGCTATGCCAACAAAGCTCCCTTCCAACATTCCCAAGTTCAAAGGCCTTGCTAGTTAAGATCCCTCCAACCCTATTCGATCCTTCCATATGTGTTGTTCCTCCAATTCCATTACCGACGAATCCATTCGTCTTAGATTGTTCCAACGCACGCTTACAGGCAAAGCTTCTAAATGGTATGTTGAACAGGCCACCTCCTCCCATACCACTTTTGCGACCATTTCCCAAGCCTTTTTATCTTATTTTCATCTCCCCCTCCGATACGACACTGGTACTGAGCTTTTAACCTCTTTCCATCAATCCTCTTTGACCCACCTTTCTGCTCATGTCTAGGAATGGCAGCGAAGACAGAGCTTGTGCCACGCTCCCCCCTTTGAAGATAGGGTTTACATAGACAGGTTCCTTCGCTCTCTCTTACCTCCCATTGGCAAAGATGTCGCATCCCATTTTCCCCAAACCAAAGAAGCCGCCCTCCAAATAGCCTTGAAGTATGACCTTATCTACGCCCAATCTGGTTATGTTTATACCATCCTTCCTGACCTTCCCAAACCCGATGGCCCTAATGCTTCGGGGGCATCTCACTCTGCCGATGGTATCATTGGAGCCCTGTCACATACCTCTGCCCAAGCTCTTTCGGGCCATGGTTTTCCTCCCGGGGCCAGCCCCTCCGGCGTTTTTTCCCCTCCAGGTAGCATGTATTCAGGCTACGGCATGCCTCCTCCTTTTTCCCACCCTCCTGCTTACCTTACTGCTGCCCACCCTACTCCTTATCCATATCCGCAACCTGGTGTCCTAACTCCTCCAGCATTTGGACCACCCACTCCCTTGCCTTCTCCACCCCCACAACCACACTTACTTCCCCCTCCAGGGCAAGTATTTGTACAACAGGGGGCACCTAATTTTCCTCCTTCTCAAAGAAAGAGAAGAGGAAATCTATCCGCTTCTGGTAATCATGGATCCACTCCTTCCAGTATTGACTCTACCACTGCCAATTAGTCACAGGGCCCTCAGCCTAAGCCGGATAGGCCGCTTCGCACCAATAAGCCCTGTTCTTGTTGCGGTTTTTATGGTCACTACACTCACGATTGTCCTTTATTACCACAAATGCGGCAGATGTGGGAATCTCAGGCCACTGTGAGGGGGCAACACTCCTCCCCTACTATCCCTCCCGCTCCAACTACTTCCCAACCCACTGTGTTTACCGATCCTTTCCCTCAACAAGGATTCGTGGACACTCAACCTCCTCATGCCCCGGTAACCACTCAACCTTCCCCTTATGGTTCCACTGATTACCATATTCTCATGATGGCCTCTGACCCTCCTCTCACCGTCGACCTCAACCTTCAAACTCGGTCTCGTCAGTATTCCACACCTCCCGTTCCACCTATCTCCGAGTCTCCATCGTCAGGTCCTACAGAGCCTCTATCGACACTCAATGGTCCCTTACAACTCCCTCCGCCCAAAGCCGAGGTTCATCCCAAGCCCCCTAAGGGACCATTACGCTGAAATGCTACCTCTGGTCGGGCTGCCCATTCATACAGCATAGTAGATGATCTGGCCCAATCTCCTATTGCCATTTCAACACTGGAGCTCCTCTAGTCGTGTCCTTCTCAAAATAAGGCTCTACTATCTGCCGTGGTCGTTGTAGATCCTGTTGATGACCAATTGATTGTTTTTGATGCTCATCAATCATAACATCCCCCTCTTCCTCCTTTGGTTGCTTTCCAAATCCCAGTCAAAATCTGAAATGCCAATGTTGCTCGGTGTATTACTGATGAGGGGGCATATACCTACGTAATGTCTTCTTCGGTTTGGAAACAAATCGGATCCCCTGAACTGGCCCCTTCCACCATCTCCCTTCGTGCATGGGATGGACATGCCTCCCAGCCCATTGGCCTATTTCGTAACTATCCTATCACCCTTGCCGTCAAGACTGTTTGTGTCGACGTTGAAGTTATCGACGCCCCTCTTGACTACAACTTCCTTTTGGGGTGTAGTTACACCTATGCCATGTCTGTTGTCCCATCCACAGTCCACCGCAAGATGTTCTTCACTCATAATGGAAATATTGTCACCATTGACCAATTAACCTACCATGAACCAAAATCTCAGACCTCCCCTGAGTCCACCATCTCTACTGTCACCAATAAACCAACTGTTGATTCCTTGACCACTGTTTCCCCTGGCGTCTACAAAGACTCCTCTTTGCTTGGAACTCTTCCTGGTCCTCCCCCTCCTCCTGTCTTTAACCCCAGCTCAGCGAATGTTTTCATGATGCAATCGTCTCAGGCTGGTCTCCCACAACCTGCTACGGCTAGTCAGTAACCTCAATCTCGCCCACTGCCTCCTGCTCCTAGCCCTTCGCTTCTGTCAACTGAACCTTCTTCACCTGACCCTTCCCATCACACTCCGGCACCTCCCCACCCCCCTGAGTCAGTTCCCTCAAGTCTCCACAACATGGGAGCCGTCCCCCTAGTCATTACCCTGCCGGTCAAATACCGTTCCTTGGCCCTCCCCCCGGCGTCTATTCGATCCCCGTCATGGCCACCCTTTCCCTACCTAATTTAACCTTGGGCATTGCAGTATGGTATCTTACTCCTCCAGCCGAGACCCCACCAGGTCACCCCAAACCATACATAGCCATGACACCAGTGCAACCGATTCCCTTTGCTCCTTCCACCACCATAATGCCCCTAGCCCCTCCACATAACCCTCCTCATGTTGCAATAGCTATAGGAAAGAAATGAAAAACTCACAAGTTGGCATCCATTGACAAGGCCACCGCACCTGACCCTACCCCACCCCCAACCGCCAAGCCTTGCGCCTTGTGTGATGGTATCGGTCATCCCACCCATACTTATCCTGAGTTGCCTCGTATCCAACCCATGGTTAAAGTCATGTTCCCTGAATCTACGACCCCTGAAACCTCTGTTTCTTCCTCCTCTGTAGCCAAGAACCCAAAGACTCTTCGCACCAACAAACCCTGTGCTCTGTGTGGTGTCCATGGCCATTATTCTCACCATTGTCCTCACCTCACACATTAGCAAGCCTCTTTAGAGGTCATCCGTGAGTACGAAGTTGAACAGAATCAATCTGCCTCTCCCATCCTTGCTCAATATGCATCCAGTCTACTCGAGGATCCCCCTGCTACCATTGATATTCCTCCCCCTGATGTTGAGATGTCAAACCATGTTGCTTCCCTTCTCTACCTATCATCATCCGTGCGCTCCCCGGAATCCATTCCTTCTGAACCCACTCCACCTATTCTTCTTGATTCTCCTCCAGACACGGGTTCTTCATATTTTGACTATCTTTTTACCTGTTCTTCTGTCATTCCCCGTGATGACCCATATCTGCACATCTCTTCCCATACTGATGATTTTGGTACCTTTGCAGCGTCATCTGGTCTCCTTGACCCTTCCATTGCCCCTCCTAATCACGATCATACCATCTGTATCTTCGATGTTCTTCGCAGCCTGAGTGCCCACCCTTCATCCCATATTTCTCATCCATCTCCCTCTCATCGATCCATGAGTCCTAGACTTCCTACCCGAACTGCTCCCTCCCGTAGCCATCATTGGAGGTCTATCCTTTACTCACGCTGCCATCCTTTTTCTCATCCTTCCCATTTCTTGTTTTATGAGACTATTACATTGGCCCTTTCGTCCATACCTTATCTAGGCTACGCCGATGGGGCAAGTCGCTATTCCCACCATCTCGCTTCAGCAACATGGGCCATCTTTACCCCCTTGCATACCCTGGTTCTTGCAAATGGAGTCTACGTTGGTCAAGCCACCAATAATCAGGCTAAATATGATGCAGTTCGTGGTCTCTTAGCCGATTCCCTCTCTCATCACATCCTCCATATGCATGTTCATTTATATTCCCTACTTCTTGTCTTACAACTTAATGGTGTCTATCATGTGGATAACCCTCTCCTGTTTAGACAATATTTACGAGTACAAATTTTGATCCGCAAATTTAGATTCATAACATTTAACACCATCCATCAAATCCATAAATCATATATATCATATAACATGTGTTGTTAGAGTCCATCTGCTCTGAAACATATCACATGCCCATCGCATGGTACGAAAAACAAAACTACAAAATGAGGGGCACCACTTACCCCTACAACAAACACTGGGGGGCACCATCTTCCCTACATCTAATTACTCTCTGGAGGATCCCGAGCCAATGGCTCTGCTCCCGCAGCTCGTAGATCACGCACAGTCTGACCAACTATTTCCATGCGTCGCATGATACCTCGCCATTCTGAGGATAGCCCAATACATAACTCTATGTACTAGTTGTCTAGATCCTGCCAACCACGCTCCAACACGCCAGTCAGAAACCCCTCAAATCTATGACAGATGTCCTCCACCAGAGTGGCCATCTCCTCGTTCTGTGTTGTCCTTGATCCACTTGCACCGGTAGCTCCCGCCGCTGCCGGTCGTCCCATATATCCGGCTGGTTTCACCAGAGCTATATCTGCATTCCAAAACATATAATGATTAGTACTATGCATACTAGTCACCAACTCTAAAATGCACATAATAGATTAGTTGCTTGTCACTTACAATCGGGCCCCCACACTTGACCAGGTGGAAGTGGCAAGTCCGGATATCCCCAATAACTCATCCGACTATAGGGATAGTCGTCTATGTATAGTGGCATCTGATCCCAATGGGCGAAGAACTCTGGTCAGAACACCCGTCTGACTACCCCTCCTCCTCCTCTACATAGTAATCATCCCCACTGACGCATCTGAGGCTCTCTCAGACCTCCATCAGGTACCTGTATACGAGGTCGCAAGGTCGGGATCTTCTCGAAGAAGAAAGAACACAAAACAGTCCCATAGGCACAATCATGATTCACTTGTCATTTGCATAGCGACAGCTATCATTTAACTGACACCAACATCATCTGGGCCCACCCATAGTAAGTCCCACTCAGCACACTCTCCACAATCATCATCTTCCCTCCAGTGATGTGATGGAATGCCTGGCTACCCAAGATCCGCAAAACTTCTGCGGCCACTGCCCGGGTCTCCAACCTCTCTAGACCACCAATGGATATCCAAGTCCCCTTGACTTGGACACCTGGTCGACAATGTCGCTCAACAAACTCCATAATGTTACGCCCCCATGGTAACACTGGCTACATATTTCCCACCATCCCTAATGGAGGGAGACCAGTCAAGAAATACAAATCCTAGACCGTCAGCTCGATCCTGTGCCCCTGCACTACAAACACCTCATGATCTGGATCCCAATAACTAATAATCCAGGCCAACAAGGGCTCTCTAGCCCTCATCAAAGGGTTCTCCAAAAATTTCAAAACCCCATACCTAGCCAGTGCACGAAGGACACCCTGATCTGCCTAGATTTCCATCCGTAATGTACCTAAGTCTCTCTCTCTCCACTTGATCCGTATATCTGCCATATCTGCACAAAAAAATCATTTTTGTCAGCCTCTAGATCAACAAAACTGCATTAACTTACACAAAAACAAAATCTCAGCTCATAACAACACTAAAACCCCCCACATCCACCAGGTCGCACTTTCTGGGATAAACCTGGGCCAGGTTGCACCTTTCAGGCCAAAACTTGAATCCCAGGTCGCAGCTTTTGCCCCAAAAAGTGCGACCCAACCGTAATGATGGAATAGAGACAGTTACTAAGATTTAAAGCCCTAATCTACAATTTGAATCCATAAAAAACAAAGCTTAGGATTAGGCCTCTTACCTGCAACTGACGAATCATAATTCCAACGGTCGGTTTGTCCGCTACGATCACCGCAAGATTTAGGGCCTTCTCTCCTCTCCACATTCACTATAGCTACACAAGCAAATGAATGATTTTAGAGGGAAAATGCCTTATTAGAAGAAAACCCATGTTTTTTCTTTCGCCCGCTGTGACCAAACCGTAGCCCTGTTTGACACACTGTTTGCATCGTTGGAAAGCTCTCACCGAGCACTCAAATGGGTATCTGTCAGTTTTTCATGTTTTGATACTTCACCAAGACACCTTTTGTCCATGAAGGGTCTATTTAACTCTTCTTTAAATCGAATTTTTTCACTTACGACACTTGTACTTGAGGCACCACCTTGCCTACTTACTCGTCTTCGTTCCTGTCGATTTTCATCATGAGTTACCCTATTTTTCTCATGCTTTATGGTCCCCCATTGGACCCTTACTATGTGGCAGCACCATCAAGTCCCCTTGTTTAGCGCATTCGAGTCGAGTCACCCTCACATTCATGGATTCCATTTCGCGTTCCTTTATACCCCACCATCCTCCTCCATCCTTTCTTGCTTGGTCCCTCTCTCATGTCACACATTATGACCTTCAGTACCATTGTCCCCTATTCCCCCTGATATTTTTTTAGTCACTGTCGAGCCATTCATACCCTTTATGCTCTAACAAGGGAAGTCGTTCAACCACTCCTCTGTATCCCCCATTCCATCATCATCATTAGTGTCTATCTGTTTGTCGCTCTCCTACTTTCCCTCATGCCTTAGTTGGGTTTCCCTTATTGCCTCACCTATGGCGGACCTACTTCTGTCGACACCAGCTCATTTATTCCAGAAGCCAGGTCTAGGGGGCAGTGTACCTTGGTTCAAGCTCCTATCAGTATGATCGTGATCTATACACTTGATGGTCCAGTGATGTAGCAGCAGCTATTGGTGATTCCCAGGAATGTGTGAGATGTCTCAACCCTCATGAGGGGGTGGCCCTGCAGGTAGCCCCCCACATGCCCGGATGACTTCATTTCTGCCCCTGATGCAGCTCCTCCCATTTGATGATATCAGCCTCCACCGCTTGCAGCACCTCTTCGATTTGCACGTATCAGTCAGATGTTGCGAGCCCTTCCCCGCGTGTAGGGGGCATTTGGGTGTATTTGTATCTCATGTACTACCATATTCTTGTATAATTCCTGAATATTATTCCAGGCATCGCATGTATGTGGGATTCATCATGTTATTTATCTGGCTCATGTTAATGCCAACACATACTTCATTAACGTGTTCCGTGGTTTTCCGGGCGCTTTCTTCTTTGTACTTTGTCTCGGTGGGCATAGGTATGCCTCCCCCACCGCCTTTAGCACAGGTACCACTTCATACACTAGAGACTTGTTGCACCTGTAAGTCTCATCTCCTCAGGGTCTAGTCCTTTAGCACATCAGACAACATTACACTTCTCTCTCTCACTTCCCTTTTGATATCTAGTGATTGAGTTCTTACAACGTACTTCGGTCATACGATTTTCTCCTAACACTCGTATGTTGGGGGGCAATATGTTACACCATTTTTTTGGTCATCTAACCTATTATTATTAGATGAACCCAAGTACACCATGTAAGACCAAGTTTACCCTAAGTAAAATTGCTTTCACCATATAAAATAACTTATTTGGTCATATTTAACCCAAAACAAAGAAATTAATTAAATAAATCCTTATTTATTTAATTATTTCCTAAGAACAAGTTATTTAAATCATTATTTAAGTAATATTCTTAGTTAAATTTGACTAAATCATCCATAAATAACCAAATAAACCATTATTTATTCCCATAATTCCCCTAAAATGATAAATAAATAATTTATTTAGTTATTATTTATAAATAAAGTAATTGACCCAAGTCAAGAATCCTTTTCCCTCCAACAAATATAATAAAATATTCCTAAAAGGTGCTTCTAGAATTCGATTAATAATATTTTATTCATGCACCGAGTTCTAGACCGCCCCAATATTTTGTTATAAATAGGGGGTTTTCCCCATTCATTAGTCACCTCCATTGCATTAGATCACTCTGGATCTACTCTTGGTCACCATTTTCCATTTTGCTTTGTGAACTCCCATTGAGTTCTATGTTTGTTTTTCTACACCACTAAGAGAGAGGAATGCTAGATCTGAAACACCGAGGACTTTCAAGAACCCATCCCACTGAGGAGAATCGGAAAACACCTTTCTTGTTTTCCTCTCAGGTGCTCCATTCTTTAATATAGTATAAAATTCTTTTATTATTTCTTGTCTTGTCCATTGAATGCATGGAGCCATGTTATATTTTATCTGCTTTTTCGTGCTTAGATCCGAATTTAGCAAAGAATTCTAAATATATTTTGCAGCCCATAATCGATGTTAGGGCTATTTGTTATGCGTAGCTAAAGTGATATTTTATGACGAAAAGATTCATACTAACACTAATGACTAGTTGAAACCAAGTTTTAAGATGATCTATGTTTGCTTAGCTCTATTTAGCTGTCATATCACAAAGTTCTTCTTGTGGCACTTGATCAAAATATTGAATGCACAAGAGATCTTGTGATATACATGCTATAAATTCTTCAATTTTGGTTCTAATGTTTGATCTTCATCGCATGTGATCCATGACTCATTCACCTCCTTACAAAGATAACTAGAACATGATTCTAAGTTTTCTTCTTGTGGATCCTCTTCATGGATGCTTTATTCCTTTTCTAATTTGTGAAATGAAGATTCATCCCTAGTGATCACTCTAAGTTGTGGACAAGGATTTAAGAATATCCTTGTAGTGGCAAACCCTCCTTCTCTAAATGGCTTCTTTAACATCATAAGCTTTAGATCGTGGTTTTGCATAGAGACTTTGTTATCCAGCTTTTCCACTTTTGTTGGGGGTTTTTTTTAGGGATCTACCTTTCTAATTTCTATGTTTAAGCATGAATATCCATAATGAAAAGTGTTATATATATATATATATATATATATATATATATATATATATATATATATATATATATATATAATAAAAAATCTTCCTAATTGACTATATTGAATTATGCTTCCCTGGCAATGCCGCCAAAACTGTTGGGTCAATTTACTAGGTAAACTAACACAAGTATTTAATTATCAATTCGGGTTTGTAAAACTTGGAAGCGTGTGAAAAATATATGGATTTCAACTACAGTCAATTTTAGAAGATGAATTATTGAATTTAAAGGAAATGCATATTACAAATATAAAACTTAACTAAATAATTTCTAATTCAATATGTAATAAGTAGAAGAAGAAGCTCCTAACTTAGGAGAACTAGGTTGACCTTCTCTACAATACTACTTCGTGAAAAGAAATAAAAAATCACTAATGAACAATATCTTAAGATGCATAAAAGAATAATAGAAGAGGTTCCTAAATAAGGAGGTCCTTGTTGTCCTTATTTATAAATTTATTCATCATTAATGCTATTGTATGAAAACTGGAAATTTATAAAATCACTTTTAAACAAAAGTAAGAAAGATGAATTCTAGTTTCTATTCTTTGATCAGATAGAAGGAGAGTTTAACTTAAACATTGATTTGACCCTTCATATGAAGATTAGAATTAAGATTAAGATTCATCAGCAAGCATAACATATCATCATACATCTAATTAATTTATTTAAACATGAAGACAAACTAGTTCATGAAATTTCAACTAAATTAACCAGAAAGTGTACTTAGCTCAGTGTGGGGGCCCTCCACCCTTACCTCGCACACTGAAATTAATTCTCAGATAATGAAACTCAATCAAGCATTCACCATATAGAAAAACAGAAATAATATAGGACTGGTTCTTCAATTAACTCACAAAGTTTCAGAAATATCAAAGTGAAATCATACAAATTCTACATGTTTCGATGGTTCACAAACTTGGTATAAAAAGAGAAATAATAAACAAGAATGTCTATAACAACCTTATGTTATGCTAATCCCATCCATATAGGTCAAACTCATCCAATTAGTTACACCAAATCTGGAAAAATCCAAAAATCTATTATATATGCCCTATCTTCTAGTGATTCCTGAAAAATAGGTCATGTTTGACCAACATTAACCGAGCTTGTTTTAGCTCCGCTTGACCGAACCGATAGGTACACGTCCATCCTTAGTTCCCAATATTTCTAAATATGTGCTCATCTCATTCCTAGGTGTCCTAAAAGTATGATTTCAATGAAACAATTACGAAAATTTTCAGTTTTGTCCAAAAATACTCTTAAAACCCAATTTTTGCAAAAATATCTAAAAATTGAAAAACATAATTTTTTTACCTGTGTGTGCATAAATTGGTCAAAATAAGGTACATATGGATATTATATAGTTTAATTTTATGGAAATTAGGTGTATTTTAATAAGAAAATTTTTATAAAAAAATGAGGGCCAACAGAGGACTGTAATATTCCTAATTAGGTTTTAGTTAATTGGAATATTAATTTTTGTTTTTGTTAATAAGATAGATGAATAAGAGGGTAGAGGGACCCATAAATCCCTTTAGTAGGAATAAACCACTTCTTATTGTGAATGTGGATCAGTGCATATGGATGGGGTCAATATGAATAAACCACTTCTTAGTGTGAATGTGGGTCAGTGCATGTGGATGGGGTCAAGATGACCAAATCAACAACACAGTCATGGAGGTAGTGGAGATAGCGGAGGACAATGCAGTCATTATGGAGGTTAGTGGCCAAGTGTGCAACATCATTATTGTGGGCTAGTAGCCTCTCGCACATGGTTATTCTTCCCAACAACAATATTTTCCAGCAGCACTGTGCAAAGACAACCTTCCAGTAGCACTAGCAACAACCACATTTCCAGTGCTAGGATTTAGAGCTATTTCAGCCACTTCTTGTTGGCTTGAGTGCATATTATTTGGAGCATTGTGTACTTTATTTTTCTGTTAATTATAATGATATGACCCAACTATTTCTACTTATGGTTATGATGTCTTAATACAATTTCCACTTGTAGCATATTTCCATCATTTTTCATAGTTTAGTGCTATATTCCTATTTTGATTTATTTGGAATGTTGCAGATGTTCTATATTCATGTATTTTCCATTTTGGAATATTACAATAAGTATGTCTTGACATGATGGTAATAAGATGAGTACACATACTAGTTCATATGTGATAGATAAAGAAATACCTGTCAGAGATATAGGAATGATGAAGGTAAAGTTTGAGAAAGTATACACAGGTTTGGTGAAGAAAATTCGCATAGACACGTGAGTATGAAGAATAAAAGGCGTGTACATTTGGCGCACTATGATTCTCTAATACCATGGGTATTTACCATGGTATTAGCCCGCAGTATTGAGTGAAGTAACAACTATTTGATCTCGTTAAAAGAATACCATTGGCATTAGTGTGGTTTTGACACATGGTATTGGCTAAATTCTAAGCTATATAAGGAGGTGAAGATCAAAGTGATAGGGTGTGCATGAGTGAGGATGATTTATGAATACTTCGATTTGAAGTATGATATCATGGTATGGGCTATATATGAGTAGTTGAACTGAAATAAATATGCACCTTGAAATATAATGATGTATCAAGATCATTAGACCTAAAATGACTATACATTGCATGATCTTTTTATGGCTTGAATAGATCTGGGTTTTGATGTGTTTATTAATGTGTATGTCATGATCTAGTATGTCTGAATTTTTGATGTGAAAAGTAATTGTGAGTAGAAAATTGCACATCTATATGTGGTTTGTCACAGGTAAAGCATGTACACATGCAAGTTCGCTTTTGAGAAGTAGCGTAGATATTCTGCAATATGTTGAGATCTGTATGTGGGTTTTATTCTTGAGAAGTGCATATACATGAAAAAATGCTTTATCAAAAGCACGTTTGAAATATAGGGTTTTCATTGAAGTATATGTTTGATATGTCTATACAATATTGCTATGTTTTTGTTGTCTGTCAATGAAGACTTCATGATGATTTAGGTTTGATAGTGATGTCTTGAGTATTGATGATGCTACTAGCTACATGTAGATCAGTGATTGTTTGTTTGACTTAGAGATTCAATGATTCATTGAAATCTTTGGTACAATGATCAGTTTCAGTTTTGATATATGGTATTGGGCTTAAATTATGGCAGTGGGTCTAGTCTGATGTGTTGAAGTAGGTGGATCTAGTGTGAAAATTTATGAAAAGTGGTCCACGATGGTGCTGAGGGTTGTGTTAGCTCCCTGTAATCAGAAAGATTGGCAAAAGTCTGACCACAGGGAGAAACATCATTTCAACCACTTTGGGATTCTAGGATCTAGCCCTCCTGAATCCGGAGAGGGATCTCTCCAATAAGTGCAAAGAAGGATTTGTCTTTGAAGTTTTGGGTATTGATATTAGTCTAGTTATGAAGGCCAAGGGTTTTTTTTGTTTTTGGATGGTTGAGCATGATTACTATTTGAGGTGGAAAGTTCTAAATGCAAAGAGTTTCAAAGGTGTGAAGTTGCAAGTAAATAGAACAAACTTTGGCCCGGAAGATAGATAATTGTGTTGGGAATCACGATTGCCGTTAGACCAAAACCCGTAGGTGTTAGTCAACGATCACATCGCCAGAGATAAGGATCCATGAAAGACAGTTATTCCATGTCACGAAACACATGGGGAGCGTTGGTTTATCCAATGTCCAACAATCTCCCCCCCAACATGAGCCGGGTGTTTATCGAACTCATGACCTACGCTCTGATACCACTTGTTGGGAATCACGATTTATGTTAGACCAAAACCCGTAGGTGTTAGTCAACGATCGCATCGCCAGAGATAAGGATCCACGAAAGGTGGTTAGTCCATGTCACAAAACACACGGGGAGCGTTGGTTTATCCAGTGTCCAACAAATTGTAGGTTTTAGTCCACTGGGCTATGGAGTCATAATAGGGTTTAATTGAAACAGTTAGGTTCAAGAGTGGTCCATGGGGCAAGTCATATATGTCTAAGGATCTCTTTAAAGTTTGATTTATGGAATGAAATTATACAACAAGAAAGGGAATTAAACAGATGAAGAACAAAGAGCAGCCTAAGATCTGGTAAGTACTTTTAAAATAGCCAGCTTTTGACATACACTTAAGAAAGACATGAAAGTCAACTAGGATTTGGTAAGTACTTTTAAACTAGCCAGCCTTTGATACACTTTCAATAGAAAACATATAAAAACAGAGGGAAACACTAATGATAACAAAGGATGGTCTAAGATATATTAAGTACTTCTAAACTAGCCAGCTTTTAACACATTCCAAGGGAAACATTCAGACAGTCTTTTGGGATAAAACTAGGACCAGGACACACCATATCTTCCTTAGTTCATCTCTACTTAACTAATACTAAACATAACATTTAAGAATAATATTTAGCTAAGAGAATAGGATGAGGGAACGCCAGCATTCCTAAATGCTCAACTGAATTAAATCATTCCTAAATAACACAGATTGGAAGAAAACATGAAGATAAAGATTTTCAGTCAGAGAAGGGTACTGATATACAGTAGGTCCTAACTCTATGCATGTTTTTCCTTATAAGAGAAGATGACCACAGTGAAAACAGAAACAAAATATCAAGTTACAATGAGAAAAACATCACCGTCAACATAGACCAGCATCCCATAAATCAGCTTGTATTGATGCTCCAAACCAGTTACAACTTTAAGTCCAATGCTTTAGTTTAGAAATCATCTATTCATCTCAGCCTAACTTATCTATCACAAGAAAAGCTCCAAGAGCCAGTGAACACTATTTACAGATAGAAGTCTCAAGCTCAATTACATTTCAATGTTCAGTAGCCAAATCAACCAACCCCTCTCTCATCTTCTGCAGTAGTATTTATAGAAGAATGAGGAGGTGAGATCTGATAAAAGATCTCTAATGATAATTAATACAGACTTAATGGTTCCTCGACCCTTGGGGGGCTCGATGAAGAAACTTACATAGGTGTCTTCTGTATTAAATGATTTACATTATGATTTAAGCTTGGTGGGAGATTTTCTTGACTTTTGAGGCTCTGTGTTGTGTTAAAGTAACTCTGTTGATATTTTGTCATTATGTTTATTTGTAGAATTAACTTCTCTGGTTGTGCTGAGGCAAATACCTGATATTGATCAATAACTTCGGCCTCTATTTGAATGCTTTGAGGCACAGGTGGCATTGTGGTAGCTGGGAGGAATCAATTTTCCTCATGTGTGGCGGTAGAGGCTTTCATTCTGATGAACCTTTATGATTTTCCTTTAAACTGTGTTTTAATCGGGAGGATTAGGCTTTTGATAAACCATCATGGATGTAATCCCCACAAATTTGTCTTCAATCTTCTGTTCTGGTATATTTTTGTCTTCGACACTGATACTCTTTGATTTATGCCTGATTCACTGTGTTTGTTGGTGTGCAGGGCTGCGCAGGGGTCGTGTGGCATCAATGCCTCATGAAACATTGAAAAAACGTGGAGTTGAAACCTGAAAATGATTCCCTTTGATGAATTGAAGGCGGGAGGATCGTCACCCTCTACCTTTGAATTTTCTTCAGACATAGCGGAAAAAACCACTGGAACCCTGCAAAATACGAACAATGTTATAAAATCCTGCATGTATAGGTTTACTACTTCAGAAGGCGTGTGGAGAGAGCATGGACATTGGATGGAATCATCCAACAGTTGAGATTGATCAGAATAATTCAAAGGGAAGGTGGAAGAAGAATTTAAATCAGAACTTTCGATTGCGCAGAGATCGACGGTCAGGAGTGGAGGTGAAAAAATAAAATGAAGGGGTTGTTAGGATTTTACGGCAGAAATAATAAATATTTTACTGAGAGAAATAAATAAACATAACCATGAAAGAACCAGCAACAAATCATGAACATAAACACAAATTTTTATCCGAGAAAACCCCAAAATCCAGGGAAAAACCTAATCAATGAAATTTCATTAACCATTGGCCAAAATCCTGGCCAATCCGGCCCGGTGAGCCTTCACCGCTCACCTCCAGGCCTACATTACAATGAAGTCTTCCCAACCTTTTTATAGGCTCCATTACATGCAATACCATGGGTCAAAACCATGGGTGCACAAAACCATGTGCCCCAAAACCACTACTGTTTACCCTACTCAACATTGACTCTACTCCGAGTCATGTTTACCTAACAATTCCTCCCTTAAAATTGACTTGGGGATTATTGACTAAATCGAGCCAAACCTACTAAATGAGACAACCCCGCTCACTCTAGCTCTTCCCCCCTCAAATTTTTACCCAGGGTAATTGTTAATTTGGCATCCCCCCTATCACCTAGGTCTAACCCAGACTTTACCAGTGATTTACCCAGGGGTACGCATGCCATACCAGGTCTTACAACAGTATGCCCATTTACATGTGAAATTAACTCCATTATAATAATGTTTTTTTTAGTTTCATTGTTGTTGCCTTTATACATATGAAATCAATGTCCATATAAAAAGAACCCATCTACCGAATTACATGGGTCACCAGCCTCTGTAACCGCCAGTCCTCTAGGAATTCTCTTCAGATACATGGCTCATCAATTAATTAATTCACATGCTCATATTATCTCTCATTCTCTACATTCAATTCATGATGTCCTCTCCAAAGAGGACATCATAGTTGTACATGAATTTTCCCTCTACGCTTTTGCTAGTCCATTATAATTATCTTCTTGTGCCAAGTGAAGTGCAACCCTTAGGCTCACTGCACCTCTCCTAGGTCCTCCCTCTCTGCAGGAGATGCTTTGCTAGTGTCATTTGGCATATATTCAGCCACAAGAAAACGATCATCACCACAACAAAATCGTATAAAATTCACCAATCTCTCATGTCGAAGTTGACCCATAGCTCTTGCTTCCTCCAGAAAACTACCATGCAATGGACCAAGCTGTTTTCTGAAACCACTTAACTGCAAACGGACGGTTGCTCTCGAGCCTGCCTTTGTAGAAAACTTTGGGAGCCTTTTCCCCGTGCCTTGAACACATAAAATTATTCTATAATACATGTTCTCAACTCAAAAAAAATCGATCCCTTTCACCATTCAAGACTAATGCTTCACGTTGCACTATGGAATGCACTCATTTAAATTTCCTATGAGCTTCTTTTCACCATTCTTTGTCGCACGCAGACTTTTATGCTCACTTCAAACTAGTTTCCTGCGCTTCTTCACCACAGAAGACACCACCATGCACGAGATAGCATTTGCTCAAAAACGCAAGAGAGTCCTCTCCACGTCCCTGCTGAGCAAAACCTGCTTGTGTAGGTTTGGATCACCTAGTCTCGCACAAGCCTTGAACACCTTGCTTGCAATACGCTCCCCAATTTTGTGGTGAGAAAACTAATGTGTTGAAATGCGTTGTGCCCAAAAATCGTTCTCAACTCCTCTATGAAGCATTGAAACCAGTAACCACCGTGCTCTTCTATGGCTACTTCAAGTGGTTGATCTATTCAACGAATCCTGAGATCTGGTGCGTTGAAATGCTGACTAAGCTTTGCAAGAACATGATCAGTACTCATCTGGCTCAACTTTACCAGATCCAACAATAATAGCTGCATAGATCCTCAGATCTGGGACCAATGATGCTCTTCTCCTTTCATTGGTGATCCATTGTTCGAATCATGCACAATCAAATTTCGAGGAGAAGAAGAGAATCACCTCTAAACTATTGATCCACTGAAATTTATTCTTACGTAGGTGTGGCAAAAAAAACATGTGAACGTCCTGCAGCCAAACAAAATTTAGAGCTGAAACTTGGCACCAATCTGTGGATGTGTAATAACTAGATAGGAAAAATGGCTTCGATCTCAGTAGAAGCAGATCAGATCGGGATCTCTACACTAACTCCCCAGTGAAATAAATTGACAAAATATTTGTAAAAAAAATCTGCATTGATTTATCCATTCAACAGGCCAATAAAACCCTTTGACTTCAAAAACTTCCCTTTGAAACCAACACTAGCTCTGATACCAGTTGTTAGAATTTTACGGAAGAAATAATAAATATTTTAATGAGAGAAATAAATAAGCATAGTCATGAAAGAACCAGCAACAAATCATGAACATAAACACAAATGTTTATCCAGGAAAACCCCAAAATCTGGGGAAAAACCCAACCAATGAAATTTCATTAACCATTGGCCAAAACCCTGGCTAATCCGGCCAAGTGAGCCTTCACCGCTCACCTCCAGGCCTACATTACAATGAAGTCTTCCCAACCTTTTTATGGGCTCCATTACATGCAATACCATGGGTCAAAACCATGGGTGCACAAAACCATGTGCCCCAAAACCACTACTGTTTACCCTACTCAACATTGACTCTACCCCAAGTCATGTTTACCTAACAGGGGTCACATTATTCGGGAAAATAAAATAAAAAGCGAGGAAAAAGGTTTAAAACCTTTGTTTTGGTGAAAAATGGTGGAAAAAGGAGTGGGGATTTCGAGACAAATGTGGGTCGTCGGATGGGATAGGCTCACGCGATCAATAGTGGAAATCCTTCAATGACCGCGTTGTACCTTAGCCTATCTATCGGGCTTCTTCAGAACGCGATCACTGTCCGATGAGCGGCCTCAGATTGGACAGCACACATTGATATCGCACTCACTCCACATCTGACCTTTAATGTGCAATGAAGGTAGTATTTCAAAAGGGTTCAAAGCCACGTGTCGGCCGTTGAATGGCATCACTGCCAAATGGAAAAAACTGCCTCCCTCTCAAAAGCGGTGCGATGAATTCCACCTGGTTTTGAATAGTTAATGACCGAAAATATTTTAAACCCAAAAATTTAATATAACGAAGGTTTAAGCTTTGGGGGCGGAAAACATATTTGTAATGCGGCTCGGCGCCCATCTGCGGGGCTGTGGGTTATATGGAATGCAACATGATCGAGGGCCATAATAGACAGGGCTAATCGGCATCAGAGTTTGGTTTAAACAAAAATAGTGAGCTCGGTGAGTCGCTCTGATGCATAAGCGCTTAAAGGCTTAGTGCCTGGTTCCAGCACCAGGGCATATGGAGGGGAAGGGTTTTGGACTTAGCCCAAGGGGGGCTCAAGTCTGTAATAAGAAAATGGGTTTTTATTGATTTTTAATGGTTTTCAAAGGAGAGGCAAATAAAGGGTCTTTAAACCTTATCAAATGGGTTTTGATGAAGGGGAAAGGGGGAAAAAATGAAAATGAGGGATTTTCATGGGGAATAAAAGATAAAAATGAGGTTAGTTTTGGAAGAGGGGGGAGGGGGAAAATAGTGTTTGTAGCAGTATTTTTTCATGAAGTCAGCAGAATTCCAGAGTGTGAAATCGGCACAGCAGTGAATATTTGGACAGAGGCATGAGGCCTTCAGGAGTCTTCAAGAGCCAACACTTTTTGTAATAAAATTTGTTCCTTGAAGGCTCCAAAATAATTTAGCCACCTTTTGGTATAACAAATTTCATAGGTGGCTAACAGGTTGGACCCTTCAATGAGGAAGTCGAAGCTTCCTCATAGTAGTAGCTAGTGATCATACCAGGCGGTTATGGCTCCCTTCCAATGGGTGTTGGTAAACGAGATCAAGAGGTTGGAGCTTCGTTCCACTTGGTGCTAGTAAACAAGATCAGGGGGTTGGAGCTCCCTTCTAGTAGGAGACAGAGAATGAGTGAGGGTTGTAGCCTTCTGTAGGTGGGTGCCTGCATGTCGGTCTGAGTCTGCACCAGTACAAGATTTTATGAAGTTTTCATAAATATAATCAAATTTAAGACAAAGAAGACAGTAGCGGTGGTTTTCTTCCACATTGGGTTTCCACCCTAAATCCTGGTGTTCATGTGTTTTTATCGTGTGTGATGATTTATTCTGTTCTTACTGTGCATGTTTATTGCTTATCAAATTTCTAATGAATCACTGATGCACTGGTTTTGCTTTTTCATTGCTGTAAATTTGAGTAGAAACTAAATGACACCCATTTCAACAATTGCTCTTAGCATGGATGGCCATGATTAGCCATACTAAAGTTGTCTTTCACTTCATCCTTCTTTCTCCGTGCTCATCCAGACACTCAATTTATTTTTCAAAACAATCAACTTTGGTCCTGTGTGCATACATCCAATCCATGCTCAACAACATGGTGTACACACCTAAGTGTAGCACATTGAAGTTTTCCATTGTTGGCATCCCATTTAATTCAATTTGGAAATACTTCACCCAATATTTGACCCTCTTATTTTTTCTCGTGGCTAACTGAACTAGCCAAGATTCCTCTTGTGGTTCTTGGTTCAATTGGGATTGTTCCACAAGCATTGGGCTAACATATCCATAATTAGAACTGGGGTCAATAAAAATAAAAATAATTTAATCACAAACCTTACATTTCATCTCAATTATGGAAGCCTAATGGTATGCTTTATGATTGTCCAGTTCTACACAGATCCTAGGTATACCACATGCCACATCTCCCACAGTATGTGCTTCCTCTGTGTTGTATATTTTTGGGCCAGTGTGCTTGCATTGTGGGCAATTATTTCTCAAATTATTTTCTCCACATGTCTAGCACTTATATGGATCCTTCCCATAACTCTTGGCTCCTTCTTGAGCTAAACATTCTCTTCCTTCAATACTGATCATTCATTGACTCCCTTGGGTAGCATGGGCAGTATGTGATTCTTTAATCGTTTTCTGACTTTTCCCCTTGAATTTGGCATTGCTTTTTGACTTCCATTCAGATTTAAATTTTGGCATGCGCTTTTATTCAGTATATCAATATTTCAACTTTTTAATAGCATCATTCAATTTTTTAGGCTTATGGATCTCAATTCGATCTTTGAATGATAGAGGTAACCCACTGATAGACCTCTAAATTTTTTCCTTCTCATCCTTAATGTAGGAATTTACAGGGTAAGTTCTGTAGATCAAGAACCAAAGGTCACTGCTCACAAACAGATCACAAATTAGTACACCAGTATAATCACGTAGTCAAAACCCTCAAAGAGGGAAACAGTCCACACCCTAAGCCAATGCGGCCACTTCAGGGAATTTATTAATATAAAAGAAAAGTTACATATGTTTCTCTCATAAACGGTTACCGAACAAATGACCCTCCATGCTCTTTAAATAGAGATCATGGACCAATTGGGTGTTAAGCCATGGATCAAGTGCCATTAATACCGAGGTGAGAGATAATCGTCGAATCACTACAAATTGTGACCATCGAATTATAAGTTACAAATGTACATGGTAAAGAAACACACTTTACCTAACTCTACACTAGACTAAGTTATTCTTAACTATTTCCTATGTGTCGGAATATCCTAACACTTAAGATACGACACATCTTAGAAATTCCAATAACTTGGTGACATAGTCTTCATCCAATATTTGTCCCATTTTGAGCTCATATAATTATTTTGCTTTGTTGTCATAGTAGCTACTTTATAGATATTTTTCTCTGAAGATCATGTCAAACTCATTCCAATACAAGGATTTTTTAGTTATGCCGATGAAATTCTTCAAGTATTCCCACCATATGTTTGCTTTTCCCTTCATAATATAGGTGGCTACTTTTTATTTCATGTTCTCATAATAGTTATCGATTCTAAAGAACTTAATCATTCCAAGAAACCAAGCTTTTGCATATTCATATTTCTTCATCTCTCCATCAAATTTGGGTGGATTAGCCCTCATAAATTCTTCCAACATATAGCCCCTTTTTCTCTTTATTTGATGATGATGGTAAGGATGATATTTCCTCTTGGTATGAGAACTATAATTTCTACCATAGTGATGCCCATGTGTGCTATATCTTCTCTTTGTCACATTCTTAATGGTGCATTCCCTCTCACGGTGTCTTTACTTTCTTGTTTATGCCTTTACTTGGATCTGCTATCATATGTCCCATTAGTTCTCTCTTCTGATTCAAAAGGGCTATTTTTGTCTCTATGACTATCCCCCAACTCATACTACCTTTGCCTTTGTAAGTCTACAAGGCTTTACAGTATGACTACATTTACCTTAGCTTTATTTTCCTGAGTATGTACCAACCTTTGTTTATCTACCTTGCATCTCCTAATATTATACCTTAGGCTCCTTAAGATATCTATTAAGTTAGGAGATTTTTTCCCTCCCCCTTGGCCAACTGATCTTTTTTCTTCATTTTTCCTTTCTTTTGCATGCGAATGTTGTGATTGATCATAAATATGTTTTACCATCTTTTTGTTCATTTCATGGTCTTCATAATTTATGTCGTACCATCATTTGTTGTTATGAGTGATATTCATCTTATGTTATGAGTGTTTTTACATGCACACGTAACTGTTAGAGTTAGACAAAATCAAAACATATACCAATTGTTATCACCTTAGCTCATTGTTGGAAATTTGTTGGTGCAAGGCTAGCTTAACAATACATTGCAATTTAGCACATCAATAATAATGAATTCATATTACCTATTAGTACCATGCTACTTACCCAAATCAAAAGGTAATCACAACACTCATACATGTATGTAATCCACCATAGCCCGACTTTTAACATCTAAACATTTTTTAGTTATTTTTTTCTAAAATTCAATATGAAACTACTTGCTTTGTTAACCTTGTAATAAAAAAATGACTTATTTTCCCATGATAGATCCCATTCAGTCCAAGTGTTGAACCTAGAAGCTATGATATTGTAAAAACTCTCCCTCCTAACCCAAAACCCAATCATAGTTAGAAGGAAGTGGTTTCTCTATTGACCCAGCTCCCAAGGTACAATTATGGGAATGAGAGTTCTTTTTTTTTTTTCAAATTTTCTAGAATTTCAAATAAATAACATCATTGTGTTCATCTTGTCAAGATTATTCCAATGATATAAATTTACCCTCAATCCAAATTAAGAATAAAAGTTTATGACCCTTCAAATATTGGCTAATTACACCTTGCCACATCATCATGACACCCAAGTGGCACTTGACGTGCCCACATGGCGGACCTACATGGCGCTGATGAACCCACATGGAAAAAACATGTGGTAGCCCACGTGGTAGTCACGAGCCCTGAGTAAAGTCAGGGTTGGCCCTCCTCCCGAAGGCGTTTTAAAATTTCAAACATCTGGGCTCGATCCCTGACCTCCGATCTAGGTCGGGGTCAACCATCCCCTTCTTGGTGCTGCAATGCAATGGGTATGCTGGGTACAACCCTCGAACCCCCAACTTCCAAACCTTCTGTTACATATAGATTGATCAGCTTGCCATAGGTCAGGCCTTTCAACCCGACCGTCTGAACTATGACCTGCCTAACTTGCAATGCAAAAATCAACTTTTAACTTGAATTTTTCCAGTTTTTCCAGCAGTTTGATAGAGAAATTTCTTTTTTAAATTTTCAACATATTACTGCAATATTTCCAACACCTGATGCCTAAAAATTTCATAAATAATTTATAAACAAATTTAGGAAACATTCAACCATATACATAATAAGATTTTATTGGCATTATCAAGCGCATATATTCTTTACAAAATGATAGAGAATTGTAACAACTCAATAACATAGAAAACCAAATATTTTCATCATTCATGCATGACATAATGAAACCCTGGGGAATGGAATCAATAATTCCTTCCCTTTAATTAATAATGTAACCAATATTATGAAACACATCTATCATTACATATACAAAAATTTAAACTTTCAATGAACTCAAAATTTCAAGTCTTTAAACATGCAATAAACATTTTTTAGCATTTCTCTCTGTCAATGCAACCCAACACCATCATAGTGAAATCCTACTGCATTCAAGATGTTGGTATATTGGCATACATCTCATGCATTTCACATCTTCATGTAGCTTTTCATAATCAATTTATACACAATAATCCTGTACAATTTTGTAATTAATCAAAACCATGTCACTAGAATAAGAAGGATTCCATACTACTTATTGCATTAATGTAACTGTTATATCCACATGTTTTTCTAGCACCTTGTACATAGTGAAAAAAACCACATTGGTCAATCACATTGACAATGGAATCCTGAATCATTCCATATTATAAGCATCATTTTCATACTAGCAATGAAAAATAGGTTGAGAACATAAGAGATACTTATCTCAAAATTAATGGGAAACTAATTTTGGTACTATGAATTTGCACCCAACACTAGAAAACTGCAACTAAGTCTCACTTGTAGTTGTCACCCCTAAGCTAGATTCTATAGGTTGAGGGATCTTTCTACTTCAGGGATTAAACACATCCACAAACTGAAAATACTCTAGAGATTTAACTGCCTCCAACCACTAGCTAAATTAAAACAAAAAAAACACATAGGGATTCTAGAGACTAGTAGTCTCCACCCTTCCAAAACATAACACTATGGTTCCACCCAATGCAGGGATTCCAGAACCTACATTAAAATCAAAATAAAGAAAAGAAGCTTCTAGATATTCTCCAGGAATTTTCCAGGATCAATTCCTTCACCCCATCCCTTTGGAATTTCTTGATAAACACCATATCAACCCTCCATGCCACTAGGGATTCGAGAAGCATTCAATTCCTCACCTAGTGATTTCTTCCAGCTCCTTTTCCAACCAAAATCTTCATTCCCTTAAACTATTCAAATTTATCTATTTCTTTTTTGTTTCCCTGTGTTCTTCCTTTCTCCATCTCGAATTCTTCAGGCGAAAAAGCCCCTCCAATTTTGTTCAAATTTCATTTATTATTTTTTTCTTGTGTCTCACCATGTTCCTCATGGAACATTCTTGTGTGTCTCTAGATATTCCCATTGAATTTTCTCCATACTAATATTATTCCCAAAAATTAATCACCCGAGCCCTATGGAATCCATGTCCCATTATTTAACCCATTTTTCTTTTATAAAAATTTTCACAGTGCATACATAAATTTAAGTTACTTTTGGGTTGTCAAAAACCCCTCCCCCTTTGGGGGACACCGTACTCAATGTTCTTATTCCATATGCAATACCAAACCATGATTTAAAGCACACACACTTATTTTTTATGGAGCTTTATAAAAATCTATCTATATTGTATTTACATTTGCTTCAACCATAAAATAAAGAAGGATATGATACCATCATATAATCAAACATTTCCCAAGTGTCTTCCTTGGGCCCAAAGTGCCTCCACTATACTTTAACTTGCTCTATTATTTGAATCCAAAGCATGAGGCTCCTCCAGTCTATAATACAAATTAGTTTTTTTTGGAATTATCCCTCTCATTCCACCTATAGCAAAAACTAATCAATCACATGATTAGAATCCTATAATAATATTTTAAGCAAAGAAACATGGAAACCATCAGGAATGTTAACCGAGGGAGGTAAGGAAAACCTATAGGCCACTGGTCCTATCCCTTCAAGTATATAAAAAGGTCCATAAGACCATGGTTCCAACTTGATAGATGACCCAATATTGAAGGAGATTCTCTTAGGTTTAATCCTCAAGTAAACATGTTCCCCAATTTGAAATTCCTTGTGCACCCTATGTTGATCCACATAGCTCCTCTATCTATCCTATTCTACCTTTAAATTTTGCTTAATAATTTGAATATGTTTTTCCATTTCCTTTAGCATATGAGGCCCAATAAGGAACCTATTCACTAGATCCCTCCAACTGATAGGATTTTTACAACTCCTTCCATAAAATACCTCAAATGGGCTCATTTTTAAGACTCTTGATACACATTGTTGTATCAAACTCTATAAGTGGAAGATACTCTTACAACTTCTTTTGTTGGTTCATCACATACATCCTCAACATGTCTTCCATCTTTCTATTTTTCCTCTTTGTTTTCCCATCTATATTTGGATGGTAAGTTGTACTAAATCCAATTATGTTCCCAATCTTGCAAACAATTCCTTACAAAACTTGGAAGTGAACTTAGCATCTCTATCTGAAATAATTTTCTTAGGAAGTCCAGTCAACCTGAAAATATCTTTCATATATATTTGAGCTACTTCACTTGCTGATTTGGTGGGTTTAACTGCTACAAAGTGAGCTACGTTGCTTAAATTATCAATCACCACCATAATTGCATCATGTTGTTTTGAATTTCTTGGAAAACTAGTGATGAAGACCATGGAGATCACTTCTCATTTCCATTATGGAATGGGAATGGGCTGTAATAAGACTGATATATGTTTACCTTCAAATTTCACTTGTTTTCATTCTATGCAATTTGCAAAAAAATAATCCAACTCATTTTTCAAATTAGGCCAATAATAAGACTTCTTCATAGCCATGAGAGTCTTTTTGTATCCCGACTGGTCGGAATATGGTTTTGCATGAAAAATTTTCATTATAATTCTATTCAATTAATCATTATTTTGTACAATGTTTTTGTTATTGAATATTATTAGACCCTGATTTGTGATATGATATTCCTCATCCTCAATCACTATTGCAAACTTTCCCTTACTTGATCATATTTTTCATGACGTTGTCCCACTTTCTTGATCCATTCTACTATATCTACTCCATAAGAACTTATGGATGCTATGTGATTCAATTGGATTCTTCTATTGAGTGCATAAACAACATTGTTCTCCTTGCCTTCGTTGTACTTGATCTCAAAGTCGAATTCACTAAGTATAACTATCCATCTAACTTGTCTTGCATTCAACTTAGGTTAATCAAATAAATATTTGAGTCCACCATGATTTTTCATGATATAAAACTATCTATCGAGGAGATAATGTCTCCACATCTCCAATGCATGAATAATAGATTCTAACTCTAATACATGGGTCATAAATTTTGTCTCATGTTCATTTAATTTATATAACTCATAACAGACTACCTGCCCTTCCTGCATCAAGACTCCACCAAGCCCTTCTTTGCAGGCATCTGCACAAACCACAAAATCTTTTATGGATTTGTAATCCTCAACACGAGAGAATTAGTGAGCAATTGTTTCAACCGATTAAAGAATTTTTCACATTCATCTATCCATTAAAACTTCTTTTCCTCCCTTTGTGTTGGGTAATTTAATTGTTATTTAAATTACACCATGAAATTTTCAAACCAAGTTTCGTGTACTTGCAAAGTGTATGTGCACACTATATGATAGGAGGTTTATTTTTTATCAACCAATTAAATTCTACCCCATCGAATTAAAATGCAAATTGTAAATATAATCTATTTAATATTTTCTCCTCGTCAAGTATATGCACATGTTCCTTCTATAAGCCGAGTTTATATCAAAAGGGAAATGAACTAAAATTTTAATCTAAGAACAAGAATTATAAATCTATTCTATCTTGCAAAATGAAAATATTATGCTATTGAACTAAATTGAAAGGCTATTTTAATTGACAGAATTGAAAACTAATTTGTGTAAACTAAATAAAGAATCTATGCTACTTGACTTGCGATAAATCTATTCTAATATTTATTGGAAATGAAATTATTCTAAGTTATGTTGGAATCAAATATATTCTAGGAACGTAATGAAGAAATCTAAGTAAAGAGAAAAATTGAAATGAACTTGAAAACAACGATTCAAATCTAGACTAAAAATATTGTGGATTACTAATGTGCACCCATTATGATTAGAGTCAATCCGAACATTATCTTAAATATGAGACTAAGCAGCAATTACAAGACAATATAATTAATTAAGAAAATGTATTTGTGTTTTTACTTTTGATTGTGAGCACTCAACCTATGCAAACAAACCAATAGTAAGTAAACTAATGATTGAAAGCGGAACATATCATGGGACAATTGCAAATAAAATGGAAACAAATTCTGAAAAGAAGAAAAACTGAATAACTAGGCTATCTTATGACTCTTCAGGGGACCCTCCTATTAAGCGCAAGGATCAAATAACTCAAATCAATGAACTAGTTTGCAATGCATTATAGAATAAGAGGAACAAAATATTTGTAATTATAGAAACATAATTTTGATAACATAAATAACAATCTTAACATTATTAATGATCGTACTCGTCTTCCATATCGAGACTATATTTATATTTTCTCTAATTCCTAACAATCATCATAGTCACAAAGGCTGGACACGTTACATAAAGCTGCATCAAGCGAGCGTGAAAATTTTTATACAGGCGAGCCGGTTTAACATCTACACATCAGGCGAGCCGGATATCAACCTCCTTCAGGCGAGCGTCGAACAAAAATGACTACATACAGATTGTCATCGAATCATGAGAACATAGTTCTTACCTTATTGTTCTCCTTCAACGCTGTTTTTCTATTTCCGGAGATTATTTGTATCAATTTCATATACCACAATCTCCATTTTTGGTCTTATTTAAATTTTATCAGTAATGGGGATCATCTACCCCTTCTCATGTGGCTGCTCTTAAATCCTTTTACAGTGCTCATCCATCTGAGCTTTCTTATAAGGGCGATATGTTGTTTTTTCTCGCTGTTTTTGTACACAGCTGAGAAAGATGTTGATCATGTACTGCTTTATAACATTATATAAAACAGCGTTTTTTTCTTCTGAAAAAAAAACAATCAAAGAAATAAATGTCGAAAGGTGATTTCACTAAGTGAAAACTAGGCGTTTGAATTGAAATATAAACCACTTTTCTCATGATTTATCTATACGTAGAAAATCATGAGAAGGATATTTTTCTACACATCAGAAAATTGAAATTAGGTACTCATTCAATTGATGCCATGCTTTACCATGTTCATTTTCTATTGAAATTATTTCCTCGAAACCTTGCATGCAAACGTACTAGAGTTGACTTGTACTTTCACTGATCAAATCCTCAAGCTTTATGATATTTTGAATAAAACTAAAAGGTGGATGTCCTTGTCTTTGACATTTGGCAACTATCCATGTCTTTTTATCTTCTTCAAAGTCTTTGGAACCTGTATAACCATGGACTAAGATGCATTATTTATCATTGGCTACGAGAATTTCAAAATTCAGTAGCCATATAATTATTTCAGCCATTTTCATAAAGAAAATTTAGATTAGGAACTCTAAATGTTTGATACCTTAGAAGAGGATGATCAAAATTCTCATATAATCTGTAAATATTTCAAAATAAGTACGGAATGGATCAAAAGAAGGGAAAATATCTCAAAATTGAGAAGGCTTCAACACTCTGTAAGGATGTGATAGGATGGCCTATCTTGGAGAAGTTTCTGATGAACCTCATATAGTATCCTACCAGTCCCATGAATACTATAATATCATTCACATTTTTTTGTGTCATTCGTTGCACGATGGCTTTGAATTTATTTGGATCAATTGATATCCCTTCATTAGAGACAATGTGCCCCAAATAATGTATTTATGATTGGAAAAAATCACACATGCCGAGCTTACATAAATCTTGTTCTCCCTCAGCAATTGTAGTACTACAACTAGGTGTTTCTCACGCTCTTCTTCAGTCTTCAAATACAACAATATGACATCAACAAAGTAAATCATGAACTTGTCCAAATAATGGCACAACACACTATTCATTAAACACATGAAAGTGGTAGGGGCATTAGTAAGCCCAAAGGGTACCACTAAAAACTTATAGTGCCCATAACTTTTCTGGAAAGTAGTCCTATGAATTTCTTCTTCTTCAATGCACACTTAATGTTATCCATACCTCAAATCTGTCTTGGAAAAATTGTTTCTCCTCTCAGTTGATAAAATAAGTCATCAATTTGTGGCAACAGATACTGATTCTTGATTGTCACTTTGTTCAAATATTGTAATCAATGCAAGTCTGAGTATCCCATCATTTTTATCCACAAATAATATTGGAACTCCCCACGATGACACAATTGGCCGTATGTAACTTTATCAAGCATCTCTTTTATCTATAGCTTGAACTCAACCAACAGTTCAGGTGTACTCATCTGGTATGGTGCCTTGGACGTAGGTGATACTCCATGAACTAATTCGATAGAGAAATCAACTTATCTATGAGGAGGAAATCTTAGAATATTAGCTGGAAACACATCTAAATCTATGCAACACAGGATACTTCCCCAACACTTCAATTTCTTCTTACCTAGTGTTGTAATTAGCCTTTCCATTGCTGAAAATTTGTACAAAAAATGATTTGCAACCTTTTCGGAAACTACGGTTAGGCTTCATTCATATAATTATTGTCATTGAAGCTGGCTTCTATTAACCCTACAAAATTTTTCTTTCTCCACCATTATCGAGGAATTCAACTGCCTTTTGATAGTAGTCAACTTTACTCTTGTGCATGTACAACCAATCCATGCCAAACACTATGTTGTACACACCCAATGGTAAAAAATTTAAATTTTTTGTTATTGGCATGTTGTTGAGCTCAATTGCACACAATTTAACCCAATAGTTAATTTTCTCCTTTTTTACTATTGAAAACTAAACTAGCCAATGTTTCGCATGCAATTGTTTGGCAAACTTGCACTTTTCCACCATCTCAGGACTGTTATAACTGTAATTAGAATCGGGATAAATTAAAATATAAATAATATGATTACACAACTTACCTTCCATATCAATGATGGATACCTAGTGGTATGCCTAATGATTATCCACAACTACATAGATTCTAACCAGACTTTATGCCACATCCCCTACAGTCCAAGCTTGCCAAGTGTTGTAAATTTGTGGACCTACATTTTTCTGGTGTTGGCAGTTCCTCATTCAGTGATTTTTCCTACAAGTCCTGTTGGGTATGGAGCCTAATTATCTTCTTTTTTTAGATGTATCACCGCGTTGGAACCATGTTCTTAACAGGGAGGAAACACCTCCCGTCGTTTGATTGTTGTCAGGGGGCTCAAGGGGGGGCGACGATGACCTTTTGGAGCCCCCCCTGACGGTGGGTTTCGGGGGCAGCACCCCCGAAGCTAAAAAAAAATTTAAAATTGCCTTGTAAAATATTGTAATTTCGTAGTCAATCTGGGTTGTTCATTATGCAGATGATATGATGGTAAAAGTTATGTTTAATTTAGGGTTTTTTGCCCTAGAAGGCAACCACTATGTTGTATGAGGGTATTGTATTGTGTCTGTATATGGTGTGTATACTCCGAGCGAGAAGTAGAAGGGGGAATATGTGAGAGAGTAAAGGATATTACAATGGATCTGTTATAGGTTGTGTCTCTTCATTTTGTTGGATAATAGAAAGGAAGGACTGGTTGTTTTCGTGGACGTAGCCCAAGTTGGTGAACCACATATATTTGTTTCTCTCTTGTTTTATATGTTATTTATTTGTTTGTGTTTCCACATATTTTATGTGTTCCATTTCTTTGTAATAAATAATTTTCTAAAAACGGGTATCAGAGCCGAAGGTATATTTGGCTAATAAACTCTTAGGAAAGAAGGGTTCCTAGTTTGAGAGGGAGCAATGACAAAAAATGGCAGGTTTAGGGTCGAGAAATTTAATGGCAAAAACTTCCAGTTGTGGACGATGCAAATGGAATATTATCTATATCAGAAATATGTGTACCCACAATTGAGCGGAAAAAAAAAAAAAAAATCGAGTATAACAGATGGAGAATGAGATATTCTTGACAGAAAAGCACTTGGAACAATCGGTTCTGCCTGGCAGCGTTAGTAGCCTTTGATATTTCAAAGGGAATGAAAACATAGGTTTTAATGATTCCATTTACTATAGGTGGAACAATGGTCAGTTGGGTTTCAAAAATGAAAAGTGTTGTTTCACTTTCAACAACAGAAGGAGAGTATGTTGTTGCTATAGAGGCTAGTAAATAAAGGATTTGGTTACAAGGATTTATGGATGAATTGGGTAAGAAGCATGAGATGGGAAGGTTATACAGTGATAGCTGGAGTGCCATTCATCTTGCAAAGAACTCATCATTTCATTCCAGGACTAAACACATACAACTCAAGTACCATTTCATACAGTCAGTGTTGGAAGATGGAGATTTGAAGCTGTAAAATATACACACTATCCAGAATCTTGCAGATATGTTAAAAAAAGTTTTAACCAGGGAGAAATTGAGATTTTTCTCAGTTTCAATTGGTATTCAAGTATGATGATGAAGATGAGAAACAGACAGGTCCAAATTTGAGTCATTATCCAACAAATGAAGTAGAAGTAGAGTTTCTACAATCAATCTCCAAGTGGGAGACTGTTGGGTGTGGAGCCTAATTATCTTCTTCATTTAGATGTATCACCACGTTGGACCCCTGTTCTTAACAAGGAGACAACGCTACCCATTTTTTGATCTCCATCAGGGGCCTCCAGGAGGGGGTGACAACAACCTTTTGAAGCCCCCCACCTTAGCGGGGGGTTTCAGGGGAAGCGCCCCCAAAGGTAAAAAAATATGTAAAATTTCCTTATAAAATATTGTAATTTCATATTCAATCTAGACTATTCATTAGACGGATGATTTGATGGTAGAAGTTATGTTTAATTTATGGTTTTTTTTTCCTAGAAGGAAACCCCTCTGTTGTATGATGGAATTGTATTGCGTCTTTGTATGGTATGTATACTTTGAGAGAGAAATAGCAAGGGGGATTGTGTGAGAGAGTAAAGGATATTACAACGGATATGTTGTAGGTTGTGTCTCTTCATTTTGTTGGATAATAGAAAGGAAGGACTGGTTGTTTCTGTGGACGTAGCTCAAGTTGGGTGAACCACATATATCTATGTCGCTCTTGTTTTATATGTTATTTATGTGTTTGTGTTTCCACATATTTTATGTTTTCCATTTCTCTGTAATATATAATTTTCTAACAAATCCAACATTTAAAATACTCTTTATTGCGTCGAGAGGCGCTCTACAACCTAGTTTATGGTGGATGGGTGAGTGTTAGGTTAGATGGGTGAGTGTGAGTGTGAGTGTGAGCATGAGCGTTAGATGGGTGAGCGTTAGATGTGATATGTGTTATCTAAGATGTGAGATATTTTTTAAATTCAATCTTTTTATATAATTATGAACACTTTTTTAGATAAAAGAGAGTATAATATAAATATCACATTAAAATATATAACATATAAATAGTAATTATAAATTAATGTCCATTTTACCATATAAATTAAAATAATGATTGCATAACCATCTTTAAATTTAATTAGTAAGCAGATATAAATTTAATATTTACAACATAAATTATTTTTAATCATGAATATTTACCATGGATATCATTAAATTCTAAATAGGTTTTTTTATAATACCATGGGCCAATACCCAGAAGAGAAAGATAGAGAGAGGGAGAGCAAGGAAGAAAATCATAATACCATGGACTAATACCATGGCTTATCAATACCATTGGGCATCTATGCTTTTGATTCTTATGTTATGGATTTAGGCTTTTAATTATTCCGTTACAATACCATGAATTATCAATACTGTTGGAACGAGGTCTCCTAACAAGATGCAAAACTGGTCCATTTTGGTTAATTTTGATTATATTTAATATAGCGCAGGGGTTTTGGGGTGGGTCAAAGCCCCGAACGCATTGTAATGGGTCAAAGGGTAAACTAGGTGTTTGAAAACCATGCGTTGCGGACCATAGGAAAGTCGGAGCTAGATTGTTATAAATAGAAATGTATTTTGTATCGAATAGGACAGGAATTGATGAGATATTGATGTGATCTATTGCTTAAGCTGCCTGTTTGGGTTTTGGGGAATGAACTCCTGCTGGCTGTGTGAACGGAGATCCTAGTTCAGCTGTGTGCGGACCCTGTTGCTGTGTGCATAGGTTGGGAAGGGAATTCTAAGGAAAGGTTGATGAATGAATGAATGTGAAGAAGTATTAGAGATCTGAATATGTGAGTTTTGTTATGTGAATTGCTGATAAATGTTGTGTTATGTATTTTTTGTCTTTAAGCTGCAAAAGATCTGTGTACTGTGCTCTTGGATCTAGATCTGCTATGCTCTGTTTATGCACTGCTGTGTTGATGATATAATAAGCCTATAACTATAGATCTAGTGCAGGTGGATGCGAATAGGAACGTGATTAACCTTGCGCAGGACAAGGTAATATGGGAATTACAAAAATAGGTTGCAACCCTGTTTGCCTTACCCATCCTTTCTCAGGGTGCGGAAACCTGGTTCCAGCACCCACCCATACTACTTCGGGTGAGACTGTGACCTACGAAAGCAGGTCACTGCTGAAAGGGCCAGTAGTATAGGGGTTTGTTGGCAAACCTTGCACACTGAACTTGGGTCAGGACCCCTCAAGCCAACAAATGGTTCTGTTACCGGGACAAAAAGGAGGTGGAGAAAGGGATCGGGTACTAGCAAGTATGGATCATCAGGCCTTTGACTCGCAAAATAAGGCCCTGGAAGCTACTATGAGAGTAGAAGCTATGCATCATAAGAGGGCTATGTTAGGCATCCAGTACATTCAGGAGCAGATTGAGGCCATGCACCAGGAAATTTGGAATCTGGGACAGGCTGGCACAGAACAGGGACGAAGGGTGTGTAGCCCAGAAAAATGGGGCTCAAGGGAACCTACACTGAGGCACGGATGAAGTTGCGCAGTCAGGTGGCATAAGGTCAACCCAGGGGCTTGTCTGGGCACCCCGGGTACCGCATCAGAGCGACGCCAGTGCTGGCATTGCCGGTTGGTTGGCCATAAGGAGGAAGACTGCCAAGTCCATAAGGATGCAATGAATGAAGATCCTACCTCACCAAGAACCCCCTCGGGTAGGGGTGACTCCCCCCATGGGAGAAGGGATGGGAGCCAAAGCAGAAGTGCAGGTTGGGGTTGAGGCCAATTGATTTGCTATAATTGTGGAGGCACAGGGCATTCTGTGAGGGATTTCCTGCACCCTGTATGACAGTCCTGTAGGTATTGTAGACAGTTGGGCCACACACTGGAAGAATGCCCAACCCTAAAAATCAGGATATGGGGAAAACAACTTTCATCTGCGCAGAAGGTGCGAAGGGTCCAGACTTAATTGAGGGGTTCGGACGCAAAGGTAAATATAGTAACACACAATGGAGTGGCGACAGGAGGGGCTAAGGAGAATGATGAAGCTGATACACTGATCCGCAGGGTATTTAGCAACCAAGAAGGTCTTGACCTGCGCAAAGTAAGGGAAATGTTTATGGATGCCCGTAAGGACTTCCTTGAAACTAAAGACTCACAGTCCATAGACAGCTGGGGGATGAGACAGTAACTATTCTTACAAGGATGCACGGGGTTGCTCCGCAACCCTTGGGAAGTATGAAACCTACAGGCTTTACTGGAAAGATATGCAACACACGATATCAGGATGACTAGCGTTAAGGATGTCCATACTTTGCACCAGAATCAGCGACACACCGATAGGGAGATGCGACTGACAGTCCAGATCCACGGTTATCAAATGGATCAGGTTATCTTAGACCTCAGATCAGACATCAATATCCTACCTAAGCACACTTGGCAACGCATGGGGAAGCCTAAGCTAGAACGATCCACCATCCAGCTTTGAATGGAAAATCATATAAGGATCATTCCTTTAGGTAGACTTCCCAATGTCATGGTGGATATTACGGGGGCAAGGATCCTAGACGACTTCGAGGTAATAGAGATGATGGAAGATGTGGATCCCTACCCTCTGCTCCTTGGGCTAGACTTGGATATGAACATGGGGGGCATTATCGATCTAAAAAAACGGAGCATGATATTTGAAAACCTGGGCCGACGGGTCGTTATACCACTAGAACCAGTGGAAGAAAAATGTTATGCAGGACCTATACCTAAGAAGGGGACTGATATCTATAAATTGACCATACCATGCCATGAGGAAGATACTGAGGATTCTAGTAGGGATCTAGAAGCTTGGCAGAACCGGCTAGGAGAAGCCTCTACGTTGCATTGTCTTCGTATCACTAAGGAATATCTCTTTATGACCCCTGAGGAAAAGATGGGATTAAAATTAAGACCTACCACGAGCAAGGGACGGGTCGACCCTCGAATAAGTAACAGAATCCCTATAACACTTGTTGATTCCACGAGTAGCAGCCCCTTGCCTCAAACCACTTTTGCGTTGGCGACACAACCAGGGGTCAGGTAGTTGATGCCAATGTTAGACCCCTTTAAAACCCTAGTAGAACAAACGATAAAGGTCTCTTGGTCTCGGGCCAAGCGCTACTTAGGCAACAAGCTTGTGTTAGGGGAAGCCAGGCAGCTATCACAAATTGGAAACTTTAGCGTAATAAGTATGCCTAAGATACTAGGGATGTGACAACTAGTCATTAGAACTATCCCTTCTGGGGAGAAGCAGAACTTACCATTGAAAGGAGCGGCCCTTGAACCTTTGGCAGGACGAATTATGGGGGATTTGTATCTTTCCTGGGGAAACCCACCCCGTGCAAAACATCTCTCTCTCTCCTTCCATGGAAAGTGTTTAAAGGTCTTCAGGATGATCGGGTTAGCGGTATTATCTCGAGTAAATGGGCAGCCTAATTTAAGTATCGTGCAGAAGTAATCGAACAACAAAATTCATTATATTTGTGGCCTCCCTCCCATGACTGGTAAACCGCCCCCGTCGAATAGCAGTTACCCAAAGCCGGGATTCATTTTTCGCGCAAGGATGCCGACCACTGCTCCTGTCAAACCCTCCATCCCAGCTGAGCCTGAGGTTGAAGAAGTTCTGGAAGATGAGCCAGAGCTGGAGGAATTCCCTCCTCCACAAACCATGCATAAGGGCAAGGAGAAAGCTCAAAGCTCAAGGGCTCCTCCACAGGCAGCGAAGAAAACCCGAAATTCCCCAAGACATCCCAGGCCTCCGCCCTCAACACAAGATGAGAAGGAGGGGGCTTTGCTGGCTAACCCAATCAACTGGTTACCCCCCTACGTTTGACCACGAAGACCATCTACGTAGATATCGAAAAACTTGGATGGCCTTATCACCTACCTACAGAGTCCACTGACCCTAGGTGAGGTCCTCGTCTTCGGTGATCCCTGTGGATGCCTCCATGAGGTCAAGTTTAATGATCATAATTTTGCAGACCATGACGCTTTTCCAGAATTGACCTCTACATTATACTTTGACATAATCCATGAGGATGATGGAATCATGGTGATACCTCAATGATGGGTATGTGGCTTGGCAGGATCCGGACTCCTGAACTTGCTCTGCATGCCCTATTTCGACCGCTACAATATCACCGATCAATTTGCACGCCAGTTACTTGCCCTCATTCACAATGGTTGTTTACGGATTTGCGACAGAGTCCCTATTGATTCCGAGTTGATCCACAAGATCACGGGCCTCTCAATGTAGGGGTCGCACCCGCTTGAGAAAGTTGGCAAGAAATATGAAGCCTCTACCACTCTGTATGTTCGGAAAACCTATGTGGTCCAATGAAATCAGTGAGGGTTTGTGATCCATGTTATTTCCTAAATCTACCTCAGGCTGAAGGAAGGCAGAGTTCAGGGTAACATCAAACCACGCTCAGTCTGGTAGCTAGCCCTACCAGATTAGGAGAGGGCTCTCTCCGGGTCAATCTCAACAAAGATAATAAATAGGGCTTGAAATGACTTGAAATAAAGGCTAATTTTAGGCTAGGTATATAAGTAAAGGAGTTTGATTTTGATTTTGGGGGTTTTTTTTGGATCAAAGGGAAAGGCAGTTTTGGGTCCGGGGATGAGGCCTAGTTTTTGCAGAGTTCTGAATGGGGCAAGGAAGGAAATTGTTTTGATGCTTTGAATTAAATGAATGGATAGTTCAGACCGGTGAGGAGCTGAAGAGGGAAAGAGGCTTTCAAGAATCCTCTTCAAACAGATGAAAACATGGAAAATTAAACAAAACTCAAGGCAGAGCAAAGCAATCTAATGAATTCCACCTTGATCACTCATTTGTTTAATTTAAGAAGAAAGTAGAAGGGAAATGATACACATAAAACATCAGTGAACTTACAATCACATAGAGAAACACACCATCAAAACACATAGCCACATGGATCCCAAAGAGTGCTGCAAACCCTGGTCTATTCCTTTTCCAAAATTGCAGAGATGAAATGTATAATGAAGTGCCAAGCAATCCCAAATGTCCAACCCCTGAAAATGACTGAGAAAATACAAGATATAGACAAGCCTAACTCATTCCCATGCCTCTAGGGGTCAAGATCATCATTCTAGGAGCTGTTTCAACCATATCTAAACTAAGAACTGGAAAATAGGCAATGAAACAACTTGCCTCTATATGATAGGAAACTGATTCATTCACTTACATTTCACTTTTTGGTGAATGAATCTACTTGGATGAGTAAAAATGTGCCAAAATTACATCAAAGTCATGAATTTACATAAATTTACATCAATATTTACATGAAAAAGTCAAACTAGCCAAAACTAGGTGAAAATCTGAGTTGCTGAGTGAAAAATAGGCCAAATTTCCCAATGCGTCGCCCCTGAAATCTCTATGCATAGCACAAGTTTGAGGCTGATTTTGAGGGCCTTACCGGAGTCCAAATTGAGCACAGGATAGCTCGTTGGAAAGCCCTACCTGTATACTTTCCAACCCAAGTGGAATTTCTGGATTTGGTTGCCATTTTCCTCTCCAAAAAGCAAATCTCCCAACACTGCTTCCTGTGTGTCCAAAAAGTGGTAGGAAGGTCATTTTTAGGGTGTTTTTGACCATTTAGGCAACCCAAAACTTGTCAAAATCCTTAGGTAATGGGTAGGAATGCATAATTTTTGATGAAAAATCCAGAAATAAAATTTTTTCTTCAAGAGGAGCTGCCAATTATAAGCGCGCGTCAAGTGGCGCTATGCGTCGGGCGAAAAAATTTGTGTTTAGGCCAAAAAAATTCAAAATTGAAAAAAAAATTCCCAAATTTCTTGAAATTTGGGCTGAATGTCTACCATCAAGCACTATTCTGGGCCAAATAATTTTCGGCCAAAATTTGGATTCTATCATGCCTTTTACGACGCTTTAGTGCCCTCCTGGTGCATGCAGTTCAGTGGTGGAATCGTTGTCTCGGTCATAAGAAGTATCTGTCTCCATGAGAATTTGTAAGGTCTGTGTTTTATTGTATGAGAATTTGGTGTTTTTGATTGGATCACCAAATATGTGTCACATGGGAGGGAATATGGAGGAATGGGGTAATGAAAGTGATGGGCTACAATCAAGTGAAATTGTGAGTTTGAAAACTGTGTGTTGGGACAACCACTTAAATTTTTGGGATAACTTGGGATTTGAGGGAAATTCACACATGATATGGGGATAATGGGAATAGGATAGGGATAATTGACTTTAGGCATGTAAGGTGAAATGGGAAAAGGGGACTGCGGTGAGAAAATGAACAGTGAGGAGGGGAAAAACAAAGTGAGGGAAGTGGAAATATTTGACACCCAAAACCAATCTTAAAACCCTAGGAGAAACAAGAGAATAGGGTTTGGTTTTTTTGTGTTCAATTCCTCAAAAAAAACACCAAATACATATTCATGGCAATGGAATGATTGCATGGACCTACTTGGATAAATATTGACCGATTTAGTTTGACGAGTTGGAAAAAATAGCAAAAAAATTTCTTTCTGCCATGTGCGTCGCGCGCCTAACCCAACGCACTGCGCACCTCCAATGCACCATGCCAGTGTATTTTTTACACTTTGGAGGCCAGCCCAATGTACCACAGCTTCCCAGTGCGTCGCGCTGGCTGCCCAATGCGCCGCGCACCCAACTTTGCCCAGTTTTACCTCCAAGATTCTTCCTTCACTCCTCACACCTCTTCTTTTGGCTCATTGTTGTCTTTGGCATGCAAATGAAACTTTGAAAAATGAAAATATATTTTATGCCAAAGGTTTCAATTGTTTTTTTTTTGAAAACCCACTTTGTAATATTTGTAAAACTTGGCATTTCACTCTAAACTCTGTTTTGTCTCCTTTGTGCTTTTGACTGAATGATGAGCTTTCGCACACTAAACCACCATAAATTCCGAGAAAAAATATTCACTTGCAATGGAAAAAACTCTTAACTTACTTGCACACCACAAATTTGAGCACATTTGAAAAATTTGGAGAATTTTATGGTGAAATTGGGCTTGCAGCTCTATGCGCCGCGCCACAAACCCAATGTGTAGTGCCCTTTTGCAGGAGACTTTTAAAGGCCTTCCCGGTGTCCAAATTGGGTGCGGGATAGCTTGTTGGAAATATTATTGAGTATAATTTCCAACCCAATTGGAATTTTTCAATTTTGAGTTCATTTGCCTTGTGAAAAAGAAAATCTTCCAAGACTGGTCAAAATGAGTAGAATGAGGCTGCCTCAAGGCAGAGTGATGTTGCAGTCAACTTTTGAAAGTATTCATCAACTCAAAATTCAGCTCATGATAGCTCATTGGAAATATATTTGTGTCTAGTTAAAATTTGAATCATCAAGAAAGTCATTTGGCCAACCAAGCTAGGAGAAATATTGATTTTCCCAAGGTCACTTCAGAGGTTCATCAATTCTCCCGAGGCAACGATATTTTTGACATTTCTCTGAAACCATGACACTTGTGTAAAAAGTGAAGGAGGTTTTTCTTCCTTGGCCTATTTTGGACAAAAATTTCTCTAATTTTTCCCAAATTCATCTTTTATTTCTCAGCAACATCATTGGAGTAAAACCTATCCCGATGTGTGGAACAAGGGATTTTTCGAAATGAAGAAAAATGAAGGGGATAAGGGGCTTCTAAATTCTTGAAAAAATTTTGGGAAGTAGGGAGGGATGTTAAGAAGCAGGAGAAAGTGTAATTTCAGAGATTGAGTGAGGGGAAGGGGTCCAAAAGGGCAAAACACAGGCCTAGCCTAGAAAATTGCCAAGTTGTAGCAAGAAACTAGGATTTGTGCGAAAATGAGGAATTTGGGGGATCTCAGTGATGGGAAGTGTTTAATAAGGTACATTAAGGATAGGGGAAGGTGTATGAACATCAGGATACAATTTTTTCTAATGATTTGACCATCCAAGAGAAATTACCTCCAAAACCCTAGGAGAGGGAAATGAACCTTACCTAGGCACAATTGAAGCATGAACAAGGTGTAAAATGACCCATTGGAACTTGACATGATGATGACAACCCTCTGAATGACAGTACACTCAGCTGAATGGTGACATGGACCGACATTTGGACAAATTTGAAAAGAATGAAAACAAACCCTAGACCTAATACCTAGTGACCAAATTTTACTTGAAGACTCACTGAAATGAAAAAATTTGACCTTGACACCTTAAAATCACTTTGTAAGAGCATGTTTGATTACTAGATGAAGGCTGCAAATACTGACACTAACATTGGCTCCAATGGGGATGGTAGCTCCTTGGAGGTGCCAAGAACTATAGATCTTTGGAAAGCAGACAGTGCCTTCATCCATTGGGCAATGGAATAGAAAAAACTCAAGCTGAAATGCATGACTGAAAAATGATGACTTGATGACACAAATTGACTCTAACTTAAATAAAAACTAACTCGATACTTAAACACGACCGAAAAACTGGAAAATATGCTCAATATGAAGCTTATTCAATACAACCTACTCTAGTTGTTCCATTCATCACCTAATCAAGTGAAATGAAACAACCAATGCAACCGTGTAAGCATTCCGACTGCTGTTTGAATTCTCTGCAAGTGCTCGTTTATGAACAACAAGAGAGAACTACTGAAAGGCAACTCCCATGAAAACTTGTGAACAGATCCGTTGAATACTATGGATTCTCTATCTACCTCCAAAAACACTGCATAAGGATCTTGAAGTTCATGCACACTGGGACTTAGCTCATCCAATGGATTACTTTTCTTCTCCTCATACCATGAATGCAAACTTTGTTTTGAGATTTGTGACGAGACTCCTACTGAAAATGATAAAGAGACCGGCTGTCGGATCATGTTTGTATCAGTACACATTTCAAGCTCACATATAGTCAATGGAGAAAGAATTTGACTACAGACATCATCCAACACATCAGCTATTGGATCGTGACAAACTTGAAAACACTGTTGCAACCCATTTTCTATTGGTTCCGATGAGATTACATGATTTCCTACGGGCTGCTCATTTGAAGATTTACTATGCAATTTACCCTTCAAAAACTAAAATGATTCAAAAGAAAATGGTACGAAATCATCTTGTATCATTTGATCATATGTGCCAGCTTCCAAGTCTTCATCTACAACTTGAAAATCAATGGAATTCGGGGGCTGCAAATCTGGATATGAGAAGTCTTGAACAAAGTTTTTATTTCCCTCAAGATGATCCAGATCAAGACTTGTTGACAGTTGATTTCTGATTGCATGGAATTTGTATCTGATGAACTGAAATGAATAAAAAAAAAAAGAAAAACATCCTTCACTTACTTCAAAATTTGTTGCACTTTCCTCGTCACTATCATAGCTGATATGCGATGGCTGAACATTGTATCCGAACTGCTAAAAGTGAACTTCCTCCTTCCACAAACTAGCTACTGATTTGTCTACAAGATTAGCTTCTGTTTGGAGAACATAATCATCATCATACTGATCAAACTGAGGCAAATCATCAGTATAAAATACATCATCAAGCATACATGTCAAATCAACAGATCTCTCTTCTCCAAGATGATCTACAAAACAATCATTATTAGATCTATGACTACTGGGATAAGAAACAAAATGTTTTGGATCAGCAACTTGTTCTTCTTCAATCAGCGAGCCATGGGCTTGAACATTATACTCATTCCTTGTGGTGATATTTTGCATCATCTCTTCCACTGCACTTACCAACATGTCAAGATTTACCTCTAGAGATGTTGATTTCTCCGGATCCATGTTTTTCATCTCTTCTTCCTTCAACCTTGCCCTTCGGATTAGAAAATGAGCCTCTACATTTACTGCACTGTTCTGCATCTCTTCAAGTGTTGCAAGATTCTTTTCTCTCAGCTGAAACTCCATTTCCAGATCAAAGGAACCCGGGTAGTGCAAGAGAGCAGATCTAGGAGGAGGCCTTATATCAACTGGCATCGAATAATAAACTTTGTTAAATCTGGCAGAAAACTGTTGTACTGTCTCCCCTGGTAGTATTTTTAGCTGGTTATACTCTTCTATAATCAAGAAAGGGTTCTGTATGATCACCCATATGTCGAGGAAAACTTTGACAAACTGCTGGAAATTTGAGATGCTCGCATCAGGCAGGGTTTTGAACCAACTCTTGACTTTGCCTTGCAAAGAAAGAGCAAAAAGCCTAATACTGACATCCTCTTCATCAACTTCAAAAAGGTCAAGAAAATACTCAAAATTCAGAACATGTCTCTCAGCAGTGATTTTTTCGTGTTCACCGTCAAATCTTGGTAGATATAGGTCATGATTTTTAGGGAAAGCATGGGATATAGGAGGTAAAATCAGAGGCTTGTATCGATCTGGAATTTTACGAGGTATAGGGGTATGTAAAAATGCTGCAGAATCAGTCTTGGTCTCTTTAAGCTCATAAGTTTGAAGATGGTCATCACAAGGTTCAGAAGAAAGGTCTTGATCAAGCTCAAAAGCATGCAAATCTTTGGTATTTACAATCTTCAAAGGGAAAGAATCAACTGCAGGCCGAGGGTCTTTTCTCAAATACAATATACTTTGCAAAGCCTTCTTGACATTCTCAGGAAAAGAGGAGAAATAATTTATGACAAAGAACAAAATTTCTTGGATGAAATTCCAACTTGAATACCTGATCTTTCCATATTGTCCTTTCATGTTTCTGCTGGTTAGGTTCATCCTCCAGTGGAGTCCTTGGATCTGATATCGAAACTAATTTAGAGTCGCCAGGTGAATGATTTCAGCCTTGCGGTGTCTGATCGTTGTCCACCATCAACAATCTGATCTGAACTTGATTAGATCTTACTGAGGAAACTAGATGTTCATTTCATAAACTAGACCGGAGATTGACTGAAGCAGCATTTATCTACTTTCGCTAATGCAAAGCAAGAGCGTTTCGAAGGCTACCTAGCTAACTTTAGGCTCCGTCTATAGTTTATAAAGCAAACAACAAAATTTTTTCCCCAGTATAGTCGCCACTATGTTATTTCCTAAATCTACCTCAGGCTGAAGGAAGGCAGAGTTCAGGGTAACATCAAACCATGCTCAGTCTGGTAGCTAGCCCTACCAGATCAGGAGAGGGCTCTCTCCGAGTCAATCTCAGTAAAGATAATAAATAGGGCTTGAGATGACTTGAAATAAAGGATAATTTTAGGCTAGGTATATAATTAAAGGAGTTTGATTTTGATTTTGGGGGTTTTTGTTGGATGAAAGGGAAAGGCAGTTTTGGGTCTGGGGATGAGGCCTAGTTTTTGCAGAGTTCTGAATGGGGCAAGGAAGACAATTGTTTTGATGCTTTGAATTGAATGAATGGATAGTTGAGACCGGTGAGGAGCTGAAGAGGGCAAGAGGATTTCAAGAATCCTCCTCAAACAGATGAAAACATGGAAAATTAAACAAAACTCAAGGCAGAGCAAAGCAATCTAATGAATTCCACCTTTATCACTCATTTGTTTAATTTAAGAAGAAAGGAGAAGGGAAATGATACACATAAAAAATCAGTGAACTTAAAATCACATAGAGAAACACACCATTAAAACACAGAGCCACATGGATTCCAAAGAGTGCTGCAAACCCTGGTCTGTTCCTTTGCCAAAATTGCAGAGATGAACTGTACAATGAAGTGCCAATCAATCCCAAATGTCCAACCCCTGAAAATGACTGAGAAAATACAAGATATAGACAATCCTAACTCATTCCCATGCCTCTAGGGGTCGAGCTCATCATTCTAGGAGTTGTTTCAACCATATCTAAACTAAGAACTGGAAAATAGGCAATGAAACAACTTGCCTCTATATGATAGGAAACTGATTCGTTCACTTACATTTGAATTTTTGGTGAATGAATCTACTAGGATGAGTAAAAATGTGCCAAAATTGCATCAAAGTCATTAATTTACATCAAGTTACATCAAAAGTTACATGAAAAAGTCAAACTAGCCAAAACTAGGCGAAAATATGAGCTACTGAGTGAAAAATAGGCCAAATTTTCCAATGCGCCGTGCCTGAAATCTCTATGCATAGCACAAGTTTGAGGCTGATTTTGAGGGCCTTCACGAAGTCAAAATTGAGCACAGGATAGCTTGTTGGAAAGCCCTTCCTGTCTATTTTCCAACCCAAGTGGAATTTCTAGATTTTGTTGCCATTTTCCCCTTCAAAAATCAAATCTCCCAACACTTCTTCCTGTGTGTCCAAAAAGTGGCAGAAAGGTCATTTTTAGGGTGTTTTTGACCCTTTAGGCAACCCAAAACTTGTCAAAATCCTTAGGTAATGGGTAGGCATGCATAATTTTTGATGAAAAATCCAAAAATAAAATTTTTTCTTCAATAGGAGCTGCCAATTATAAGCGCACACCAAGTGGTGCTACGCGTCGGGCGGAAAAATCTGTGTTTAGGCCAAAAAAATTCAAAATTGACAAAATTTTTCTCAAATTTCTTGAAATTTGGGCTGAATGTCCACCATCAAGCACTATGTTGGGCCAAATAATTTTCGGCCAAAATTTGGATTCTATCATGCCTTTTACGACGCTTTAGTGCCCTCCTGGTGCATGCAGTTCAGTGGTGGAATCACTATCTCGGTCATAAGAAGTATCCGTCTCCATGAGAATTTGCAAGGTCTATGTTGTCTTATATGAGAATTTGGTGTTTTTTATTGGATCACCAAATATGTGTCACATGGGAGGGAATATGGAGGAATGGGGTAATGAAAGTGATGGGCTACAATCAAGTGAAATTGTGAGTTTGAAAACTGTGTGTTGGGACAGCCACTTAACTTTTTGGGATAACTTGGGATTTGAGGGAAATTCACACATGATATGGGGACAATGGGAATAGGATAGGGATAATTTAATTTAGGGATGTAAGGTGAAATGGGAAAAGGGGACTGTGGTGATCAAATGATCAGTGAGGAGGGGAAAAACAAAGTGAGGGAAGTGGAAATATTTGACACCCAAAACCAATCTTAAAACCCTAGGAGCAACAAGAGAATAGGGTTTGGTTTTTTTGTGTTCAATTCCTCACAAACAACACCAAATACATATTCATGGCAATGGAATGATTGCATGGACCTACTTGGATAAAGATTGACCGATTTAGTTTGACGAGTTGGAAAAAATAGCGAAAAAATTTCTTTCTGCCATATGTGTTGCGCACCTAACCCAACGCGCCGCGCACCTCCAATGCACCGCACCAGTGTATTTTTTACACTTTGGAGGCTGGCCCAATGCGCTGCGCCTGCCTAGTGCGTCGCGCCGGTTGCCCAATGCGCCGCGCACCCAACTTTGCCCAGTTTTACCTCCAAGCTTCTTCCTTCACTCCTCACACCTCTTCTTTTGGCTCATTGTTGTCTTTGGCATGCAAATGAAACTTTGAACAATGAAAATATATTTTATGCCAAAGGTTTCAATTTTTTTTTTTTTGAAAACCCACTTTGTAATATTTGTAAAACTTGACATTTCACTCTAAACTCTGTTTTGTCTCCTTTGTGCTTTTGACTGAATGATGAGATTTCGCACACTAAACCACCATAAATTCCGAGAAAAAATATTCAATTGAAATGGAAAAAACTCTTAACTTACTTTCACACCACAAATTTGAGCACATTTGGAAAATTTGGAGAAGTTTATGGTGAAATTGGGCTTGCAGCTCTATGCGTTGCGCCACAAACCCAATGTGTAGCGCCCTTTTGTAGGAGGATTTTAAAGGCCTTCCTGGTGTCAAAATTGGGTGCGAGATAGCTCGTTGGAAATATTATTGAGTCTAATTTCCAAACCAACTAGAATTTTTCAATTTGGAGTTCATTTGCCCTGTCAAAAATCAAATCTCCCAAGACTGGTCAAAATGAGCAGAATGAGGCTACCTCAAGGCAGAGTGATGTTGCAATCATCTTTGGAAAGTCTTTCTCAACTCCAAAATGAGATCATGATAGCTCATTGGAAATATATTTGTGTCTAGTTATCATTTTAATCATCAAGCAAGTCATTTGGCCAACCAAGCTAGGAGAAATATTGATTTTCCCAAGGTCACTTCAAAGGTGCATCAATTTTCCCGAGGCAACGATATTTTTGAGATTTCTCTAAAACCATGACACCTGTGTAAAAATTGAAGGAGATTTTTCTTCCTTGGCCTATTTTGGAAAAAAATCGCTCTCATTTTTCCCAAAATCATCTTTTATTTCTCGGAAATATCATTTGAGTAAAACCTATCCTGATGTGTGGAACAAGGGATTTGTCAAAATGAAGCGAAATGAAGGGGATAAGGGGCTTATAAATTCTTGAGAAAATTTTGGAAAGTAGGGAGGGATGTTAGGAAGTAGGGGAAAGTTAAATTTCAGAGATTTAGTGAGGGGAAGGGGTCCAAAAGGGAAAAACACAGGCCTAGCCTAGAAAATTGCCAAGTTGTAGCAAGAAACTAGGGTTTGTGCGAAAATGAGGAATTTGGGGGATATCAGTGATGGGAAGTGTTTAATAAGGTACATTAAGGATAGGGGAAGGTGTATGAACATCAGAATACAATTTTTGCTAATGATTTGACCATCCAAGAGAAATTACCTCCAAAACCCTAGGAGAGGGAAATGAACCTTACCTAGGCACAACTAAAGCATGAACAAGGTGTAAAATGACCCATTGGAACTTGACATGATGATGAAAACCCTCTGAATGATAGTACACTAAGCTAAATGGTGACATGGACCGACATTTGGAAAACTTTGAAAAGAGTGAAAACAAACCCTAGACCTAATACCTAGTGACCAAATTTTACTTGAAGACTCACTGAAATGACAAAATTTGACCTTGAAACCTTAAAATCACTTTGTAAGAGCATGTTTGATCACTGGAGGAAGGCTACAAAGACTGACACTAACAATCCAAACCATCAATGACTCTGCTACGCAAATGGGCACGTGACTGATAGCCTGCAAACTCATGTGGAAGTGCCAGGTTGCAACTGTCCCTGCCTATGTCATCCAGCTAGCTGGGTAATGCGCGAAGGGTGTATTTTTTAATTGGGCTCAATACTTGTGCGAAGAATTTCTTGCTAATTTCCATGAGTCTCAAGATTATGGGACACCTTTCTTCTACTAGTGGCTATTCCTCATAGCCCTAGTCGCCTGGGACAAACCAGAAGAATCGGTTGCTCCTGAGCTCCGTGATGGGATGTGCGAAGGCGCTTGGTATGCTCACTGATGGGACTCCAAGGATAAGTAGCGTATTGAGGATAAAAATATCTTTTTGGTCCTTTTCCAGAGCAGTGTTGCCACTGCCATCAACTCCCACCCTCGAATCTCCCCCACCATCTATGACAAATGAAAGCATATTGCTATAGTTCAAATCACTATGCACCAAGTTTGAATTTGTAGTCTGGCCAGCCCGACGTGGGTAGAACTCCCTTATATGGTACCAGATGAAGAAATTGATCTACTAATCAAACTATGGCCCTCTGCATGGAAAAATGGCCTCCCCAGCATGCCAGCATCAATTATAGTTAAGCCTAAATATAACTCGCTGCAGCCGCAGCTAGACACAGCTCCGAACCCGGTGGCTACTACCACCCCCTTCCTCTTAGTACTAAGCAGGCGGGGTCATCAGCATCCGGACCAAGGAAGAAATAGCAAGCCCATCGTGAGCACCATGACACAACAGTCACATTAATAGGCAAAGATCTGGAGAAGATTGCGGATGCGGTCACCCTAGCAACAGAGGATAAGTGGGCACTTATCACAACTTAGTGGCAGGTTGGGGTCGCCTCTCTTCAGGAAGACCTCTGCACTCTCTGGATCAAAGTGCCTCCACCTCCATCCCATGAAGGCCAGGTATCACTTCTGTCCGTTGATAGCAGCATGGCACCAATCAGGGAGGCCGGTCGACTCTGAAGTATCCCTACCGGTACCTTAGTCAGAAAAAAACCCCCAGAAGGCACAGGAATCCATATGGACCTCACTCAGCTGCCCTACGCAGCCTTATATATCCTTCTTCATGCTATCTCCCAGGAGATTAGTGACTGCGCTCAATCCATAACCCACCAGCTGGCGGCCGCTTAGCACACCATTGCGCAAAAAACTACTGAAGTGGTCCGAGCTGAGTCACAACAGGCGTAACTTGAGACTGTGATCCACCAGCTCTGCACAGAAGTGACAAAGGACATCACAGCTAAGGATACATCTAGAAGAAAAGTGGAAAAAATGGTTGCTTCTTTCAAAGCCTCTTGCCTGGAGATTGAGGAATTACAGTCCAGACTACAGCCCGGCACGCCCCCAGCAGTCCATGCCTAGTGGACCGCCCTTATCAAAAAAGCAACAACAACAATCATGGAGCAAATTTCTCAAGGTACCACTCTAATGTAATTGGCCATACAACTTTGGAATCAGGTCCAACGTGATCCAGTCCTCCAACAAATCAATCAAGACTTACGATAGCGCGAAAAGGTCGTTGAAGAAGTCAATGCTACGCTTTCTCCTTTGGTGCCTGCCCAACACTTGGCATGATTGAAAACCAGCAACAACCTCTAGGATGAGATTACAAAACTTTGGCAGAAACAGCATGCCATATCGAAATGTCTGCAGCCCTGGACTACCTCAGCCCTCCAGCTAACACATGACATTGAAGGCGCAACTCAGTGCCTTAATGAGTTTCTGGAAAGTATTACCATGGCTATGGACAACCCACCTTTTCAGAAGATGGTCACTCTCGCACAGGATGTTGTTTCCCAGAGTCAGGTGGTACTCCCTCCGCTTGCCCATGCTCTAGAGACTTTGCTTACGCAGATCGATGATGCACCAGTACAGTGACTCGGGACAAGTCACAAGATTGTGTTGGGGGACTGTTGGAATGGGGTATCCTAACAAGATGCAAAATTGGTCCATTTTGGTTAATTTTGATTATATTTAATATAGCACAGGGGTTTTGGGGTGGGTCAAAGCCCCAAATGCATTATAATAGGTCAAAGGGTAAAATAGGGGTCCGAAAACCATGGGTTGCGGACCATAGGAAAGTCGAAGCTAGATTGCTATAAATAGAGATGTATTTTGTATCGAATAGGACAGGAATTGATGAGATATTGATGTGATCTATTTCTTAAGCTGTCTGTTTGGGTTTTGGGGAACAGACTCCTGCTAGCTGTGTGCGCGAAGATCCTAGTCCAGCTCTGTGCAGACCCTGCTGCTATGTGCGTAGGTTGGGAAGGGAATTCTAAGGAAAGGTTGATGAATGAATGAGTGCGAAGAAGTATTAGAGATCTGAATCTGTGAGTTTTGTTATGTGAATTGCTGATAAATGTTGTGTTATGTATTTTTTGACTTTAAGCTGCGAAGGATCTGTGTACTGTGCTCTTGGATCTAGATCTTCTATGTTTTGTTTATGTACTGCTGTGTTGATGATATAATAAGCCTATAACTATAGATCTAGTGCATGTGGATGAAAATAGGAACGTGATTAACCCTGCGCAGGACAAGATAATCTGGGAATTACAGAAATAAGATGCAGCCCTGCTTGCCTTACCCATCCTTTCTCAGGGTACGGAAACCTATTTCCAGCACCCACCCATACTACTTCGGGTGAGACTGTGACCTGCGAAAGCAGGTCACTGCCAAAAGGGCCAGTAGTATAGGGGTTTGTTGGAAAACCTTGCACACCGAACCTGGCTCAGGACCCCTCAAGCCAATGAATACCAAATGCCCAAGAACCATAACTTATTTTTAAAAAAATAAAAAACAAAAATACTTTATTTAATTTAATTTTATAACATTTTTTAATTAAAACTAAAATAAAAAAGTTTATAATTAATTTTTAGGTATATCTAAACCCTCCATCCTCACGACTACTAAAAATATTCCCATAAAGATTAAATCAAGTTTTAATAAAAAAAATTGAGGTTATAATAACTAAAAAATGAGAATACTTTTATATGGATGGTAGAGAGAGGGGGAGAGCGAGAAGGAGAGAGAGAGGGAGATAGTGAAAAATTTGGAGGGTGGAGAGAGAGAGTTTGTGTGATGGGGGTTGAGACTGATCTAGATGGGAATATTATTTTTCTTGTGCTAAGATACAATTCAGAATTTTAAAGAAAGTGCTTGAGGATGATGAGGTTAATTGCAAATTTAACATGAGTTTTTATGTGTTATAATGTGAATTTCATGAGCAAATTAACATAAATAAAACACTGAACAACATGATCTAACATACATAAACAATCACCATAAACAGTCACACAACACAATATGATGAATGAGTTCACCCCGCCTATGCTACGCCTCCTTGGTCCAGATTCCAATGGCTTTTCCCTCTTCTATTATTCTCAAAATTGTGATTACATGTGTTTACAATGCTCAAATAGCTCTGAAACTTACTCCATCAGCTCCAGAATGCCCAAAAATGCCTGTGTAGCCTCTTTATGCATCGAATTTGGCCAAAATATGGAGACGTTATGACTTCCCATAGTTGCTCCACTATTTGTTCCACATTTTCTCCAAAATATGGCACCAAACCCACAATTTCACCCTAAAAAGCACTACCGGAGCGTCAATTCCACCAAAATTAGGGTGAAATTGTCGAGGCATTAATTTTCCCTGTAATGCCTAAAAATCAGATTTTTAACCATATCCATATGGTTGATTTTTTTTTAATATTAACCGTCACCGGTTAGTGCTAACCACCAGACTTAACACCTGTTGTGGGCACATGGTGGTGCCATCGTGGTTAGTGTTGGTGGTTTGGCACTTGGAGGTTAGTGCTTCAAAGTTTTGGCTCTGTGGTGGTCACACTACAAACCCGAAAGTGATAGGTTTTGGTGGCCATGGTTATGAATGAGGATGTGGGGCTAGCCTTCCACTTGTGGTCCCACCTCTAGTGGTGACGAGGGTTGGGGCTAGACCCCTCCCCCCTCCCCCTAATGCGGAATCAACATTAAATTAAAATCACCATCGATACATAATTTGTTAAGAACCATGGCACATGGCGTGATGGTCAGGCTTGTTGTTGGTTAAAATGTTTCGAGTTCGACCCCCGCTATTGCTTGGACTTGACACCAAAAATTTTTTTGTCCCTCGGGCTACCACGTGGTGGTCCTTTGCTGGGCCACGTGGCAGAATGTGGTTGGCCACGAATCCACCAATCAAAAACTGCCACCAAAAACTAGTGACAACATGCCACTTGGCATCACTTCATTCGACCATGAAGACCCTCTTGACCAAGTCAATTGTACAATCAAATTTCCATGTAGGCATGCCCAGCCATCTGTATGGACTTCTGACTAGGTTGTCCTTCATTTGTTTTTTTTAATTGCATGTTTAACTAAGTGGGAAAAACGTGTTTCTGGGAGCATACAGTGTTTGTTTTCCGTGAAATGAGTTGCGATAGATTCATAACGGCGAGTTCTATATGGTCGTTTAGGTTCCACAACAATCTGATAACTTTTATTTTTGAGCACTTGATCACTCCTCCCGACTGGAAGCTTTTGGACCCCAAAATATTACTTTTAGTTTTTTACCATATGAGGGTACAATTTCCTCACCTTTCCAATCTCTATCCCTTTGGCCTTACAAGGTTTTGTGCCTTTGAGCCCCACACGAAGGTAGTTGACATTCCCTCTTTTTGATGTCCTTGTTCTTGTGTCAAGAATGGTGTCTTGTTGAAACTCATAAAGGTATTCAGGAGAAAAGTCTTTAATAGAAGGAATCTGAACTTGTTCCTTGATATTCAATCAATGGAGGCTCATACAACTTCAAGTTGTCAACATTAACAACAAAGTAAATTGCATGTATGAAGGAAAATCTAACTTGAAGGCATTTTCGCCAATCTTTTACAAAATTCTGAAAGGACCATAACGAATTGGTTTCAGTTTTTTACCTTCTCCTTGAAGCCTATTTTGTCACCAACTTGGAACTTGTGATCTAGACGATGCTTGTCGTTCCTTGCTTTGTACTTGTCTGGGCTCTTTTCAAGCTGATCTTGAACTATTTGATGTATCAATTGGATTTGTTCTATGAACTTCTTGGATTTTTCTATGTCGCTATGGTCATCAATAACAACATCCTTCCCAAAAATTAAATCTAATAGTGATCTAGGAAAGTATCCAAGACATGCCTCAAATGGTGATGTTTATATAGAGGAGTGTTTTGCGCGAATGTAAGCATGTTGAGTGTAGTGCAAGTTTTCATCCCACAACTTAGGATGCTTGCTACAGTATCCTTGAAGAAGATGTATGATTGTTCGATTGACCACCTTGGTTTGACCATCTGTTTGTGGATGAAAGGTTGTACTATTCTTAAGCTTGGTGTCCATCAAGTCCCACAAACTTGACTAAAAATTCCCAACAAATTGAGAATATCGATCACTAAAAATGGATGTGGGCAAACCAAAATGAACCCAAACATGCTGAAAGAATAAGTGAGTTGTTTGTTCAACTTGTGATTTTATTTTTACATAGCATTAATACACACATCTTTTTGAACCTATCCACAACTACATACAAATAATCATGACACCTTTTTGACGAAGGAAGACCTCCTACAAAATCCATAGAAACACTCTACCATGGCCATGAAGGTACATGAAGTGGTGTGTACAATCCTAACTTCCTATTTCTAGGCTTATTGACTGCACATAATGAACAAACTTTAATGAAACATGACACACTGTCAAGCATACGAGTCCAATAACAATACCCCTAAAGATGTGCCACTATTTTTCTTACACTGAAATGTCTAGCAATTAGAGAAGTGTGTGCTTCGCTTAAGACATTCACTCTCTCCCTTGTGGAATAAAAATATTGCCCAAATGATACATAGTTATTATGTACATGGTAATCCAATTCCTCTACTTGGTTTTCTTAAATCAAGCTTGCATAAATATCTTGAAAGCCATCATCACATGAATATTTCTCAACATAAATTTCATGCAGAACAAAATTATGCTTGAGTAAAGTAGTTGCACTAATAATAGGCCTAGAAAAAATATCAAGAACCTTGTTGTAAATACCTTTCTTATACCTGATGACCAAATGGAATTGTTGTAAGAAACCCATCAATCAAAACTTCCTTGACTGTTGCAACTTAGTTTACGATTGCACGGAGTATTGCAATTGTTGGTGGTCGGTGTGTATGATGTCTTCCTTTCCCATCAAATAGTGTTTACACTTTTTCACACTTTGAACCAACACATAAAGCTCCTTTTCATAATTAGGATAGTTAAGAATTTCACCATTCAAAGTTTCTGAATAAAATGAAATGGGCATACCATGTTGCATAAGGACTAGGCCCATGGAATAGTTGCTTGCATCAGTTTGAATCTAAAAGGGTTGTCTCAAGTCCAATAATGAAAGTACTAGGGCTGAAGTAATCTTCTCTTTCAAAGCATAAAATTATTTTTGTTGCCTGCCTCCCCACTGGAAGACCTTTTTCACACTAGTCAATGCATGCAAAGGAGCTACGATAAAAGAGAAGTTAGCAATAAACTTCCTCCAATATTTGGCTGCTCCCAAAAATATTCTTACCTCATTGAATGTCTTAAGCATTGGCCAGTTCAAAATGACCTCAACTAACCTCCTCCAACAATATGCCTCAAGTACACCAGAGAATTTTTACCAAAGTCACATTTTGACATCTTAAAAAAAAACTATTCTTTCCTTATGGCATCATTTATTTTCTTACATGCATAACATGTTAGTCAATTTATTTACTAAAAATTAAGATATCATCTAAGTAGATCATGAAAAACTCATCAAGAAATGGCCTTAAAACATCATTCATCACATGCATGAAGGTAGCAATAGAATTACATAAACCAAAAGGAATAATGAGCCATTCGAACAAACCTTGATTTGTTTTGAATGTCATCTTCCAAATGTCACCTTAAACAATTCTAATTTGATGGTAGCCAGTCCTTAAGTCCAAATTATTAAAATACTTTGCATCTTTCAATTTATCAAGTACATCATCTATTATAGGAAGTGGATAACGGTTCTTTACTGTAATCTTGTGCAATGCACATAAATCTATGCACATGCACCATGTTCCATCCTTCTTTGGCACCAACACAATATGTGACCCGCATGGAGAAGTACTTGGTCAGATGATCCCTTTGTCCAACAAATTTTGGATTTTATTTTTTATTTCTGCACTCTCCATCACCGACATCCTATACATGCCAATCATAGGAAGAGGAAAATCTTGCTGCAACTGTATCTCATGCTAGATTCCCCTCTTGGGAGGTAACCCCTTTTTCTCCTAAAACATCTCATTATTTTGATTAACCACTTCAATCAAATCAGATTTCAACTTTGGATCACAACCTTGAAATGATTCATAATCAACATCATTCTTTGTTTTAATCATAATAAGCACAAAATTCTTGCTTGAATTCACTAGTCTTTTCATTTGCCCTGCATTAACTATTGAAAATTTAGTTTATTGTGATGAGCTGTCACAATATAATCCACACCATTTTTGAACAAGTGGTACTTTTTTTCATGGCAATAGAAGATGCATTTTCTATCATATAGGTAAGGACTACCCAAAAAAATTCTTGAAATATCTAGAAGTACAACATCTAATTCAACTTCATCAATGAATTTTGCTATGATTCCAAACCGAATAATACACTTTATTGTAACCTTGAAATTTGTGTCCTTGCATATCCAACCCAATGGATATGGTTTGTGATGAGGAATTGTTTCAAGATTAAATTTCTTGACTAAGTCTTTAGATATCCTATTCGCTTGAGACCCACTATGAAATAGCGTGTCGATTTTTCTATGTTTTGAAATAGCCCTCACATGAAATAATTCAATTCTTGTTTCTTCATTTGGAGTACTAGTGTCACAATTTGATGAAATAGTGCTAGAAATGGATTATTTTCCCTTCATACCCATGGATTTAATTTTAGTTTCAACACTCGAATCGGATCCCAAATCCTGTTGAGTGGTTGCAATGGTTTTTTCTTTTCCCTTGTTGTTGAATTTCTTGGGCCTCATCTCTGGATGATGCTTCCAACAGTGGTCTTCATCATGACCCTCTTTGGAACAATGTTTGCATGTCATTTTCTCTCCTTCCTTTTTAACGGATGCATTTTTCTTTCCCTTTCCTTTGAAACCCTTTCCTTTCTCTCCACCCTTAAATGGCTTATTTTTACCCTCTTATGGATTATTTTTCCCTCTTGCCTCAAGGTGAGTGGTTCGCACACAAACCTCATCTAGGCTAGTGGGATTGAACATAAGGAAAATATTCCTTAGGTAGCTATGTAAACCCCCTATATACTTTGGCAATTTGTCTTTTGAATGGAAATTAACACCTAAAATAAGAGCCATTTTTCTAACTTCTTGGGTGTAAACTTGCACACTTTGACCCTTAAGTTGTTTGAAGTTCTACCAATTCATGATGGATTTTTGCATATATGCTAGAGGGTGAAATTGGCTTTTAAATGAAAAAATGAAATTGGGCTAAGAGAGTGAGATATTACCATTTTTCTTTATCTCATCTTGTGTCTTGGATTTCCACCATACAAGTGTTGCACCCTCCAATCTCAAGGAAGCTAGCCATATCTTTGTATCATCATCTTGAAGGTTTTGAATTCTGCAATAGACCTCCAACTAATGAACCCAATTTTCCAACTTATCTACATTCTCTTCACCATTATACATAGGAAATTCAAATTTAATATCAAGTTTTAACAAGGGTTGTTTATCAATTCCTTTTGAGCTAGGTTGATGAGTATGTGTAAGGGTTGTGGTAGTGGAAGAGGATGAATATGAACGCAAAGATGGTGGTGAGGATAATGGTGGACTAGATGGTGGCTTATCACCATTTCCATTGCCTCCTCATCCTCAAGAACCCTCTCCTCTTGGAGGCATGGAGCTTTAACCCTGCAACTTTATGTTCCTCTTTTCATAGATGACCTTCACCATGTCTGTCATGTCAAAGAAATCATTCCTAAAATATTTCTCATCCTCTGACATGTTATCAATTCCTCCTTCATGAGACATGCTTACTGAAGCTTCTACTACAACTTGAGGTGAATCTTGTTGTAGAAATTGTGGCAATCGTTCCCTCCTCCTGGCTCCAACTAGAGAACCTGCACCCACAAGTTTGCCTTCTCCTCTCTTAGTCTTCAACCTTGCAATCATTTAAACACTTGAAAAAAATCAATCCTCCTTGCACAAGTAAACCTAGTGCTCTGATACCAACTTGATCTAAATGGGAATATTAGTTTTGTTTTGCTAAGATCCAATTCATAATTTTAAAGAAAGTGCCATAAGATTATTAGGTTAATTGTAAGTTTAACATGAGGTTTTATGTTTTTTAATATCAATTTCCTGAGTAAATTAACATAAAGAAAGCACTAAACAAAAACATCTAATAGACATAAACATCACCATAAACAATCACACAACACAATATGATGAAGGATTTCACCTTGCCTAGGCTATGTCTCTTTGTTCTATTTTCCAATGGCTTGGCCCTCTTCTATTATGCTCAAAAGTGTATTACATTTGTTCACAATTCTCAAACAACTCTAAAACATGTTCCATCAGCTCCAGAATTTCCAAATAATGCTTATGTAGCCTCTTTATGCATCGAATTTGGCCAAAAAAGGGAGAAGTTTTGACTTCCCCTTGTTGCTCCACTATTCGTTCCAAATTTTCCCCAAAATCCGGCACCGAACCCATAATTTCATTCCTCATATTCCGCCAAAATCAGGGCAAAAATCTCGAGGCATTTGGTGAGCACTATTATTTCACCAACAGTGTTGCAACTCCCAGGGGCTACCCTACTTTACTTTATCAACTCGGGGTTCTTACAAACTTGGAGGTGACAATGCTATATACACAATAGATGCATTTTACTGATGTCATCCTCTTCCGCTCTATGTAAGGGTGCTACTTCTAGGGGTTCTCAGTGAAGTCTGTCACACTTCAATGAAACTAAAATAAATTGTAGAAAGGAAATGATAGAAAGGAAACTAAACTAAATTGTTGAAAAGAAATGACAGGAAAGGAAACTAATTTAACTTGTTGAAAAGAAAGGGAAAAAAAGAAACTAATTTACATCACACTTAACTTGGCTAATCGGCTAAACACGACCTACTTATCTTATGCTCTATCTACCATGTTTCTATCCATGAAACTAAGTTAGCCATGACTTAATTCGAATTGAAAAATTATTGATTGCAGTCTGGAGGGAAAGGGCTAAAGATGCTAGTGGAAAGCTTAACACATGAAACAAGGCTCAAAGGAGTGAAAAGGGGGATTATAATTTAATAGAATATATAATATCACAAATGAAAAGTGTGATAGCGTAATTTTGCTGGGATAGACACTGCGAAATGCGAAATGTGAAGTCAAATGACGTGGCGGGAGGACAAGAGGCAAGGTTCTTTGACAATATCCTAATCAGAGTCAGGAGTGATAAGTATTAACATGAACCAAATAAAAACTGTGATTTATGATTTGTGATGTGGTGGAGTATGGAGAATATCACAATCGGAATTAGGAGTGGTAAGTATTAACAAGAATCAAATAAAAGTGCAATTTTTGATTGGCGATGATGGGATGACGTGGTGGTGGGACCAGTGGCGGAGCGTGATACCAATATCGCAATCAGAATACAAGAGTATTAAGTGTTAACAAGGAGCAGATAAATATTTCAAAATACGATTTGTGACGGGATAAATATTGCGAAATGCGATTTGTGATTTGCGGTGTGGTGGAGTACAGAGCGATATTTTATTCAATGTTTGGAGTAGTAAGTCTTAAAGGAAAACGAAAAAAGGTTGTGAAATGTGAAATATGATTTGTGAAAAGTGAAAAGGTTGTGATCTGTGATAGGATAAAGATTGTGAAGTATGATTTGTGATATACGATAGCAGGAAGTTCAAGGAGCAAGGGCATAGGTCGAGCTCTAATGGTTTTCGAGCGTTTTTCGTTAAAAAGGGTAAGGAAACCATGATGAATAAAAACAAATGAATAAGGTTGGCTAAATGGTTTAAGTGTTTTTATGAATAAAAAGGTGGGTGCGACATTGAGAGTAAGCGGGGAAAAGTGGAAATGGAGGGCGTAACTGCAGTGTGCAGACTGTGAAGATAGAGATGTAAAATGAACTGGGGAGGCACCACAAAGCTCCTCTGGGGTTTTAACAATAATTCCTACAGTCAACCTGCCAACTTATGTGCAAGGAAAAAAATGAATGCGTAAAAATATGGTGCAAAGGGAGACTAAAAAATGGTAATGCAACTCTAATTTTAATCTCAGAAACAATGAACAGAAATCAGTTTTTGGGTTTGTGGGAAGGTTCACCTCCTCGAGCTCTATTGACAGAGATGAGAAGGGGGTCTTTATCCATAGCTTTTGGATTTTTCCTCTACTCTATTACTTTCATAAGCCAATGAAGAATTGCAACAACAAACTAAAGGAAAAAATAAACAACAATGAAACTATCAGAAGAAGAATTAACTAAATGACAGAAACAAAACTAGCTAAATGACAAATAAGAAAGAATGAAAACAACAGAGAAGTTGAGGCACATGGGTTGGGCCCTAACCCACGAGCCTAGCTCTCTGGAACTAAATCAGTAAAATGGATTTTGTCTACTCATTTTGGGAAGAGAATGGCCTCGTTACACTTATGATTTTTTTATCACTGAGTACAATAATAAAAAGCTTAATATCTTGCAACAAAAGTTCTGAATGGAATCGAATGCAAGTCGACCCTAATTAGCTCTTTATCAGCTTTAATTATACTAAATGGTAGTTACCAACATCTCCCTAGAAAATAGGTAATGACTCCACTTGACTCCAAGCGAAGTATGGCTTTGAGTGCACTTGGTCTTCAGTTTTCTTGGCTGCCTTTGATAATTAAGGAGGGTGAACAACCCCTTGAATCTCTCCAAGGTTTCTCAAGAATTTCCTAATATTGTGCTCATTTATTCTTCAATATTTATCTTCCAGTGTTAGGGAGAAAGTCCCTAGATTATCTCCTTCTCCAAATTTGCATAATCTACCAAATATTCTCACAATATTCTATAAAAATAACCAATATTAGGCACACATATGCAATTACCTTTAAACCTTACTAGCAAAATATTAAAGCATAAGAAAACATTATTAAGTGTAGAAGGAGAGATTTAATATATCTTTTCATGTGCATAAGGAAGGTAGATGGGCCTAAGAAAGGTTAGATGGGCCTTAATTTATGTCTAATTTAGAGGCCCATCATCACCCCCTACTAAAACTATTGCTCATCCTCTGAGCAACCTATTCATCCTCCCTGCATTATGGTTCATCCTGCATGCTGGCTTATTTCATTTTCTATTTATTGGCCCATGCATTGCTCCCCCTGTAATATTCTTGCTATTCTTCTTGCATTTCTTCTCGTAGGTGCTTCATGGAGGTCCTCAGATGCCTTAAGAAAATCTATTTCGCATGGCAAGAGGTGGTGGATCCACCTTTTATTTTATTTTTATTATTTTACTTTCTTTCCTTTTCCTTTTTTTTTAATTTCATGCAAAATAAACTCACAATTATTTTTTCTATGAACTGATTTCACTCTTGGTTACCCCTTTGGCACTCCTTGTCTTCCATTACATGAACTGCTTACTAACACCTTTCTCAAGTCCTTTTTTGTAATATCCAAAAACATGGATTTTATACAACAATAAGAATACCTTAAGGTATTCCAAAGTTTGAGAGAAGCAAGTGATAAACTCATATATTTTATTTAAACACATATCTTCCACAGAAAAATCGCAGCAACAAACTATGCCTTTTTACAATTTCACCAAGTGGGGAAAAGCAACAGTTTGGCCCCAAAAACGTTATTTTCTGAATATTGAGTTATAACAGTGAAAAATAATGGTTGTATCCCTTAGAATAGACAATATAGGACATGAATGAAAAATATTTTTTAAAGTGCAGAAGTGTCCTCAGACACACAACTTTATTGTTCAAGCACAAAGATTACAGGGCAAATTGCAGGAGTTTACACACGTAAACTCACTCTCACATTCTCTCATTACACATTACAATGCAAAAAGGAAACTAACCTATTTATAAGCTCTATGCTCTAACTTAATCTAGTTATGGATCACTTGGAAAATAAACAAGTGTCCATATACAATAAATAAGCTTCTAACCTCTCTACTAACTTCACTCCTAACTTAGAGCCTAGGAAACGACTCTTTTCTAGAGTCCTAATTTTTGATAAAAAATTTATAATTCTAAATAATTTTATATCTCACAAATATATTAAATATTCTAGAATAATAATTATTAATTTAATATCTTAAATTAATAATTATTTTATTCAAATACTATAACCTATGATAAAAATTATTTTTGGATAATCTAACATTCCCCCCTATGGTCCAAAGATACATTACAACAGATACCAAGTTCATCCCTAAACTTAGTAAACTTTATTCTACCAAGAGGTTTTGTGAAAATGTCAGAGGTCTGATCTTTTGAAGGGCAAAACACTAGCTTGATGATGCCCTTTGCAATGAGAGATCTAATATGATGATACTTGGTGTCCACATGCTTTGTCTTTGAATGAAAAACTGGATTCTTGGCAAGCTTTATTGCTGATTGATTTTCGATGAATGCCTTTAGCCTAGTTAAACAGGCCTCCCATGCTCAAAACAACTTACAATTGATAAAACCCCAAGACTGCAAAATACCGGAGTTGCTGCATAAGAGACTGTGCAGTATAATGGAGGTAAAACCCAGAAAATAGAGAAATAAATCAGATCTTCTTATTATATTACTCAATGAGGCATAAAAACGGAGATCTAATCTCTTTTATACAGATCCAAGAAGACTCAGCAAAGGTTTCTTGATAGAAAAGATATACAAGAGAAATCTGCTGCAAAACTGTGGTTGAATCACACTGTATAGCTGAAGATTTGCATAATAATGGATGAACATACAAATAAATGGTTGTAGACTCTTCTTCTAGCTCTCCCAAAGAAAGGCTGATCCTCCTCTTGGGAAACTAGCTCCTCAAAATGGGGTTTTGACCCCTCCCACTGCACACCTTAAGAAATAACGCAATTTTCTGAAGGGACTGCATTTTTACTGAAGGTAAGTGCTTTTCCCAACACTAGGTAGTGGAAAAATTCAGATCATAAATCTCCTCTTAGATTTCTTAGAAAAGATCTCTAAGAAAGACTAAGGAATCCCCTCCCGGGAAAACCCTTGCACTAAGCAGTGCAGCAACTTAGCTAAACAACCAAGTATGTAGGAAGTTTAAGCAGACCACATAAAAATATAATCTCCAATATTCCATATGCTTTCCATCTCCTTCATTATATAATTGATGAGCTTCCTTACTAAGGGTCCCACCCACTATGAGGCTGCTTCCATGCAAAGGTTCCTCCACTAAAACTGCGATGTCCATCAAAGTGGTTCAATGTATCTAGACATATTTTTTGACTTAGTCAACCTTGACTGAATCTTCATGCCCTATCCCTTTTCACACTCAAGGTGCCTTCATTTTGACTAGATGGATTGATCTCTATTCACACTGAGCTGGCTTTATTTAGGATCCACTTCTTTGAGAATAAATAATGTTGACTTTGTCAAACATGACCTTTTCCACATAGTCTAGAATATTTTCACACATGTGGATGCTTGATCTAGTTATTTCAAGATCCATTTTCACATTAGGAGGTATTTTTATTCATATTTTAGAAAATTATGAGCCTCTTTGCCCATTTATTCATCAATCTAAGTTTTAAGAGAAAAATTAATATTCCCATTAGCTGAAGCTAATTTAGGAATATTATAGTCTCCCCCTCCCAAATGTTTCTTGTCCTTAAGAAACTACAAGGGTGCTACAAAATCTCCCCTCCTTCTCTTGTGGCCCCTTCATCGAATAGTCTCCACCATTGCTTCAAAATTTCTGCAAAAATTCCATCTCCCAATGGCTCCTCCCAAGTGTGCAAGTTGGCCTTTGGTGAATAACTCCAAGGGCCTCCCTTATAAAAGAATGGAAGGTCTATGTGGAAACCTCCTTGCTGATCCATGGCCTTTTCAAGGTAGAAGTGATGAAAATAATGGGGAATTTCATCATCAATGAAGGCCTCTCTCCTCCATGCTATCATCCAAATAATTGAATCACCTTCCAACTTGGTAATTCATAGAAAATATCCTCCCAATTGCTCATGAGAGGCATGCCCCAAGTGCTCCAACCAAACATATGGTCCCCATCATAAAGAAAAAAGTGGTGTACAATGGTGGCCATATATAGTTTCCCATGCTCCCCTTAGAACATGTAGTGCAGAAAATGTAGGGATTTTCTTCCCCCGAGGACACATCCAACAAGTGTGCCTCTCCTCCAACCATGCCCCCAAAAAAGATAACATATTCCGCATGTGGGATCATAAGTAAGATCATACTAGATGCCATATACAATAAGGGAGAAGGACAGTGGTCCCTCATGTGCAACCAGCACAGTTTTCCTCCTAACTGCCATAGAATATGATATGACAAGCGTTCTCCCCAACACTTGTTTGCTGCCCCATCCTTCTTGCATGCTTGGAGAAGGTGTATGATGATTGGTGTTAAGGAATCACAACATGAAGAGTACATCACCTTTCCAAGATCTCCCAAGGAATGGCTAGCATCACCATTGTTCATGGCCCAAAGTGTCTCATGAAGCCCATCAGAAAAAGTGCCCCCTCTTGGAGCCAAGACCTGCACATGAGTGTTAAGAAAATGCAAGTATATAATAAATACATCATGAGGTTCAGTAATACAATGGTTATCATACACTTGTTTAAAATCAGCAAGGTAGCTCATGGATGAGCTCCCTCTCACACTCAATGAATAAGGAGGTGATAATGATAGCTCTTCCCAAGAGCTATGTTCCTCCTCAACCATCAAATGATCCATGCACTTACTCATATGAGAGTGCATCTCCTCTTCAAAATTTTCCCACATGAATCCATCTAAGATAGTATGATATGTTCTAATGAAACCAACGAGGTTTGAGAGAAAGACCTCATAGGTTGCGTTAAGTAGTTTATTCTTGAGTTTGGAATCTTTAGTTAAGTAGATCTTATCATAAACATAAATGATCCCATCAATTACCTTATTCTTCCCATCCATTGCTTACCCATCAAGAACCTTACATGTGAATAGGTCCTTGGAATATTCCATCATGAGTTGGGACTCCCAATAAGAGTCTAGGCTTCCCAACATTAACAGCACTGCAGAAGTATGAAATGATGCATTTTTCATATGATGGCTCTCCTCCTTGACATGCTTGATGTCAAAGTCACATGTTGGAGTATTCCAAACTTTCTTTTGCTACCTTTATTGTAGTTGATCTTGCTCAAGACAAGATTTAAGCTTAGGAAAGTCACCCTCCCTTTGAAAGGTTCTCTTCCTCCAAAAATTCCAAAATTTTTCTCCCTCAAAATGCAGTGCTGCTACTTTAATGGCTTCAACTTCTAAAACTTGATGTTGTTGCACAAAGGTGTCTAGCTCCTCCACCCAAGCCCTAGCTAGACATAGAGGTGATCCATCAAAAGTAGATATAAAAAATCTAACCTCACCCTACTTCCTGCTCCTTGTGCTCCTTTCCTCCTTCATTTGGCAAAACCCTTGGAAATTCAAGTGGTCTTTGAACTCCTCAGATTGGGCTTCATATTCTTGCAAATAATCACCAAGAGTATCTCTCTTTGGCACATCTCCTTTCTTCCTCTTCATGAATAAATTGTTGATAGAACATGGTAGGTCTGATGATATGGCTAAGTGATCATATCCATAAGATGAGTACTTAGAACCTTCCTCTTTTATAAATCTAGATGAGGGATCTTCATGTTTCTCCCTCTTCATTTCTTTGATGCCCTTGCTTTCACCCTACAGATTTGGGAAGAGAAGTTTTGAGAACCTCATTTCTCTAGACAACAAGGGTTTGCTCTGATTTCTTCTACAAATCTCCTCCTCCCCATGAAAAGACTCCATGATGCTTGAAGCTCATAGGTTGAGCCAAGATTGTTGCTTTGATACCACTGTAATATCCCAAAATAGGGTTTTTCTACAACAATAAGAATACATTAAGGTATTCCAAATTTTGAGAGAATAGAGTTATCAAATCATATAGTGTATTTAAACACATAGCTTCCATAGAACAATCACAACAACAAACTATGCCTTTTTACAATTTCACCAAGTGGAGAAAAGCAGCAGTTTGGCCCCAAAAAAGTTATTTTCTGAATATTGAGTTATAAAAGTGAAAAATAACGATTGTACCCCTTAGAATAGACAATATAGGACATGCATGCAAAATATTTTCAGAAACAAATTCCTTTAGCCTAGTTAAACAGGCCTCCCATGCTCAAAACAGCTTAAAATTCATAAAACCCCAAGACTACAAAATACCAGAGTTGCTGCATAAGAGACTGTGAAGTATAATGGAGGTAAAACCTAGAAAATAGAGAAATAAATAATATCTTCTTATTATATTACTCATTGAGGCATAGAAACAGAGATCTAATCTCTTTTATACAGATCCAAGAAGACCTGGCAAAGGTTTCTTGACAGAAAAGATATACAAGAGAAAGTTGCTGCAAATCTGTGGCTGAATCACGCTCTAGAGCTAAAGCTCTACATAATAATGGTGAACATACAAATAAATTTCTGTAGAATCTTCTTCTATCTCTCCCAAAGAAAGGTTGATCCTCCTCTTGCGAAACTAGCTCCTCAAAATGGGGTTTTGACCCCTCCCATTGCACACCTTAAGAAATAACGCAGTTTTCTGAAGGGACTGCATTTTTGCTAAAGGTAAGTGCTTGGCCCAACACCAGGTAGAGGAAAAATTCAGTTCATAAATCTCCTCCTATATTTCTTAGACAAGATCTCCAAGAAAGAGTAGGGAATCCCCACCTGGGAAAACCCTTGCACTAAGCTATGCAGCAACTTAGCTAAACCACCAAATATGCAGGAAGTCTAAGAAGACCACATAAAAATACAATCTCCAATATTCCATATGATTTCCATGTCCTTCATTATATAGTTGATGAGCTTCCTCACCAAGGGTCCCACCCACTATGAGGTTGCTTCCATGAAAAGGTTCCTCCACTAAAATTGTGTTGTCCATCAAAGTGGTTCAATGTATCTAGACATATTTATTGACTTAGTCAAACTTGACTGAATCTTCATGCCCTATCCCTTTTCACACTCAAGATGCCTTCATTTTGACTAGCTGGATTGATCTCTATTCACAGTGAGCTGGCTTTATTTAGGATCCACTTCTTTGAGAATAAATCATGTTGACTTGGTCAAACTTGACCTTGTCCATATAGTCTAGACTTTTTTCACACATGTGGATGCTTGATCTGGTTATTTCAAGATCCCTTTTCACATTAGGATGGATTTTTATTCATATTTGAGCAAATTATGAGCCTATTTTCCCATTTATTCATCAATCTAAGTTTTAAGAGCAAAATTAATATTCCCATTAGCTGAAGCTAATTTAGGAATATTACATTTTTACCTTTTTCTTGTTCCTCTTCTTGGTGAAAAAGTGAGGCTAGTTGCTAGATAAGGATGAGCTTGCTATGCTATTGATTTTGGCTATATAAAAAAACTTTCCTTCTCACACTTTCTAATTTTTTGTTAAGCTATAATAGATTTGAAGAAATGGTTAGATGATTGCATACCTGAGCTTTACAATTGATTTGTTTTTGGAGGTGATATTGAAGCTGCTGATATGGATGTTGAAGCTATCTTTGGTGGTTCTGAAGCTGCTCTGAAGCTGCAAGTGATAATCTTCTTGAGGTCCTTTTCGAGCTTCTTAGCACAGGAGGAGGAAGTCCAAGTTTGAGTACCTTTAACTAGGGTGTTGAAAGAATTTTCTTTTTGTGACAACTTGTTTTTTTTCTACTTGCAAAGGTTGGAGAGCACTTGCATTCATTAGAGAGAGATACATGGAGAAATGCGATTTTTTTTTTAAGGCCTACTAGCTGCCTCAATGAGGTTTTCCCCTAGTAGGTCTGCCTAGGCACCCCACAGGAGGTTTTAACTAGGATATTTTATTTTATTTTTAATTTTTTTTAACCTAATGACCGCCTCAGGGAGGTTTTCAGTCAGTGGGCCAAACACAGATGCCTCAAAAGAGGTTTTCACCTGAAATTTTATTCTTCTACCCTTTTTTATTTTTCACTTTCCTACTCTACTTGAAAAAAAAAACTTTTTCAAGTATAGGATTACTTCCAATGGAGCCATGTACACATCAAGATGATAGATAAAATTAGGTGCACATCTGGAATACATGCTCTGACATGTACCTAAATATAAGAAATGAATTTATTTGACTGGGATTGTATCAAGTACTGTTGGAGAATAGTGTGTTGTTGTAACTTAATGATTGTTTGGAACCATATGTCAATATACTCTTGATGCCCCTATTCCACTTGTTGAGCTGGATCACCTTGGAGGTCCTCTTCTACAATGACATTCAATTATTCCTTTTTTTGCTAATTTTTCTCTTAACACATGGATGAAATGCTGGTAAACATGAGGAAACTTTTGATGCCGACTCTTCATCAAGTGCAACCCTTGATGTTTTGATCTCCTCATTTGGATCGTCTTCTTCTTGATGTTGTACTTCAATGACATTAAGAAAATCTCTTCTTTGCAATACCTTTCTTGAACTAAGATGAATACCATCTAGATCAAGAGGATATGTTTGGAAGTGTTGTACCTCAGCATTGTAAGAGAGCTGAGATACTTCATTGTATGGGTTTGGAAATGGTGGTATAGGTAGTTGAGTGGGGGTGGATATATGAGATGGATATGGTTGAGGTTGTGGTTGTGGTGGAGGTGGATGGTAGGGATAGCATGGATTTGGGTATGGAGGATATTGAGGGAAATATTGAGGATGTTGTGGATTTTCCCAATAATTTCCTTGCCAACCATGCTGCAAATATTGGTTTTGGGGTTGAGATGGCCAAGGTTGCCAAGGAGGGAGCGTGTCCCAATTAGTTTGACATGGATGTGAATAAGCTTGAAAATGTGAAGTGGGTCCTTGCATCATATCAAGTTGACTAGGCTGCCACAGTATCCTTGGAGCTACATAACATAGCTTCGTCGGTGATTTCCTTGCTCCATTGTCTTCCTGGTAAACTTTTTTAAACCTGGGGAATGATGAAAAAGTTTAGTAGAAAACGATTTTGCATGGATAACAAAAATATCATCATCTTCTTTTTGCTCATTTTTCATTCTTAACATTTCTACTTGTTCACTTAGATTGCTAAGAATTTATGTTTTAAATTTATCAAGAAATTTCCCAAGCTCATCTTTCCTTACCAATGTTAATGTTGACTTACTTAATCTTTCCCTTCCTCTTGATATGTGCTGGCATGTTTCAAAAATTTCTTCAAATGAGAGTTGGTATACATCTCCTCTACTCATGAGATTAAGGAGATCAATCCACTCATCCCTAATTGTTCTAAGTAAGAGGGTTTTTAGTGTTTCAAATACTAGATGATGTAATTTAACATTATACATGAACCTCTCTATTAGATCCTCAAAACTCTCATCTTATTCTTGGTTCATTCTAAAAATTTCTTCTCTAAGATCACAATATTTATATTTTTCTAGAAACACTTTTTCATATCATTCCATGAATATCTTATTGAATTGGTACCTAGAATCATGAACCATTTAAGAGCTCTATCCTTCAATGTTGCAGGAAACAATCTCAATTTTTGAGTGTTTTATAAGTAGCCATAAGATCTACAAAGTATCTCAAATTCAAATAGAAATGTTTTCGGATCCTCTATCCTCATACCATGGAAGTTGGGAAGGAAATATGGAGGGATGTTCTTCATTTGTACACTGATGTCCATATCTTGAATGGGAAACCCAATAAAATCTTCTTCATTGTCATCATATCCATCCATCTCTTCTACCTTCAAAAGTGTATGGTAATGTGGTTCTTACTGCACCACGTGGTCAGGGGGGGGGGGGGGGGCGTTGGTATTTGAGAAGTATTTAAAAAAAAAAATTTGAGTATCCCTACTCCTATGAGGCATGAAAATCCTATTTTTTATATTTTTCAATATTTCGGAAACAACATGAAAAAGAAAAGTAGAAAAGGATGCTAAAAAAAAATCAAAGAATCTACTAGACACCTCCCCGGCAATGGCACAAAAATGTTGTGAGCCCTGGTATTGCACCAAGAGTGCTACAACTCCCAGGGGCTACTCTAATTTACTTTATCAACCTGGGGTTCATAAAAAATTGGAGGCGATAGTGCTATATACACAGTAGATGCATTTTACTCATGTCATCCTCTTCCGCTCTACAGAAGTGTGCTACTTCTAGGGGTTCTTAGTGAAGTCTGCCACGCTTTAATGAAACTAAAATAAATTGCAGAAAGGAAATGAAAGAAAGGAAAATAAACTAAATTGCTGAAAAGAAATGACAAGAAAGGAAACTAATTTAGCTTTCTAAAAATAAATGGTAGAAAAGAAACTAATTTAAATCACACTTAACTTGGCCAATCATCTAAACATGCCCTACTTATCTTATGCTCTATCTACCATGCTTCTATCCATACAACTAAGTTATCCATGAATTAATTCTAATTTAAAAGTGTTGATTGCAGTCTGGAGGGAAAGGGCTAAAGATGCTAATGGAAGGCTTAACACACGAAACAAGGCTCAAAGGAGTAAAAAGGGGGGTTAGCATTTATTAGAACGAATAATATCGCAAATTAAAAGTGTGATGGAAGAATTGCGATGGGATAGATGCTGTGAAAATCGAAATGCAGTAATTCAAATGATGTGGTGTGAGGACAGGTGGAAGGGTGCTTTGACAATATTGCAATCGGCGGCAGGAGCAATAAGTATTAATGCAAACCAAATAAAAATTGTGATTTGCGATTTGCGATGTGGTGGAGTACGGATAATATTGCAATCAGCATTGGGAGCAGTAAGTATTAAAGGGAACCAAATAAAAGTGCGATTTACGATTTGCGATGAGTTGGATGACATGGTGGTGGGACCGGTGGCAGAGCACAATACCAATATCACAATTGGCAGACAGGAGCGGTAAATGTTAACAAGGAGCGGATAAATATTGTGAAATGCAATTTGCGATGGGATAAAGATTGCAAAATGCGATTTTTGATTTGTGGTGTGGCAGAGTAAGGAGGGATATCGCAATCGGCGTTTGGAGTGGTAAGTCTTAAAGGAAAAGGGAAAAAGGTTTCGAAATGTGAAATGTGATTTTTGAAAAGGGAAAAGGTTGTGATCTGCGATAGGATAAATATTACGAAGTGCAATTTGCAATGTGCAATAGCGGGAAGTTCAAGGAGCAAGGGTGGAGGTCAAGTTCCAATGGTTTTCAAGCATTTTGCATTAAAAATGATAAGCCAACTTTGATGAATACAAACAAAGGAATAAAGCTGGATGAATGGTTTAATTTTTTTTATGAATAAAATGGTGGGTGCAAGAGTGAGAGTAAGTGAGAAAAAGTGGAAATGGAGGGCATGACAACAGTGTGCAGATTGCGAAGACAGAGATGGAGAATGAAGTGGGGAGGCACCGTGGATCTACTCTGGGGTTTTAATAATAATTCCTGCAGTTAACCTGCTAAATTATGCACAAGAAAATAGATGAATGCATAAAAATACAGTGCAAAGTGAGACTAAAATATGGTAATGCAACTCTACTTTTAATCTCAGAAACAATGAACAGAAATCAGTTTTTGGTTCTGTGGGAAGGTTCGCCCTCCTCAAGCTCTATTGACAGAGATGAGAAGGGGGTCTTGATCCACAGCTTTTGGATTTTTCCTCTACTCTATTACTCTCATGAGAAAATGAAGAACTACAACAACAAACTGAAGGAAAAACTAAACGACAATGAAACTATCAGAAGCATAATTAACTAAATGATAGAAACAAAACTAGTTAAATGACAAACAGGAAAGAATGAAAACAGTAGAGAAGCTGAGGCAGATGGGTTCGGCCCTAACCCACGAGCCCAGCTCTCTGGAACTAAATCAGTAAAATGGAGTCTGTCTACTCATTTCGGGAAGAGAATATCCTCATTACATTTCTAAAAGTTTTATCACTAAGTACAATAATAAAAAGCTTAATAGCTTACAACAAAATTTTTGAATGGAATCGAATGCAAGACGACCCTAATTAGATCTTTATCGGCTTTATTTATACTAAAGTGCAACTGCCAACATCTCCCTAGAAAATAGGTAATGAGTCCACTTGACTCCAAGTGAAGTATGGCTTTGAGTGCACTTGGTCTTCAGTTTGCTTGGCTGCCTTTGACAGTTAAGGAGGGTGGACAAACCCTTCAATCTCTCCAATATTTCTCAAGAATTTCCTGACATTGTGCTTATTTCTTCTTTAATCTTGATCTTCCAGTGGCAGGGAGCAAGTCCCTAAATTATCTCCTCCAAATCTACAAAATTTGCCAAATATTCTCACAATATTCTACAAAAATAACCAATATTAGGCACAAATACACAATTACCTTTAAACCTTGCTAAGAAAATATAAAAGAATAAGAAAACATTATTAAGTGCAGAAGGAGATATTTAATATAGCTTTTCATGTGCGTAAGGAAGGTAGATGGGCCTAAGAAAGGTTAGAGGGCCTTAATTTATTTATAATTTAGCAGCCCATCATCATTAATTTTCCCTCTAATGCCTAAAAATCATATTTTTAACCATATCCATATGGTTGAATTAATTTTTTTTAATATTAAGCATTGTCGATTAGTGCTAACCATCGGACTTAACACCTGTTGTGGGCACATGCCATTGACATTGTGGTTAGTGATGACGATTTGGCACCTGGAAATTAGGGCTCCATGGTGGTCACACTGGAAACCTGATGGTGATGTGTTGTAGTGGTCACGGTTATGAACGAGGGCGCAAGGCTAGCCTCCTTCCTGTGGTCCCACCTCCGGTGGTGATCGGGGCTGGGGTTAGACCTCGGCCCCCTCCCCCCAATGCAGAATCAGCATTAAATTAAAACCATAGTCGATACATAGTTTTTTAAGAACCATGGCGTAGGGCACGATAGTAAGGTTTGTTTTTGGTTGCTCTATGGTTGCGGGTTCGACCCCCAATGTTGGTCAGACTTGACCCCAAAATTTTTGGTGGCCCTCGAGCTGCCACATGGCGGACCTTGGTTGGGCCACATGACAGCCTGTGGTTGGCAACGAATCTGCCAATCAAAAGCTACCACCAACAACTTGTGACAACATGGCACTTGGCATCACCTCATTCAACCATGAATACCCCTTTGACCAAGTCAACTATATAGTCACCCTTCCACATAGGCATGCCTAGTCAGCTGTACAGGATACTGACTGGTTGTCCAACATTTTTTTTTTCTTGTTTGAAAAATTAGACATAATGCGTTTCTGTGAGCATATGATGTCAGGTTTTCATGAAACAAGTTACGTCAGATTTATAACTACGAGATGTACACGGTTGTTCAGGTTCCACACCGATCCGACAACTTTGTTTTTTGAGCATAAATTTGAGCACCTAATCAGAGACATAGCGAGTTGGGAGAGAAAGGGAGAGAGAGGAGAGAAAGATGGAGTTGGAGGGGGAAGAAAGAAATAAAGAGAGAAAAGTGGAAAGGGGAGGGAGTGACAAGGGAGAGATGGAGATATGATGATGGAGAGAGAAAGATTTAAGGGGAAGAGAGAGAGGGAGAGGAAGAGGGAGGGATATAGATATAGATAGATATGGAGAGAGAGTGTGTATGTTTTGGGGGTGAGAAGGATAGACAAGGGGATATATAGATAGAGATTTGGGGGGGAGAGGGAAAAATAGAGAGGCAAAGAGTAAGAGGAAGAAAGAGAGATAGATATGGAGAGAGAGAGAGAGAGATATGGAGAGAGTGTGTACGTTTTGGGGGTTGAGATAGAGATATAGATGGAGGGGGTAGAGAGAGAGAGAGATAGAGAGGGAAGGGGAATAAATAGGGAGGGAGAGGGAGAGGGAGAAATATATAGATAAATAGATATGGAGAGAGAGTGTGTATGCAAGATGATATAGAGATATAAATAAGGATAGATAGGGGGAGATAGAGATATAGATGGAGGGGGAAAGAAGAAAGGAGAGAGATACAAAGAAATGGAGGGAGAGAGAGAGAGAGAGAGAGAGGGAGAGTGGCATGTGTTTAGGGGGTTGAGATAGAGAGACAAATAAGGAGAGATGGAGGGAATTATAGATTAGATGGCATATGGGGGAGAGGGAAGAAGAGAAAGATAGAGAAAGGGAGGGAGAGGTGGAGAGAGAGGGATGAGGGAGAGAGAGAATGAGAGAGGGAGGGATATATACATAGAATGGAAAGGGGAGAGAGAGGGAAGAATAAAGAGACACAGAAAGAAAAATAAAGACATAGAAGTTAGATCTAGAAATTCATGAATATTTTGGTTTTTCACTAAAATATATGTATTGATTTTAGTGTAGTTATTTATTTCTAATCCTACTTGATCGCTTGCACTTGATGCATTGATTTTAGTGTAGGTGTCAATTTCTAATCCTATTTAATACCTTACACTAGATGCATTGATTTCAATGTAGATTTTGATTTTTACTCCTATTTGATTGCTTGCACTAGATTCATTGGTTTCAATGTAGATATTTATTTCTAATCATATTTTATCGCTTGCACTATATGCATTGATTCTAGTAGACATGTCAATTTCTAATCTTATTTGATACCTTATACTAGATACATTGATTTCAATGTAGATGTTTATTTATACTCCTATTTGATACCTTGCACTGGATGCATTGGTTTTAGTGTAGATATCGATTTATAGTCCTATATGATTGCTTGCACTATATGCATTTACTTTGGTGTAGATGTCGATTTCTAATCCTATTTAATACCTTACACTAGATGAATTGATTTCAGTGTAGATGTTGATTTCTACTCCTATTTGATTTCTTGCACTGGATGCATTGGTTTCAATCTAGATTTGGATTTCTCATCCTATTTGATTGCTTGCAGTAGATGCATTTATTTTAGTATAGATGTTGATTTATAATCCTATTTGATTGTTTGCACTACATGCATTGGTTTTAGTGTAGATGTTTATTTATAATCCTATTTGATTATTTTCACTAAATGCATTGATTTCAATGTAGATGTTGATTTCTGATTGATTCAACTAGATCAATGATGTACATTAATTTCAAAGTAATTATATTAATAGTGTGCATTGATTCAAGTGTAAGCACAACTCTTCCCCATCCATATATATCTTTATCTCCCATTGTCTCTCCTCTTTATATCTCTATCTTACCCCCCAAACATACACACTCTCTCTCCATATCTATCTATCTCTCCCTCCCTCCATTTTGCACTCCCTCTCTCTCTCTAACAATTCTCTCTCCATATCTAAATCTCTTCCTCCCTCCCTATATTTTTATCTCTTCTTCCATCTTTCCCCGTTCCATCTATATCTTTATTTCACCCCCAAAACATACACAATCTCTCTCAGTGTAAGCACATAAACATTATTCATGACATGAATTGACTTCCGTGTTACAATAATTCAACCATAAATACGATACTTGAATTTTCATCCTAATAAAATGTTCACTTACTAGAAATGTCTTCTTCCCAAAACTGTAAACTATTTGTAATTGGATACATTCTTATTATTCCCATTTTCCATTATTCAACATTGTTAATCACTTTTCATTCAAACAAGGTAATAGAAAATAACTAATAGGTGTGACAATAAGAACAATAGAATAAAATAGTTTCAAAATGATCACAATGAATATTTTTTGTAATTGACTATATTCTTATTATTCACATTTTCTATCATTCAACATTGTTACATTGTCACTTTCCACTCAAAATTTTTATTTCATCAATTTCATTATTCAAGTTACTAACAATATCTCTCATCTCAATAAACTTGTTGAGATTCAACAAGAAGATCCTAGTGAAAATTATGCACCTACACTAGGATCGAGCCTCAGGCTATTTTTAGATGGAAGTCTATTTTTATATGCATGAGAAAATTCTATTTATAGATGATGTCTATTTATAGATGGTGAGAAAATTCCATTTATAGATCGCATGTCTATTTATAGATGCATGTCGACTATTATTATCCTTTAATAATAGTTGGACAATAAACATTAATCTATTCTCAATGAGCACTTGGAAATAGTTAACTGAAGTGGAAATTCAGTTAGCTATAGGAAATTTGAGTTCAAAGGTTGGTTGGTGGGACATGCAAGTGGACTTAGTTGTAACTGAGTGATTTGAAGTTGTAACAAAGTTGTATGTGTATTTATGTGAGTTGTAAAGTATTTTAACACAGTTAAGTGAGTTAAACTCAGTTGTGCTAGTTGTATCTGAAGATACACTAGTGAGAGACCAATGAATTAATTATTAATTAATTCACAACCAGTGGTCTCACATGCAACTGAATATTTAATACTGTTAACTACATGCATGTCAGATCCAGTGGAGACCCAGTTGAGATGTCGGTAAAAGGGACAATTTGACTATCAGTTTTGAAATATTCCTAAATTAGCATGTAGCTAATTGGAATATTAAAATTTAATTTTGCTTTCTTGTTTAATGAATAAGTGGGTAGGGAGACCCATAAATCTCTTTATTAGGAATAAAACCACTTCTCATATGAAATTGGATCATATTTTCAGCTTAATAAAGCACCCTTAAGTGTGAAAAGGGGCTAAAGCATGTGGACTAGGTCAACCTTAACCAAATCAACAACAATGTCATGGAGGAGTGGAATTCAATGAGGGACAAATTAGTTTTAGATGGAGACACATTGCATGGAAGTAGTGTCTTTAATGGATGAGGCTTAGGGTTTGGAAGCTCATTTATTATAAAAGGAAGAGGATGGAAGCCATATTATTCAGGTTATGATATGTTATGCTTTAGATTATATGGCCTGTTTAGACATATAATATTTCCTCAGCTGTTTAGCTAGGATTGCAGTGTTGTTTAGCATTGGGTGTTCCTGATCGGAAATCCCACCTCTATCCTTGAGAGGTCTCTTGGAAGAGCTTTGCACTACATTTCAAAATTTAGGTTTCATACCAAGCTTCAGTCTTGTGGTACAGCTCAGTTTCTGTTGAGAGATGTGTTGATTTGCAAGGTGCAACAGTGGAAGATCTTGTTGGGTGTTTTCTGAGCTATTTTTGCAGTGGAGGAAGGATTTCTTCCATTGGGAGGCTAGTAAAGGAGCCCCTTGAGCTTATTTGACATATTTGGAAGCATGCCAAGATGATTTTATCCCCTATAGTGCAATTCTAGTCCAGATCTACATTATTTTGGTGAGTTATTGCAGGGGCAAGTTCAGTGCTCCAATTGGAGTGTTTGCTTTCCATTGAAGGGATAAGAGCTTCATTGAGAGGGTATTTTTGGAGGAGTTATTTCAGATCTACATTAGATTCAACCACCTCCTTCTATGTGCTTCATTTGTAGTGAATCTCCACCATTCATATTTGGTGTATTTCCAGAAACCCTTCTTGAGTTGTCTAGGAAAAGTGTTTGGGAGCATAGATCTCCACTTTTGGCCTTGTATGAGCATGATATTTTCATATCCATTTATTTATATGTCCCAGTTGTAGTATTAGTCACTAAAACTGCGTTGTTATTGCTTCAATATTTTGTGTAGCAGTGTATTACATGTTTTGGGTGCATTTTGGCATTGGAGGCTTCTTTTGCCTATCTTGAGGTGCTTGATCCCCAATATATTGTACTTATTTATTGTTGTTATACATAATACCATGGATCTATCATTTGGCTCACATATAATGTGTTGATACTTGCTGATATTTTTATATTCATGCACTATTTTCCTGCTTTTCCCATTTGGGAATATTACAGTGGTATCAGAGCATAATCTTGGCTCAGACTGTGAAGACATTATATCTATTTTATCAGAAGAAGCAGAAGTTTCTCACAGAAAATAGAAGGCTTATAGAAGAGACAAAGGAAAGTCTCCATTATTTGGAGAAATGGAGGGAAAGAAGTTTTCAAAACTTCTTCTCCAAAATATGGATGAGCTTAAAAGAGAAATCAAGGGAATGAGGAGGGAAAGACATGAAGGCCCCTTAAGAAGATTTGCACGTGAAGAAAGCTCCAGTTCTTCATATTATGTGTGTGAGAATTTAGCCACACAATCAGATCTACAACTTGGTACCATGCTGACATTCTTGGCAAGAGAAGAAGAAGAAGGAGAAACACCAAAGGAGGAGACTCTTGGTGACTATCTCCAAGAATATTAATCTCAGTCTAGAAGATTCAAGGAGCATCTAAGCTTCCAAGGTTTTTGTCAAATCAAGGAAGATAGAAGACCTAGTAATTACAATAGAAGAAGAGGGTGCATTCAGCACACTTTGGGTAGCTTCTTTCTACCTACTTTTGATGGGTCAACCAAGAGCACAGCCAAGGCTTGGGTAAGGAAGCTAGACACATATTTCCAGCTGCATCAAGTATCAGAAGAGGAAGCCATTAAAGTAGCAGCACTGTATCTTGAAGGTAAGGCTTATTCCTAGTGCTTATTTGAATCTTCTTAATTGAATAATGCAAATATATCTACTTATGCAAAGTTCACTAGGAGGTTAGTGAAAATATTTGATTTGAAACAATCTAACACTTCCCTAAGAGAGAAAAACAAACCCAAGAAATCAGAACCTTTGCATGAGTTGGAAGGATCCCTGGAACCAACTCTGTTTCAGAACATTGTTGAGCGGGTTAAAGATCTGCAACATGCTTTGCCTAGGGCAAAAGCCCCACTTCAGCAAGAAATTTCTTCTCATGAAGAAGACTTGGGGATTCCTCCTTCAAGAAGAGATCAAAACAAAGGATCTCTTAATGATTGGGTATTCTCCATTGATGAGGAGAAGGAAGAGGAAGAGGTGGAAATATCCTCCAGCGCTATGAAATTAGGAGGAAATCTACTTCTATTTGGAGATGGAGGTGAAGCAATTGCTTCAACTAGGGGAGCTCTTATATCTTTGCAAGAAGTTCCAAAGGATCTTACATATGAAAATCAAGAGCAGCATGTGTCTATGTTGATAGGCAATGAGACAAATCAATGGAGGAAGTGTGCCCAAACATTGAATATAGTCTTGGGGACACAGACTATGATAGATAATTCCTTTGTGATCAAGGCTCTTGACACGAAGGATATGTTGGGTGTACATGAATTGATTACATTTGAAGAAAACACCTTAGACTGTGAGATGTTGCAGGAGGTAGGAGAAGATAAGAAGGAGGGCCCGCATCCAGTGATTGGAGAAATACACCCCCATCCTTTTCAGGAGGTTTATGCACAGAAGCAGGAGGATGATTTTCACAGTGAAAGAAGGGACAAATCATTCCATTCACATATACAACCTTCTCTAAGAATTGATGTTTCATTACATGGAGGCATTCCACCAGGGAGACCCCGTGATTGGAAGAGGATCAAAGAGTTCTCTCAACATGTGGCACCACTCATAGATCAAAGAGGAGTGGGAACAATGGGAGGTCATTGTACAACGTTGGGAGTCTTGGGTAGACTCAAGGAGGAGGGAGCCATTCTCCCAACATCATCATTACCCACTCTCATTTCAGATATTGCGATGAGAAAGAAGAAGAAAGGGCAAGATTGCAGCATCCTAGTGTATGACTTTGGCATAGGAGATGTCAAAGAAGAGAGCAGCAGCATGACATAAGCTTCACATGATAGATCAGCAGCACTGTCATTATTGAGTATTGACCCTTATTGGAGATCCCACCTATTAGTGGAATACTCTAAGGATCTCTTTTCATGCAAAGTGCTTGATGACCAACTATCTGATAGGAGATATGTAGTGGTAGATGGGGTCATCTATTTTTAGAGTAGAGTCTTCTTGACTACAGTCTCTAAGCTCAAGAAGAAGCTACTAGATGCAGCATATGAAGGGTTGCTCTCCAAACCTACTGGTTTCATAAGAGCATATCGTACTATCCTGGAGGGATTCATTTGGGAAGGATTCAAAGAGGAGATGCACCATCATATGAGGAGATGCATGGATTATTTTGAGGATGAGGAGAGACATGAATCTTTGGTGGAGTTATTCAGCCACTTCCTTTCTCATTGGGAGTGAGAGGAGGCCCATATACGAGCCATATTACTAGCTTGAACCAAGTACATGGTAAATATAGTATATCTGTACATCATGATTCATTTACTATGTATTTGCATTTCCTTAACATACATATATAGGGCATTGCTCCAAGAGGGGGCACTTTTCCTTCTAAACTTCATGGTCTACTGGAGGCCATAAACAACATTGATGATGGCCACTCCCTAAGAGATTTTGGGGAGATGATATCTCATGCAGGGTATGCTCAAATTGAACCATACACCATACACCTTCTCCAAGCTTGTGAGGAGATAGGGGCAGAAAACAAGTGGTTGGGGAACGACTCATCATGCCATATTCTGATGCAGTTAGGAGTAAAACTGCGTTGGTTGCACTTGAGGGACCATTTTCCTTCTCCATTAATACACATGGTAGCTTGCATGGCTTTGATTGTGATCCCATATGTTGATGATGTTCTCATTGTTGTTGAGGACATGATTGGAGGAATGACACATTGGTTTGGAATGAAACTTCCACACTTCTTCATGCTTTAAAGGGAGCATGGGAAATTATATGGATGCTACATTACATCACTTGTTTCTTCATGGAGGGATTCATATGATTGACTTATGTATTTGGGAGGAGCCTCTCACATGGGAGGAGTTTTTCTATGAATTACCATTCTGGAGGGTGATTCATTTTATATGGATGATAGCTTGGAGGATGGAACTTCACATGGGGATGAAAGTTCCCTATATTTTGCATATATATCCTTGTATTTTCTTGAGGACAAGAAACATTTGGGAGGGGAGGATTTTAATATTCCTAAATTAGCATGCAGCTAATTGGAATATTAAAATCTAATTTTTCTTTCTTGTTTAATGAATAACTGGGTAGGGAGACCCATAAATCTCTTTATTAGGAATAAAACCACTTCTCATATGATAGTGGATCATCTTTTTAGCTTAATAAAGCACCCTTAGGTGTGAAAAGGGGCTAAATCATGTGGACTGGGTCAACCTTGGCCAAATCAACAACGTTGTCATGGAGGAGTGGCATTCAATGAGGGACAACACGGTTTTAGATGGAGACACATTGTATGGAAGTAGTGTCATTAATGGATGGGGCTTAGGGTTTGGAAGCTCATTTCTTATAAAATGAAGAGGATGGCAGCCATATTATTCAGGTTATGATATGTTTTGATTTAGATTATATGGTATGTTTAGACATATAAGCTTTCTTGAGCTATTTAACTAGGATTGCAGTGGTGTTTAGCACCGGGTGTTCCTGATTGGGAATCCCACCTCTATCCTTGAGAGGCCTCTTGGAAGATATTTGCACTATATTTACACATTTAGGTTTCAGACCAAGCTTCAGTCTTGTGGTACATCGCAGTTTCTGTTGAGAGATGTGTTGAGTTGCAAGGTGTAGCAGTGGAAGATCTTGTTGGGTGTTTTCTGAGCCATTTTTGCAATGGAGGAAGGTTTTATTCCATTTGGAGTCTAGTAAAGGAGCCCCTTGAGCTTATTTGACATATTTGGCATCAGGCCAAGATGAAATTATCTCCTACAGTGTAGTTCCAGTCCAGATCTGCGTTATTTTGGTGAGCTGTTGCAGGGGCAAGTTCATTGCTCCATTTGGAGTGTTTGCTCTCCATTCAAGGGATCAACCCTTCATTGTTAGGGTATTTTTGAGGGAGTTATTTCAGATCCAGATTCAGCCACCTTCTTCTATTTTATTCATTTGCAGTGAGTCTTCAACCCTAGGGCTTTAGATCCAACATTCATATTTGGTTTATTTCTAGAAACCCTTCGCAGGTTGTCTAGGAAAAGTGTGTGGGAGCATAGATCTCCATTTTTGGCATTGTATGAGCATGATATTTTCAGATCCATTTATTTATATGTCCCAACTACAGTATTAGTCACTAAAGCTACACTGTGCTTGCTTCAGTATTTTGTGTAGCAGTGTATTACATGTTTTGGGTGCATTTTGGCATTGGAAAAATCTTTTGCCTATATTGAGGGGCTTGATCCCCAAGATATTGTACTTATTTATTGTTGTTATACATAATTCCATGGATATATTATTTGGTTCACATATAATGTGTTGATACTTGCTGCTATTTTTATATTCATGCACTATATTCCTGCTTTTCCCATTTGGGAATATTACAAGTTGTGACATTATTGGGTGCACTCATGCAATCACACACACATTGGATGTGCCCATGAGGATTTTTAATTCAAGGAAATAAATATTCCATTCATTCAGAGATTGATATCAGCTGGGATTGTGCAGTGGAGGCAGGTTGTATGGAGGCAATAAATTGGCACATAAATTTGCCAATTTTTGTATGACAGTGTGAGACGATTGTATATTGTACTGAGATCTCTTGGATAAGAGTTTTGTATGAGATTGTTTCATGATCCATGATATATAAATAATATATGATAGTGGGGTTTTTAGCTTTATGCTTTCCCGGTGAAAACATCTGTGTTATGTTTCATTGATCTTTATTCTTGATATTGCAATTGGTGATCCTGTTTTAAATTCCGCAAGAATTTTTGTAGAAGTGATTATGTATTTAAAATTGGCATATAATTGTTAGATCAGGATAATCTGAGCAATACATAATTTGTATTAAAATTTCTACATGGTATCGAAGCATAAAATATTGCAATTTTGAAGTAGGAGCTAAGTTTGTTGGTGGAAAAAGTTCAAATTTGTAGAAATATTTTCTTGGTGCTACAGTTGAGTAAACATCGAAATGGATTTCAATGGCTTGTGGCTAGAGTATGCACTCGAGGGCAGCTCAAACTAAATTTATTGGAAGGACAGGATAGAGGCGGTGCTCGAAGATAATGACTTGAAGGAGTTCATTTACAATGATGTTCCTAAGCCCACTTCGACGGATACTGTATTACTTGATGCATGGAAAAATAAAGTAGCAAAGGCGAGAAGGATTCTATTGGAAGGTGTATGAGACCAAATCGTCTCAAGATTCATGGGAAAGCCAAACCATATGTTATGTGGAAGACTTTGATGGATCTTTTCCAAAGAAACAGTGACCATAGGAAATTGGCGCTGAAAGATAAACTCTGGAAGATCAAGATGGAAAAGGGCGACAACATTCCAAAGTATCTGACAAATTTTGTCCAATCTTGGGATGAACTGGGGAGTGTGGGAATCAGTGTTGCTGATGATGATTTGGTGAGATTGGATCTCTTTGGACTTCCTAATATTTGGCACAGTTATGAAGACTTTTTCAATGGACAAAGAAAAAATGTCGAATTGGGAACGACTGTGGTCGAATCTAGTGCAAGAGGAGTTTAGGCGGAGCACCAGAGATGGTTCTTCATCAAAGCATGATGATGAAGAGGATTGCGCTTTGGTTTCCAAGGAAAGGAAGTGGAATGGGAAGAAATTCCATTCAAAATCTGAGTCTAAAGGCAAGAAGCTAGATTTGTACAAGGTGAAGTGTTTTCACTGTCACAAACATGGGCATCTCGCTACTAACTGTCCGCAGAAGAAGAAGAATAAGAAGGTTGTTGGAGCTATAGCTGGTGAGGCCCTTGCCTCGAAATTTTAACTTGATTTCTCTTTGATTGCATGCATGGTGTCAAGTGTATTAGGATAGGTGTGGAATCTGGATAGTGGCACTTCCTTCCACATGACGGGAGATAAGGAGATTTTCAGTGACTTGGAGGAGAAATATCTCTAAATGCATATAGAGATGGGTGATAATGGACGATATAGTGCAACTGGAATTGGTACCATTACCTTTGAGAGGGATTCAGATAAACCATTTCAATTGAAATATGTTATGCATGCTCCAATTTTGAAGAAAAACTTGGTCTTAGTCGCAATGTTGGAGGACAGAGGCTATGACGTTGTTTTCCGTGATGGAAAATATTTCCTGTGACATAAAACAACGGGCCAAGCCAAGAGGATATGGATTAGAGTTAATAATATCTACAAGCTAGAGGTATATGGATGCACTACCATGGTGGGCAAGGCAGAAAAAGTGGTGAGCTGGGATGAGGGTGAATTATGGCACAGGCGATTAGGCCATCTTCATCATGGAGCCTTGAGAGTCATGAAGCAAATATCCACTGGAATTCCAATGGGAACACTTGCTCAGTTAGATCAATGAAAGGGTTGCACCATGGGGAAGCATGTAAATTCCACCTTTCATGAGAAGGAGAACCCTAATTTGGTGATCCTGGAGAGAGTTCACATAGACGTGTGTGGACCATTCTCGGTTGCTTCAAAAACAAAACATAGGTATTATGTTACTTTTGTTGATGAATTTTCTCGTAAATTCTAGATCTTCTTCATGCAGAAGAAGGATCAAACATTCTCAAAGTTATGTGAGTTTAAAGCATTTGTGGAGAAAGAGTCGGGGAAGAGAGTGAAGGCTCTAAGAAGTGATAATGGTGGAGAATACATCTCTAACAAATTTAAAGACTTATGCAGCAAATAAGGAATTCGAAGAGAACTCATAGTGCCTCATAACCCACAACAAAATGGGGTCACAGAAAGGAAGAACATAACGATCATGGGTGCAACACAAGCGATGTTGCATTATCAGGGCCTATCAATGCATTTGTGGGCGGAAGAATGCAACACTGCGGTTTATGTGCAAAACCGTTGTCCTCATAGAGTACTTGGCATGAGTACACCTGAAGAAGCTTTCACTGGTAATAAACTAGATGTTTCTGACTATAAGATTTTTGGCTCATTTTCTTATGTGCATGTGACCAAAAACGCCAGGAAGAAGCTGGAGCCAACTGCTGAAGTTGGGATATTTTTGGGGTATACAAAAACACCCCACAATTATCGTGTGTAATTTCCTAATAGTAAGATGACTGTTATGCGAAGGGATATAAAATTTGATGAGGGGAAAGCCATGCGGTTATCGCTTAAGAGGGATCTGGACTTGCATGCAGAGGAGGAACTGATGGTTCCCAAAGATGAGTCTCTAGATGTGGATCATCCATAGGAGGAATTTCATGGAGTTGAGGAGTCCACTCACGCAGAGCCAAACCTCAAAAAAGGAAGAAGGCGTACCACATAAGCTGATAGACTGAGACTTGATGTTGCACAAAATGTAGGAGCCCCTACTTCACAACGCAGACAAAGACAGTCTCCTGATTGATTTACTGGATACATGGCTCTCATGAGAAAATGTATTGTGACTGAGCCATCTTCCTTTTAGGAAGAAGTGCAAGAGCCCCCATGGGTAGATGCAATGGTGGAGATGTATGACTCCATTGTCAGAAACAATGCTTGGGAAATTGTTCCAAGGCCTGTTGATAAATCAATGGTAGGTTTGAGATGGATCTACGAGGTAAAGCAAGCTACTGATGGGAGTGTTGAGAAATACAAGGCCAGATTTGTGGCCTAGGGCTTCTCACAAATCGAGGGGATTGATTATGAAGAAACATTTAAAACTGTCGCAAGGTATTCTTCCAGAAGGAGCATCCTTGCTCTCTTAGCGTAGATGGGTTGACGCATTCATCAGATGGATGTGAAGACTAAGTTTCTCAATGGGATCATTGAGGAATAAGTTTACATAGAGTAGCTTGAATGATTTGAGATCTTCAGCAACGAATCACATGTGTGCAGACTCAAAAGAGCATTGCATGTGCTGAAGCAGGCACCCCATGCTTGGTACACTCGAATAGACAGATATTTCACTAGACTTGGCTTCACCAAGAGTGAGGCAGATGCAAACCTATACCAAAGTGTGGTGGATGGTAAGATTTTAATCATTGTTCTTTATGTTGATTATTTAATACTGACTGGTGATGATCATCTGATAAAGTCATGCAAGGAGGACCTTGTAAAGGAGTTCGAGATGAAGGATATCGGCCTCCTTCATTATTTCCTTAAATTGGAAATATGGCAGCGAGATGGTGAAATTTTTATGTCTCAAGGAAAGTATGCAAGGGAGATACTAGGTAAATTTCACATGGAGGGTTGCAAACCCATGGATAATCCTCTTCCACGAAACTAGAGGAAAGAGGATGCTACATCTGGAGAGGTAGTGGATGCTACCATCTATCGACATTTAGTGGGTTTGCTAATTTATTTAGTGAACACGAGACCATACATATGTTATGAGGTTAACCAGCTAATTCAAGCGATGGTTAAGCCTACCAAGCTCTTTTGGAAGGTGGGCAAGCATGTACTGAGATACCTGAGGGGAACATCTAAGTATGGCTTATGGTATAGACAGATGGATGAGGTGAAGTTGCATGGCTTCACGGATGCAGTTTGGGCGAGCAGCCCAACGGACAGAAAGAGCACATCAGAGGGAATCTTTAGTATCGGATCTACAGCTATTTCTTGCTACACCAAGAAGCAACGATCCATGGCACTCAATTCAGCGGAAGCGGAATACATGTGTTATAGGTCAATTTGGGCACCATTCCCAATGGCCTGGTTAATTGGACATCATCCCCAGGACCGATAAATAGGTTCTATCATCCCCTATCATTTCAGTTGCTACATGCCCTAAGACAAAGAACAAGAACAAATCATCTATGAATTCCATCTGCAAGGTTTCTAAGATTTGAAGTTTATATTATAACACCTATGAGCTCACCAACATAGTCTCTCAAGGGGCTAAGTGCATTTCATATGAAAGTACCTCCATTCAAAGGTTCTCTGCAAAGCACTTCTCGACACTCAAGGGTGCGTTGGTAATTTGGGAGTGAAATTCTCATTGTTTCGGAATCTCCACTTGGCCAGTGTCTTCTAGAAGAGTGCATATGTGTCAAACCTCGAATACATGTGTCCATTTTATACCTCTGATACTAGGAACATGTCTTGGCTATTATTAGAAAGTCATTGATTGTAAAAATACCTTCATCTCCTCTATAAATTGAGCACAGATCCTAGTGCTTGGTAAGGAATTATTTGAGTAGAGAAATGCTAGTGCAATTTAAATTGAGGAATTGATTTGAGTGACATGCTGCTGGAGAGATGTGCATTGTGATGAGGATGGGATGATGTTGGAGATGGTGACACTAAATCAATCACTAGGTTGTAACCTCCCCTTCTATCCATTAATAAAGATGTTCATGTTTTATTGATTTAACTAAATAACTTGAATAGACATCTGTATTATTGCTATCATTTGTTGTTTAGTGTTCATCTTTGCAGGAAATATTTTGGCTATCTAGCTTGGATTTGAAGCTACAGTAAGAGCAACAGAAGGAGAATAGGAAGCACTTTGACTCCAAGTAATTTCTTTGATCTGTTCTGTGTGTCTATTTATTTTTAGGAAAATTAGTTGCAAATTCTTTAACCTATTGTTCTAGATGAGCACTACATCTAGGGAAGAATGTTTTATTCATAATCCATTATTACGCATAACAAATTGGCGACTACGCTAGGGAGTTTACCCTTCATCCTTAGTGTATTTTCCTCTGATTTTCTCTATTTATTCACCCAGTAGAATTTACTCAGAAAGATTAGGCTTTTTGAAATCAAAATTTTCATTAGAAGTGCGTTAAACAGTTGAGTTTTCATTCTCTGACTGTGCTCAACACAATGTTGAACACGATGCAATGCTTTGCATAGCACTGTCTCCCTTCCAGGGGTGCATTGCAATGCACTGTCTCCCCTTAGAGACTTTGTTTCCCCCTAGAATCAGCCAAATTCCATTGATTTTTTCATTGCATTTGCTTTCAGTTTGATTGTTTGTTGTGTTTTAAAGAGCCTGATACCTCAGATTGACCAGTGACCTTACCTACTCCTTCCTCCATTGAAATAAAAGTTTTTTGAATGTTTATTTAAAGTGTTTTTATTTATCATTGATGAATTCATTTCAAATTATTTTCATTACTGCATTAGATCCATCTACTTTTGAAAAAATAAATTTTCGTTAAATTCTTCGTTTCCTGATAGGAGAAATTTTTGTTAAATTCCTTATTTTTCCTTCAAAAGATAAATTGTTGTTTAAATTCTTCATTTCTCAAAATAAAAAGGCATTTGTTTTTATTGATTTGATGCACTTAGTTTCCTTTTCTGCATTCATAACATTAAAGTGATTGAAAATAAAAACATGCATTTGCATATAGTGGATTGTGTGTTATGCATAGGAACAATTAGGAAAGTTGCATTTTAGTTTGTGCTCTTTGATTGTTTTCTCTCAAATTGATTACTCTTTCCCTCTAGTAGCTAGGATTTTCATTGAAAAACTAAAAGTGAAAGATTTATTATCATTTTAGTTTTCATTTTAGGAATTTCAAATACATCATCGCAGTGAACCTTGAAAAGAAAATTGATAAACAAGATCAACTTAAAATTTATCTCAATTTACCTAACAAAGCATTGGAACCATAACGATAACATTTAGAAGGTCTAGGCTAGAGATGTGTTTCGACGTCGTAAAATATAGTAGCTGTCGTTAATTGTCTATGATACATTCCGAGTGTGATACCTCACTCCATGTATGTAAGTATATCATAGCTCATCCATTTACTTTCGGGTGTATCGGGCAATGTTACAGTACAAAAAGTATAAAGGGGTGCTTTCACTGTGCAGTTTCATAGACAATGCTAATACGGACTTGGGCCTCCACGTACCTTCGAGTATATTTGGGAGGAAAACTTTAGGTTTCTATCCATCCATAGTGAACCGAGTCGACTGCCTTGTAAATTTTGATACACCGAACACAACATTTGAGGAGATTTCCTTCCTGTACTTCTTGGTTCGCCAAGAGGTATTCTACAGTTCACAGTTTCTTGGTAAACGTTTTTCCTAGTAATACCCTTTTATTTTGTTTATTTTTTTTGGTTAAAATAAATCATTCATCATGGAAGAAAAAAATCATTTTCCCCGTCATTTGCGTATATTAGCATTGAAACCACCTTTACCACCAGAAGTTACTCTTGGTCGACGAAAGCGACATCACTCTACCGAAACTAGTATTATCAGTACCTTTGGTGAAGCATCATCTACCCATATACTAGAGTTGGCCCAAGTTGTTTCTACACATCCTAGTTCATCTACTGTTGTCGAGACGGAGCCATCACAACTACCCGTGGTCACGATCCATCCAAATAGTGAGACATTACCTCTCGAACCCTACGTTGTTCAACCGAAAGTTGATCCAGATCCCATCGTGCTTTAGGGGGCAGCTGTTATTGGTCAAACTGGACATCATCCCCAGGACCAATGAAATAGGGTTTATCATCCCCTTATTTTTTAGTTGTTATATTCCCTAAGTGGAGAAAATCTTGATCCCGAAGTCGAACAACCGGAAGTTGTTCCTGTATTGGTCACTCCACAATCTATTGTAACTATTGAGTCTCCCATATCACACAATCAACCACCTGAAATATAATTTGGGCCTGACGGTGAAGTTCTTCCACCTGGTTTTATTTCAATTGAAGAAATACCACAAGACGAGACACCTTTAACTCCAACTCATTTTCAGTAGGAGCTTTACCTATACGAGTCTTTTCCTCAATTACCTTCCTCTGCTTTTGTTGATCCTGTTTCACTTCGAGTTCCCATAGATTCTATAAGGTATACATTGGGTCATTTGACCATGGCTGAGATAACATCCCAAACTGAACCATCTGTTTCAGCTGCGAAAACATCTATTATTGCTTCATCTTCGATGTTTTTTCCATTGACTTCACCCATTCCATCATATGGAATCCTATCTGGTTCCTCCCTTATGAGTACTGAACATCTTGATCATTTATTCACATCTTCAGTACAATATCAAGCTGGTCCCAACAGTTATTCCCCTTCGTGGCTAGTGATTTCACATAAATTACCCTTTGAAATTCCAAAATTAAAAGAAAACCCTGGATAAGGCCCGTCAACGCATGTTATAACTTATCATTTGTGGTGCTCATTAAGCTCCTTAAATGATGGCTTTGTTAGACTACATCTTTTCTAGCGCACACTCACTAGTCCAACTGCACAATGAGGATGGTTCTTTTACTGTGTCAACCTCGTTAAAAAATGAAACAAGTGCCCTTGAGGAAAGTTATTTTACTATGTCAACCTCGTTAAACAATGAAATAGGTCATGAGCATAGTTCTTTTCCTGTGTCAGGCTCGTTAAAAAATGAAAAAAATCATCTACTAATTATGATGAGTTTTCCATATGATCTCGTAAATGAACCTTCATTCCATCCAGCTATTAGTAACCAATAGTTTACTTAGGTTAATTAAATGAATCTTGGGGGGAATCTTCTCTTGCAGGGGACATTCAACATGTTCTCTTGCGGGGGGCATTAAAAACATTCTTACTTATTGCACCCAATCAACTGCTGAAGTTCAGGGGTAAAAACAAGTTCAGAGCTCCAAAATGCAAATGGTAAAAATGAATAGTAAAACTCTTTTTATTTATTCATTTAATTGTTTCCAATGAATATTTATTGCTATGAATATGGTTTTATTAAATTTTTATCATGAAACATGTATTTTTAATCCATTCGATGTTCTTCTGAACATGTTTTACAACTGATGAACAAATTAGTCGTGTAGATTTATTTCAAGAATGATTCGACCACAAAGCATAGTTTTTATCCTTATTTTTCGAACTTTGTTAAAAATGAAAAAGGATTTGAAGTGCACTTTTATCTCTTTTTCAAGCTTTGATAACAGTGAAAAAGGAACCCCTGGAATCTTCTTTCAGCTCTTTTCAGACTCTGATAATGTGAAAAGATTGCCAAGAACTTGTCTTTTCGAGCTCATAAAAGTAAATGAATTGATATATACTCAATATAAGTTTAACCCTTTTCCAGACTGAGATAGATTATTTATGAAAAAGGAATACCTTGATCAAACATGAATAAAGAGGTTCTCTCAGATATTATTTTAACTTTTTTGGATCTGAGCGACAACTTTACAAAAAAGTACTTATGGAGTTTTCTTTTTCGTCCTCTTTTTCAAACTCTCTAAAAATGAAAAAGGATCGGGTTGTCACTATCGTTAGGCTCGTTAAAACATAAAATAGCGACAAACTTGTCGATCATGGCAAGAATCAAGTTTCATTCATCGCTAGACTCGTTAAATTATTAAATAGCGATACATTATTCACCCGAAGGGTTGAATTATAGATCAAGCATATGTTATCCTCCTCAAGCTTGTTAAAAAACAAAGAGGTACTGGTCGACAAATGATCGGGGAAAATTTGAGAAAGTGAACAGAACTTTTTACGGTAGCAGGTCACTCTTGAACATGACACTTTACTCCATTACCATGACTGTTTAGGTTGGGTAATATTCTTGATAGTTCATTCATACCTATTGTTCATCATACCTTCACTTCAATTTTGAGTCAATGCTGCCAACTCATCTCAGTGTCACCGATATGTTCAAGAGAATTCATCCAGTGAATACTCATCCTTCTGCAATACTCATAAACCTTCATTCTCATGAAATTCATCCCTGAACATTGCTATATCAAGTCAAACCTTTGTCTCTGAAATCAGTAACTCCCATTTCGCAATAAGGTGGCTTCATGTCGACGAAAAATCATTACCTAGGAAGTTCACTTAGAAACATCATATTCCAGTACCATGAGGCTTGTTACAGGATCAACAAGATCCTCGCTTCCAGACTTTTGACCGAAAGATTTTGTTTTTTGTTCGACATCAAATCATATATTCACACCTTACAAAATTTATTGCAGTACCTTGAGGGCCATTGACTTCAATGGTGGTTCTCTCGCATTTGTTAACAACTCACATCAATGGCTGGTAATCAAACAATGTCTTTCCATGTTTGATTACAAATCATATATTCGCATGGCTAGACTTATACTCGAATGATCGAGTGAATGAGATAAGAAGAACCCGGATCTAGTTTTAGCCATCTGGGCTACGATTTCAGGATTTTTGTACACATCATCTATACAGTGACCTTACATATAGATCGTCATCCGAACATGGGCCTATATCTGTAGGCATGTCTATATTAGGCAACATTCCAATGTAGATGACTTTCTGAATTATGTACTTGTTATTAGAAAGTTTATGTGCTGAGCATGGGAGTGCCTTCCCTCAGTAATTTATGATCAAGAGGATATATCATGATGTAATTTATTGTAATATTGATGCAGGTCGCCACTCTGCTTCATCTCCAGCCCATCATAGTGTAAACCATCTCAATCAAAATATTGTTATTATTATTCTGACTTCATCCTTTAGGGGGAAATTGTTATAGGTAAATTTGGGCACCATTTCCAATGACCTGGTTAACTGGACATCATCCCCAGGACTGATGAATAGGGTCTCTCATCCCCTATCATTTTAGTTTCTACATGCCCTAAGACAAAGAATAAGAACAAATCATCTATGACTTCCATCTACAAGGTTTCCAAGATTTGAAGTTTATATTATAACACCTATGAGCTGACCAACGCAATCTCTCAAGGGGCTAAGTGCATTGCATATGCAAGTACCTCCATTCCAAGGTGCTCTACAAAGCAGTTCCCAACATTCAAGGGTGTGTTGGTCATTTGGGAGCAAAATTCTCATTGTTCCGGAATCTCCACTTGGCCAGTGTCTTCTAGAAGAGTGCATATGTGTCAAACCTCGAATCCATGTGTTCATTTGATACCTCTGATACTAGGAACATGTCTTGCCTATTATTATAAAGTCATTGATTGTAAAACTAACTTCAAATCCTCTATAAATTGAGCACAGATCCTACTGCTTGGTAAGGAAGAATTTGAGTAGAGAAATGTTGGTGGAATTTCAATTGAGGAATTGATTTGAGTGACATGCTACTGGAGAGATGTGCATTATGATGAGGTTGGGATGTTTCTAGAGATGGTGACACTAAATCAATCACTGGGTTGTAACCTCCCCTTCTATCCATTAATAAATAGTGTTGCTTACTTACCCACATATGTATCTCTATAAGCTTTTGTCTTTCATATTATGAATTCTTATCTGATGTATATGGTTCATGTTTTATTGATTTAACTGAATAACTTGAATAGAAATTTGTATTATTACTATATTTTGTTGTTTAGTGTTCATCTTTGCAAGAAATATTTTGGTGATCTAGCTTGGATTTGAAGCTACAACAAGAGCGACATAAGGAGAATAGGAAGTGCTTGGACTTCAAGTAAGTTATTTGATCTGCTCTGTGTGTCTACTTATTGTTAGGAAAAGTAGTCGCAAAGTATTTAACTTGTTGTTCTAGATGAGCACTACATCTAGGGAAGAATTTTTTATCTGTAATCTATAATTCCTCATAACAACATGGTAGATAGTAAAGCTGTATGTGAGGCTATCTGGATGAGAAAAATCTTGGTTGGTTTTTTTGGTTCTCATTTAGATCTGACAGTGATTCATTGTGATAATCAGATTTGCATTAAAATCTCGATTAATATTGTGTTTCATGATAGATCTAAGCATATATATCTGATATCATCATATCAGAGATTGTGTGTAGCATAATATCATGTTGCTTCAGTACATTCCTACGAAATATCAGGATGCAGATATTCTGACGAAGGTGCTCACTAGGAGAAAATTCGAATACCATAGAGACAGGATCAGGGTGAAAGATAATCCCTTTCTTGTTGAGAGGGAGTGTTGAGATTCAACAAGAAGATCCTAGTGAAAATTATGCACCTGCACTAGGATGGAGCCTCTGGCTATTTTTAAGTGGAAGTCTATTTTTAGATGCATGAGCAAATTCTATTTATAGATGATGTCTATTTATATATGGTGAGAAAATTCTATTTATAGATTATTTTCTATTTATAGATGTATGTGCGAGTTCTATTTATAGATTGCATGTCTATTTATAGATGCATGTCGACTATTATTATCCCTTAATAATAGTTGGACAATCAACATTAATCTACTCTCTATGAGCACTTGGAAATAGTTAACTGAAGTGGCAAATCAATTATCTATAGGAAATTCGAGTTCAAAGGTTGGTTGGTGGGACATGCAAGTGGACTTAGCTATAACTGAGTGATTCGAAGTTGTAACAGAGTTGGATGTGTAGTTATGTGAGTTTTAAAGTAGTATAACTCAATTAAGTGAGTTAAAATCAGTTATGCTAGTTGTAACTGAAGATACACTAGTGAGAGATTAGTGAATTATTCATTAATTAATTCACAATCAGTGGTCTCACATGCAACTGAAGATTTAATACTGTTAACTACATGCATGTTAGATCCAGTGGAGACCTAGTTGAGATGTATGTGAAAGGGACAGTTTGAATATCATTTGTGACATTAGTGGGTGCACCCTGTTATCACTCAGTAATTTCTCTAGGTTCAAGAAAGAAATAGTCCGAGGTAACCACAACCTACTTCAAAATCTATGATCTAGCCTTCCTAGGGTTCAGTGAGGGCTCTCTCTTTGAGTTTTAACTTTGTTTTAATTTGTGAATATTAGGCTAGCTATGAAAGTGCAGCTTTGGTTTGGTTTTGTTGAATTTGGTGGGAAAAATTCACTTGGAGGGTAGCGTTGAGCATTGGAAAAGGTATGAATTTGCCATGTATTTCTTTATCTTTTTCCTTTAATCATAAATCCTTAATATTCTAGAATGGTAATATATTGAAGAATTATAATAGAATTAAGGAGATTAGTGATTGTTGCAAATTTATTAAAGATTGTATTTTCTTATATGCAGAAAATAGATGAAGTGGGAAGCCACCATTCGGGAGAAAAAGACAAAGCAGAAATAACTGTTGTCCCTTCAACAAAAGGCCATATCCAGACAAGAAGGTCAAGATTGGAGTGCACAGTCAAAGAAAGGAAAGGAACAATGTGGTATCAGAGAAAGAAGAAAAAATGATAACTGAAGATAGAAGATAGAGCGAATCCCTTAGGATCTCTCGATCCTGAGGGATCACTGCTCAAAGCTTATCTGTATTTCTTGTTTCGTCCGCTAGCTGTTATAAAAGGACAATGATTGTAGAAATCAAGGATGTATTATGATTATTCAGATTTCTTGTTGTATTTTCACGATTGCTCATCGACTCTCGTTGGTTAAAACAGAGTGTGATTTATTGTAAACTCTGTTACATATGATTAATATATAATCCAATTGTTGTTCCATTATTTGATACTGGAGTAGTTTGGTGGTGCTTCACTAGTGGCTAAGGCCCCAGCCCTGGTGAATCCACTTGCTATCTGTACCATTACTTTCCAATTCCAGTCATGTGATGGTTTGCTTTAGTTCTCATTTCCTTTAGTCCCATTGCTTCACAGTTTCCATGTTTTATAGCTTATTGTTTCAATGTTTTATGAAATCGGTTTGTTGCATCAGTTGTGAGTGAATTGCGTTGCTATTCCTTTCCAACATAACAAGATTATTTATTCCTCTGTAACTTGTATTGTTATGCTTCTTAGAGATAAAGCTTCACTGTTCAAAATTTGCTGCTCATTTCCATTAAATAACTTTGCTGTTCATTTCTGATAACTAGCTTTACTGTTTATTCCTTTCTTATAAGTATTTGGTTTGCTTTAGAATGTTATTGCAGAGAGCATGTTTATTCTATTTCCATTATAATCATTATTGATTTAACTCAATTACCATTTCCAATTAGTTTCTTTATTGTGGACTATAAGATCATCAACTATAAAGGACATTGGCTATTACTGTCTAAGTTCTCAGATTGAGGATCTTGTTTATGCTTGATTTCATTTACATCAGTTGAAAGAGAAAAGAGTTATTACTAAATCATCCTTGACTGATGATTTCCGAGTGAGTGATTGTATTCTAGAGCTTTAAGTTTCATGTCATTGCAATTAGATTTCATTTTCAAGCATCCGTTTACTCTTGTATTTGAAACATTGTACTGCAAATTGGAGAGCATTAATCTTAGATTAAATTGCTGCCTCAGACTGAGTACACTCTTGAGATAAAAATTCATACCTAGATTGATAATTAATGTAGGATAAATATGAGTTAAAAAGACACATTTTATACCTCAACATTTTGGCGTCGTTGCCGGGGAGAGTGTAGCTATTTAGAAAGAGTGATGTATATTTGATTTTATCTACTAAGGAAGAATTGGGTATTAAAAACAGAAGGTAAGAACCTGCGTAATGAATGAGGAACGGGCTCATTCACTTGCCCGCTTCATAACAGAACTGCATAGAAGTTTAAGGTAGGAATGAATGCTTGCGTTTTTTGAATGACTAGAAAATCTAAACAAAAAAAAAATCCTCCTAGACCTGAAAAACCTAAGGGACCAGTGACCTTTGGGTGAACAACCTTTATCGACAATATCTTTAAGAAAGTTGAATCTCAGCCATCAATAGGCCCTAGAAAAATTGTTTCTAGACAACCTACTAGTCCCTTTAGGGCCATAGAATCACCATCTGTAGCTTTTGCTGAGGTGCATAGCCAAACAAAAGAGACTGAGAAAGATTATCAAGAAATTAAGAATTCTCGCCCAATTTCTTTACAAGAAGGGAACTCTAGTCATCTCAGCGAAGGAGGAGGAGAAATAGGGGAAATAGAAGAACCAAGATCCCCTCTTGAAGTAATCCAAACACTAAGCAACCCAGATAAGGGAAGTGTTGTCAAAATCATCCAAAACAAAGCTGAAGAACCTAAAGAACCAAAATCCCCTCGGATAATAGTTCAACAAGGGAGGCTCATTATCCCAGACTAAGGAAGTGTTGTTAAGGTCATCCCTACTCCTTCTAGTCAGCCTAGGAATAATTCCCTAGAAATCCTAGAAGGATATTGGCACATATTTGATCAAATGGCCCAGAACCAGCAACCACCCCAAACTTCCACACTGCAATATCCCATTGTGGACACTACAGTTAATGCACCTATGAAGGCCATTCCTCTCCAGAATATTACTACATTCCATGGCTTAACATCGGAAGATCCAGATGCATTTATATTTGAATTTGATGTATTATGCAGGGGGTATGACTATACCACCGATCCCCAAAAGCTAAAATTATTACCCTCCACATTAAAAGGAGCAACTCTACGATGGTTTATGGGGTTAGGTGGAGGTGTTATAAATGACTAGGATCAAATGGAAGCTACTTTTCTAAAGAAATATCAGGATTATTGTAGGTCCAGGGAATTAAAGGATGAAATATTTCAGATGACAACAAAACCGAATGAAACATTGGAGGAATATGTAGAATGCTTTCAATAGAACCTCCAAAGATCACCTTACGCATCTTTACCCTTACCTGATAATGTGTTAAAAACTACATTAATTAAAGGGATGAAGGAATAATGGGTTGAACATTAAACATCATAGGAAAAGGTGACATATATCAGGAAAATTTTGCTAACATTATTAATTTATGTATCAGGAGTTTGAGAGGCAGCACAAGACTAAAACTAGCAGAACGTGACGTGATCACAAGGGATAGTAAGACCTTCGATGGAGGTATAACCCGCACAGAAATTGGAAATCTACTAGAAGATTTCAAAACTGATATTCTAGGGACTCTGACAACACAGCTCGATATCATGCAAGCTAAACAAAAGCAAGCAGAAGCAGAACAAAATTTGGGAATATTCTACCCTAGATGCAGAAAGAAACATAGCCATAAAGAGTGCCCACTTGATATAGTCCAAGTCTGTGCCATCTGCATGAAAGATAAATCCACAAAAAGTTTCCCCTCACTCCTGGGATTGAAAGCAATCTATAAAGAAGCAAAAGAAGAAACAGAAATGGTATGCCTACTCAATCAGTGCTGTCAATGGCAGCCATGACAAACAAGTATGCCCATTGATCCATCCTCTTCTTTTCAGTCTCCTCAGTATAATGCTCAGCAATATAATGGAATGTGGAAAAATCAACCACCCTTCCCCAGTTGGTCACAGTAGCCATTTCCTACACTACCATGGCCAAATCAAACAAATCAAACCAATTGGCTGAAATTTCCTTACTATCCACCATTTTGGCAAAATAATACATATCCAACACAATGGTCCCCCTCCACCTCACAGAGTCAGACCTGGCAATCGAAATAGAAAAGATCTATGAATCAACTAGCTGGAACAATTCCTCTCCCTCCACCTACAATGCCAGCACCATATACATTGCAACAAAATCCCCAGACCAACTTAAGACTGCAACTCCTAGCCCAACCCAACCCGAACCCTAATAATAGGCTGGTTTAATCTATTCAAATAATCGAAGCACCAGAACTAGAAACCGAGTTAAGGGACTGCAACGACCTTCAACTAAGGTTTGGGCGCATAACAGAATCAGAGGGAGACAAAAATTTTCAAGTTGAAAATTTGTTACCTTCAGAAAAAACATTGCAAAAGGATAATGTGATTAGACAACAAACTCATGAGCATGCAACCACCTCTTCTCCACCATTCCTAGAACGACTAATCATACCTCATCCAATAGAACATCCTGATTTTGATCTTCTGGGAGAACTGAAAAATTTGTGTATAAAAATCCCACTCCTCCAAGCTATCCAAGATATTCCCATTTATGCAAATACCAACAAAGAACTATGTATAAGAAAGCCAAAGAGGAGAACAAAAACTAACCCAACCGTCCAAGTATTCGGCACTCTATCTGACTTACTATCAGGAAGAGAAGCACATGTAAAGTATGAGGGCCTAGGAAATCCTATAGTTACGGTGAAAATAAATGGAAAATCATTTCCAAATGCCTTAGTTGATTTGGGAGCTGCAATCAATATCCTAACAACCACCACTTGTCAAAAACTTGGCATTACATCATTAGATCCAACAACAACCTTATTGGAATTGGCTGACCAATCGGTAGTCAAGCCAAAAGGCACACTACATGATGTAATGGTATCTGTAGACTCCTGGGAATACCCTGCCGACTTCTGATTTTTAGCCCAAAAAACTGGCGAGATGGACACCCTTTAATCTTAGGTATACCTTGGCTGGCAACTGTTGATGCTTACATTGGCTGCCGACAAGGTAGCATGACTATAACTAGAGGGAGTTATGTCAAGAATTTAGCCTTATACCCTCCAACCTAGCCAAGCCTAACGATAATGAAAACAAAGAAACAACCTGTATCATAACTCATAGAAAACATTAGATCACCATTAACCATAGAAGATTCCCTCGACTTTAAAGACCAAACAGAGGATGACATCATTAACAGTTTCATTTACCAACCAAAAACCGGATCCAATTTACAATGTCACATGATCAAAGCAGCATTTGATCATGAAGAAGAAGAAGATCCCCTAAAATAAATTCAAGATCAATCAATACCTACCACTTCTATTTACAATAGAAAAACTATAGAAATTGAGCCAGGAAAAACTCTGAACATTAACAAAAATCTAACTGTTGAACAAGAAGAGAAGATGGTCCAACTATTGAAAAAATATAAGGGAGCTTTTGCATGGGATTACCCAGACATAAAAGGAATTGATACCCAGTTATTTACACACCACATTTATACAGAAAAAGATGATAGACCCATTTTCCAACCCCAATGAAGATTAAACCCTCATCTTAAGGATATTGTGAAAGCTGAACTACAAAAACTTTTGGATGTAAACTTTATTTATCCAATATCTAATGGCAAGTGGGTCTCTCCACTAGTAGTGGTGCCAAAGAAGAATGGAAAGTGGAGGACATGTGTAGACTACAGAGAACTAAACAAAGCAACCTAGAAAGACCACTTTCCCCTTCCTTTCATTGATCAGGTATTAGATACATTAGTAGGAAAGAAATTATTTTCTTTACTAGATGGCTTCAGTGGATACAACAGATTCAGATTGCCCCTGAAGACCAAGATAAGACTACTTTTATCTGTCCTTGGGGAACATTTGCTTACAAAGTTTTACCCTTTGTTCTATGCAATGCCCCTGCCACATTTCAAAGGGCCATTCTTAGCATCTTTTCAGATTTAATAAATGAAGGGCTCGAAGTATATATGGATAATTTCACACCTTATGGAGATGATTTTGAGCCAGCATTAGAAACATTGGAAAAGGTGTTGCAAAGGTGTATTGCCACCAGGCTCTGCTTAATCCATGAGAAGTGTCACATGATGATGATCGAGGGACTCATATTAGGTCATTATATCTCAACAGCTGGAATACAGGTAGATCCAGCTAAAATTCAGATAATTTTGTTAATACCTACTCCTACCACACAAACAGAGGTACCTAGCTTTCTAGGATTTTCTGGTTATTATAGAAGATTCATAGAGCATTATTGTCAAATAGCTGCACCTCTATACGCACTAACAGGGAATGTTTATTTTATTTGGACAGATAAATGTGACCATGCTTTTGAGGATCTGAAAAAGCTTGTATCAACAGCTCCAGTGCTAAGAGGCCCAAATTGGGATTTGCCATTCCAGATTTCATCTGATGCCTCAGACACAGCTATCAAAGCAGTCCTTGGGTAGGAAGAAGATAAAAAACCATATGCAATTTCTTATATTAGCAATAATCTATCTCCTACTGAATTAAACTATATTGTGACTGAGAAATAATTTTTAGCTGTAATACATGCTATAAATAAATTTAGACATTATATAACTGGGTATCCTATAGTTTTATATACAGATCACTCTGCCATAAAAATTTTAGCAGATAAACCTGTTACAAATGGTAGAGTAACAAGATGGTTGATTCTATTGTAGGAATTTGACATCACAATAAAGTACTGACGTGGAAAAGAGAACCCTATAGTTGATTTTCTCTCACGAATGCCAAAACCAATGGATGCAGCAGCAGTTGAAGATCAGTTTCCAGATGAACATTTGTTTGTTGTTACTTCCAGAACCCCATGGTATGCTAATATTGCAAATTATTTAGTAGTAGGTAAATTACCTAAGCATCTAATGCCCAATGAACAAAAATAGATAGTACAGTGCAATACCCAATTCTCTTGGATTGGGGGCTACCTATTTCATATAGGAGTAGATATGCACATCAAAAGATGTGTCCGAGAAGACAAAATATTTGACATCCTGAAAGCATGCCATGATGGGCCATGTGGCGGAAATTTCACAGATCGCAGGACTGGTCACAAGGTTTTACAAGCAAGCTATTACTGGCCTACAATTTTTAAATATGCTAAAAATTTTGTACAAGCCTGTGATAGTTGTCAAAGGGCAGGACGCCCTGGATAATCCAATGAAATGCCTTTGAATCCATAGTTAGTAATCGAGCCATTTGAGCACTGGGTGCTTGATTTTGTTGGTCCTATTAACCCACCATCAAATCAGAAAACATACATACTAGTTGCAATAGAGTATGTTACTAAATGGGTTGAAGCAGAGGCACTTCCAAGAGCTACAGAGGACTCTGTAATACAATTCCTTTTCCAAATATTTGTGCGATATGGCCTCACAAGGGATATAATTACAGATGGAGGATCGCAATTTGTAGGTAATAAAATCGCTGCAACATTAAAAAATTACCACATTCAGCACAAAATTACAACCCCATACCACCCACAGGCAAATGGCCAAGTAGAGAGCACGAATAAGGTGATAGAAGCAATACTTACAAAAATAGTTGCATCACACAGACGTGACTGGGCTTCAAGATTGTCGGAAGCCTTGTGGGAATACCGAACAACATGGAGAAATACCACTGGGTATTCACCATATCAATTAATATTTGGAAAAGAACCCATCTTTCCAATAGAATTTGAAATTCAAACATTAAGAACATCCCAGGAGGTGGGTTTGAATTTAAATGAGGCCTAGGTCAGCAGATTACAGCAAATCAACGAGTTATATGAAATTAGGCTCTCCGCCCTCCAACACACTGCATTAATTCAACAACAGAGAGAAAAATGGCACGATGCCCTTATTAAAAAGAAAATCTTCCACGAAGGAGATTGGGCACTCCTATATGACTCCAGACATGATGGCTTGGACCTTATGAGATACAGAAAGTGCATGACAATGAAACCATTACTTTAACTACCATTGATGGATCTGGACTTCTTTCAAAGCAAACGGTCATCGAGTACAACTTTACCACAAACCGCTTAATCGGGAATCCTTTTACCAGCAATTACGGGGAGATTCTACTATGCAGATTCTTGCTGAGGAAGATGACTCCTCCTCAGCATTCATTCACTGAACAATTCCTTTATTTCTGAAATTTGTACATAAGCTTTTCTTTTAATTTTGCTTGTATGAACTGTTTTTTGTACAGATTTTATTTTTCGTGTTATTCTTCTTAAGGAATAGCTGTTGTTCCACTTAAGGAACAACAGCCATTCCTCTTAACAAGGAACAACAATCTTGTGTGCCTTTATATTTTGTGCTGATCCTCTTAAGGAACAACTGTTTTTCCTCTTAAGGAACAACAGTCGTTCATCTTAGGGAATAACACGTCTACGTGCTCATCTTTTTTCTGTTCCTTTTTAAAAGGAACGGCATTTCTGCCGATTGTTTTTATTGTTCCTTTTTAAAAGGAACAACATTTCCGCCAATTGTTTTTGTTGTTCCTTTTAAAAAGGAACAACATTTTCACTAATTGTTTTTGTTGTTCCTTTTAAAAGGAACAACATTTCCGCTAATTGTTTTTGTTGTTCCTTTTAAAAGGAACAAAATTTCCGCCGATTGTCTTTGTTGTTCCCTTTAAAAGGAACAACCCCTTCACCATTATTTTTCACTTTCTGCTGTTCCTTCTAAGGAACAGCAGTTTCGATTTGGAGTGTTTTTTTTAAGTTGTTCCACCAAAGGATCAACATTTCTTGTTTGTTTTATCTGTTGTTCCACTTAAGGAACAGTTGCTATTCCTCTTAAAGGAACAACAGCTTGTGTGTTTTTATCTTTTTGTTGTTCCTCCTAAAGGAATCACAGTTTTGCATACAGATGTTCTTTTTGCTGTCCCTCTTAAGGAACAGCAGCTGTTCCATCTAAGGAACAACACTTTTTGAGTGCATTTTTCTTTTTTTTAGAACAAAATTTTGAGAATTTTTGTGAATTCTTCATGATCCTTTTAAGGAAAATATACAAATTTATGCAAGGACACAAAAATTAGAGGTTACTGGAATCAGCATATCAAGGAGAAATTGTAATCTTTAAAGAAATTGCTATGTATTGATAAGAAAAAAAGGAAAGGACACAACTATATATATCACTTTGATGTCTTTATTTTCACTAAAACTAATTTGATTGATTATTTTATCATGTTGGTTCTTCCCTAATCCTCATAATTCTCTTTGAATTTTATTATTGAATAATAATAAGGGAATATTTTCCTCTATTGAGATGTTTAGACTTCTTCCACCATCCCTACTCTTAAGGAGTGTTGAGCCATCCTTTATACATAAATAGGCAAGTGCTATATAAAAGAAAAAGAAAATAAAAATATATATCTATATGATTACTAACAATTCTATGATATGTCAGATGGAGGATAGGGGGTCCAATCAAGAGCCAGCCTACCATGATCATAAGGAAGCAGTGAAGTGGCATTCCCATTATGGCTACCACACCAGGGATATGATCCAATGGGCAACTCAAAAAAATAAAAAATTCTTGGAATAGGAGGTCTCATCACAAGCTGGCCTGCCCACCTTTCACTCCTTCCTAGTGAATGGCATTGTGATTCATTTGGTTCCCAAGCTAGCACAATGGCCTCCATCATGACGTCACAAAGAACTTTCTTAGGCATATATAAAGGATTATGGTTCCAAAGGTGAAAAAGCAACTTTTTCAAGGTTATAGACACTTATTTGTAACAGAGCTCTGCTGATGGTATTGGAGTCATATTTTTCACAAATCAATAGCAATTATAAGCCATTTTCTTATATCTTTATCTTAATTTCAAATGAGATTATGCTCCTAAACCCCTTTTTTGAACCTCTTATACATGAAATATTGTTTATAAATCAGTCATAATGGTTTAAGTGGATAATGACCGCATAAGCACTTTTATTTATGTCAGTTTTCCTTTTCCCTATTTGCAAATCATTACATAGCATTTCCATATCTATTCACGATTTCATAATATGCCTCGATTTCAGTAATTTGATAATTTTTTGATCATGTCATGAATATGTACGACTACTGTCCAGTACCCTGCTCCTCCATTTTCCAGTCGAGGGTGACCTATCATATTTCAGGGGGGCGCAGGTGACTTCCAAAATACACCTGCATATGGGTCAATTCCCTATTTTCATCAGATATCAGAAATATAAAGTTTAATGGTATTTTCCGATATGCACGGGGTATTGTTCCATTTCCATTTCTATGTATTATTGTGAAACATTAACAGTGTGCAGGGCTTAGACGAAATGGGAGGGCAAGCAGTATGTAGTGAACCTCAAGTACTAATATTTTATGATGCTGCACGAGAAATTTTGGAGAGAGTAGGGTGGATTACCTACCTTACACGACTGCAGTAGCCCCATGAAACTATGGCCATCAAATTTTTGTAGAACTTGTAGGAGGACAATTCCATAGTAAGAGGAAGGAAAATAACAGTGAAAGATGCAGTAATTACTAAGGTGTCCAGTCTACCAGTAGTTGGACCCGTATGAACCCATAAAAAATTGAGACTTCAAGAGGCCATGAACATCTTTCGGGACGAAGGACAAACCCTGACTGTCAAATGAAAAGGAGTCCAGCCGGAAACGCTGGGGGAACCATGGGTAGAATTGGATAGAGTAGTGCAAAGCTACATTACATGCGATGGAATAAAATATGTGGTAAGACCATGCCACCTCAAATTATTAGTAGTACTAAAACAGAAATGTGCTATGAATTTGCCTGCATATTTAAATTTTTTACTGCACGACGCTACTTGGAGCATAAGGAAATCCCATCATACAAGGATGGTAGTAAGCCACCATTTTTTAATTCGATTAACAGTTAGTTACAGTCTTGCTGAGCAGCAGACTAATTGAGAAGAATTGTTATTTTTGATAGACGGGGGAACAACCTTACCTGCCCCGAAATGAAAAAGAATCACCAGCATAGCAAACAGACCTCTAAAACGCAAATTGTCCTCCAGATTAAGAAGAAGTAGGGGAATGTTGGGAAACCTATAGAGTAGCAGCAACCAACCATTAGAATTACCTAGTTTTGGAGATGAGAAACCCCCGCAACTGGAAGGAGGAGAAAATCAGGAAGAGGAAGAAACTAACCGAACCAGTGAAGAAGAAAGAGAGGAAGAAGAACCTCTCGTAACCTCCAGCGCAAGTCCACCACAGATTCCATTGCAGGAGGACAAATTGGCCCAAATTTTGGCCAATATGTGTGAGCATATGAAACCCCAGAGTCCGCTCATCCTCAATATTGAGGCAGAGAAATCACAGGAACATTTTGTCCATAGTAAGGATACATCAAAGGAAATGCATAACGAGGAGGAGGCAGAAGCAGAAGCCCCTCAAGAAATAGCATATCAAACTAGGGTTTCCTCCCCTTAGGAACCTAGTCAGGATAACGTGAACACTGAAGAAGTGTTCCAAACAGAGAATGTGGAAACAAGCCAGGACAAGGGCACAGTCCCTGAAGAACAAAACCCAGCTGAGTAGCCAAGTCTAGAAAAGGAAACAGTTGTTCCTCCCAAGAAAAAGAAGAAGAAGACAAATGAAATTAAGCGGCTGCGGAAGGAACAGCAAAAGCTACTAAAATTAGTAAAACAACTCAGACAAAAGATAGGGGTTTTGAAAAGGGGGAAAATCTCTAAAATAACCTCAAAAACAGGGGATGCAGCCATCCAAACGGAACCCCATAATACAAGGACCATGGAGACTCAAACCGAGCCCATATTCATTCAGGATAGCAAGGAATAGCAGGTAGTTGTTACAGATGCAGTTGCCAAAATTGAAAATGTACAAGTCTGTAATAAAGATGTTCAGACCGAGGCACTGTCCTCTAGCAGTATGGCCAACCAAAAATTTTACAATAAAGAGACTTTTCCTAGGAAGAAATACCAAGAGTTATAGCAGAAATTAAGGGACATCAATGCATCAAAGGCAGAAGCCTTTGATAAATGTCGGAAGGCAGAAGAAAAAGTTGAAGAGGTAAGGAATAGACTACAAACAGTCAGGAATCAAATGGATACTCTCTGTTCTCTATATACAGATGTTCTAGCATGTAAGTCCCTTGCCAAAAATTATGCTTTGTTTTTGTTAGAAAGATATTTGCAGTTAAAAATTAAAGCTGTTAAGGTAGGAAAACCTATAGAATTAAAAACTGTAGATGATTTTATAAATTGCTGCAAACTCTATGGAGTAAAAGTTCAGCGCCTACTCTGTGAATCTTATTTGCGCAATTTTATATTGGAAGAGGAAACGGAGATAAATCTCAGTCCTTTTGTGGGTGATGTCGAATATCAAGCATTCATTTCATTTGTTGTTAACCATTTAAAATGGCTCAAGGCCTATAACACTTTTTAGAGACAAGAAAATGGGTTAGACCTTTGGGTTAGGGGTGGACCGAGACACCCATTACAATTATGGGCTACGCAGAAAAGCTTAATGACAAAGGAGGGTGTGATCCCGACATTGGGACCCATCCACAAAGCAATCCTCCTGGATAGGGTAGAATATTTTTTGTCCATCAGAGACCAGGCCATAGTAGCAGCTAAACTCTGATGGAAGATTTCCAATTGGAATATTCAAGACAGAGAGCCATTCAATTATTTAATTTTGAGTTAGCTGTCGACCGCCTGGTTATCTATAGTAACCTCATCTTGAGGGAAGGCCCGTATTGGTTAGGTTTTATATTTCGAAGCCCTATTATCTAGTATCCTACAGTAGACTATAAGGCCAAATATGAATTACCTGAAGGGCAGACAGGGCATATTTTTGAAGTTTTAACTGCAAATCATGGTTTTAGACCACCTAATGAAAAACCCTCTCCAGCCTATTCTATAACTGCTTTACATGTAAAATATGGTTTTCATGAGGACATGAAAAAGGGTAAGCAAGGGGGTGTGTTGAGCATTCCAAAAGGTATGAATTTTCCATGTATTTCTTTATCTTTTTCCTTTAATCATAACTCCTTTATATTCTAGAATGGTAATATATTGAAGAATTATAATAGAATTAAGGAGATTAGTGATTGTTGCAAATTGATTAAAGATTATATTTTCTTATATGTAGAAAATAGATGAAGTGGGAAGCCACCATTTGGGAGGAAAAAACAAAGCAAAAATAACTGTTGTCCCTTCAACAAAAGGCCATATCCAGACAAGAAGGTCAAGATCAGAGCGCACAGTCAAAGAAATGAAAGGAACAGTGTGGCATCAGCACAAGAAGACAAAATGATAATTGAAGATAGAAGATATAGCGAATCCCTCAGGATCTCTCGATCCAGAGGGATCGTTGCTCAAAGCGTATCTGTATTTCTTGTTTCGTCCGCTAGCTGTTATAAAAGGACAACACTTGTAGAAATCAAGGATGTATTATGATTATTCATATTTCTTGTTTTATTTTCACGATTGCTCATCGACTCTCGTTGGTTAAAACAGAGTGTGATCACTTGTAAACTCTGTTACATATGATTAATATATAATCCAGTTGCCATTCCATTATTTGATACTGGAGTAGTTCAGCAGTGCTTCACTAGCGGCTAAGGGCCCGGCCCTGGTGGATCCACTTGATATCTGTACCATTACTTTCCAATTCCAGTCGTGTGATGGTTTGCTTTAGTTCTCATTTCCTTTAGTCGCATTGCTTCACAGTTTCCATGTTTTATAGCTTACTGTTTCAATGTTTTATGAAATCGGTTTGTTGCATCAGTTGTGAGTGAATTGTGTTGCTATTCCTTTCCAAAATAACAAGATTATTTATTGCTCTGTAACTTGTATTGTTATGCTTCTCAGATATAAAGCTTCACTGTTCAAAATTTGTTGTTCATTTCCATTAAATAGCTTTGTTGTTCATTTCTGATAACTAGCTTTACTGTTTATTCCTTTCCTGTAAGTATTTGGTTTGCTTTAGAATGTTATTGCAAAGAGTGTGTTTATTCTATTTCCATTAGCAGCATTATTGATTTAACTCAATTACCATTTCCAATTACTTGCTTTATTGTGGAGTGTAAGATCATCAACTGTAAAGGACATTGGCTATTACTGTCTAAGTTCTCAGATTGAGGATCTTGTTTATGCTTGATTTCATTTACATCAGTTGACAGAGGAAAGAATTATTACTACTGCATCCTTGACTGATGATTTCCGAGTGAATGATTGGATTTTAGAGCTTTAAGTTTCATGTCATTGCAATTAGATTTCATTTTCAAGCATCTGTTTACTCTTGTATTTGAAACATTGTACTGCAAATTGGAGAGCATTACTCTTAGATTAAATTGCCACCTCAGACTGAGTACACTCTTGAGATAAAAATTCATACCTGGATTGATAATTAATGTAGGATAAATAGGAGTTAAAAAGACACCTTTTATACCTCAATAGGTAGATAGAGGGAAATCTACTTGTCCATTGGGCTATGGAGTCTAAGTCAAGCTAACAGAACTAGGATCAAGGCCTAAGAGGTCTAATGTCTGCAGGGCAAGATAGATAACCCTTGGAGATCTTGGGAAAATTGGTTTTTGAGATGGTATGATCAGGATAAAGGGCACTTAAGAATCCTTAAATCCGGAAAATGGAAGTAGAAGATAGAGGTCAAATGGGAGAGGGAGCAATTAAGGGTTCCCTACACCGGAAATCAAAAGAAAACAAAGAAATGATAACTAGTTAAAAACATGGTGCTATTAACATGTCCTGTAGTAATACTCCTAGTTATACATTCATATTTAGAATTAAAACAAATATGTATGCATGTAACAAAACAAGATAACAATGACAAGTTTTAAAGAGTACTTCACTCCAGATAGCTTATCATGGGGATCCTGAAGTATGATGCCAAATAGGTGATCCAGTCTGCTACTCAAAATCAAAATCGAAAGCCTTCATGTCAAAAAAATATCTATAGTAATCTCCAACAAATTTATTCCACCAAAATACTTCAAAGACTGAAGTATTTATACAAATTCTAAACTAGAATATCTTGAAAAAATATCAAGATTGGTTTACAAATATCTCCAACTGTTTTACATAAATAGAACTTAAGTATAGAACACTAAAAAATAATGCATCTATTTGGCACTATTTTTTATGGATAGGTGATGAAAAAGTGGAGAATTGGAATTTTATCTCAACTCTTAGTTGATGATGAGGCATCCAAGTCCCTAACTATCTCCTTTCTTTGTGCATTCTGCTCCAGCAATTCTGCAAACGTGGGGTCCAATGATACCTTTTTATTTCTCAATCTGAAATATATATGTAAAAAGTGAAAAATGTTATCGTAGATAAATATGTTTTGAGATAAACCTCTCTCATGTCCCTAAAATTATGCTCAAGTTGTTCACAAGAGGCTCTTCAAAAAGATGTGTAAAATAGAGTTTTCCACTGTCTGAAAAATAGGTTTTAAAGATGTGCATGCATCTCTCATTCTGTAATACCTCTGCAAAAATTGAGATAGATTGTTGTAGATGGATCACTTAGGAACAAAAACCTCCTTCAGTTTTGTAAGATGTATTTCTGATTGGCCATAATATTATTTGCAAACTGATGACTTAATAGGAATTGTTTCAAAAACGTGCTTTCAAATATTATTTAATATTTCCAAACAAAAATGGCTGTTAGAAAAGTGAGAGAGGTATTTGTAGATGGACATCTTAGGAACATAAACCTCCTTCATTGTTTCGAAATTCATCTTGGATTCGTCACAATAGTTTCTACAAAATAATGACTTAAACAAGAAATTTCTGCAAAAATGTCCCTTCTTGCTCTGTTTTCATCTTTTAACCTTAATATTCTTTTAATTGTTTTTACTTTCACTTTGGATAAACTTTATTGTTGCTGAAAGTATTTTAATCTTTATTTACCATTTACTGCCTCTGTATTTACTTTTACTATTTACTTTGACTGCTCTGTAACTTTGTTTTAACTTTCATTCTGACTTTCATTTGATACACTTTAACTCTGATGCTCTTTGACTGATTATGTTTTCATTGTTATTGTGAATTCTTACTTTACTTTGAACTTTAACCTTTACTTTGATTTCTTCCTTTTAATCTCTCTCTGACTTGATTTTATTTTATTTTTGTATACAAAATGTTTGTTGAATGATGCTTTTGAATTAAAATCTGAGAATTTGGAGAAAACAATTTTGTTAACTAGTATTGAAACTGTTGGCCCAATTTCATATTCTGAGAATAACCTACAAAAATCAAACAATTTTTTAATGAAACCCTGGCTGCAGGGAGGTGATAATGGCCTTAAGTGGTCACAGTACTGGATTTGATTTTGGCACTTCAAAACCTTCAGGATTGCTAGAACTCTGCTTTTTAGGCATCTTGGTCTACTTCTGCAAGTTTAAACAGTTTGAAGAGGCAATTTTACTATAACAGAGGCTTAATTGGGAAAATTTGGCAAAATAGAGTCTCTTTTTGGGTTTTTTGGCCAATTAGGTTTATCAAATAAGTTCTGAGGCTTTAAAACTAGTCTAAAACAGAAAACAGGGGTTTTCTGAGTTTCTTGACTGAGAAATGGGGCTAAACTCTGTTAAAAAGGATTACAGTGGGTTTAGGATAACTGAAAAGGTTTTTTGGACTTTTAGAACTTGAAATGGATCATTAAGCTGTGAGAAATTTGATAAATTTCCTCGAAATAGTGCGTACCAGACAAATAGGGTTTCTGGGAAGAATTTGCCAAAGTTTGGCCTGTTTTTGAGACTTTTTAGCAGTTTATTTTAATAGATTTCTTGAACTCTGAGAGTTTTTGTTCTTTTTAAGGCTTTAAAATAGATTGCAGGTATCAATTGGAGAAAAATACCTGTTTGTATTGCAGGTATCAGCTTTAAAGGGTTTATTAAGTTTCTGGTCGATTTGATAAATTTAGCGGCTTATCTGGAGTTAGGCATAGCTCCTCAGCATTCTTTACGGGTGTGTCTTGGGAGATTTTGAAGGTTCTGGGTGTTAAAATGGCAACCATGGGATTTAGCAGGGTTTTAACTGTGGAGAGAAGGCAATACAGTGGTTGGGTGCACAAGAATGGTGAATAAATGTATTTTTCAAAGGTTTTATTGATATATTGATCGCGTTTAAACTAGCATTCAATGTAGGTCTTTTCAAGTAGGAGGCAGTTTCGGATTACAAAAGGCTTTGAAAACCGGTGGTTATCGTGCGATAATTGGGTGGTAAATGGTTTCAAGTCCAATTCACACGATCCAATAATGATCAACCACGTGGAGGAGAGAGGAAATACAAAACTGCATATTTTGCGTGACTTCGGAGTTTGGGCGATCGTGCATCTATTTTGCGCGATATTAAACATCGACTGTCAGATCTAAGGGTTTAATGCGAACGGCTAAGATCATGTCGGGAGTTGCTTTGAAATGGAAAGGTGGGATCGAGCTATTTGCATAGGTGGCAATGGTTTAATTTTATGAAATAAATGTTTTAAACTATGTTTAAACCATAGTTTATATAGCGGCGGGGATAGGTATAAAACATATATGACATGTTTTAATAATGGTATAGGTGGGGATTGAAATTTGTATTTAAAACCTTTTGTGAAATGTTTTTTTTTTTAATAAAACATAAGCGGGTGGGTTAATATATATTATATAGTGTTTTAAACCTTTTTGGTTGGTTTAAATACTATAGGGGCGAAATACATGAATAATGATAGTTTTTAGACCAAAGGGCTTCAAAATTTGGGTTTTTTATTTGCACACATGGGATAATAAACTTTGGTCAAAGCTTTATAATAGTGGGTTTTTAGGGGTATTTAAATATAAGGAATTAATAAGTATGGGAGGGTATTTCTTAGGGATTTAATAAAAATATGTTAAAGGTTAATATGAAAGGGTAGTGTAATAAAAACAAAATACATATTATCTCTAAGTATAGTATAAAATCAAGCATTGCTTATCTTTATTTTTCTTTTACTAATACTTAGGATAAATGTAATTTTGTGGGTTTTTATGAATGCTTATGAAGGGATGAAGTTAATTATTTTAGGGTTTTCAATTTTACTAAGTAAGAATGTGTCTTTACTTAGGAAAAAGGGGTTTTGATGTATGAATGAAGGGTAAATGTTGATGAATGAGGGTTTAAGGTAGGAATTCAATATTTTTAACTAGCCAGTCATCAAGCCTTGGGTTCGGTCCCAACAAAAGTCAGAGAAATTCTTTGAGCCTGTTTGACCGATAGCTTAGAATAATGAATACTTATAGGGGAAGGGAAATTAATGATTTTTCCCAATGATGTTTTATTTACATGATTGCTCCACTGCTTGCTATCTACCCAAATTTATTTCTAACATTTTTTCTTCATTTTGTCGGTGTATTTAGGCTTGCAATGTTAAAACATTTTATTTCAAAGCATAAAACTATCTAGCGCTACCTTATTTCATCAGAGGGCTCAGATTAAACTGTTGAGCTCCTCATTATTCTCTACTTATCTACTTATCTGTCAAGTTTAAACAATTTGACGGATCTTTATTCTCTATCTAACAACATAAAATTTAAAGAATGAGAGGTCAAGTTTAAGCTGTTTGACCCTCATGGATTGTGGCATTTAGGACAAGCTGCACACAATATTATTGGTAAAAAGTAAACTAAAGTAGTGGTATTTAAACTTGCAACACTTTCATGATCTATTTTTGATGGGGTTCATATTTAATATTCTTTTGATCTTTGTTTCTTTTTGTCCTTTGATTGTTCTTTTAGGACTTTTTTCCCTCTTTTCATTTTTTATTATTTCTTATTTTTCAAAATATGGGAAAACAACTTGCAGAAAGCAAGGTATGTACATATTTACAAGACTTATCAAATTCAATTCAAAATTTTATGAACCCTATTATTATAGGACCCTAACAGTGGCTCCACATGGGGATGACATTTCCTGGTGAAATATCAAGAACTTCGTTGACTAGTAGCCTAATCCTTTGAGCCAATCCCAAACATGCATTTTCTTTGTTATAAAATATCTTTGACTGAAACTCTTGGACTAAATTTACACCCTTTTCTGCAAACTAAAATCTGATCTGAGACTAATAAAAAAGGTGATGCAACCTTCAAACCAAACTACTAAATCATCAATATCTTAGGGCCTTTTCCTTAGCTGAAAACTGAAAACTAAAATAAGCTAAAATGCTACCTACTTACTCTAATCAGTTGTCCAACTGCTGGTTAGGTAAAATTAAATAGCCAATGTAGCCATTCAAGCATTATGTACTTTAATAGATTTTGTTGCATGTGCTTGTTGATTGTCAAAACTGTAATTCTACAACCTATTAGAAACTTGTCAACAAATGAGAGGATAAGGAAATACTTGATTTCCTTTGTTCACTCTAGAAATTTTTCAAAAGGATATTTTAAAATATATACACTAATGTTTGACTGATCTAAACAACTATACATCTGTTATGGATGGCCTCCATGCCATGAAACTGAAATGTTACTTTCATCTTTATCTCCCTGCAAACTTTGTGATGATATTCCTATTGATTGTAATGTTTTATTGCTGAAACATTTATCATCTTGATTCTGAAACTCATAGTTAGTTAATGGAGAAAGTCTTTGAATTCATTCATTATCCAACATATCTGCTATTGGATCATGAAAAACTTGTGAGGATGGTTGCAATCTATTGGATATGGAAATCCCTTGGAATTCATAAACTGCAACAAGTTGCTCATCATTTTCTTTAATGATGTTATACCACATTTCCTTTAAAAGTTGAAATGATTCAAAACATAGTGGTATGGAACTTTATTTTGTTATTTGATCAGATGTTTCAATGGAATTTGATAACTGCAATTGTGAAACTGAAATATCCTGATCAAGAGTTTCATTATATTATTTGTTGTCCATAAAAATATCTAAAAACTGATGATTATTGATAGCATGGAAGTTGTCTCTAATGAAATGAAATGAAGCAAAACAAAGAGGTAAAGAACCTTCACTTATTTCCAAATTTTGTGCACTTTCTTTCTTACTCTCATAGCTGATTTGCATTAGCTGATTACTGTATTCTGGTTTCTTAAACTGAGTTTCCTCATCCCACAAACTAGCTTCTGATTTCTCTGTAAAATTAGTTTGAGTTTGGAGAGCATAACTATCATCATAATAATCAAAACTTAGGCAAATCATCAAAAGAAGGAATGTCATCAAACATACACATTAGATCAGCAAATTCCTCTTCCACATATTGATTTGTAAATCCATATTCTGATCTATGATAATTGGAAATAGCAGGAAGTTGTTCATGGATATCAACCTCTTCTATTTCTTCAATAAGTGTATCATGGTGATTTTGAACAAAAAAATCATCTTTCATAGTTATCTTTTGTATGATTTTATCTAGTTTGCTTACCAAAAGGCTCAGTTTTACCTCTGCAATGTTGTTCTTCTCTTCTTCTTCTGCTTTCAATTTTTCCTGTCTAATTTGCAGATTAACTTCTACATCAACTGCAATGTTTTACATCTGTACAAGTGTTTCTGGATCTCTTTCTCTTAACTGAAATTCTATTTCTGGACCAAAAGAACTTGGATAATGCAAGAGAGTTGAATCATGAGGAGGTCTAATATTTTCTGGCATTGAATAATAAAATTGATTAAATTTGTCAGAAAATTGTTGTATTGTTTCATTTGGATGTCTTTTTAACTGATTATATTCTTCTATTATCACAAAAATAATGACTTTAATTATCCATCTGTCAAGAAAAAGTTTGGAAAGTTCTTGGAAATTTGAGATGCTTGCATTAGGTATTTTTTTGGACCAACTCTTTATTGTATTTTGCAAAGAAAGAGAAAAAAGTCTAATTTTAACATCATCTTCATCAATCTCAAATAAATCCATATAATTTTCAAAACCTTGAATATGTTTTTGGGCAGTGATGTTATTATTTTCTCCATCAAACTTGGGAAGAAATTTGTAATAGTTATTAGGGAAATCATGGAGTATAGGAGGTAAAATAAGGGACTTATATATATCTGGAACTTTATATGGTATAGGAATATGTACAAGGGTTGTAAGATCAGTCTTGATTATTTGAGGACTCTTAATTGAAAAATGATCATTATTAGATTCAGAAGAAAGCTGCTCAAAGAGATTAAGAGAATTTGTACTTACAATCTTCAAAGGAAAATAATTAAAAACTAATCTAAGATCTTCTATAAAATACAATATACATTGAAAAAATTTCTTAATGAGAAAGAACATAATGTCTTGGATTAAGATCCAAGTTGAAAGCCCGATCTTTCCATATTTTTCTTTCAGGTTCATTCCTCCAGTGGAGTCTTGATTGTGAAATTGATTTGGAGTCACCAGGTGGATGATTTTAACCTTTCTGTGTCTGATCATTTTCCACCATCATAGATCAGATCTAAACCTATAAAATATTTATGAAGAAAATGTTAGTCTTCCCTAGTATGGTCACCATTATGTTATCACTAAGTAATTTCTCCAGGTTCAAGAAAGAAATAGTCCAAGGTAACCAAAAATCTACTTCAAACTCTAGTATCTAGCCTTCCTAGGGTTCATATAGGGCTCTCTCTTTGAGTTTTAACTTTGTTTTAATTTCTGAATATTAGGCTAGCTATGAAATTACAGCTTTGGTTTGGTTTTGTTAGATTTGTTGGGAAATTTTCACTTGTAGGGTAGATAGAGGGAAATCTACTTGTCCATTGGGCTATGGAGTCTAAGTCAAGCTAACAGAACTAGGATCAAGGCCTAAGAGGTCAAATGTCTATAGGGAAAGATAGATAACCCTTGGAGATCTTGGGAAAATTTTTTTTTGAGATGGTATGATCGGGATAAAGGGCACTTAAGAATCCTTAAATTTGGAAAAGGGAAGTAGAAGATAGAGGTCAAGCGGGAGAGGGAGCAATTAAGGGTTCCCTACACCGGAAATTAGAAGAAAACAAAGAAATGGTAACTAGTTAAAAACAAGGTGATATTAACATGTCCTTTAGTAATACTCCTAGTTATACATTCATATTTAGAACTAAAACACAGATGTATGCATGTAAAAAAAGAAGATAACAATGAAAAGTTTTAGAGAGTACTTCACTCCATATATCTTATCACGGGGATCCTAAAGTATGATGCCAAATAGGTGATCTAGTCTGCTACTCAAAATTAAAATCCAAAGCCTTCAAGTCAACAAAATATCTATAGTAATCTCCAGCAATTTTATTCCACCAAAATACTTCAAAGAGTGAAGTATTTATACAAATTCTAAACTAGAATATCTTGAAAAAATATCAAGATTGGTTTACAAATATCTCCAACTGTTTTACATAAATAGAACTTAAGTAAAGGACACTCAAAACTAATGCACCTATTTGGCACTATTTTTTATGGATAGGTGATGACAAATAGTGTTTTTTGGGGCATATCAGTAGTCTGTGTGGAGCCAACAAATATAACATCATCTTGAATTGTTCCTTCTTGAGGAAGATTTAATGAATCCATAGGAAACTTAGCTATCCTTGCATCTATGTATTAGGTGAATTGAATCATCGCCTATGGAGTCAAATGTTATGCTGCTTGTCTCGTAATGATAGCATAGGTAGAATATTTTTCAAATAGGTCATCAAACTTTTTTGGTTCATGAGAACACTGTGTGATTCTTGATTGTGCAGTAACCAATTTTATAATTTAATGAGGATCATACTGTCTATTGGGAACACTAGGGAAGTTGAATTCTAGGATAGAATAAATTTCAATACAAGCATGGTTGAATTTATCCAAAGCATATATACCACATTGAAGAGGAAAAGCATGCCACATTTTATTTTTGGATTCCTTTAAGATTTTTGAAATATCATTCCCTACGGTTTGGTATGCTATTTCTTGGGCAATAATTTTTTCAAGGAAATATAGAGGCAAGACATGGGGGTTTGCAAGACTATGAAAGACTCAAAAATAGGTAAATAACTCGTCACCAAACCAGTTTCCAACTAGGAGAAAGTCAATTTCTGCTTCTGGGAAAACCCTAGGAGTTCTCTTATAAAAAACAATTTGGTAAATGAGCAACATTACACCAAGGCAGATTTTATAAAAATTAGGTTGATACTTTGAGTCCCGAAGAATATTGTGATATATTTGGATAGGGTTCGGGTCTTCTAAGGTCCCCTTCCACCCCATAGAGGTTAAAACCATGGTAAAATATAGGGCATCCATTACGTAGGCACTCATGTAAAAGGGAGGGATTATATTTTATGAAACCTTACGTTTACTCCTAAAATTTAGGATATGAGTAGCTAGGCTATCAGAAATTATATCTCCCCAATCCAAAATATGAACTTTTAAAGCAACATCAATCAGTGGTGATCGTTGATCATAAACTTTTTGTGTATTAGGATAAGCATAGAGTATACATATCATAACAGATATTTGGAAATAGGGACCAACAAGAGAGTCAACTGGATACATACAATTTTCCTCTCGCTTATGATTGTTAGGATCTCTTCTCCATGCCCTAATAGGTTCTGATTCATGTTCATATTCACTCATGAATTTATCCACAACTTGTTTGTTATATTTGTGTTGAGGTTGTGGAAAATGGTACATTGCGCTCAAATTGCTGCTGGTTAATGATGCAATGAATTTATTTTTTTGTGTCATGAATTTCCTTTCTATAATTTTCACATTGCCAATGACCCACCGAATCATATATGTATAAGAAAGGATTTTTGGCCGAGCCGTAATCCTATGCAAGAATGAATTGGCTACATCATAGCAAGTAGTATTAGAGACTAGGGTAGAATCATCAGATGTGATTATTATTTATGCTTCCCTAGGTCCTGCATTCTAAAATAGTGTGTGTGTGTGTGTGTGTGTGTGTGTGTCTATATATATATATATATATATATATATATAGATATATATATATATATATATATATATATATATATATATATATATATATATATATTCCCAAGAGGCACTTCCAATGTCTAAAGAACAAACTGTGTCGGAAAATAATCCCGACATATCGATTTTTTCAGTTGGAGGAGCAGAATATTGTTGTTGCACAACATGTTTCTTCTTTTCTTTTGCTCGTTTAGACATTTATTTTGAATTACGCTTGTTGAGACAAGATTGTAATGAAAAACACAGGTCTAAGGAATTAATTCTTCAGATGAAAGACTTAGTGAAAATAACTAATTTCAAACAATTAATCTTCCGCTTTTAAGAGAAAATTATGATAGAATCGAGTTGTAATGAATAATGATGATTATAATCCCAAAAACCATGCATTCATCACTTTTGAATATTAAATTCCAAAATGTGAATTCAGGTGGGTTTTCCCCACATCAGCATATAGGGAAAAATATATCGAAGAAATAAATTGGAGGTGCATTACAAAGTTATGATATTCGTAACATTTCGATAAATCATTTTGAAAAAGTAATGAATATAAGCAGAGGCGGGAAATGACATCAAGATTTCAATATCAATGATGGCATATCGGAGATTTAAGGAGCAAGCTCCCGATACGAAAATACCAATAATGGATGTAAATGGGAATATCAAAGGGGACACGTATCGACAATAAATGGATATCAGAGCTGGGTGGCGTCAACGATATTGAGATATCAAAACTGTGAGGTATCATAAGTGGCACACTTAAAAAATTACAATATTTTGAAAGGTCGATATGCCAAGTGGCAGCTGTGGGGGCGACGACTCTTTAATATTTGATTAAAAAGGGAGTGCATGACTTATCATTTTAGAAAAAATCCCTTTATAATGAATAAATTAATCATCGAGGAAGCTTTATTAGGGAATGGCTCTATCGTAACTTTATTAAAAGGAAAGTTACAATATAATGAAAATCCGATGAAAACCATTAGATAGTGCATCGATCTTATGAAAAGAGGGTCATATCAGGAATTTAATTTATCATAACATTATAAGGGTTGGGCCTCCGATACTTGGGTTTCGATTAGAGAAAAAAAACTTTCAAGACTAAGAGATTTTATAACAAAATAAAAGATGTCCCATCTTCATTGAAAACTAAAGAGTTTAATTGAAATGAAATAAGGGTCCCCATTATTTATTATATAACTAAAATAATAATAAATGGGGGGTTTTTGAATACTACAACAGTTGGCGACATATTGGGCAGAACAATTATCTTTATAAAAGTAAATGAAATTTTAACAACTAAGGAAAAAGACTTAGAAAGATTTAAATATTTGAAATTTAGACTGATTAATATTACTATTAATAAAAAAAACTCATTATTTTTGTAAATTTTCACTTGTTATTGATGAAAATATTCATTATCTTTGTCATTCATCTAATCAGTTCTAAATATATAATAGAGAACTCTAGAAGCTTAGCATTAAGATAGACTTATTTGTTAATGGTAGAGCCACTACTGCCAACAAGCATCCATAGCCTCGAAAAGGTTACTATTTAACCAAATAATACTAGTATAGTAATATTTTAGAGGTATTAATTTTTTTTTTTTTACATTTTTTCTTTTAGCTGTTTGAAAGCCATTATTGTGTTTTTTTGGCCAGATAACGACAATTCCATTCACAGGTTATAATGAAATTGAAAAATTCGGCTCGTGATGAGACCTCTTATCTTACAGTTATGCAACCATAAGGAATTATCCTGGCTTGGTGACCTATTGGAACGGGGTCTCCTAACAAGCTACGAAACCGGTCCATTTTGGTTATTTTTGTTATATTTAGTATAGCGCAGGGGTTTTGGGGTGGGTCAAAGCCCCGAAAAGCATTGTAAAGGGAAAACTAGGGGTCCAAAAACCATAGGTTGCGGACCATAGGAATGTTAAAGCTAGATTGTTATAAATAGAGAGGCCTTTCAGATTGTAAGAGGTAGGATTTGATGAGCTATTGATGCAATTTGTTGTGTAAGTGATCTGTTTGGGATTTTGGAGAATGGAATACTATTGGCTATGTGCGCGGAGATGCTAATCTAGCTGTGTGTGGACCTTGCTGCTGTGTGCGCAGGTTGGGAAAGGAATTGTAAGGGTAATGAATGAATGAATGAATATGAAAGATTATTGGATCTGAATCTGTGAGTACTATTGAATGGATTGATGATAATTACTGTGTTACGAATTTCTCTATCTTTGCACTGTAAAGGTCTATATATCGAATGATTGGATCTATTCTACTCTAATTATATCATGCTGCGAAATTCTATGTATTGAAGTAAATCTAGATCTATTTTGTTCAGGTTATGTAATGTTGTGTTGATGTTATGAAAAGCATATAATTGTAGATCTAGTGCACGTGGATTCAATTAGATACTTATTTAACCCTGCACAGAGACACGGTGACTTGAACAAAATGCAGCCCTGTTGCCTTACCCTTCCTTTCTCAGGGTGCGGAAACCTGGTTCCAGCACCCACCCATACTAGTTCGGGTGAGACTGTGACCTGTATAAGAAGGTCACTGCCGAAAGGGCCAGTAGTGTAGGGGTTTGTTGGCAAACCTTGCACACCGAACCTGGGTGAGGACCCCTCAAGCCAACAAATGGTTTCGTTGTCGGGACCGGAAGAGATTTGAGAACGGGATCGGGTAGTGGCGTTAGAGATCTAGCGTAGGGCTGAATGAGCCAAGGTACAACGTGGAATAGCAAGGACTATTGGGACAAGCGAGAGGAAGATCACCCTGCCTATAGTCCGTCAAGACCTGCACAAAATTCATCAACCACCCCGACGCTAGGGCCTCAGGAAGATAAACCGAAGGAGCCCATGGCGGCACACTTAAAATTACCCACCTTTAGAGGAGCAGTCGATGAGGACCTAGAACAATTTTGGTTCGTGGTCGATTCGGTATGGACAACGCAAGGGGTGGTAAGTGATACTGTAAAAAGAGTGCAATTGTCCCTGGATTTTGAGGAAAGGGCATTGGATTGGTATATGTGGTACATATCTCAAAACGGGAGCGCAACACTTCAAAATATTAAGGATTCCCTAAAACAACAATTCCGGAAACCAAATCCTATTCCCAACTGGTATCGAAAGTAAAATACTTCAAGCAGGGAGCATCTGAGTTTGTCTGGGAAGTTGACCAGCAATTAAAGAAAACAATCTGGGAAGGCGAGTTCAAGTACGACGAAAAACAACACACAAAATGGTTTATCGCTATGCTCCTACCTCACTTGCGTACGCCCATGGGCCATCAGACTTTTGAATCACAAGAAAAATCCTTAGAAGTAGACATGAAACTTGAAGCAGCACCTAAGGATGACACAAGGGAAGGTGTTCAGCAAATTCAGGAGCAGCTCGGGGCCATGCACATGGAAATACAGAGCTTACATATGGAATGAGGGAAGGGGGTAACCATGGACCTTTGGTGCGAGGATTGCCAAGTGTTGGGACTGCATGATACAACCCAGTGTCCATGGGTTAATAGAGGTGAATTGAAGTAACAATGGTGCAGGTTCTATCGATCTATAGGACATAATGAGTAGAATTGTTAAACATATGACTTACTAAGAGATCAGGGAACCCTCTATAGGATACAATCTGATCCTGCCTCTCCGAGATCCCTGCGAGCTTTGGTGGTTCCCCTACACGGGGTAGGGGGGGAGGGGAGGAAGCGCTGGATGGGGACGGGGCCAACTAATCTGCTACAACCTTGGAGAGGTAGGGCACTTCACCCCGGACTACTCAAATCCCACTAGGCAGACTTGTAAATATTGCCGGCAGTTGGACCATGAACTCGAAGACTACCCAATTTTGCTAACAAAGATGAAGGAAAAACAATCTACTCCCACACGAAATATACAAAGAGTAAAAACGGAGCTAAGGAGCATAACGCGTAGCATGGTCACCCAAAAATCAAGAGAGGAGATTTTTGTTCGAAAGGAATTAGCTCCCAGGAAATAGGAATCACTGGGAGCCCCTGCGTAGATGCCAGAAGAAGAAGTTGAAACCTTTTTGAGGGCATGCTTTAAGCTCCTACGCAGCCCGCAGGCAGGAGAAGGTCTTCAAGTATTACTGCCGGACTACGCAGATCAGCCCAGCATGATGACTGAGGTTAAGGAAGTACACAAATTACACAGCTATAAAAGATGCACCAGGCAAGAGATGCGCTTGACTACACAGATTGGTGACTATGAGATAGATCAAGTTATTCTTGATCTTGGATCTGATGTGAATGTCTTACCAGAACAAACCTGGCAATGAATGGGAGAACCTAAACTAGACTGGTCCACCATCTAGCTGTGAATGGAGAATCAACAAAATATCATCCCTCTGGGATTCTTGCCAAGGGTTATGGTTGATGTCATAGAAGTAAAGGTCCTGGCTGACTTTGAGGTCATATAAATTGTGGAAGATACGGACCCCTATCCTATGCTCCTAGGGATAGACTGGGCTATCAACATCGGAGGTGTCATTAATCTGAAAAAACGCAACATGGTGTTTGAGAAGAATGGGACATGTGTAATATTACCACTGGATCCCGTTAAAGGCGCACGGTATATCGAACCTGCATATGAAAATGAGGAGATCGATCACATCTACAGGATGACAGCATAGGACGAGGACTAGGATAATCCTGCAATAGGTGGAGTATTCAAATGGGAGAAGAACAGGGAGTAATTTTCTGATCCAGATGAAGAACTTGAGAAGTGGAAAACCCTACTACATGAGGATTCAACCCTATGATGCCCTTGGGTTGCAAGGACTCTCTACTGCATCACTTCAGAGGTAAGGGACCTTCCCCACTTTGATGGGTCTAGTACTGTCTAGGAATTCATAATAAAATTAGAAGCTAGGGTACCCAAGGAACAATGACTCTGGGCACATAATCTGGCGCTACGCAGCACACCTGCCTGATGGTGGGATACCCACAAGAAAGCATTCCCGGACTAGGATATGTGTCGGGATAGGATGGTGCTGCGATTCACACCCCCTGCTGACGTGCGCACGAAGATATTCCTGGGGCCCAGAGATCCCCATGCACATCTACGTATATGGACAACCAAGTGGGCTGACCGAACCCCAAACAAGTGGATCCATCTGTTTATACATGCCCTGGGCCCCATCCCCACTACTTGGTACTTAGATGCCAAATTACATCAGCGAACCCGCCATTGGGAAATATTAAAAGAGGACTTCCTCGGAACATTCGGACTCATTGGAGGAACAAAAGTGCTTGAAGAATCGCTGTAAGACATTGATGTTTTCATATTTAAAAAGCCTCACCCTCACACCCCACCAGTCATCCTGACATGGGAGGCCCAGATCCAAGACATAGTCAACTATCGAAGCTTAGCGATTAATGAAGAGGAAGATAACCTGTGGAATCTCTCTATTCCGGAATCTGAAGGGGAACGTGCCGTTATCGAACCATCACTCTTAAATTTCAATGTGATGCAACCTCTCCGACTACGCGAGGTTAATATTGGGATAGATTAACACCCTAAACTGGCAAAAATTGGAGACTATTGGGATGAGGGCACTGTGGGAAAATTCGTCGAGCTACTCACGGAGTACCAGGACTTATTCCCTACAAAATTCTCTGAGCTCAACGGAATCACAGGGGACCTTGGCATTATGTGCATCACTCTAAAGCCGGGGGCACGACCTATCAAGTAGCGGCCCTACTATTTGAATCCTAAGTATAAACAAAAGGTCAAAGCGGAGCTGGATAAAATGCTAACTGTTGGTATGATTGAACCAGTTGAACAATCAAATTGGATCAGCCCGATGGTCATTCAGGAGAAAAAAACAAAAGGAGAAATATGTATCTGTGTGGACCTCTGAAAACTAAATGATGCCTGCGTTCACGACCCCTTCCCTACTCCCTTCTCTGATGAAATCTTGGATATCGCAGGTAGCCAGGAGGCCTATTCCTTCACAGATGGATTCTCGGGATACCATCAGATCAGAATTGCACTAGAGGATTGTAGTAAGACCACCTTTGCTACCAAATGGGGCTCCTTCCAGTACACAGTCATGCCCTTCGGTCTAAAGAACGCACCTGCCATCTTTTCAAGGGTCGTAGTGGTCGTGTTCAAATAATTTATCCATAAGTTTATGGAGGTTTACTTTGATGATTGGACGGTGTTTGGCTTAGTAAAATATCATGTCTCGAACCTGTGATTAATGTTTGATGCGTGTTGAAAGCACCAGATCTCTCTGAATATCAAGAAGTGCATCTTCTACGTACCATTCAGAATCTTGCTAGGTCATATATTATGTTGGCAGGGTCTGATGGTTGATCCTGTGAAGATAGTTTTAATTATCAACCTCGCAGCCCCTACAATAGAGAAATAGCTGCGCTCCGTTCTCAATCACATAGGCTATTACAGGAAATTTATTCAAGGATACACCTTGATCACAGCACCCATGGAACAACTGCTAAAGAAAGATGTCTCTTTTTTTTTGGAATGATGAATGTCATAAGAGCTTTGAACTACTCAAGGAGAATATGATTTATGCGCCCATACTAATATTCCTGGACTGATCAAAATAATTCCCTGTACATGTTGGTGCATCAAGCATTGCCTTAGGTGCGATCCTTACACATCCTGGCGAAGGGGATATTGATCATCCGATTGCCTTTGCCAGTCGAAAACTCTCAGGTGCTGAAAAAAATTACTCTACCACTGAACACAAAGGACTGGCTATGGTGTATGCGCTACAAAAATATCGACACTATCTATTGGGGGGACACTTTAATATGTTTATAGACCATTCGGCTTTGAAATACCTGGTCAAAAAGCTTGTGTTGGGAGGGAATATTTTCCATTGGTTGTTACTGTTTCAAGAATATGATTTTGAGATCATCGTGAAGCTTGGAAGGTTGAATGCAGGCCCAGATCATCTATATGATATTGAGACAGGAGAAGAACCCACTAACTTGGACGAAGGCTTACCTGATGCGCAGCTGTTTGCCATTAAAATGGTGGATGACCACTTTGCTAATATCCTTGAATTCCTTACTACAGTATGGCCCCTACTGCGTATTCAGTGCAACAAAAAAGGGAGTTGGTTACTCGAGCGACAGACTTTACTATCATTGTAGGAAAGCTATACAAGCTAGGCGCAGATGAAATACTTCGTAGATACGTATTAGAACATGAACGACCCGTCGTCCTCACAGAAGCCCATGAGGGAGTCATTGGCAGCCACTACGCAGGCAGGGCTACAACGCAAAATATTTTGAGGGCTGGCTTGTGGTGGCCTACCTCGCATCAAGATTCTTATGCCTATTGTAGAATGTGCGATACCTGCCAACGAACCGGTCGCCCCTCACGACGCGATGATATGCCGTTACAGCCCAAAATGGCCCTACAGGCTTTCGATAAATGGGCCATTGACTTTATAGGACCCATTAATCCACCAGGCAAGAAAACCGGCGTGTGCTACATTATCACTGCCACTGACTACATCACACGAGGGGCTGAGGCATATGCCGTGAAGGATTTTACTGCCGATACTACTGTACACTTCATCTTTGAGCAGATTATGACCAGGTTTGGCTACCCGAAAATCCTAATGAGCGACCAAGGTACGCATTTTGTTAATCAAATGATTCAAGCTCTGAACGATGAATTCCAGATCCAACATGCAAATAGTACACCATATCATCCCTAAGCTAATGGGACAGTGGAAGCTTTCAACAAAATTTTGGAGCAGGCACTAACGAAAGTTTGTAATGTCGACCGTAGTGACTGGGATATTCACATCCCCTCGGTCCTCTGGGCTTACCAGACGACCTGAAAAAAGCTAACCGGTAGGTAACCTTTCCGAATGGTCTATGGCAAGGAGGCCATCATGCCCATAGAATACATTGTTCCTAGCCTGCGCATTGCAACATGTACAAATATGGCAGATTCCGATATCATAGAAGAAAGCCTAGCACAACTGGTAGCATTTGAGGAAGATCAGTTTATTGCTCAGTTTCAACAGTAGGTACAAAAAGCTAGAGATAAAGCCTGGCATGATCGACATATTTGCTAGAAGACATTTGTCGCAGGTGATCTCGTCTTGTTATACGACAGCCAATTTTGAAACATCCTAGCAAATTCCGACAGCACTGGCTTGGTCCCTACATAGTTCAGAAGGTTACGGATGGCGGAGCAGTCCAGTTAGCTACCCTGTGCGGTGACCTCCTCCCTGGATTCATCAATGGAGGTTGACTTAAACCATACCGAGCTACGAATCATGGGGTTGTAGCAGTGTCGTGACTCAGGACGAATCACAAGATTGTGTTGGGGGACTGTTGGAACAGGGTCTCCTAACAAGCTACAAAACTGGTCCATTTTGGTTATTTTTGTTATATTTAGTATAGCGCAGGGGTTTTGGGGTGGGTCAAAGCCCCAAAAAGCATTGTAAATGGAAAACTAGGGGTTCGAAAACCATGGGTTGTGGACCATAGGAATTTTAAAGCTAGTTTGTTATAAATAGAGAGGCCTTTTGGATTGTAAGAGGTAGGATTTGATGAGCTATTGATGTGATCTGTTGTGTAAATGATTTTCTTGGGTTTTTGGGGAACGGACTCCTACTAGCTATGTGCACGAAGATCCTAGTCCAGCTGTGTGTGGACCCTGTTGCTGTGTGCACAAGTTGGGAAGAAAATTGTAAGGGTAATGAATGAATGAATATGCAAGATTATTGGATCTGAATCTATGAGTACTATTGAATGGATTGTTGATAATTACTGTGTTCCGCATTTCTCTGTCTTTGCGCTGCGAAGTTCTATATATCGAATGATTGGATCTATTCTACTCTGATTATATCATGCTGCGAAAGTCTGTGTATTGAAGTAAATCTAGATCTGTTCTGTTCGAGTTATGTAATGTTGTGTTGATGTTATGAAAAGAATATAATTGTAGATCTAGTGCACGTGGATGCAATTGGATACTTATTTAACCCTGCACAGAGACACTGTGACCTGAACAGAATGCAGCCCTGCTGCCTTACCCTTCCTTTCTCAGGGTGCGGAAACCTTGTTCCAGAACCCACCCATACTACTTCGAGTGAGACTGTGACCTGAGCAAGCAGGTCACTGCCGAAAGGGCCAGTAGTATAGGGGTTTGTTGGCAAACCTTGCACACCAAACCTGGGTCAAGACCCCTCGAGGCAACATGACCAGTGGTGATAATGTCAATATCATTAGTTCCCCTTGATCATGGTAAGCTGGCTCTTGATGAAACCCCTTATCTTTCAAGTTTTAGATATTTTTGAATTGCACTCAAAAATGTAAAATGAGTGGATGTGGAGGTAAATTTACTCCTTAAGAGTGTTGGATGAAACTTAAAGTCATAAGATGCTAAAACTTCAAAGTGACCTTTATTTTTTTATTTTTAAAGAAAATTTTCATGACTGATCAAAGGATAATGAGATCTTTTAATGTTTCAAGTCATGAAATATTTACAAACTAATGGATATAATTATTTCAGAGATTATAATAGATGCAATACTAAAGTTCAATGTTATAATTTCTTTCTAATAACATCTTATTTAATTAATCAAACTGCATGTTAATGATGAGAGACCCCAATATGAAGTCAACATAGTATTACTAAAGACCACTAGGATAAAGACACTGATATGTACATATTATTATTTACATATTTACAATAGGACAAGTATTTTCATGAAAAATATTTTTTTTTAAACTAGCCCATTAATAGGAATATCATCTCTCTTTCCATGTAAATCTTAAAGGATAAAGGTTGATGGGCTTAGTTTTTGAATGATTTGAAATGGGTCGAGCCACAATTTTTGGAATTTAGTGCTTTTACCTTTTTCTTCATGGGCATTATCCCATTTCATAACTAAGTCACCGATTTCAAAAAATTTATCACTTACTGAACTTGTATCAAACGAATATTTGACCAATTGCTAGTGGTGAGCATGAGCTTGTTTGGATTTATCTCTTTCTTCCTCTAACTTTAAAATTTGAGACATTCGCTACTGTAAAGCAGAGCTAGGTTGTTCCTCTATAGATTTCACTAAGGTTAGTGAAGGAAGAGCTAGATTGGGAGGTAATATAGCTTCTTTTCCATGCACTAAGTGATAAAGAGAAGTGCCTAGAGAGGTTTTATGAGTAATTTTGTCAGCCCATATGGAAAATATTAGAGCTTTGTTCCAATTATTTTGATTTTGGTCAATAATTTTCTTAATGATCCTTATGATGTTTTTATTGGTAGATTATTCTAAGCCATTTTCTCGTTGATAGTAATTTGCAAAATATTTGAGTTTAAAACCTCTCTTGAGAGAAAATTCAATAATAACATTTCCAGAAAAATAAGATGCATTGTCAAACATAAGGTAAAAAGGAAGGCCAAACCTGGTGATTATAAATTGACCGATAAAATCAAACACACTTTCAAAATTGACTACCTTGAGGGATATTGCTTCCACCCACTTGGTAAAATATTCCATAGCAATCAAAATGTACTTATGTTATTTAGAAGAGTGAGGAACTATCTCACCTATAATATCCAACCCCCATTTCTCAAAAGTTTGCTCAATGTTAACTAGCTGCAAAGGAAAGGATATTTTATTTTCCCTCCCTAAAGCCATTTGGAGGACTTTGCATTTTCTGACATACGCATGAGAATATTTAAATAGATTTGACTAATGGTGACCAACATGTACGATCTTATGAGCAGTAGTGTATCCACTAAAATTTCCACCAACTAGTCCATCGTGTAGCTCCTGCAACACTTTTTCTGCTTTAGGTTTCTCTAGACATCCTAGTAAAACATAATCATAATTCCTTCGAAACAAGACACTATTGACAAGTTGATACTGATTAGATTTAAGCCTAAAAGCTCTTTTTCTTTGGTAGTTGAGTTCTACTGGAGCATAACTATTTTTCAAATAAAAAATTGAATCAACATATTGAGATTTTGCATGAATAGGACATACCTCTGATACTTGAACAATGTTACCTGAATATTCTTTGTCCGAACGGTCAAAAGCTCTAGTTATTTATTTGAAAAGACCTTGAACTTTGACTATTTTAGCTGGGTTTATCTCTAGGTAATATTATTGCAAAAAATTCACCCAATTAGCCCTTTTTTCTCCTAATTTTCTTTGAATAAGTAATTACTTAACTGCTTGGAAAGGAGAAATTACTTTTGTTTGTGATTTTAGGAGAAAAGGTCTAAAATTATTTATTGACTTAAAAAATGAAAAAACTTGTTTTTCCACACCAGAATAATTTAATTCAGCCCCTTGTAAATTAGAACTAAAGAAAGAAATAGGGGCTTCAACTTGTTCTTCATTTGGTTGGGTCTGTTGGACACCTAATCCTCTATGGGTAGGTGTGGAAGCTGAATGGGCAAAGAGGATTCCAAGTGACCTTGGAATGTGGAATCAAGAATCACACCATTGTAATATAAATGTACATATATGGTGAATAATAAAACATCTCACACTTATCTTTCTCCTTGTGTGTTTACTTTCTTGTTTACCATGCGTGTGTTTAACATGGTATCAGAGCACAGTTGGTCCTACCCAAAAATATGACTCTCGTGAGTTCTCTTTCTGAGAGATGTCAGCTACTATAACTTCCCACCGATATAGCTATGGCCTAACATAATGTTCCACTATGCCCTCCCTGTCAAGTAGAAATGACTCTCAGATTTGTGGCTGTGCATATTTCCTATCTAAATTCTAACGCTCACCTCTCTCACACCTACCTCGACACTCGACTCTAGCGCATTTCATTTGCGCTCTTGCTTTCCCTTCTGCTCAATGTTACCTCCCATCCAAAATTCTCACACCAGTTATTCCATAAGCGAATCCCAACAAACTATGACAGGGTTCTTATTTTGATTTCTCCACTGTGCTAGCTTGTTTTGTTGAATCTTCTTCTGAACTTTGGCTTTCAATATTCACACTTGAAGTGCCACTTGCTTCTGCAGTTTGAATTCCATTTTAAGTATCTGATAAGTGACCAAATGTGGTCTTATTTCCTCTATTCTAATTCCATATGAAATGTCAGATGAAATACCAGAGACACATTGTCTCTTAGGTTTTATCTCTAATATGTTCTTTAGAAGCACTTCATGAGATTAAAACACTCCCCATGCTGCCTTTCTTTTTCTTTATATTTCTTGTTCTTTCTCTGTCAATTTAATCTCCACCAGCATTCTTGAGAGGTGCAAGAATGTGTTGAAGTGACTATGTGCTATGAAGGGTAACGCTAATACATATAATTTTCCTCTTCCTTCCATGGCCATGTTGCGATGGAGCCGAATTTGACTCTTGAATTGGATTTTCTATGAGTCTGGGGTTGATAAAGCAATGAAGAGTCAAAGCAGAGTGAAGGACATGAGATCAAATCAATGCTCCACATTCTCTTCCTACACATAATGTGCGAGATTTTAGTAGTATTGCATTGTATTTATATCGATGTCTTTATATATTTCATGATTTCTGGCATTCATTATTATCAAGTGATACCTTGGTGTGTAAGGGATTGAATTCTCTGCCTTTAAAGTAGAAAAAAACAAATATTCTCACACTTTGCACCTGCTTGAGCACTGGTTATCCACTCACAGTCTCATCTCTCTCGGAATATACAATGATCCTCCCACAATATATACACAATGAGACCCTCCGTATTCCAACTTTGGTTTTCTGACTCTCTTATTAAAGTCATTTTCTAGCGAAGAAGATGTGACGGAACAAGACAGTCGTGGGGACGGTGAGCTCAAATCTGAAGAAAATTGAGTAGCCACCATCGAAGAGATATTTTTTGGTGAGTTATCATTGCTTCGTATGGTCTACGGGCTAAGAGCAACACCTTGCGAGAGTTTTTTGAGAATTTCTTCAAGATTGTAGGAGACAGAGATTCTTAGACGTTTGGTGGATTGTTCCTCCAGACACCAATATAACACTTCACCTTCCCACCAGCCCCCCTCTCATCTTACCACTCTCCCTATTGGGTCTGACACCACTCGGGCCTCCTCCCTTTACTTGTTGGCCTCTCTCCACCGCTAACTCACCTCTCTGCAGAGTTCTTGTACGCAGCATCGTGTAGTGGAGTTGAGGGGGAGATCGGGGTGAGGTCGTATGACTCGTACAGAGCGACAAGTGGACCGGTGGTAAGGAGTGCATTGTATTAACAAAACATGGAGGAGCCCTGTATGGAGTAATGACCATGGGACCATGAAAGATGTCTGGAGTGGAGTCTAGTGTATGCAGTGTAACAATAGGTTGGAGCGGTAACGTAGTGGGAGTAGAATGAGCGCAAACGAAATGGGAGCAGAATTGACTTCCGAACGTTGCTCCAAGGTATCATTGAAATTAGTTGCAGTGAGGCAAGGAAAAGTGCAAGCAAATTTTTCATTTTTTTGGACCCTTCAAGTTCAAACGTTTGGAAAATTTATTTTCTAAAAATATTCATAGTTTCTACAAGTACATTTTTGGTCATTTTTTGACTTTAATTGTTTGAATAATGGAGAAAACTCATGGATTGTTAGAGTTATTAAGCACTCTATTCTTATCTGCTGGTGGAGACAAAGTTAAAATCAGTAGGGACACTTTTTGTAATATTAAGGTCTCTCTACAAAATGCACAAGAAAAGATTGTATTTTTGCAGTTGGAGTCTCAACTTCAGCAAGAAGAATTACAGCAGTAGAGTCATCATTCTGAACCTTTTTCTGTTTAGAACATTGAGACAGACTCTGATCAATAGAAAGAATATAAATTTGAGATTGATTCACATTCAGTACTTAGTTCAAGAGAAAATTTTCATGCAGGTGTCGAAATTCAGCATGCACCTCCCAAGCCCATCATCAGACCTTGGGAAGAGCTTGTCCATAACAAGCACAGAACTGGTCTTGGATATGAAAAGGAGTTTTCCTTTCATATTCCGAACTACTCTAAGCCCATAAAATTTCAGAGTGCTAGATTTCTCCATGACAGTTCACATTCAGTTGTTCCAGATCCTGCTCCTCTTCCACAACAACAACAATAGAGTGAAAAATTCCAACACTGTGATCAAGTTGGCCATATGAAATATCACTTTTTTTATCTTCAACCAGGCAAGAACTATGGGAGGCACACCCATTCTTCACACAAATGCTTCAGAAACAAGCCTCTTGCAAGAAAAAAGATTCATCTTCGATGGATCACTTCTTGGCAATGGGCATCAATAGCCAAGAAGATGTTTAAGTCACATGTTAGAACTTGTTCTAGAATATTGAACAAAATTGTAGTTGAGTTTTAGCCATCATCTCACCTTGTACCTGACAAGGGGGGAAATGGTGGTCATCTACAAGCTTCGAAGGCACATCAAGCAAGACTGAGCCATAATCTCTCATGCCATATTTAGAGTTTTCAAGAACTCTATTACTTCAGTAATTCTAGCTATTTTATCCATCGTCAAAATTACACAACTATGTACCTGTAGAGAAGAAATAACACTCACTCGCAATGTAATGTCACTGCAAAATATGTGCAGCAAGCAACCATTGTAAAATATCCCTCTCTTTTACGAAGCGGTTTTCTTGTCCAAAAAATATCCTCATAGAGCTTGCAAAACGGTCTCACACCAGCACGGAACTCAGAAAGCCAATCATATGTATGTGTCAAAAGTGGTATCGATTAGAAAGTAGTGAGCAAGCCAACAAGGAAAACAAGGAATTACACTTGTTTATTGATTCAACCTGCAAGGAAAACAACAAGCAGTGATGTTATTACACTTCAGCTTCTTACGGTCCACAAAGCTTCCACCTTACACTTGCTTTCAAAATGAAACTCTTATATAAATTAAGGCTCCTCATGGAACAACTCTTTAAGTTGTGACTTCAACTGAGATGGGCTAGAGACGGGAAATGATTGGATGAACTCCTTCATATCTACATTAGTCCACTTGGGTATAGGTTCTTTTTCAAATACGAAAACCTTTCCTTCCAAAATTCAACAACTCCCACACTGAAGGAAAATATAGATCTGATTCCATGTCTAGAATATTTCCATGAAACCCCAATTGTTGAAACCACATCGATCAATTATGTAATCTCCTCATTGCATAAATTCAGATATGCAATCTCACATATATTAATAGGTATTGACTTTCTTGGTTATATGGGTGGAGTTATATAGAGGAGTTATAATCAGGAGTTGGAGGTGTTAACCGAAATGACAGAGTCATGAACTGTGGTATATGCATTATATAAAAAACTATTGCATATATTATAACCAAAGGTGTGAGGAGGGAGGAGTTAACTGACGCAAGAGTGTATGTTACCAGCAAAGGTAACACGAGGTTTATACATATGTATGGAGGCGTTATATGTATAGAAAAAATTGCATAGGTCTATTTAGAAGAAAAAGTGTATATAGAAAATTGTTTAGAAAAATCAAGAGTTTATAATGAGGGAGCATCTATGATGGCCTAATTTATTGATTCAAAAGCTTTTCTTTTGGTTTGTCCCCATTTATAGACTTATTTAATTTTTATCATGATCTATAAGGGTAAGACAATCTATGAAAAATCAGGGACAAATCGTTTGACAAAATTTATCTGACCAAGAAAGGATTGCATGGATTTCTTGTTGTGAGGTAAGGGGATTTCCAATATTGCTTTGATTCTTTCAGGATCTATACAAATTCCTTCCTTGGAAACAATAAATCCTAGAATATTACCTTCACTAAGAGAAAATAATGACTTGTTAGGATTCAAGGAGATTCCAAATTTTCTGCATCTTTCAAAGATTTGTTTCAAGTCATGCAAATGATTATTCCTCTTTTTTGAATAAATTTTAATGTCATATAAGTACCCAACAATTGATTTATTAATCAAACCTTTGAAGGAAGTGTCCATTGCTCTATGGAATGTGTTATCACAAAATCTGACCCTGATAGGTTGCTGATCAAGTAGACTCTAAGTAACTATTTCAAACCGGACTTTTAGTTGAGGCTTAGCCTCCTCAACTTGAGAGGGCTCTCTCAATAGGTTTAAGATTTTGAAATAAGGATTAGATGGCTAACTCTATGAATGAATTAGATAAAAAGTATATAAATGATTGAATTACTTATCGAAAAACATCTATTGGGCTATGGATTCATGGTATGTTTCAAAAAAACATCAAAATTAGCTTAACATGGAATTCAGGGCATTTCAGAGTTTTAGGTGTATCAACAAAACAGTAACACAGTGAATAAAACACAGCTTACAAACATATGAAGGAAGTTAGAGCATTTTCCAATGAATTCTAAGTAACATATGTTCATACCACTGCAAATAGGTAGATGAGGAAATCCATAGGAAGATCAAACACCAAAAAACTATTTCTTAATCCTGAGTAGTAAAGCCAATATCTGTATTAAGATGAAAACACACAGTTTGCTACAATAACACAGTTTGCTTGCTAATGAAAAAAAATTCCAACCTTTAGCAATTCAAATTCATGTCTCTTATAGAGTCATCATTACAATCTTGGATTCCCTTATCCATCTTGAAGAGAATTCGAATTTCTAAGATTGACAGCTACTTGCTCCTAAAACAGACTCTTAATTACATCTGACAGTTAACTGTCTCTTCTAGAATTCCTAATACAAATAGGAGTAAAACTCCTTATTATGGCTAAAAAACCTTATCTAAGACTTAAATAATATCTCTGATATATGTTCCTCCATGTCTTTGACCTTGATGATGCCTCTAATCTTGTTATGCAATCATGTTGGTTCATGTCTTATTTTCCCTACAAAACAGGGAACATGTTTCCTATAATTTAGCTTTTACCTTCATTTATGATCTTCGAACCCTTTTGCTGGAAATGTTGACTTTTTAAGATAAATGACATGTGTTATCATTTCCATGGAACCATGCCTTTCCACCTGTACAAAAAATAAGCCTTTGAAAAAGTTTAAAGAGAGATGATATGGCTGCACTACGAAAATAGCAGTTGTTTTCGTAGCACAGAATTTGTATCTTTGTAAAAATATCTCAACCATCCACTTTATTTTGCTTTGACACCTGAAATTTCATCTGTGAGCCTTTTCCATCCATCGGAAGCAACAAAAGTCAGAAACCAAGTGTTTTTACCTCTCAAAACCCTTATAAAATATTCAAAAATGCACCTACAGCAGTTTTGTAGTGCGCTACGAAATTGTTGTGTATGTCTTTTTTATATAGTTTTTTCACATTTCTTAGATTTTAAGAATATTTACAACTTTTAATGATTTCCCTGATTTCTATAGACCTTAACCATCAAAATAAGTCAACTTTGAAATGTCTTCAAAAAGTGATGTCCTTCCCAAAAACAAAACTGTATTAAAGATTTGTCACTTACTGCTCTTGTTCTACCTCTGCTGTAGCTGACCTTCAGAATTTTTCAATTGAATTTCAAGATCTTCAATCTACCTCTTCAATCTCCTGTTAGTAGCCCTCAATTTAACATTTATCATTCTCATAAATCTTTCCTCTTTGATTGAACGGACAGTCCAGGTAAAGTACTGAGCCTCACTGCTGACTATTTCAGGTTTTGAAACTCCTTCAACCTCCCACAAAGCCCTTATTCTGTTGAAGTTTGTCTTCTCAACAACATGTATTCTTACTTTCTTCTTAAGATTAGCAATTTCAAGATTATCTAGTCTCAATTTTTCTTTAATTTTTGCATAACTTCTCTTTTCTCTTTGAGTGTTGAAAACTCTATTTTTGTCACCTTCAGGCACTGGTGATGATAGGTCTATGGGATCTTAATAAACATTGGAAACTTACCCTGCTTTATCTAACTCCATATCCAACTCTTGCAACTTTTTTGATTGCCTAGTTAAAGGCCTTCTGGGCTTGAACACAAAATTTGAAATTTCATCATCAAAATCTAGCTTTTTGGAAGATTTCATCTTCTTAGATTTCCCTTCATCCAATTTTATAAAGTCTTCCTGAACTAAAGGAGATTCTTCAATATCAATAGCCTGTAAAATATCATTCAAATTACCCTTTAAACCTGGACCTTCTGTTGAAAATGGCAATAATAAACAGTGAAGGAGGCCTCCTGAAACATCTTTCCTGATCCTAGTTGGAAAGTGATCACCTAAACTAGGTGGGGACCACACATGTGATTTTTGTCGGAAAAATCTATTTTTAGACTATGTTTATTTTTAGACATATGGAGCATGGTTCAGGGATTGCATGTATGAGATTCTTGGAGTATGTGTCATGTTGGTAAAAATAGATGGGACTCTATTTTTTAGGTCAAAGAGGTCAAAGGCTATTTTTAGATTGCCTCTCCTAAAAATATGGAAGTCAAATATTATTTACCCTTAATAATATTTAGACTATAAACAGCAGTTTACTCTCTTGGAGCACTTCAGTTCGAGTCATGGAGGTGGCTCATGCAACTGACAGAGGAATCACGTGGTTCCTAAGGTTTGATGGCATCTTGCATGGTTGACTTCAGTTGGACTTCAGTGGCAGAAGTTTTGGAGGAGTTAATGAGACAGATAGTGGAGTTGTGTTCTGTTTATTTTAGTTGAACTAGTTGAGATTAGTTTAACTGGCTAATTCAATTAGTTATGAGTGGAGAGAATTAAATATTATTTAATTCATTAATTAGTAACTCATTATTCAACTCAAGAACACATCAGTTCACTACAGTGCATGATCAGTTCAGTGGAGACCAGTGAAAGAGGTAGATGAAAGGGTGGAGTTAGCTATCAGTGGCGACATCAGTTGTGTATGAGATTTGCACCACACTTGGAGGATTTGTCCATGACAATTGCGCAGCTGGGAGCTGAGATTCCGAACCTAGATTCTATTTAGACCAGCCTTGATTGCAATAGAGGCAGAGAAGTAGTGGGTGTGTTTTGAACTCCGTGGACTTGTTCAAAACCAAGCTAGTTTTGGTAGCTTTGGGAAAATTGAAGACTATGAGGAGTGTGTACTATGTATTTACGCATGTTCTCTCCATTTATAATATACTATACTCTCATGTTTTCTACTATGTCGACCCCATACATACCGGTTAATTCATATCCAAGTATTTGTGTTATCGCTATTCTTTCCTACAAGATGTGAGAATTAATTGTAGAAGAGATTATGTGTTCTGCATGCACTGAAATTGATGACTGATCAGGTTAACTTCATTGAATAAGTAAGTGATTTATTCAACAAATTTCTACATGGTATCGGAGTAATATTAATTGTCGAGATCTATTACGGTGATTGCAAACTTATTTCCTCAGATAGAGCCTGCATACGGGCCAGATAGCCTACGGATTCATCTTTCTTTGGAAAGTGAAAGGTCTGGTAAAAGCCCATGCAGTCAATCTCTGATTTGGAAATAATTTGTTCTCAAGTGTAGATCGGAAGCGATTGAGTTATCAGCTGGTGGTGAAATTCGAGTTTGCAGATTTGTGTTCTTGGTGCCGCGGTGAAAATGTCTTTCATCGGTTTGCAACTAGAATATGCCTTGGAAGGCAGTTCGAATTATGTTGCATGGAAGGACCGCATGGAGGCTGTATTAGATGATCATGGGCTGTTGGAATTAGTGGAGAAAGAGATTCCAAAGCTTACTTCTAATGATGCTGCTGTTGTGGAAGCATGGAAAAAGAAACAAGCAAAATGTCGAAGGATCCTGTTGGAGGGTGTAAAGAATCACATTGTATCTAGTTTGCACGGGAAGGCCTCTCCATATTTGATGTGGAAAGCCTTGACGGATCTGTACCAAAGCAAGAGCGATCAGAGGAAGCTGGCGCTCAAAGATAAACTCAGGAACATCAAGTGTGAGAAGGGGGAAAGTATGCCGAAGTACCTCACGAGGTTCACCCAATGTCGGGATGAGCTGGGAAGTGTTGGTGTGACGGTGGAGGATGAGGATCTGGTGAGTTTGGCGCTTCTTGGTTTGTCGAAGAGTTGGCATGCATATCAAGATAGTGTCAATGGTCGGGAAAAGTTGCCGGGATGGGAAAGACTGTGGTCTGATCTCGTGCAAGAGGAGATCCGGCGAAATACCAGAGATGGTTCTTCATCAAAGGTATCTGATGAAGAAGACTGCGCTTTGGCTGCCAAAGCAAGGAAGGGGAAATGCAAGGAGAAGGCTTCTCAATCCGGAGCAGATGGTAAAGAGCGTGACATGTCCAAAGTGAAGTGTTTTCACTGTCATGATCATGGACATTACGCCACGAATTGCCCCAAGAAGAAGAAGAACAAGCAGGCTGCGGGAACTGCAGCTGGTGAGGCTCTTGCCTCGCAATTTGAGCTGGACTTCTCATTGATCGCATGCATTTTGTCTAGTGCATTGGGATCGGGGTGGTATATTGATAGTGGCGCTTCCTTTCACATGACGGGAGATGCAAATCTTTTCAGTGACTTGGTGGAGAAAGGTCTCGAGATGCATGTTGAGTTGGGCGACGGTGGACGATACAATGCGACCGGCATTGGTACCATAACCTTTCAGAGGGAGTCAGGTAAACTCATTCTTTTACAAGATGTATTGCATGTACCAGGTCTAACAAAGAATTTGATCTCAGTTGCAATGTTAGAGGATAAAGGGTATGAAGTTGTCTTTAGAGAAGGGAAAGTTTTCCTTCGGCACAAGGCAACAGGAAAAGTCAAGAAGGTTGGGATTCGGGCAAAGAATCTCTACAGACTTGAAGTATATGGGATGTCTACGGAGCTTCCTACTGTTGGGAAGCGGGAGGAAGACATGCAATTGAAGCTTGAGAGGGAGCGGGTTTTGCATGCAAGTGATAGTGAACCTCGGGATGTGGAGCAGCCACAAGAGGATCATGGAGTGGAAGAGACCACTCATGCAGAGAAATTTCGTGCTAGACGGGCAGAGGGAGTGCATGCAGCTATACCACCAGGTATGAGGTGGGGCGACATGCATGAGTAATCCCATGAGGAGATTTCTGGGCAGATTCATGAGATGGTGTGGATCTCATGAACTGAACCTGGCTACGAGGTGCCCACAGCGTAGTAGTAGCATGATCAGTTGGAGTGATGTAGGCAGATCAAAGTGACAGTGTCGGATACTGGAGCGCGGATCAGAGTTGACAGCAAGTGCAAGAGTGCATGGGTGCAAGAGTTCAACAGCGCAGTAGTTCCTGATGACATGTGAAGTTGGTACCAGCAGAAGTCGAAGACTTTGATGATAGATGCTAGATGCATCAAGACTGATTGAGTTGTTTGGAGCCTATTCAGTTTCAGAAGAGTTGCATGGCGCTTGTGGAGGTTGCAGGGCGAATGCATGGAGTTGCATGTCACATGCAATAATAGTCCTTTCTTTTTGAGAGGGAGTGTTGAAAATGGCAACAAGAAACAGTGAAGGAGGCCTCCTGAAACATCTTTCCTGATCCTAGTTGGAAAGTGATCACCTAAACTAGGTGGGGACCACACATGTGATTTTTGTCGGAAAAATCTATTTTTAGACTATGTCTATTTTTAGACATATGGAGCATGGTTTAGGGATTGCATGTATGAGATTCTTGGAGTATGTGTCATGTTGGTAAAAATATATGGGACTCTATTTTTTAGGTCAAAGAGGTCAAAGGCTATTTTTAGACTGCCTCTCCTAAAAATATGGAAGTCAAATATTATTTACCCTTAATAATATTTAGACTATAAACAGCAGTTTACTCTCTTGCAGCACTTCAGTTCGAGTCATGGAGGTGGCTCATGCATCTGACAGAGGAATCACGTGGTTCCTAGGGTTTGATGGCATCTTGCATGTTAGACTTCAGTTAGACTCATGTGGCAGAGTTTTGGTGGAGTTGATTGAGGAGTTAATGGAGGTGGTGTTCTAGTTAACTAGTTGAACTAGTTGTATTTAGTTTAACTGGCTAATACACTAGAGATGAGTTGTGTGAATTAAATATTATTTAATTCACAAATTATTAACTCATTATTCAACTAAAGAACACATCATTTTAACTCAGTGCATGGACAGTTCAGTGGCGACAAGTGAAAGAGGTAGATGAAAGGGTTGAGATAGCTATCAGTTGCGACATTAGTTGTGCATGAGATTTGCACCACACTTGGAGGAAATTACCAATGACAATTGTGCAGTTGGAGCCAGTGAGATTCGAACTTGGATCTCTATTTAGACCAGCCTTGATTGCGCAATAGAGGCAGGGAAATTAGTGGGTGTGTTTTGAACCTGTGACTTGTTCAAAACCAAGCTAGTTTTTGTGTAGCTTTGGGAGATAGTACTGAGTACTTGTGAGGAATTTGTACTATGTATTTGCTGCATGTTCTCTCCATCTAATATAAAGAATAGCTGAGGGGTTTTCAGCTATAATCTTTCCCCATACATACTGTGTTAATGTGTGTGATGATTTGATGTGCTATCGCTTCTATTCTTTCCACATGTGACAATTAATTGTAGAAGAGATTATGTGTTATGCATGCAATTCGAAATTGATGTGTGATCAGGTTAATCTCCATTGAATAAGTGATTTATTCAGCTAATTTCTACACCTTCCTCTGAAACCATTGTTTTGCCCCTTTCCTTTGCTATTTGACTTCTAGTCAATATTTTGTGGGCTGATATGCTAGTTGACTATTCCTGTATTGTTTCCTTAACTTTAGTTGTCTTATTTTGTGTAGGTTTAGGAGTCTCTTGAATGATCACTGATGTTTTGATCTCTGGCTCCTTAACTTGCTTTCTGGGTTACAATTTGACAAATCTTTTTGATCTTGTTTCTGCAGGGTCACTGGTTTCTTATGGTGAATTTTCTTTAGTCTTAGGACTAACACTTGTTCCTTGTGTTTCCACCCCAAATCCACACAAAAACAAGAATGTAGACCATTCTCTGTTTATCCTCTGAAGTTCATGTAAAACTATCAATTTAACTAGACCATGATGGAAAAGCGAAGTTTCACAGTATTGAGCTTTCATTTGCACTTTATCTGCCATCTTAGCTAAACTTTGAAACAAGAAGAAAGGAAAATCCAAAGAAATCATTCCAGTAAAATGCAACAAGAGTTTGAAATGATAAGAATACACTTTATGGTATCTTCCCTCACAATTGAAATACCTTTAAATGTTGCAGAGCAGGTTTTCATAGGTGTTCTTGATGTAGCTTCTTAGCATTGCTTTAGTTAAATCTGTCTCTTCAAACCCTGGCTTCAGAAATATTTTACAAGGTTTCGTCCCAATCCTGAAATTTTTGAACCATCTTTCTTCTCCCCTTGGAATCTCTATCACTAATGATATGATCTCAGGGGAAATTCTCAAGTTTAAGAGTCCAACTTTTGTATTTGAACCTATGAAATGAAGAGCAAACTCTTTTTTCACTTGATGATGACCTCCTTGCAATTGTTCACAGAATTTCCAACATCCTATCTTCTTGAAGGCCTCCTCAACTGATTTATCATTGGTTAAAGCCTCTATGCTTTTAGGCTCCTTCCTTAAACAGTGGCCTAACCTGTGGTTTTTTCTTTCCTCTGTCATATTTTCCTTGAAATTCCTATGTGCTTCTTGAAAACCTGTAACCTACGGCCTCGCTTAATTTCATAGTAAAATGCCTCACTTGATTAGAGACATTGCCTCGCTTGAAAGTAATAATCAGCCTCACTTGATGAATGAGAGAAGCTTTGGTTTCTTCTTACCATGAGCTTACCATTCGGAAAAGGGTATGAATCATGTGTTTCTTGCATGAGACAATAAAACCAAAAACCAGAACTTTTCAAATTTTAAAATGACTAATATAAATGACCTCTAACGAATGTTATGATGGGTATGAATGGTTGCATGTGTGAGGAAATACTCGTGGCTGACACCTAATCATGAAGGATTAATGAAATTTTGGTGGATTTGATAACTGACAAGACATGCTATGAATCCCCAATTTCGTAGCACACCTAATGCAATTTCAGGGTTTTTCACTATGAAAAGAGCAGCGTTTTTGTAGCGCAAAAGCAATTTTTAACACTGTATGTGCTACGAAAACGTGGTTTCATGGCTTAATCAATTTTTTTTTCAAAAAGGCTAAACAAAAAATTAGACTTCCTGAACATGGTATGAGACTCCCAAGGTATGAAATAAGATTGTTGGACTTTATTATGTGAATGAAAATGAGACTCTAACCCTATCACTTAACCCCTAAAAACTTAAAATGACTTAACACCTATCTAAAAACCATGACTAGGAACAAAGCAAATTGTCCAAGTTTGGAAAAACTTTTATAGTGATAACAGAATGTACCTCCTGTGTTAATCAATCCAAAAGACATATTTTGATAAGAATATGTTCCCCATTTGGTTTTGAATATGGTTTTCAGTCTATCTTTTGGATGAAAAAGGATTTGATTATAACCTAAAAAAATTTCTAGGAAAGACATTAGTTTTCAACCTGCAACAGATTAGAAAATTTGTTCCATCGGAGGAAAATAAAAGTTATCCTTTTCACATGCTTGATTTAAATTCCTAAAATCTATGCAAATTCCAATTTCTCCATTATTTTTCCTAACTGGCACAATATTTGAAACCCACTTGGAATGTATGACCGAGAAAATAGTTTTTGCTTTGAGTAAAGTATTTAACTTTGTCTTAATTTTAGCTTCTAGATTGGGGTCAATCTTCATAAGTTATTTTTGAATTGGTTTTACATTTGGATGTATAAGTATGGTGTGTTGAATGATAGATTTGTTATAGGTTTTAAGATCATCATAACTCCAAGAAAATACATCCTTGTATCTTTTCTGTAGATGGATGAAAGCATATCTTTCATCTGGTGTAAGTCTAAGGCCTAAATTGATGTTTTGGGGTTTATGATCAGATCCCAGGTTAACCAATTCAAATCTTAAGGTAGAGCTTTGAAGTTTGCAATTGGCTACCTTTTTTAATCTATATTTCAAATCATACTAGTCTTCTAATTTCACTACGGGCTTAGGCAAATTATCCTCTTCAGAAGATTTGTTTTCCTGCTTGTCATGTTCATCTTCATCAATGATTTGATCAGAATAAGACCCTTCGGATGTTAAAAAACTTAGGTTCTCATTGTCATCATTAAATACACACCATTTGGTTATGTTATATGGAATGGAAGAATGAAAAATTAACTCAATTGAGAGTATATAAGGACTAAAATATTCAGGTGGAATGGGCCTTGAAGCAACATTGGCTAGGAGATCAACATTAGCATTATGTAATATTGGGATCAAATATATATTGAATGCAGTGGAATGAGAAGTTAGATCTTGAATCAAATATTAATAATGTTTGAGGTGATTAGAAACACAACGTATATTTTTTTTCACTTTCTTTATGAAAATATCTGAATCACCAAATACTTTAAGATACTTGACATCAAGACTAATGGCCTTCGGCAAGCCCTGTATCAATGCTCATATTCAACAATGTTTTTGGTGCAATAAAATTCCAATCTGTAGGCAAGCATAATTTTTTCTCCATCAGGGTTTACTAGGATGCAAACAACTCCTGCACCATCATTATATTTTTATCCATCAAAGTAAAGAGTCCAAAACAAATTAAACACTTATTTACAACATTTTCTACAATATTGATACATCTAGATGAATTTGTTTGAGAAAAAATTTTGATCTAGGATGAAACAATATCAACTGAAAAGGGAACATTTTTTGCTAGAAAATTACCAAAGAAAGATTCAAGAGAATAATTTCCAAGAATATTATTTGTGAATACTAGTGGTTCATTTTCCTCATCTAAATCAGTCACAAAATACTTCATATGTTTTTCCCTATCAACATGAATTTGATTAGATTTTATGTTATAGGGAAGCCAAAGATGTGACCAATCAGTTGCAAAGTAACCATGTAGGTTCTCAGACCATTCCCTGCTTAAAATGAGACCATCAAATTCAGGGATGTCTGCAACCAAAATATTGATTATTTGACAAACTTTCAGATTTGAAGATAATCTAATTAAAACATTATTCATCTCTCATAAAACTTTGAATTTAAACTAGTCTAATTGTGTAATATTCCTACATTAGCCTACAACTAATGGGAATATTAAAATTTTGTTTTGTCACATAGATAGGTGAATAAGTGGGTGGGAGGACCCATAAAACTCTTTATGGTGAAAAAAACCACTTCTCCTGTGAAAGTGGATCATATGTTTAGCCTAATAAAGTACCCCAAGGTATGGACAGGGGCCAAAACACTTTGATTGGGTCAAATTTGACCAAACCTACAGCGTTGTCATGTAGGAGTGGCCATCAATGAGGCTCAACACAGTTTTAGATGGAGGTGTCTTGTGTGAAAGAAGCAATTTCATTGGAGGTGGTTTAGGGTTTGAAAGCTCTTGTATTATAAAAGGAAGGAGATGGCAGCATTAGAAGGTTGTTGATGATATGATATTTTTTTGAGTATATGGTCTGTTTAGACATATCTCATTCTCTTTTTGTTTAGCTGAGAATAATTTTGTTTAGCATTGGGTGTTCCTGATCGATAATCCCACCTTTTTCCTTGAGAGGCCTCTTGGAAGAGTTTGTGTTGCATAGTCCACTATCTGGCTGAATTCCAAGCTTCTTCTTTCAACTACAATGCATATCCTATTGAGGTTTTGGTTGTCTTTGCAAGCTGCAACACGTGGAGGCTAGATCTATTCAGATCTAGCCATTTCAGTGATCCTTTTCAGTAGAGGAGGCTTCTATTCCATTGGGAGGAGAGTATTGTATGATTGGAGCATCATTTTCAGATCTTGGCATGTCTCCAACCATATTCTAAACCCTACAGTGCATTTTTCCTTCCAGATCTGTGTTATTCCTATAGGTGTTGTTGCAGGGTTTTTTGGCACAGCATTTGGAGGATTGGTTTTCAAGTGTTGGGGATCTGCCCTTCACTTTGGAGATCCATTGGAGGAGATCAATTTCTTGTTCATATCATATCAGATCTGAATAATTCTAAATATCTTAATATTTTCGCAGATCTGCAAACTCAGATCTCAGATCTACTTCATGTACATGGTGTAATGTTGAAAACCCCAAGGGGATTTTGAAGAGGAACCTATATAGTGTATGGATCTGTTATAGATCTGACTTTTCATGCATATATTTTCTCTAGATCTAAAGTGTAATAAAAAACTATTGTAGCCTAATAAAATAACGTTGTAAATCCCTTTTCAGTCTTAATACATGGTTGCAACACCTCTTTTTGAGGATTTTCTTCTATTGGAGACTTGTATTTCCTGTTATGCATCTCATGGGCCATATTGTACATATATTTTTCTACTATAAATACATTTGAAAGGTCTCCATATTGGCCTCCTAATTTGTTTTTGATGAACTGCATTATTTTCCTACAAATCTTCTTTCTATTATTGCATTCCCCATTTGGGAATATTACAGTGGTATTGGAGCATCATCTTGGCACAGCCTATTCTTTCTAAAAAAAAGAAATATGTTTTCTGGAAAGGGAGAGCCTCTTACTGACAAAGAGAGGTGGTATCAAAAGAGAAGACAAAGAAGATTTTATTACACTGATGAGAAAGAAGACAAGGATAAAACCCCTTTATCTAAAGAAATGGAAGGGAAGGATATTTCAAGACTTATTCTTCAGACTATGCATGAGCTTATAAGAGAAATCAAGGGAATGAAGAGGGAAAGACATGAAGGTCCCTCAAGAATATTTTCACATGAAGACAACCCTAGTTCTTCATATTATGTGTGCAAGCACTCAGCTACACAATTAGATCAACGTTATACTATGCCCAGATTTACTACAAGAGAGATGGAGAAAGAAGATGCACCAAAGGAGGAGACTTTGACTGATTATATTTAGGAGTATGAATCTCAATATTGGAGATTCAAGGAGCACTTGAACTTCCAAGGATTCTGCCAACTCAAGGAGGAAAGAAGATCCAACAAGCACAACAGAAGCAAAAGAGGTAGATTCTTTCTGCCAAATTTTGATGGATACTCCACATGCATAGCCAAGGGTTGGATAGATCAGCTAGACTCATATTTGGATCTACATCAAGTTTCAAAAAAGGAAGCCCTTAAAGTAGCAGTGTTGCATCTTAAAGGTAAAGCTTATGCTTGGTGGTTGTTTGAATCTTTTTCACTAAGAAATGCAAATATATCTTATTATTCAAGATTCACTAAGAGATTAGTAAAGAGATTTGATGTAAAAAAATCTGAAACATATTTGAGTGAGCTAGCAAAGCATGAATGTTCAAAACCCTTGCATGAGTTGGAAAGATCTATTACACCAACTCCACTTCAGATTTCTATTAAAGGGGATAAAAACTTGTGTGATACCTTGCCAAGGGAAAGATCCCCATTGCATGAAGAGATTTCTTCTCAAAGGGAAGTCATGGAGATTCCTCTTTCAAGGGAAGACAAAGATCTAAGGTCTCTCATTATTGATGAGGAGAAATAGGCAGTAACAGTGTTGTCACTTCAGAAGAAGGACCATCACCACATGGGGATGGGCATGAAGATATTTCTTCAAGAGGAGGAGATTTTGCATCTTTGCAAAAGGTTCTCAAGGAGAATCATGTGACAGTAATATTGGGCAGTAACACCTTTCTCCAAGGAGGTGGAGAGAGGATGGATTAACATCCAAGGATGAGGAGCATGCACCCTTGTTTATTTCAAGGGGTTTATATTCAGAAGAAGGAGACTAATTTATGCAACAAGGGGAGGGACAAATCAGTCCACTCATTTATACAGTCTACTTCATATTTTGATGTCTCTTTGCATGGAGGCATTCCACTAGGGAGACCCCCTGATTAGAATATGAATAAAGTGTTCTCTCAACTTAATGTAGCATTGACATATTTGGCTACGGAAGGAGCCTTGAGAGAAGCTACTTCAACATTGAGAACTTTTGATGGGTTCCAGGGAGAGGTGATCAATATTTTGAGTTGGAAATTTCCATATCCCACTTAGTTATCTGCGCTGGAAAATGATCTAGAAATATATAATGACATGAGCATGGTTTCAAATAGCCATTCCATAGCCTTGGAGCAGCAAATGAAACTTCTACATATAATGAAGATTTCTGAATATGACAAGAGGGTATTAACACTCTTGTATGTATGGGCCAAACTATGGAATTTTTGGAAGAAATAGACCTTTCAAGAGGAGGATGACTTCCATGTACTTCAATATTGTCTTGGGCAATATCAACTGCAAGAGAGGTAGCAAAGGTGGAGTGACATTACTCCAACATGTGGCTTTGCCATTGAGCATGTCAAAGAGTAGAGTGATGATATGACAACTACTTCATTTCATATTTCCACAACACTATCATTGTTGGTAGGCCTAGATCCATATTGGGATTCCCAACTCTTAGTAGAATATTCCAAGAACCTCTTCACATGTAAGGTTCTTGATGGGAAAATGGAAGATAGGAGGTATAGAGTGGTTGATGGAGTCATTTACTTTCATGATCAAATCTATTTGACTAGAGACTCAAAGCTCAAAGATAAACTACTATATGCAGCCTATAACATCTTGCTTTCTAATCCCACTGGTTTCATTAGAACCTACCATACTATTTTGGAGGGATTCATGTGGGAAAACTTCAAAGAGGAGATGCACTATAATATGAGAAAGTGCATGGAATATTTGGAGGGTGAGGAGAAACACAACTCTTGGGAAGATTTATCATCACCACCCCCTTCCTCATGGGGTGTGAGAGGGAGCTCATCCATGAGCTACCTCACTAATTTAAACCAAGTATATGGTAAAAATTGTATTTCTGAACATCATGATATATTTACTACATACTTGCCTCTTCTTGTAGAAATTTTGAATAATTTTCTGAATTATTCTCCGATATTATCCTGGTTACACACTATTTAAGCTTCATGCATAACACATAACCTCTTCTACAATTGATCATCAATATGCGGAAATAGAAAGCAGTCGCATGCGCTCATTAAAACATAATCAAGCACACATATCAACACAGGATGTAATGGGGAAAGCAATAGCTGAAAACCCCCAACTATCTGTATAGTATAATGATATAGAACATGTAACAATACATAGCACAATACTCCTCACAAGTACTCAGTACTATCTCCAAAAGTTACACACAAACTATATGAGATTTGAACGAGTCATGGGTTCAAATCTCCTCCACAAGTCTGCCTGCCTCTACTGCGCAATCCTAATTGGAAATCTCCATCAATGTGTGTGCAAATCTCATGCACAATCATGGTCACAACTGATAGTCACACACACCCTTTCACCCACCTCTAACACTGGTCTCCACTGAACTGTCCATGCATTGCAGTTAACTGATGTGTTCTTTAGTTGATTTATGAGTTAATAATTAGTGAATTAATTAATAATTAATTCACACCACTCATCACTAGTGTATTTTTTAGTTAGACTAAATACAACTAGTTCAACTAAGTTAAACCGAACACAACTCCACCAACTGTCTCATCAACTCCACCAAACTCTGCCACATGAGTTCTAACTGAAGTCAACCATACAATAGCTCAACTAACCCTTAGGAAAAGCGTATTTCCTTCTGTCAGCTGCATGTGCCACATCCAAGAATCAAACTGAAGTGCTCCAAGAGGATAAGATAATGTTTATAGTCTAAATATTATTAAGGGTTAATAATATTTGACTGTTATATTTTTAGCCCAGCAGTCTAAAAATAGAAACCGCCCAATATCTAAAAATAGAGGTCCATATATTTTTACCAACTCGACCAATCATCCATAAATAGCATCCTGCAACTCTTAGACCATAATCCATATGTCTAAAAATAGACATAGTCTAAAAATAGACTTTGCGCCAAAAAATAGCCTGCGGGCCCACTTAGTGAAGGCGACTTCATTTCACTAAGCTCCATCATCTTGTTGCATTTTCAACACTTCTTACCATGTATATGCAGGCCATAGCTCCTAAGAGGAGTATTATTCCTTATAAACTTCATGGCCAACTTTGGGCCACAAACAATTCTGAACATGGCCACTCCCTTAGAAGACAAAGGGAGATATTGTGTCATTGTGGGTGCATTACAAAAGCACCAAATATATCTCAAACTTTCAACCATGGTGAGATTACTTGGGAAACAAGTAAGTGGTGGGGAAACAACTTAACATATCACTATCTAATGCAGTCAGGAGATCTGCTACACTGGTTCCACTTGTGGGACTATGATCCACCTTCATCATTGCATTTGATTATTTATGTATCATTGATTTTGATCCCACATGATGATGTTGATCTCAATTTTGTTGGGGACATGATGGGAGGGATGACACATTGGTTGGATGTGTCCATTGGGAATGAAACTTCCCACATTTATTCATGCTTTAAGAGGAGGATGGGACATTATATGGCTACTACATTACATCACTTGTTTCGTTATGAAAAGAGCCATATGTTTGACTTATGTCTTTGGGAGAAGCCTCTCACATGGGAGAATATTTGGCAAGACATGTTTGGCTTGGATCATATTCATCCAACACCTAACATCCTCTACTATTTTCAATATTTTGAGAAGATTATGGCAGGAAGAAGGTGGTTGGATGGCCACTTATTGTATCATGATTGGAGACAGCAAGAAGAAGAACAATGTTGGTCTCAAGCGAGGGACTATTGCCACCATCCAATATGTCATATGACACTTAGTCCATGTTTCTTTTGGATCGCATATGGTGATGATACTCTATTCACTATATGCATGGAGGATTGGGCAAGGAGGCTCCCTAAAACCAATGAGGGGAATCATGAGGTTCCAAATATATTTTGGTTTCTTGAGGACTATATTATTACAACCCAAGATCAGCAGCTCCAATTTTTTCATAAATGGAGGGAGAGACATCGTAAGTTGAACAATATCACCTCTCATTTTCAGCCATGGGATTGGTGACTGTTTCTATGAGCTACCAAGGATGGCTCACTTTGTTTGGATGATAGCATGGAGATTGGAGTTTCTCATCGGGGTTGAAGCACCCAACATTTATCATCTCGCATGCCTTAAGGAGGCCAATGGAAATCATATAGCTCTCTCCATATATCTCCCACTTCTTCATGATGAAAACTGTTTGGTTCATTCACCAAAGGAAAATTTGTATTCTTGGGAGGAGACATATCCATTGGAGATTTTGCAATGTCCTTGTAGTTGCTTGAGGACAAGCAACATTTTGGAGGGGAGGACTGTAATATTCCTACATTAGCCTACAACTAATGGGAATATTAAAATTTTGTTTTGTCACATAGATAGGTGAATAAGTGGGTGGGAGGACCCATAAAACTCTTTATGGTGAAAAAAACCACTTCTCCTGTGAAAGTGAATCATATTTTTAGCCTAATAAAGTACCCCAAGGTATGGACAGGGGCCAAAACACTTTGATTGGGTCAAATTTGACCAAATCTACAGTGCTGTCATGGAGGAGTGGCCATCAATGAGGCTCAACACAGTTTTAGATGGAAGTGTCTTGTGTGAAAGAAGCAATTTCATTGGAGGTGGTTTAGGGTTTGAAAGCTCTTGTATTATAAAAGGAAGGAGATGGCAGCATTAGAAGGTTGTTGATGATATGATATTTTTCTGAGTATATGGTCTGTTTAGACATATCTCATTCTCTTTTTGTTTAGCTGCGAATAATTTTGTTTAGCATTGGGTGTTCCTGATCGATAATCCCACCTCTTTCCTTGAGAGGCCTCTTGGAAGAGTTTGTGTTGCATAGTCCACTATCTGGCTGAATTCCAAGCTTCTTCTTTCAACTACAATGCATATCCTGTTGAGGTTCTGGTTGTCTTTGCAAGCTGCAACACGTGGAGGCTAGATCTATTCAGATCTAGCCATTTCAATGCTCCTTTTCAGTGGAGGAGGCTTCTATTCCATTGGGAGGAGAGTATTGTATGATTGGAGCATCATTTTCAGATCTTGGCATGTCTCCAACCATATTCTAAACCCTACAGTGCATTTTTCCTTCCAGATCCGTGTTATTCCTATAGGTGTTGTTGCAGGGTTTTTTGGCACATCATTTGGAGGATTGGTTTTCAAGTGTTGGGGATCTGCCCTTCACTTTGGAGATCCATTGGAGGAGATCTATTTCTTGTTCATATCATATTAGATCTGAATACTTCTGAATATCTACATATTTCTGCAGATCTGCAAACTTAGATCTCATATCTACTTCATGTACATGGTGTAATGCTGAAAACCCCAAGGGGATTTTGAAGAGCAGCCTATATAGTGTATGGATCTGTTATAGATCTGACTTTTCATGCACATATTTGCTCTAGATATAAAGTGTAATCAGCAGCTGTTGCAGCCTAGTAAAATAATGTTGTAAAGCCCTTTTCAGTCTTAATACATGGTTGCAACACCTCTTTTTGTGGATTTTCTTCTATTGGAGACTTGTATTTCCTATTATGCATCTCATGGGCCTTCTTGTACATATTTTGTTGTTTTAAATACATTTGAAAGGTCTCCATATTGGCCTCCCGCTTTGTCTTTGATGAATTGTGTTATTTTCCTGCAAATCTGCCTTTTATTGTTACATTCCCCATTTGGGAATATTACAAATTAGATAATATGAAAAACAGATTTATGAGGCGAAATATTCAATTTGAGACAAACTGAATAAGGCATGATATTTGATGATGCACCAGAATCTACTAAACAATTATTAACATTCTTATTAAAATTTTCAAAAATCAAAAGAAAAGGAGGAGTGTGAGAATTTGATATATCTCCAATCAAAATAGCATTGGAATAATCAATCTTATTTGTAGGAGAATTCGAAGATTTTCCTTTTCCTTTTGAGGTTTTCACAGTAACAACAACAAAAGGAAATGAAGATGCGAGAACTACATTTAATTCACTAAGTAACAAATTTTTATGTTGTTTTAATTTACTGACCTCATATAAGGAAATGTTGGATTTAGACTTTTTTCATGTCTTCTACAATATTATATTCAATGCTATCCAAAATTATTAAGTTTTAGATGATGAGGAAGTCTTAGAAGTAGTTGGAGAAAAATCAAAATAATGCGTAGAAGTCTTTTTGAACATACCTTTTTCTTTAGTAGAAGGAGTAGGGGAATTTTGATTTTTATTTGATGGAAAAGTATCAATAGGTGCCTTACTTATAGTAATCACTGGAAAAGCTTCTTAATCTTCTTCATTTTATGAAGTGGTCATAATGAAGTCCCATAAACCATGAGCCTTAACTATTTCATCTTCTTGAGCTTCATCAACAAATACGGTTGTTTCTTCTTCTTCTTTATCTTCATCAGATTCTGCATTCGATATATTCGTCTTTTAATTATTATAATTATATGTGTGTTTTATGTAAAATAATTTGCACATTTTATGTGCGAGAAGTCAAATTCGAAGAAATCATGTTTCAATTTATGTTATAATGTTTTATTACCCCCATCATATGCACAAATATGTACATATATAACTTTACAGCTGAATATGGGGTAAGAAATACGTGGCACGATGAATTTTAGTTTTTTATATATAAAAAAGAGACTTCGCATATAAGTGTAATGCTTACACCTCCCCACCTAATGCATTGCACAATCCTATTGGTTGGAGTGAGAGTGTGAAAGTATGGGCGAGATTCATTGCAAAATAAGAAGATTACTTTTTAAGATAGAATTGTTCAACTGGTGATATTTTATACCACTCGCACCTTACCTGTAGCAACTAGGTTCAATTGTTGGTCCTAATCATCGAAAGGATTTTATAGATTAAAAGAAGGCTAGGTATGACATTCATTAGAATTGATCCAAAAAATAATTTCAAATAATTTGTTACCCCTCTCGGAAAAGTTATGAAAAGGAATCACACTCGCAAAAGAGAACTAATTGAAATATTATAATATGTATGATATTCCTTTGAAAATTTTCAGCTAGGTAAAATTTTAATATATTTTTAATAATATCAACTGCTTTTTAATATATTTTTGCTGGATGTAATTTATGGAGAATGGTGACGTTAAGCTTATTCTCATTGGTTTGAATATTATCAATTGAAATAAAACAATTTGACCATTATTTTCATCCTTGTTATGTTATGTTTATGAGATTTTAGGTTTATATAAATTAATCTCAAATCAATAAGTATAAAAATATGTTAGGTTTATAAATTTTTTGTTGTATATAAATTAATCTAAAATCAATATAGCACAAGGATGCAGAGTATAGCCACACCTGTGAAGGAAACAAATAAGTGGCTTGCTAATGGGCATTAAATGAGTGGGGGTTGTATATGCCTACCTTTCAATAACTAGCCTTCCAAAATCTAATGGTGGGCATATACAAACCCACTCATTTAATGCCCATTGAAAAACTACTTATTTTCAGCCCTCCCGTGAAGGCTGGTGGTTGGTGGCTGTACGAAGCCTCGTAGGCAGACCACGAGCCATGAGCCATGGAAGTGGGAGAAAGGCCATGAGGATCGATTTATGATGCCAAAGTGAAACCATGATTGGGTCAGAGGAGGGCCATTTTCAGGCTTACAAGTTGTCACCTGAAGGTGAGATCAACCATCAAATTGACACAATCTTGTTCATCAGATCATTTGAGAGGAAACTTGGCACTAACATTTGTGCAAGTGTTGGAATTGAAGGTGTCTTCGATGTCCAATCTGTATTCCCCATCCATCAATCGACTGAGCATGTGGTTTTTGGGGTAATTTGTAGTCAACTGCCATGGGGACACATATGATCTGAGAAGGGGGCCCCATGAATTGTGGCATGGTATTTTTCAGTCAGTTGGTTAAATTAAACACACGTATATTATATGTTTTATTTATGTTGAATATTTTTTTATATTGAATGCCACATATAGTGGTCACATGGTGGTGAACCAGGGTGTGCGTTGAGGATTCCAAAGTGGGATCCCCATGGGAGGACCTACACTATTTTACATTGTATTTTTATATATTAAAAAAGGTGGGTGCAATGATTACAAATGGTCCATGGAGTGCCACCCTATCTTAACGATATATATATATATATATATATATATAATATTATGTTTTAAGGTTTGTATAATAATATACCTTAAAAGGGGATACCTGAGTCTAGAAGGCCAAGTGCAACTAGATACTGTGATTAATGAATTTGCATATAAAGTGGATGATTAAGTCATTAAATTAATTAGTGAGCCTTGGAGTGGACTCTGAAACTGATGAAGGTGTGATTATTCAGTTAACCATGACACTTGAATCGATGCATTTTGTTTTGAGAACCTTGGTGGCTATGGCTTATGGCTCAGATATTCGTGTAGTGAACATGTCATCGACTCTTACAAGATAAGTATGGATTCAACTACATATTTTTTTTTTTTTTTTGGATGCATGGTATGTGAAGTGAATTTTCAAGAATTTAATATTTGCAAATAGATTTTTAATTTTATGAGCACAAAATTATTATTAGTTGTCACAAGGTTCAGGTACATACACCGGTTAGAATGTTGTTGTTGTTCTAAGGTAAATTAAGTATAGTTGTTTCTTAACAGAAGATGAGCATTGGAAAAGAAGAAACTTGGCTGTGAAGCAAGTTCATATACATGATTGTGAGAGAACATGACATAAATTGCATACAAGAAGGAAAAACAGTGAGGATTCTATGAATTGAATGTAGGATCCTTATATGATGAATGTAGGTATATTTTGTTGTACGGATACATATGGTATGACTGATTCCTAATTGGGAGTAACACATATATTCTAGGCACGACATGTTCCTTACAAGGCGAAGATATATTTTTCCCAATTGGTAACTAGTTAGCGAAAAACTATACCAAGTTTTCACACGGATGGTGATGAGAAAAAACAACTTTGTAACAAAATATTGTATTGTTTTGTTACGGGGATTCAAGTGGAATAACCAAGAATGGAAATAGGTTATTGATAGATTGGTCACAAGTGGATGACAAGTTACATGAGGTTGTTACAGGTGTTATCATAGGATGGTAACAAGTATGTCACAGGTTAAGGCATACCTTTCATAGGTCATGACGAGTTTTATATGTAGATTGTGATAGGCCTTCTGACATGGTCTTGACAGGTCACAAGACCATGCAGGTGTATGAAAATTAATAGTGATAGGCTATGGAAAGGTTATTCCACATGTCATAACATGTTTGGTATAGATTTGGAAATGGATTTAAATAAATTTTGACTAGAAGTATAAGATTTGATTAATCACTACCATGAAGAAAATAGGAATCTTTGTAAGGATTTGGAGAGGAAAATTCTTAAACTTGAACATAAACACCAATAATTAGAGAAAGGGAAATATTGAAATGATTTTAAAAAATTGTAGATGTCTTGTGCAATCAAGTAACAAAAAATTATCTACAATAGTTATGTCAGTTGAGAAGATTAATTGATCATTGCATGAAATAATTATATACAACAAAATAAATAAGTCAAACTGCAGGATGATTATATCCATGAGTACATAATTTTTTTTTTATACAAGGGTGGTATAAAATGCTGGCATGCAGGAACAATGCTTTTTTGGTTGAGGCACCATAATGACAACATGGCATGAATTTTTGCATCTGCGTAAATTACTTCATAGTTTAGAAACAAATTCAAAAACACACATTAATCATACATAAGTACACAAATTTATCTAGGGGAAACCAACTAGTAAAAACCCCTTAATAATTCTTGCATTAATCAAATGAATAAAGAATGCATTACAATTTCTTGCTTGCTCTGAGCTCAACCTGCAAGTGAATACATTTTCTCTCTACTCAATGAGAAGCTTTGACCTAGACATAGACAATTTCTGCCTCCACCTAAGATCCTATTTCCTTGCCCAAATATTGAGGAATTAGGCCCCTATTTTTTAGGAATTTTCCTCCAATTGATTGCGCAATTCCCGAGGATTGATCTTTGATTGCATGAAACACTTGAACAACTAATACTAGTCTATAACTAATGTTACATTGCCTTGGAATCTCCATCACAGCTGAGGTACTTGAATTCCTTGCATGTACTAGCTATTTTGAGTTGATTGATCATAGATTAACTAAATAATATCCGAGTTAGACTATTGTCCCACTGCACAACTAACCTCCAACTAGTTCTATCAATAATTATATCTATTTTAACTGAATACAACAAGAAATAACTGAACTGGATTTCTAAAAATTAGCAATCACATATGCATAACTGATCTCCAAGCCATATAATTCAAATTTACTGAGCTAACTGAGTGACAAAAACCATGTCACTTCAGTCAACTGCCTCCAAGTTTTTTTATAATGTGGAAATTTCGAATTTTCTCAATTTGACCAAGGCTAAGACAAATTGAGCCTTTCTTGCTACATTTTTTCAACATTAAGAACATGTCTATGTGAATCAAGGTTAATTATTTCTCATGTTAATTCTATTTTGATGTCTTGTAGGTATAATTTTGTTGGTGTTGGAAGTGCACAATCATAAACATGGGGCATGGACCTCTAGATCTCACTGGTTTGTGGTTAGAACCGGATGTGTGGAGGATGCTCCAGGATGAAACCATGTACGAGGAAATGGACTTGCAAATTCAGAGTGGGAGCTCAAGTCATTTTTCAATAGCAAAATCAGATTGTGTATATATCATGCATTGAGGAAAATGCATAAAATAAGTTCAGAAGGAATGGAATACCCCCACCGTTTATGATTTAATTAAATATTATTATTTAGGTTGGTAGTCAGAATGATGTTATGAGGCATGTGTGCCCATGTAACGAAATTAAATAGATTGCGGGGACAATTTGCCTAGATGCATATGCTTGTAAAAGTTGTGACGCCTTAGGGCCTGGATTTTTAATTCAATTGGAGATAAACATTATAATAATATTGAAATAAGGCTGTTTGTGGAGACCACTCCATGAAAAGACTATGGGGGGCAAAATTCCAAAGAAAATGGAAATAATTGTGTTCGTTTAGGGAAAAGTGTGCCTTGGGGCCAACATGGCTCCAGTGAGTCCCACTTGGCTAGTTAGGGACATGCAGTTATAAAATGATATGTTTTGCTTGTAAAGGGATTCATTCATCCAAGGATGGCTGAAGGGGGATTAGTCATTGAGTCTTGGGGTGGAATCTGAGACTAACTGATGGACAATGATTCCTAGGGTTGGACTCTAGGCCATGGTGTGATTATTAAGTTAATCATGTTGTATAGATGCATTCAGTTTATGATGAGATCCCTAATTTTGGCTCTAGGATATTGGTGCTCCGAGGGTTTGATGTCCCTATTTATGGCTTGGTGGCCATGGAGTTCTGATGGGAACTTGGTTTTATTTATGGCCTAGAGGATTCTTGAAGCCTTGGAGCAGCATAGGTGTTGGGTTGACTGATGCAGCTGTAATTGCAAATTACACAAATACTCGTGGACCTATGGGTTAGGACCCACATAACTTCCTTTATACACAACAGTGGAAACTATTAGAGTTTAATACATACATACACGAAACGATCAACAACGTTCTTTATAATATAGTGCACATAACCCAAAACACATTTATACATGTGGAACCTTCTTACCGTAGGGTCCCGCACACTCCCAACAAATCGTAGAACATCACAATCGCTTGCCTGAAACTTTCAACTCTTTACAATTGCGCTAACCCATAAAACTTGCAAAGTGAAAATTTGTGCCAAGCCGACATGTGGCTGCTTTTTGTCGCATCGCATCCTTCACCCTTCTCGCATCGCAAGTTATCTTGTTTACCTTTTGAAATAATTAACTCTTAAATACTTAAATTGCTGATGCGAAATTGCGCCCTGCCTACACGCGTTCGTTTCGCACTTACTCAACTCACCTTAACCATTCATCTCTTGTCTTCGGATATGCGATTTAATCGCAGTCGTCCGCTCAACCTTCTCAGCTCTTCTTCACCTCTTTTTCCCGCTCTAATCTCCGCCATCAATCCTTAAACCTTTGTCTCATCGGTTCAATCCTTGCCGTTGTTTCCTCCTTAGGAATTATTCTGAGTATTTGTTCTTTATTTGGTTGATCTTATTTCTGATGTCGTTGCTCTGCAATATGACTTCCTCCATGATACTCCTACGTTATCCTTCTGAGTTTGTTCAAAATTATTCAACACTATCTCTCTTGAGCTTTGTGCGGTCTGAAAACACGTGGATTCCCTCCTGAGATTGTTATTCATCTCTCATCCCTCGGTCTCTACCATAACTTTTTCTACACAAACTTCACAGAAACTTCGTCTTCTCACTTAGTCTATAAATTCATTAACAGAAACAATATTCCTATATAATAACACATAAATGAAATACTTGATTTCATCAGGGAAAAAAAAAAACAGGTTAAAACAGAGAGCCCGATAAAAATCCAAAACACTTGGAATTAATTTATAAATGAAAATACATAGAACCAAGCCCTAGGATGGTTGGTTTTTACATTTATTCCTACTCTCTATTCAACCCTCTTTCACACCTATTTCCCTCTCGTTCTCTCTTTTTCTCTATGGATGGCATAACCCCACAATGGTGGATTTGGTTTTGTTTTATGCCTTTCCCAAAATTCCCTTATGGTTGAGAAACTGTTATTCAGTTTCAGAACAGTTTATTCAACTAAATGTCTAACTAATCCTAAGATAACTATTCTTTTAACCTACAGATTACAATGGCTATGTTAGCCCAAATTAGCTTTAAAAAAAATACTTTAAAACTAAAGTCTTCAAGTTATTAGGGCTGCTAGTCCTCTTCCCAAGCCACAAAATGTGACCAGCTTGTCACATTACCGACTCTACCTTAATCCTCATAAATTAGACTCCCAAGGTAAAAGAATAATGACCTCCTGGTCATGTGTCTTCTGTTATAAAATTAAATATTACAGAGCAATGCAACACATAAAATATGCGGAAAATAAAAGCACACAAAACACATATTACTAGAGAGACACAGATATACGTGGTTCACCCAGTTTGGGCTACGTCCACCCTGAATATCCAGTCCTTCCTTTCTATTATCCAGCAAAAATGAATAGACAAAACCTATAGCAGATCCACTGTAATATCCTCTGTTCTCTCTCACAGTATCCCTTTTTGTTTCTCGCTCCGAGAATACACATACAATGCACAGCCACAATACAATGCCCTCATAAAAGCGAGGGGATGCCTTCTAGGGAAAAAAACCCTAATCTAAACATAACTTCTACCGTCAGATCATTTGCCTAATGAACGGCCCAGATTGACTAGAAATTACTATACTTTTACAAGGCAATTTTACATCTGTTTTTAGCTTCGGGAGCACTACCCCTGAAAACCCCCGCCAGGGGGGGGCTCCGAAAAGCGCTGTCGCCCCCCCCCCTGGACCCCCCACGGCAACGATTAATTACGGGCGGCGTTGCCGCCCCTTTTAAGGTATAGGGGTCCAATGTTGTGATACAAAGTAAACAAGATAATCAAGCTCCACACCCAACAATCTCCCACTTAAAGACTGATTGTAGCAACTCCACCGCTGCTTCATTTGCTAGACAGTGACTCCTCTTTGGACCTGGCTATTCCTCATCTTCATCATCATCCTTGAAGACGAATTGAAATTGATCACATTCTCAGTTTCTCCCTGGTTATAACTTTTGTTAGCATATCCACAAGATTCTGGCTAGTGTGTATCTTTTCCAGCTTCAACTCTCCATCTTCTAATACTGACCGTATGAAATGGTACTTGAGATGTATGTGTTTATTCCTAGAATGAAATGCTAAGTTCTTTGCAAGATGAATGGCACTTTGGCTATCACTGTATAGCGTGCCCATATCATACTTCGTACCCGATTCACCCATAAACCTTTATAACCAAATCATTTCTTTACTAGCCTCTGTAGCAGCAACATACTCTGCTTCTGTTGTTGAAAGTGCAACAACACTTTGGATTTTTGAAACCCAACTAACAGTTGTTCCACCTACAGTAAATAAATATCCTGTAGTGCTTCTCCTGTTATCTCTGTCACCTGCCATATCTGCATCAACATATCCTTGTAGAGAAATGTTTGAACCACCAAAGCATAATGCTTGATTTGTGGTATCTCTCAAATATCTGAGAATCCATTTTACTGCCATCCAATGTTCTTTTCCTGGATTATTCATGTACCTGCTTACAACTCCCACTGCATGTGCAATATCAGGCCTTGTGCAGACCATTTCATACATTAAGCTTCCAACTGCAGATGCATATGGAACTTTAGACATATAATCCATGTCTTCTTGGGTCTTTGGGCACATCTCCTTACTAAGTTTGAAATGGCTAGCAAAAGGTGTACTAACTGGTTTTGCATTGTGCATATTAAATATTTTCAACACCTTTTCTATGTACTCATTCTGAGACAGTGTTAATTTACGATTTTTCCTATATCTAGTTATCCTCATACCAAGGATTTGTTTTGTAGCTCCCAAATCCTTCATTGCAAATGAATTTGCCAATTTTCTTTTGAGCACATTTATTTCTTGCATGTTAGATCCTGCAACAAGCATGTCATATACATACAATAACAACATAATATAGCTTCCATCATTTTGCCTTTTTAGATAAACATAATGATTAGAGTGACATCTAGTATAACCTTGTTCAGACATAAACTTGTCAAATTTTAGATACCACTACCTTGGAGCCTGTTTTAAGCCATACAAGCTCTTCTTTAACCTGCACACCAATTTTTCTTTCCCTTTTATCTCATATCCTTCTGGTTGCTGCATGTATATCTCTTCCTCCAAATCTCCATGGAGAAATGTCGTCTTTACATCTAACTGTTCAAGATGTAAATCTTCCGCTGCTACAAGACTTAAGATAGTTCTAATTGAATTCATCTTAATAACAGGAGAAAATATTTCATCAAAATCAATACCTTTCTTTTGTGCAAACCCCTTCACCACAAGTCTAGATTTGTACCTCTGTTTTCCTCCATCTTCTTCCTTCAACCTGTAAACCCATTTATTCTGCAATGTAGTTTTACCTGCAGGCAACTTGACTAAGTCCCAAGTCTGGTTATGCATTAATGAGTCCAGCTCTTCTTCCATGGCTAGCTCCCACTTCTTCCTACTTTCAACCTGCATTGCTTCTTCATAACATTCAGTTTCACCAGAATCAGTCAGCAATAAATAATATAATGATGGAGAGTATCGTTCAGGGGGTCTACTTATCTTGGTAGATCTTCTAACACCACTTTCAGGTGTTTGAGGTGCCTGTTGCTGTTGTGGTTGCTGCTACTGTGGTTTTTTATTATTATTATTTTCAGGCACCTTTACTTTTTCATATATCTCATCAAGAACCATGTATTCCTTGCTTTCTTTTTCCTGTTTCTTTTCCTACAACTGATTCTTATACAAGACCTTTTCATTGAATATTACATCTCTGCTCCTAATGATTTTGTGATTTTCATAATCATATAAGTGATAACCAAAATCATTAGCACCATATCCAATAAAGTTACATTTCTTTGATTTTGCCTCAAGCTTTGTTCTGTTTTCTTTATTAATATGGACAAAGGCCTCACAACCAAAAGGCTTTAAAAAAGAGTAGTTTACCTTTTTACCTGTCCATGCTTCCTCTGGAATACCACCATCCAAGGAACTTGAAGGCCCTCTGCTTATTAGATAAACAACAGTATCTACAGCATCTGCCCAAAATTGTAAAGGCAATCCTGCATGCAGTCTCATGCACCTTGCACGCTCCATGATTGTTCTGTTCATCCTTTCTGACACACCATTTTCTTGTGGTGTTCTTGGAACTGTCTTCTCTCTACGAATTCCATGCTCTAAACAATACCTATCAAACTCTTTGCTGCAATATTCACCTCCATTGTCTGATCTGAGACACTTCAACTTCTTTCCTGTCTCAATCTCAACCAAAGCTTTCCATTTCTTGAAAGTATCAAATACATCAGATTTATTCTCAATACAATAAATCCATGTTTTTCTAGTTGCATCATCAATAAAAGTAACATAATAACGAGAGCCACCGAGAGATGATACCTGAGCAGGTCCCCATACATCTGTATGCACAAGCTCCAATTTTTCGCTCTTCTTTTCTTTCCCAACTCTGAGAAATCCGACTCTCTTTTGTTTTCCATAAATGCAATTCTCACAGAAATCCAAATCAACATTCTTCAAACCTGGCAACAAATTTCTTGAGTGAAGAATCTTCATTCCCTTCTCACTCATGTGTCCGAGCCTATGATGCCATAATTCTGCATCTGCTCCTTTGGAAGTTAAAGCATTAACAGAGTTAGAAATACCATTGCATAAATACAATGTACCAACCTTTTCGCCTTTTGCTATTACCAGGGCTCCTTTGGTGACCTTCCAAGTTTTATCCGTGAAAGTTGTCACACAACCTTCACTGCCTAACTGCCCTGTTGAAATCAGATTTTTCTTTAGATCTGGAACATGCCTTACCTCCTTTAGTAGCCATTGGTTTCCATTTTGTTTTTTTACAAGAACTTTACCCATTCCAACAATTTTACAGGGTTTATCATCACCCAAACGAACTTGTCCAAAATCTCCTTGAACATAGTCATGAAAATATTTCTTATCAGGTGTGGCATGGAATGAAGAACCTGAATCTACAACCCAAGAATCAGTAACATTTTCGAAAGAAAGAATCAAAGCATCTTGTAACGCATCACCTGTCACATTTGCTTCATGATTGTTTTCTTGTTGTGTGTCTCCTTCTTTTCCCTTCCGAGATCTACAGTCTTTCTTTAGGTGTCCTTTCTTTCGACAATTCCAGCACACTATCCCCGATCTGGACTTGGATCTGCCTTTCCTTGATTTACTTTGATATCCCGAGCTCTTTCCTCTTTCCATTCTTCTTCCCCTAGACTCTACACTCAAAGCATTACCTGATGTCTCACCGAAGCTTTTCCGTCGCATTTCCTCACTAAGGATAGCACCAACAACATCATCAAACTTTAAAGTACTAGATCCAGAGACAGAGTTACTAATGGCCATTACTAAACCATTCCAACTCTCTGGCAATGAGCACAAGAATAACAAAGCTCTAACTTCATCATCAAATTTTACCCCTACAGAACTTAACTGACTGGTAATTGTATTAAATTCATTTAAATGGTCTGCAACAGATCCACCTTCCAACATCTTCATATTAAATAGTCGTTTCATAAGAAATACCTTGTTTGAGGTCGAGGGTTTTTCATATAGTTTCGCCAACGTCTGCATCAAGTCCTCTGTTGTTGTTTCCTTCGAAATATTGAAGGCGACTGACGCAGCAAGACACAACCGTACTGTTCCGAGTGCCTTTCTATCGAGAATGTTCCGTTCCGCGTCTTTCATGGCCACCAGCTTCTTTGTTTTTCTACTCAATGGTAGGTATTACATCTTCTGATACGTATAATCTTCCATCTCGCATCTTCCACACAGTAGTTTTCGTCGTTAAATTTCGACCCTAAACTTACCATCTTCGCCATTGCTCCCACTCGAACCAGGAACCCTTCTTTCCCTCGCGAGTTTATCACCAATATATCTTCTACCATACCGCCAGAAAATTAAGACATAGAGAGCAATGAAACACATAAAATATGCGGAAAATACAAGCACACAAAACACATAAAACTAGAGAGACACAGATATACGTGGTTCACCCAGTTTGGGCTACGTCCACTCCGAACAGCCAGTCCTTCCTTTCTATTATCCAGCAAAAATGAAGAGACAAAACCTACAGCAGATCCGCTGTAATATCCTCTGTTCTCTCTCACAGTCTCCCTCTCTGTTTCTCGCTCCGAGAATACACACATAATACACAGCCATAATACAATGCCCCCATATATACAAGGGGGTTGCCTTCTAGGGCAAAAAAACCCTAATCTAAACATAACTTCTACCGTCAGATCATTTGCCTAATGAACGGCCCAGATTGACTAGAAATTACTATACTTTTACAAGGCAATTTTACATCTGTTTTTAGCTTCGGGGGTGATGCCCCCGAAAACCCCCACCAGGGGGGGGCTCCGAAAAGCGCTACCCCCCCCCTAGACCCCCCACGGCAGCGATTAATTATAGGCGGCATTGCCGCCCCTTTTAAGGTACAGGGATCCAATGTTGTGATACAAAGTAAACAAGATAATCAGGCTCCACACCCAACATCTTTAATGCTTGAATCTTCTAGGATTCCAAACTCTGTTTTGCTACTGTCAATAAGCTGCATTGTCTTCACCATTCTTTAAGTGAAATCTTCCAGGCTTCCATATTTTGTACTGTATTGCTTCACTACTTCTACCTTCACTGCTCTTCACTTTCCAAACAATTCCACAGTGGACTGCTTTCTTCATTTTGTTGTAACTCTTCTTAGGTATTTGCATTTACTCCCATAGTTCATCTATGGTTTCTTGCAATTCAATCTTCTGCTGTAATATAATCTTATTTCTATTCCTTTTCCAATATATTCTACTACACTCTGTCCTAGATATTGCTACAAATATTACTCTGGACTTTGCTTCCACCCAAACTTTCGTAATATCTTTGAATATATCTCCCTCTGCAACATCCCTCTTCTTTTCCTTGTTTGCAAATCTACTGTCAAAAGGTAAATTGCATTCAATTCTCTGACTGCAGTAATATATTTATTCACTCTTTCCTTTATACTTGTTAACACAATTAAGTTTTGGAAACTAGTATCTATCTCTATTTCAACTACAGTTTGAACCGGTTCCATCTTATCGTTTGCAATCTTTTTCTCTTGTTCAAATGCTTTCAGCAAGCAACTCAACCATTCAGTAATTACTTGATTCCCTTCAAGAAACTCTCCAGTATGTTGTATTATAGTTTCAACATAACTCACTTCCTCTTCCTTGACAACACTCCATTGATAGATTGGAGGTTTCTGTGGTGTAGATTTTGAGGTGCAACTCTTGGAATATCCACAGTCTTCATTTTTAGCTGACGTTTCGAGTCTAAATCAAGACTCATCATCGAGAAAAACCTGAAAATAAGAGATTAGGGAAATAAATATAGGAAAGGTGGAGATGAGAGAGCCGACTGGTTCTTAAATTTTTATTATTATTTTATTATTTATTTTTGTTTATTAAATTTTTATTTCTAATTTTAATTATGACAAATTATATATTATTGTTTTTCTTGAATTTTTTTTTAAATTTTTTCTAATTGATGTTATTTTGGAATTATTATTATTTAAAAAAAAATTATTAAATGCTAAATATTAGAGGGATTTAAATATTTATTTAAAAGAAAAGTTAAGGTTGTAGTTGTTTATTTATTATTTTTAGAAGTGGGGATAATTAATATTATTTAGTTAAAATTAATTATATATAAATTTTTTTTTTGTTTGGTAGTATAAGGTGGAATTATAAATATAATTGGTATTTATGAATATTTAAACTTAAAGTTACTAAAACTAAGGGTATAAAAGTATAACTTATGTAATAAAGGGGGAACTTATAAATGATTCTAAATTTTTGTGATAAGGAGGAGTTTATTGCTAATAATATTAGAAGGGGATATTAATTAAGAAGAGTAGTTTTTTTAACTTTGATGGATTTTATTTTAAAAGAAAAGAAGGTGATTAGGAAATTTTTTTAATATTTAAAGGAGGTTTAGAAAGGTAGTAGGGTAATGGGAGGTAGGGGAGTAAGGGAATCATTTAAGAAAGAAACTAGGAGGTCGATGTTAGATGGAAGGTGTGAGGTGAGGGGAGGAACATTTATAGTGAAAGAGGCATGACAGGAAAGCGAGAAAGGATAATGACGAGCGGGAGGATGGACAAGGAGACGACACACGGAATAGGGGGGTTGGTCAGTTTATTAGTGGGAAAGAACATGGATCCAGTTCCTGCTAACATCTAAGCCTCCATCTCTATTAAGGTTGTGAGGATTCTTAATTATTTCTAGGGCCTCTTGCAATTTACGCTTAAAATGATGCTTTTTATTGGTAATGATCACTGCGTCTTCAAGGCATATGTGGTGACGTGTTTTATTTGAGTGTTCTGCCAAAGCCGAGGGTTTGGTTCTTCCTAGTCTGATGTTAGCACCATGTTCTTTAAGCCTTATTTTGAAGGTCCTGCATGTTTCCCCAATATAACATTCTCTTCAAGAGCAATTAATTTTGTAAACTACTTTTTGTTGGAGGTGGTCAGGGTCATCTTTGACAGATTTCATCCTCTATCTGATGGTTATTAGAGGTTTGAAGGATGCTCTGATGTCCTTATTGGCTAGAATTTTGGCCAACTTATCCGTGACCCCTTGGATATAGGGGAGATATGATTTTATTATTGAGGAATTATCAGTTATACTTCTTTTATTATTGGACCTGGCTCTTTGAATAACTATGTTAATGTCTCTATTACTATATTCCAGGTTTATGAACGATCTTCTTAGCTATTCTATTTCTTCTTCTACATGACTATTGTCCGATATTCTAAAAGCTCGTGTGAAAAGAGTCAACAGGACCCCCAGATTTTGTGCAGGGTGGTGATGTGAATCGGCATGAAGATAATTATCGATGTGAGATTTCTTCCTGAATACTTGGTGTCCAAGGGATCTGTCTTCATTTCTTGAGAGGATAATTTCAAGGAAAGGGATGTGGTTATTCTCTTCACCTTCCATTGTAAATTGTATTTCTTTGGAAATGTTGTTCAGGAGGTCTAAGAAGCATTTTAATTCTTCATTGCCATGTGGTCAATTGACAATGGTGTCATCCACGAAATTGATCCAAAATTTAGGTTTCAATGGGTAAGAGTCAAGAGCTTTCTTTTCAAATTTCTCCATGAAAATATTGGCCACTATGGGTGACAACAGAGATCCCATGGCAAATCCTGATGTTTGTTCAAATATCTCTCCTTGGAAGGTAAAGAAGGTGGAGTAGAGACATATTTCAGCGAGTTTTGCAGTCTCGGGGTCTGTGACTTCTTTTACTACTTGAACGGCTTCGTCTAGAGGGATTTTAGTAAAGAGTTGTACAACATCAAATCTCACAATTTTTTCTCCGGGTTCCAACTTGGCTTTTTAATAAAATCTACATAATGGTTGGAGTCTTTGATGAATGAGCTAGCTTTACCGACAAGAGGGGTGAGGGTGCGTGCCACGAATTTGGATAATTCATATGTCGAGGCTTCGATAGTATTGAAAATAGGTCTCAGAGGAGCATCCATCTTATGGATCTTTGGGGCACCATAAATGCGGGCATGATCTCACCCTCCGGGTAGAGGCGCTTTTTTAATTTTTCATCCAGATTCGACTCCTTAATGGATTTTTTGACATTTTTTGTGACGATGGAAATATGGTTATTATTGAGTTTCTTATAGCCGCCACTATTGTGAAGGTGATCTTTCATTTTATTGATGTACTCATCTTTGTCCATAACTACTGTAGCCCCACCCTTTTTTTCCTTTAAGATGAAAATCTTATCATTACCTCTTAAGTTTTTTAGGGCTCTTAATTGTTCATTATTTAAATTTATCTTAGGGAGTTTGGCTTTATTTAGGATGACAGTGCACTCTTGTCTCAGGAGTTCTTTGTCTTCTTCATCGAGAGGTTTAATGCTATCCTCAATATCACAAATTATCTCTTCTTTAGGAATGCGATTGGGAGCTACGACGAAATTAAGACCCTTGCTCAAGACCTCCATTTCTACTTTGCTTAGTTCATGTGACGAGATATTAACCAATTTTTTGTTATTGTTAATGTAGGAAGGTATGTTTTTAGGGTTACTTCGATGAGGCACTTCGTTATGTGGGCTTGACTAGTACTAATAGTCAATTGTTGTCCTTATGCTTCTTGACTAGTACTAATAGTCAATTTAGTCTATTCCACTTCTAGGACTGACTTTCCTTTAGCTTGAGACATAACTACCTCACTTTGATATTTATAGCTTTCTTCTTCCTTGTTACTAAGCAAAACTCTTTGTGACACTGCTTCTTCATCTTTAACCAGAATAAAATTTTGATTCTCTATTTCTATGACAGTCCTAAATGTCCATCCAACAATCTTCCTTTGGCTATTTAAGAAAGCCAATTCCTCTTTGTCCTCATCAAGAACAAGTTTCATCTGCTGCAAAAACTCAACTTGGTCTTCATCATACCTTGCTTGACAATTTTCTTCTACTTTGCTAGATATACTTCAGCTTTACTTGAGACAATTCCAAGAGATGGATTTTCTTCTACACAACCTGCAAACACATTCAAATTGTTAGCATTAAATTCACAAGACCCAGTGGTCTTATTTGATGACTCAATCACCAAATATTTCTCTTGCTATTATAAGTATCTTTCAAGACTCAGAAAGTCTTCACTAGTCTTCTTTTCAGCTTTCTCAAGCATAAAATATGAATGCTTGATATCATCTTTTTCCTCTTTCTATTCTTGGCCATCATCATAAGCGAAGTCCTCCTTGTTTTTAGCTTTCACAGTACACTGGAAATAATTTCCTTCACTTAGTTGTGCATGTGCAAGTATATGAGACTCAGCCGTCTCATTTTCTTTTTGAACAGAATTCAGATTTTGTCCTTCCCCTTCATCCTTTATGACAACATCAAAAAATTTCCTTTCTTTACCGATTTCACCTGCAAACATAAAATAATCATTTGTTTCAAAACCATAAGGATCCATAGCCTCTCTTTTTGTCTCAAACATCAGCTCTTTCCACTGGTTCCCATCCTTCCAAGGATCCATGAAACCATCAGCTAGTCTCATGCCTTCATCTTCATTACTACTATCACCAAGAATAGACCGTTGCTCAAGTTCACATAATTAAACCTCTTCCTCAACACACATCCTATGCTATAACTCAACTTCTCTAAGTTCTTTGTCAGATCTCAGCCTGCTCTATAACTGACTTCACTTGACTCTTTTCTTCTGCAGAACCCAATCATACCTTTGGTGTTCCATACTCCCTTGTATGAATTATCTCAACACTTCTAGCTGCACTTTTATCTCACCTAATTCTCTATCAAGTTTATTCTTACTTGATATTTCATAATATCCCTTGGAACCTTTACTATGATGATCAGTAGCCATAGTCTTTTTTCCTTTATGAACTCCACTTTGTTCATCATGGACTACAAAAAATCCATCTATACAAGTTGACTCCACCAACCTGTCTGTAGATACCACACCAAGCTTTTCCATGCTTAGTCTTTTACTGGCATCTCTGCTGACTTCTTTCTTTGATTTTGACTCCTCCTTGAACCTTTCAGATAACCATCAGTGGTAATCTCTTCTTCTTCCCTCTATGGAATCATCCTGATCCACCTTGTGAGCTGCAAGAAACCACTTTTATCTATGAAACAAGTGTAGTACTTGTCCCCAGTCCCAAGTCATATCTTGGTGACTCTTCTTCTTCTTCTTGAGAATTCAACCTATGCTCCCTCTTCAACTGCATCCCATGCCATTTCAATTTCTTCTCCATAATCCATCCACACTTCTGGTCTTCATATCTCCTTCGTAGAAACTCCATCAATAGATCGAGATGGGTTCTCATCTCAGCTATTTCTCTCTTATATTCTTCATTAGTCATCTATTTCCATATGCCATTTGTCTTGACATCTTCCTTCTTTACTTTGTGGTTGCATCTTGAATCTTTGCTATGACTTTCAATAGTCATCTTCTTGATTTCTTTCACCCTCTATGAGCTGCACTAGCCTCTGTAGTAACAGTCCCTCTTGCTACAAATTACCTCACCAAACTTCCTCTGTGCTTGATCTTTTGGTAATTATTGGTCCTCAATCTAGAACCCTCCTTGAGCACTCCTCTATGCTCCTTATAGGCTTACCCTCACAACTCATCTTAACACTACTATCCTCTTATATTTCAACATCAACTGAAATATTAGGTTCTGACCACACTTATTTTTCCTCCTAGAAACCCTTGCTAGCTTCATTCATCAATGCCCTTAAAAGATGTAATATTCTTTCTGAGATGTTTTCACTCCTACTACCACCTTATTGTCTGTGCTACTACTTTATCCATGCTACTGTAGCTCTTATGCTTTTTCATAAGCCTTCACTCCATAGTATTACCTCTTAAGGTTCACTCGATCGGAATCAATGAGCAATCTTTCTCAACTTTTCTTAGTTCAAAGTCCTTCACACTCCCTCTCAGATCTTGTTTCTTTGATACCAATTGATGCATTCGTAACTGCAAATTACACAAATTGTTGTGTAACCAGCTCCAAAAATAGAAGAAAAGAGATATGAACGCCTTAGAAATAAGCCACTTCGAGGGGGCAACCTCCAATACATTACATAAATTAACAATTCTTGGATGATACAATTTACAAAACCTCCTTTCTATATATATAGGAGTCCATGGGGCCATAATGTAATCCTAGTGGGCCACAATGTAATCCTAGCCGACCTAACAATAATAATTTAAGGGCACAATAATAACAAAATGAGGGTTACAAGGGTTCAATAATAACAATAAGGGGGTTAAACTAACCATAATAAAGGACTATACTAGTGATATAGGGACCTAACATGCCCCTCTCCTTCAAAAAAAGTGTTGTCCTCAACACTTGAGTAGCTCCGGGTGCTTCTGTATAAAATTCTCATCCTCCCATGTAGAATCTTCAGTGGGTAAGTTCTTCCACTTGATGAGATACTCTGAAATTGATCGATTCTGTAGCTGTCGAGTTCTTGTTTCTGTGACCGCTTTAGGTTCCAATATGATTTTTCCTTCCTCATCAAGTTCTGGAAATATTGTTTGAACTGGAATATTTTCACCTATAACCTTCTTTAAGCATGAAACATGGAAAACTCGATGCACTCGTGAAGAAGCAGGAAGCTCCAATTTGTATGCCATAGTACCAATCTTTTGCAACACCTTGTAAGGACCATAGTACTTTGGCGATAATTTATTATCCTTCTTAGCTTACTTGAGGGACATTTGTTTGCATGGTTGTAGCCGTAAAAATACCCAATCTCCTACATCAAAACTTCTCTCGCTGCGATGTTGATCTGCCTGTTGTTTCATTCGATTTTGTGCCAAATTCAGGTTATCCCTTAAGAGTTGGAGAACTTCTTGTTGATGCTCGATGTGATCTTCCACTGCTTGAACCTTCAAATTTTCCCTTAAAGATGATGTGATGGATGGTGGATGATATCCATAAAGTGCCATAAATGGGGTCATTTTGGTTGCAGTATGGAAGGAAGTGTTATACCACCATTCAGCGAGAGGTAACCACTTGACCCATTGTGTTTGTTTATCAGATACAAAACAACGAAGATATCCTTCCAAACATTTATTTACTATCTCAGTTTGACCATCGTATTGAGGATGATAAGATGAACTATGAGCTAATTGAGTACCCAAACAAGAAAATAACTCCGTCCAAAAATTTCCAGTAAAAATGGGATCTTTGTCGCTCACAATAACCCTTGGGTTTCCATGTAGCTTTTGAATTGTGTCCATAAATGTAGTAGCAACTGTTCTTGCTTTAAATGGATGAGATAATGCACAAAAGTGTGCATACTTGGTAAGTCTATCAACTACCACCATGATGACACTCTTTCCTTCGTACTTAGGTAAACCTGTGATAAAATCCATTGAAATCTCCTCCCAACGTTGACTTGGAATGGATAAAGGTTGTAGAAGACCCGGGGTCTTAATTGTCTCAACTTTATTCTGCTGGCAAACCAAACATTTCACCACAAACTTTTGAATATCAGATTTAAGGCCATCCCAAAAAAAATTCTTTCTTCACCTTGTGGTAAGTTTTTAAAAATCCTGAGTGTCCTCCTAAAGGAGAAGTGTGCAATTCCAAAAGAATCTTTTGTTTTAGTTGGGAATTCTTACAAAGATATAAGCGATCTTTGTACCATAAGGAATCATTTTCCAACTAAATGTATCAGATGTACTAGGATCTTGCTGCAACTTTTGAATGAGTGTCCATACATCTTTGTCCTTCTTCCATTCATCTCTTGCTTCAGCTATCCAATCTAGTTGGATAATAGAAATGGCACAAAGCAATGCTTCCACCTCTTCATTCTTTCTTGAGAGTGCATCCGCAACAACATTAAGCTTTCCTTTTTTGTAGATTATTTCAAAGTCATAACCCAACATCTTTGTGACCCATTTTTGCTGCTCTTCTGAAGATAGTCTTTGTTCCAAAAGTGTTTAAGACTATCATGATCAGTTTTTACCTTGAAGTGTCTTCCCATTAGGTAAGTTCGCCATTTCTTTAGTGCATGTAGTATTGCTAACATTTCCTTCTCATAAATAGGTTTCTGTAAATACTTTCCTTTGATTCGACGACTTTCAAAAGCAATGGGTCTTCCTTCCTGCATTAAAACTGCACCAATTCCATTTCCTGAGGCATCACATTCCACAATAAAGGTTTTTGTGAAGTCCGGCGTAGCTAAGACCAGTGCTAGGCACATTGCCTCTTTAAGATGTTCAAAGGCCTTAGTTGCTTCAGGAGTCCATGAAAATGCATCTTTCTTCAATAATGTTGTTAGAGGTGCTGCTATTCTCCCATAATTCTTAACAAACTTGCGATAATACCCTGTTAACCCGAGAAATCCTCGCAACTTCTTTATGGTTGTGGGGACTTTCCATTACTTAATGGCTTTAATTTTGTTAGGGTCTACTTTAACACCCTCGTGAGATACAATGTGACCCAAATATTCCACCTCTTGTACTCCAAAGAAACATTTGGATTTTTTTGCATATAATTGTTTCTCCTGCAATAGTTTGAGCACCCTGTCAACATGTTCAACATGATCCTTCCAAGACTTGTTGTAGATTAGTATATCATCAAAATACTAGCACAAATTTTCTAAGGAAGGGTTTGAAAATGGAATTCATCAACCCTTGAAATGTAGAAGGTGCATTGGTAAGGCCAAAAGGTATGACCAAAAATTCATAATGACCCTCATGAGTTCGAAATGCTGTTTTTGGAATATCTTCAGTCTTCATTCTAATTTGATGATATCCCGAACGAAGATCCAACTTGGTAAAATAAATTGCTCCATGTAATTCATCCAATAATTCATCAATCACAGGAATGGGAAATTTGTCTTTAATGGTGAGCTTATTGAGCTCCCTATAATCCGGACACATTCGCCACGATCCATCCTTCTTGTGTACCAAAACTATAGGAGCAGAGAAAGAACTTTGACTAGGTTGAATTATACCCGCCTCTAACATTTCTGCAATCATACGTTCAATTTCGCTCTTTTGGAAGTAAGTATATCTATAAGGCCTGATGTTTGGAGGAACACTTCTTGGAATCAAATGAATAGCATGATCATGATCACGAATAGGTGGGAGTCCTTTCGGAGTTTCAAACACCTTGGAATGATTGTCCAAGACTTGTTGGAGATCTGCAGAAATAGATGATTTTGATGTCGGAACTTCTAGTGAGCATAATTGTGCAATTACACCTCGTTGTTGTTTCTTTATAAGCTTTGTCATGACATTAGAGCTTATTATCCTTCCTAGCTTCCCTTCAATACCTCGCAATTCGACTTCTTTTCCTTCTGAAAAAAATTTCAAGAAAAGTTCTTGAAAATTAAAAGCTACCGTCCCCAAAGATTGTAACCATTGTACTCCTAGTACAACATCAGCACCTCCCATAGGAATGGAAAGCATTGGACTAGTCAATACATATTCCCCTATGGTTAACTTGATATTATGGCATTTTCCAGAGAAATTTATAGTTCCTCCATTTGCAACCATCACTTGACATTCTCGTGTTGGGTATAGGAAACAATTTAATTCCTTGGCTACCTTACAATGAATAAAATTATGGGTGCTACCTGAATCAATCAACACTATTACCTTTTTCTTCTTGATTTGTCCTGTTATCTTGAGAGTTTGAGGAGTGGTAATTCCTGCCAGTGCATTACACGATATGGTCGGATTCATTTCTTCCTCTTCTAGGGCTGGTTCCTGGTGTATATCCTCTTCTTGTTCATTTTCTTCTTCCTCTTCACAATCTATGTAAAATAATTTCTTCTCAGCACACTTATGACCTTTAGTGTATTTGCTATCACAACCGTAGCAAAGCCCTTTTGCTCTTTTTTCTTCCAATTGTTGTGGTGTCAACCTTGTAGGTTGTGGAAATCTAGGCATAGCAACACTTCCTTCTTTATAGAATTGAGTGGTAGGCTTCCTTGTCGCCATAACTTTACATTCAACTTTTCTTGCCAACCTGAATGCCTTCTCCAATGAATCGGGCTCCAAAACACGAACTTCATGTTGGATGTTATCCTTTGGAGTGCCTATGAAGAGATCAATCCTGTGATCCTCTGGAATACCAGTTACCCTTATATTCAATTTTTGGAAGTCCTCAATGTGCTGCCCCACTAAACCCTTTTGTTTGAGATTTATCAATTGGCTAAAGAAGGTGTCGCTCTTTGTATCCTCATAATGTGCTATCATTTCCTCCGTAAAAATTGACCAAGTGACAATTTTTTTACGGGAGCAAAGCCATCGATACCATACAAATGCATTTTGTTCTAAATGTAAAGTTGCAATGCGTACCTTTTGTGTGTTTTGCACATTATGGAGATCAAAATATTGCTCCATCCGTAGTATCCATGTTACAGGATCCTTTCCATCAAACTTCCTCATATCCATTTTTGGAATATGGTGGTTCTTCCCGCCAACATTAGAGGTTATGAAATCACGATTAACATTTATTTTGTTCTCATCATGAGGTTCTTCTACTATATTTCCGCCATTAGGAATCGTTTCTTGTTTTAAGTTTGTCATCAAGCCTTCCATGTATGCTTTTAGATCATTCTTCATGTTTTCCATGTTGTCTTTCATGTTTTCATCGATCTTAGCTTCCATGTCATCAATCTTAGCTTCCATGCCCACTTCCATGCCATCCATCTTAGATTCCATGCCTTTCTTCAAAACTTCCATTTCATTTTTTGTTGTTCTTTGCGAGAGCGAAATTTGTTGCACTTGCTCTTGTAATTTTGATATGTCATGTCGCCATTCTTCGTCTTCATGAGTCATAGTAGAGCCTTATAAAGGCTTAATGGGAGTTGAATTATTTTTAGGGGCCATTTTAGAATCCAATACTGATATCTATTCTACAATATTCCCTTGGAATCAATTCAACTTGATTCTTCAAACAAGACTTATGCAATTGGAAAAAAATACACACCTTTTACTTGCTTTTTAGGAGCTCTGTATTGAAATTGAATTATGTTTGTAATTGAGAATCTTCAATATCTGAAATTCACTGCTGTAGTAACCTTATGAACTGTCTTTCAAATGCCACAGATATGATCTGATTTGGATTCTTCAAGACAAAGTTATTTCCAATCTCCCACAATGACCCAACTTTGGACTGGTTCAGTAGAGCGAACTTGTACGGCTTGCCACGTGTCATTGTTTTGTCCTTCGTCTCTAAAATTGATAGCCAAGAAACTACGGTCCGTGTAATTACAATCACTTTTTACGGTACTCTAATCCGATGCCCAGAGAGAGAGTTATTGAACTTTTCCCACGATCACCTCTTTGAGATGAAATTCAGGAGCCTGAAAAAGCACTACCTTCCACAGATCATATCTCCAAAAATTTTGTGAACCAAGCTCTGAAATTTTTTGACGACTTTCTCCAGGATTTTAGCTTCGCACCATATGAATTTCATATTCTGACCCTTCGTAGAAAATTGTTTATAGCGAAAATGCCACGATGACCTGTTTAGGAGCCTGAAAAAATACCTAACTTCCACAGATCATATCTCCGAACATATTGCGAACCAAGCTCTGAAATTTTTATAAAAACTTCCTCATGATTTCAGCTTCGCACCCTAAAAATTTCAGCTTCTGAAGCTTCGTAGAAAAAACGTTATAGCGAAAATGCCACGATGACCTGTTTGGAGCAGCGAAACCCTAGAATCCAAAGCTCTGATACCAAATGTTGTGTAACCAGCTCCAAAAATAGAAGAAAAGAGATATCAACGCCTTAGAAATAAGCCACTTCGAGGGGGGAACCTCCAATACATTACATAAATGAACAATTCTTGGATGATACAATTTACAAAACCTCCTTTCTATATATAGGAGTCCATGGGGCCATAATGTAGTCCTAGTGGGCCACAATGTAATCCTAGCCGACCTAACAATAATAATTTAAGGGCAGAATAATAACAAAATGGGGGTTACAAGGGTTCAATAATAACAATAAGGGGGTTAAACTAACCATAATAAAGGACTATACTAGTGATATAGGGACCTAACACAAATACTCATGGACCTATGGGTTAGGACCCACACAACTTCCTTTATACGCAGCTGGGAAAAAAATCAGAGTTAAATACATACATATGTGAAACGATCAACATCATTCTTTATAATATAATGCACATAACCCAAAACACATTCATACATGCAGAACCTTCTTACCGTAGGGTCCCACAAACTCTCGACCAATCGCAACACATCGCAATCGCCTACCCACAACTTCATCTCTTTAAAAATGTGCTAACCCATAAAACTTGCGAAGTGCGCATTTGCACCAAGACGACACATGGATGCTCCTTGTCACATCACATCCCTCACCCTTCTCACATCGAAAGTATATTGTTTACCTTTCGAAATCCTTAACTATTAAATACTTCAATCACCGATGTGAAATTGTGCCCTATCGACACACGTCCATTTCACACTTCCTCAACTCACCTTAACTGGTCATCTCTTGTCTTCAGAACTGCCATTTAATTGCAGTTGTCTACTCAAACTTCTTGGCTCTTCTTCGCCTCTTTTTCCTGCTCTAGTCTCCACCGTCAATCCTTAAATATTTGTCTCAATGATGCAATCCTCATCGTCATTTCCTCCTTAGGAATTCTTCTAAGTATTTTGTTCCTTATTCAGTTGCTCTTCTTTCTAATGCCACTGCTCTGTGATACGACTTCCTCCATGCTACTCCTCCGCTATCCTTTGCTTGGAATTCTTCAACGCTATCTCTCCTGAGCTTTGTGTAGTTTGCAAACACACAGATTCCCTCATGATCTTGTTCTTCATCTCTCATCCCTCGGTCTCTGCCATAACTTTGTCTACATGAAGTTCAAAGAAGCTTTGTCTTCTTGCTCAGTCTGTATATTCATTAACAAAAACAATATGCCTATATAATAACACATAAATGCAATACTTTATTTCGATAAGGAAATAAACCAAACGGTTTAAAATAGAGAGCCTAATAAAAATCCAAAACACTTGGAACTCATTTATAAATGAAAATACACCTATTTCCCTCTCGTTCTCTCTTTTTCTCTATGGATGGCAGAACACCACAATGGTGGATTTGGTTTTGCTTTATGCCTTTCCCAAAATCCCCATATGGTTGAGAAACTATGATTCAGTTTCAGAACAGTTTATTCAACTAAATACCTAACTAATCCTAATCTAACTATTATTTTAACCTACAGATTACAATGGCTATGTTAGCCCAAATTAGCTTTAAACAAAATAATTTAAAACTAATGTCTTCAAATTATTAGGACTGCTAGTCCTCTTCCCAAGCCACAACATGTGACCAACTTGTCACATTTCCAACTCTACCTTAATGCTCCTGCATCATTGACACCTTAGCAATTTTCCTAGAGGGTGCTTTGAGCCCTAGAGTAGTTTGAGTATTGGGTTGGCACCTTGGCCATGGATGTGTGGAGACTTTCAGTTATTGTTTCCTTTGAAGTTGTTTCCCCCGTGTTAGCCATCAGTATTTTTTACATGTTAGTGATGACTATATCTTCAGCTGAGTTTTCTAGAAACTGATTTCCTTATGTCAATATGTCATCCAGAAAACCCTCCCAAAACTTTTTTCGCCTTTCTACCTATTCAGTCCACCCCTGGAAAAACCACAACCTCCTTTTCAACAATCCTATCTAACCTCAGCCTTATTAGTCTGCCCATCAGCTTTAAAAGGCAAATCCACATCTGTTTCAAAGGTCTCCCCTATGTTAGGAAGTGGCGTTTAGGACATTTCACCTTTGGCAATCATCAAAAAGCCAAAAAAGCCCCCATCTGCAGCAGACCTACCATGACTGATCCCTTAATTTGCAAATGAAGTTGACAAACAGCCTTAAGTCGCGCCACTCATACCCCCCTAGATCTCAGCACTGCATAAAATCCAATCTCAAGCTGACTATTAGGTTTTTCACAGTTTTCTATGGTTCTACAAAAACAAGAAATATATTTCATCTCATGGAGTAAATGTTTGAGTTTACAGTTAGAGGAACAGCTGCTTCTAAGTGTATTATGAGCCTGAGATGAAGCTGCAAAACAAAGGTCACTCATTACACTCATCAGGACATTACAGCTCTTTCCAGCATGAAAATCACAGTAAGAAAGGGTCGCCACTGTCTCAGCTACATGGTAAATTGTCAAAGCCCAGAACCTCCTTCATTTACCAGCAGAGGGTTAGCGCGCCTCCTTCATACATAAGCAGAGGGCGCAGGCCAGTTTTTGACTCAGAAGGTTGCAGAAGTCCAGGTTTGCCCTTACTGAAACAATGAAACAATATCTTTAGGTTTCATGAATGTAATTGCTGACCATAACAGGATTATAGTGGAAATATGATAAGCTCAAAGGAAAGGGGAGTTTGGCCTGATAAAGGAGCTCATTTAAAACTTGCAAACCATATGGATTGTTGAACTTTAGAAGGACCTGTCAGCAGTAAACATCCAAATCATAAGAGGCCTGTTTTGTTCAAGATCCAATGGAAATCGTATGTTAAAGTTATGCCATTGTTATCGCTGTGTGAGAAAGGTCTTGGTTTTTTCAGAAAAGTACTGACCTTCATAGTCACAAAGGCTATTTGTCAAAGTAATCAATCATGAGATGAACAAGCCAAATATCTAAAATCAGCCTTAGGACAGTTCAGGGAAATAGTATTACTCTGGCTAGGGTTTCTGCTGACACACAATGATGCTTGCAATTGAAAATGCTAAGACTGATGTTTTTCAAGAGGTTTCTTACCACTACATTCAGAAAAAGGCTGTGTCGAACCTAGTGGTCAAAAAGTCTCCAGACACCTTATCTGATGAAGAGCCTCCTCCATGCATGAGTAGAGGGCCAAAACCATCATGGTGCCGAACCGATCGATACAAGAAAATAGTGAAGGCTGCAAAAGTGAAGAAAGGTCATTTTATTGTGATGAATGCGAGTATTGTGATGCAAATATTTTGGTACTCGTTTCCAAAGAAACTCATCCGTCTAACTATACCATAAACGTAGGATAGTAATATCGTAACATGTGTGTGCCATCGCTACCAAAAAGAAAACTCGTCTTTGAGGAAAGATCACAACAAGACAATGTCAAATACCAAATCACAGCTTTCAAATGTTTTTGTACATTATGAATAGCCCTTCCTTGCTAAAAATCGCCAAGAGAGAAAAACAGTGAACATATGTTCAGTCATGAAATGGTTCTATTGACAAAAGGGGTCTTGATCTCAAAACAAACTCTACCATCATGGTCAAAAGGAAGCCAAGAATTTGTCAAAAGGCCATCCCCCACATTCAAAAAGAAGCTCAAATATCTCATCACAGAAAATACAAAGGGATAGTAAAATTGCTTGGCTGTTGAATCATCATACCTCTGCCACAGTGAAATTAGGGTTAAGGAGCACCCGGGAAGTTTGTTTCAAAATGATTTTCTGATCAAAAAGAGATGAAATTTACAAAATTGAGAGAGGTTTTTGTCCCTCATAAGTTCGAGAAGAAAAACCTTCTTCAGTTTCTACACAGGTATCATGGTTTATGAGAAATGTGAAAAATACAGATGTCACGGGAGAATTTCTGCACTAGGATTCATCATTTTGACCAGTGATGGGACAGTCAGTTTTTGAAGGCTCAATTGGACTCCAAATGAAAAAATTAAAGTTTCTATGGAAAATAGACTTCCATAGCTTTCCGATGAGCCATCTCGGGCCAAATTCCGACAAAAGGAAGGCATCCAAAAGTAGCCTGCAATCAACGCTATGTTTTTCTGCACCAGCATACACCATTTTTTACCAGTGATGGGACAGTCAGTTTTTGAAGGCTCAAATGGACACCAAATGAAAAAATTCAAGTTTTTATGGAAAGAAGACTTCCACATCTTTCCAACGAGCCATCTCGCGTCCAATTCCGACACCGGGAAGGCATTCAAAAATGGTCTACAAACAGCTCGATGCATTTCTGCACCAGGATTTACCAGTTTTGACCAGTGTTGGAAAAATTAATTTTTGAAGGATTAAATGGACACCAAATGACAAAATTCAAGTTGTTCTGGAAAGTAGACTTCCACAGATTTCCAACGAGCCATCTCGCGCCCAATTCCGACACCGGGAAGGCCTTCAAAATGAACTGCAAACTTGCGCGACGTGCCTGGGATTTGGCGCGACGTGCCTGGGCAGATTTTTATAAAGGTTTCCTTCTTCGGCGCGACGGGCCTGTAGGTGGGCGCGACGTGCCTGTAGGTGCCCGCCCGACCGCACGACAGTTCCACCCGACACCTTCCTCCGGCGCGACGGGTTTCCTCCAGAGTTTGCCGCGCCCATTTTTCAAGCTGTCCAGGGTCTCTTGCACCCTCTCAAGCGAGCATCCACCAATTTCAAGGTATTTTTATGAGCTCCCATCGTATGCAAGGTGTTGATAGGTGATAAAACTGTTTGAAAATCCCGTACCTTGCTAGTTTGCTAAAAAAACAAAAAGCAGTTTCCTACACAGCAAGATGAAGTGATTGAAATACGAGGTTTTGTGGCTGAGAACCCTTTGTATCGTTTTCAAAAATCATTGTATCTATTGACAGCAGAGTTTTCAAGAGCAGAATGACTGTTGCCTATCTTACAAGCACCTTGCAACAAACTCCGCCCTCCTATTTCACTACATTTCACTGCTGTAAGTTTATTGACAGAGATCCTAAGGGTGGATAGGGCCATTTTTCTATAGGGCAAGGTTTGTTGGTGGTCAAATATGAACTTTGAAGGCAAAGGTATACCAGTGATTTCTTAAAAAAAATTCACAAGAAAAGTGTCCCTCATAAAGCACTATATATGGTTAAACTAGGTTTGCCCTCTTTCTTCACCTCATTATCATGTTGAAAAGCTGATTGACAAGGAGGCTCTAAGGGTAAATGTTACATTGAAGGGCAGATTTAATTGATGTTTTTCTAGCTCTGGAGGCAGAAGTACAAAAACAGTTTTTGTTCTCTTAAAACTTCACAAAGAAAGGAGCCTTTTTCTGAAGAACAGTTTGTTAGTGTTTGAAATTTGATATTAAAGCAGGGGTATAGGTATTTGGGTGGCTCCCTTAAAATCACAAGCAAAATAAGGTGTTTTCTAAAAAACCATAGTGCATTGATATATCACCTAGCATAGCTCTGCTTTCCTTCCACTAAATGGTGTCATTTTGAAGAACTGTGGTTGTGATTGTTTCAAGGGAAGGTCATTTCTCAAGAACAAGGTACCAAAACACTTATCACAGCAAACCTCTTCTAGAGATCTGCCCCTATTGTTACTGTTTCTTTACTACTGAAGGTTGGTTGACAGAGAACTTCCAAAGGTAATAACACATTAAAAAGCAGAGTTATTGGTGTGTAAAGTTAAGATTGAGACAGAGGTACAGGTTGAAGACTTATTGACAGAGAGCTTTCAAAGATGACAGCATAGTAAGAGACAGAGGTGGTTGATGGTAGTTTTTGACATCAAAGGCAGGGTATAGATGTATGGATGGACTTTTTAAACTCACAGAGCAGAGAGTTTGTTTCCTAAAACCACTGTTGCACTTACTTTTTTCACCTAAACTAAGTCTGCTTGTTCATTACACTACATTGTCATTCTGAAGATTGTTGGACAGAGTTTTCTGAAGGTGAAACAGGGTATTGTGTTGATTATTGGGCATTTATTGATGGTCAAGTAAACATCAAGGGCAGAGTTATAAAGGCAGTGATTGACTTCTCAAAAAGTCACAAGTGAAAGGTTTTTCTCTTAACACAGTGGGCTATTTTTTCACCTAATCACAGGGTCTCTTTCTTGTCCCACTGTGTGGTCTCCACAGAAGTCTGTTGACAGGGGCATGTTTCAAGGTAAATAACCTAAAAGAGCAGGGTTATAATTTTTGAAGGTTGGTTTCAAAGACAAAAATACAAGTGCAAGCAGGCCTCTAAGCAAAGTCACAAGAGGGGATTTGTTCAAGACTATGCACAAAGAATCTACAAAGCAGTTCTTACACATGGTACCATTGTTAAAAGTTTGCATGGCTGAAGTGCATACAGAGTTGAAGGACTGTTTTTAAGAAGTACAGAGGTGACTTATTCAAAGAAACATTGTTGCATCTTATTCAAATCCACAGTGTCCATATCTGTCCAAACAGTATAGTGGCCATTTTCAATCCAACAGGGCATTGTTCATAAAAGGCAGTTGGTTTCTTCCAAAGCATAGTTAGGTCAAAATGCCTCCAAAGCAAGACAACAGGAGCAACATGACAGTGGTGAAGATCAGCAGAAGCAGGAACCAGAGGAGGATAGTTCTGAACAACAACAGCTCAGTAGTTTGAGCAACAGCATAAGGATGATGATCAAGAACAACAGTTTTAAGGAGCGCCCGACACGGAAAGAGAAGAAAGACATATCAGCCCTTGATATTTTGGCATCAGATTCGGAGCATGTTGCTATGGACCCTTGAGGGTCATGCATGCCAATTTTGGGCCTATTTCAACAACTTTTGGTTTTTCGGCATTTTTTGGGTTTTTAGTCAAAAACTCATAATTGCGCCGTTTCAGTTCGAGGTTTTTTCAAGGGAGGAGGATGATACCGATGGATGCCATAATACCATGAGCAGGTCTCCAGCGATTTTCAGGGCATTTGAAGATCATTCGCCCCTCCAAATTGGCGAAAAACAGCCTCATTTTGCACATTCTGCCCGCCATATCAGCAGCCTGCTATTTTCTGGGTTTTTGCGCACAGGTACAGTTTTGAGGGACTTTCAGAGATCATATTGAGGTGATTCCACTTGCGCCGGAAAGCAGACACAGAGAGATTTCCAACGAGCCATCATGAGCCTCATTTCGACATCGGGAAGGCTTCCATTTGCATCCAGCAAGTCAGGGGACCTTTTTCAGGCATAAATATGAAGTATTTTTGTAATTTTTGAACTCCAAAAATCCGCTTTTCCCAAATGTGCGTTAAGCTATTTTTATCATTGGGAAATGATGTAAAGTCAATATAATTTCCGTTTTTAGCAGTTTTTTAGATATTTTATGGGATATTTTGTGCCTTCGGCTTTGCAAAGCCTCAAGGACAAGTTTAGATATTTTGACTTGGCCAATGGGATAGCTAGTTGCTCCATGAGGTTTTCCTCCCTCAAGCCTATTTATTCCATGGTTCTCTTTGTAAATCAGAGGCTGAGCTTGAGAGAAGAATTAATGCATTGGTCATATGAGCTTTGAAGAATACACTTGAGTTATGATGTTTGGATTGCCTCTTGGATGCTTTTGAGGAATGTTGAAGGCTTGTTGATGGATTCCTAGACATGGTAGAATGGTATAGTGCTTCTTAATGTTGTTTTGTCTTCTAGTTTTCACTCATATTTCATTTTTCTTGCTGCTATAGATCAGTAAAGATTTATTTTGAGACATGCCCATGGAGGCACCTCAAAATCCCTGAATCTTCATAGCTTGATGTTTTCTTTCTCCCTTAGTTATGCTAAAGAATTCTTAGCTGCTCTTTAGTAACCTAAGGTATTGTTGCTAAGTTTTATTCATCAGTTCCATGTATGTTGAGTAGGATGTATGGTTTTTCATACCTACCTATCAACTGCCCATAGTTCTGTCCATAAAACTTTCTCTTTGACTGATTTGTTGATCATTTTGTTGAACCAAGGAGGCCTAGTCCCGATCTAGCCCTTTGCCTAAAACTATGAAAACTTATTTGTCCAAGTGCCCAATGACTTAGAGACTATGTTTAGGCGTTCCGGCATAGTTTATGAGTTGTTAGTTTGTCTCATGTGTTTTCCCAAAGTCTGATAGCCATTTCCCGAAGTTAGAGGGTCTTATACCTCTATGTATGGCTGGAATGTTTGATTTCTATGTATTGATTAGCTTATAGTTATTCCTAGCATGATTAATGGCTTGTTATTACATGTTTATGTCTGCTATTAACTAGTTTGCACTTGAAATCCCTTGTCTTTCACCAACTTACTGTCCATTTAATCCATTTTGCCCAGAGATCCCTTCTACTGTGAATCAAATCGGCCCTACAGCAGCTTTACATCATCACTTCATAGCTTCCTTGATCTGTTTGACCCCATAGCCCAATTTATCTACATCTTGTCATCCAGTTTATGTATTTGATCAGTTTCATCCCTCACAAACTTAAAAACCAAAAAACCAAAAACACACTTCATAACTAGCCTAATATCAGAACATCGCAAGTAAACACACCGACATCTTCTACACATATAGAGAGAGCCCTCTCTGAGTCCAGGAAGGCTAGGTCCTCGGGCTCCAAAGCTCGGTTTGATGTTACATCGTCATTTGGCTAGCCAATCGGCCAAATCACGGGACACTAACATAATGGCGATCACGGTGGGACTTACTGAGTTCATGACAGTCTAGCGAACTCTTATAGACTCTTTAGTCCTTCAATCCTAAACTCAAACCATTAGCCTTTAGAATCATTTAGTGTAAACTCTCTGTTTCACCATCTTAGCAAAGTGATGAATCAGGCTTATAACACTCTTACATCCTAGGCTGCACATAAAACTCAGAAAAAACCACAAAAACTCCTTTAGATTGGTTTTTGATAGTATTGGTGGTGGACCATACAAATATACCTCAAAACAACTAAAAATCCACCTGGCGACTCCACTAGCCTCCAGTAGGCCTTACTACCTTGCTAAAATTTAGAATAACATCTGATTGTGCCACCTCATCGCCACTCTAACATAATGGTGATCACGGTGGGACTCTGAGTGATTAAAAACTTGGTTTCCCTCATCTTTAGAGACTTTTGAGAATATTAGTTGGCTGACTTATCCCACCGCTCACTAACATAATGGCGATCACGGTGGGACCCTGAGTGATAAACAACTTAGTTTCCCTAATTTGTCTAGTAGCCTTAAGAATACTATTTGATTGACTTATCCCACCGCTCACTGACATAGTAACGATCACGGTGGGACCTTCCGAGTTAGTGACAGTCTACGTGCACCTTAGATTTCTCGAAGTCTCAATCAAACTTAGAAAACTTAAGTGTTGCTTGAAGAGTAGAAGCTAACTCTTTCACCATCTTAGCAAAATGATGATTTAGTTATAAGAAGCTCTACCAAACCTCATAAGCACAAAAAACTCAGAAAAACCCCAAAACATTCCCAGATTGGCTTTTTGTCAGTATTGGTGGTGGACCATACAAATATACCTCAAAACAACTAAAAATCCACCTGGCGACTCCACTAGCCTCCAGTAGGCCTTACTACCTTGCCAAATTTTAGAATTCCATCCGATTTAGCCACCTCATCGCCACACTAACATAATGGCGATCACTTGCAAGACTCGAGCGAGGTCAAAACTTAGTTTCCTCATATCTTGCAGACTTTTTTGAGTTTACTAGCCGATTGACTTATCCCACCGCTCACTAACATAATGGCAATCATGGCGGGACTCTCGAGTGATAAACAACTTAGTTTCCCACTTGTTCAGTAGCCCTTAAGAATACTATTTGGATTGACTTATCCCACCGCTCACCGACATAGTAACGATCACGTGGACTCTTCCGAGTTGAAGTCAGCCTAAGTGCACCTTAGATTTCGGCCCCACCGTCCCAGGCCCTGAAGCAGCCAGGCTGAAGTGATGACCTCATCGTCTTAGCAAGTGACAAGACTTCAAGCTGAAGACACCTTCAACCTGACTACAGAATTTAAAACCCCAAAACAACTCCCTTAGATTGGTTTTTGACATTATTGGTGGTGGACCATACAAGTATATCTCAAACAACTGACAATCCACCTGGCGACTCCACTAATCCATCCCTTTTTGACCATCCTTCACCTTAGTAAAACTTTAGAGAAACCATTCATCCAGAACATTCACCAATACCACTCTCTTTAAAACTCTGGATCTAAAACCTGGCTTCATGAAGAATCAATACCAGAGCTCATCCAGACCCAAATCCCCCTATCATAGTAGATGACCCAGAGAAGATTCTGTGGCAAGCTTCCGAAACTGATCATCTAGCTACTGGTAGATCCATCCGTAGAACAAGATCTGTACCTAAACATCGCACTATCCTACTAGATTCACCTTTTGAATTAGAGTCATCACAAACTCTTCCCAGAAGAAAATCATATAGTAAGATAAACTTCGACGATCTTGAACCCCTAAACCCACCACAGAGTCCTATTAGAGAAGCTTCACCCACCACTCCTCCTGATTTCCAGCTTCTTTATCAATTTGGCTCCTATCATCCCAGATCTGCTCAAAACCAGATCACTAGTCCAAGTTCATCCGCTACACCTGGTCAGACCACCACTGTTCAAACCACTTCATTTCAGCCTACTAGTCCTCATCTTGCACATCATCCATTAGCTCCAGTCATGGCAGCCTGGTACGCACCTTTGGTGTTACCACCGCCCTTGGCTCCTCTCCCAAATAAATATCAAGACAAAATCCCACACTTTACCGGAGAAGACACCACCACAGCTCAACAGCATGTAAGTAGGATTAGTGATGCTTTTGAATACATGGAAGTACACGACGAAACCATTAGAATGAGAATATTCGCCCAAAGCCTGGGTGGAGAACCCAAAACATGGTTTAAAAGCTTGCCTCCAAACAGCATCCACAACATCCTAGAACTCTGCCAAGTCTTCACGAACAAGTGGGAAGTCCGAAGGAACCCTATTCAAATTCTGTTAGAATATAACAACCTAAAACAAGAAAATGGGGAAAGTGTCCAGGCATACTGCACTAGGTTCAACAATGTGTATAACGCCCTCCCACCTCACTTCAAACCCCCACTTGGTTTAGTCTTGGCAAAATTCCCCGAGGGTTTTGATCCAGACATGACATATCATCTGAGAGACAAGGATCCCCTTACCCTAGAGGAAATGCAACAAGTAGCCATAAAACAAGAAGCCAATTTAGCAGAAAAAAGAGCTAGGACTAGATTAGAAAGAAAAGTCCCATATAGAGATGAGGTATCCAGTTCATCTCCTTCCCTAGATCCTAGAATAGATGGCTTGGTCAAATCCATGACAAAGATGTGGGAAAAAATGAGTGAAAGAATGCCTCCTAGGGACAACCAACCAAGCCCTCAAAACCAGAACCAAGGCTTTAGAAAAGGTCAGTCTCAAAATAAACCAAGAGGAAATGATCAGCAAATCAGACCATCCTTCAGTGAGAATTATGTTGATAAAGAGGATAAGGATACTGAACCCATTGATGAAAATCATTGGAACCTCATAGGTTCTGATAACGAGAGTAAGGTTTACCTCACAGCAGAAGAGCAAGAGTTGTGCTCCCCAAGTCAGGACGAAACCAACTATGAAGATCTCGAAGATCCTGCCATAGATTTTCAGAATGCCATTATAGAAGCTCATAGGCAGTATAACCTTAGAAGCAGAAAAAACCAAGACCACTCCAAGAAGGGTAGCCCTAACACCGCTAAAAGCTCTGACACAATCCCTAAAAAAGCCATGGATAGCAACAAAATTGTGGCCAAGAAAATTGACCAAAACAAGGATAATTCTATTCAAACAAGTCTTAGCTCAGATACTCTTAGCACCTCTACAAAAACCCCCGAAGTAACGGTGTCAAACAAAGTCCCAAATCAGAGTCAGCAAATTAAGAGCATAGAAAAGGTCATGTCCGAAAAAGCTGAAACAAATTTGCCCAAACTACAAACTCCTTTTAGTTTTGAAGGGGAAGTTTCCGAAATAAAAATTACCATACCCCTTACTGAGCTAATAACTGTAGATAGGTATAGATCTCAAATTTTCAAAGTTTTTGACATAGGGAGCGAGGCAGATACTTTAAATCTAATTGAAAACAAACCCGAGCTCTTATTGGGCCCGGAAATAGAAGGTCAATACCAAGAAGGATTTGTTTCTCCTTCCTATGTAAGCTTGAACATACGGGACAAGATATTACATAATGCCATGTTAGATTCTGGTACCTCCCATAACCTCATGCCTAAAGGAGTCATGGAAAACCTAAGACTAGAAGTAACTCAACCCTACAAAAACCTGTATTCCTTTGACTCAAGTCAGGTCAAATGCTTAGACCTAATAAAGAACCTAGAGGAATGCTCCAAAGACACTATCAGCCATTTCGAAATCACAGATTCTGAAATGGAAGAAGAATCAAAACCTGTAGGATCTCTACCTTTATGCTGGGAGTCATTTGAGTTCATAAAAGAAAACTAGCCCCCTAATAATCTATCAGAAAAAACTCATGAACTACATGATAACTATCCTCAATATCACAAAGAATTGGTTGAAGATGAAAATAAGCCAGAAATGAAAGAAAACCCACAGGATCTCTCTAAGGGCATAAGTGATGATTCATCATCTCTCATAGGTGAAGCCCAAAAAGACATTCATCCTTCAAATTAGATTTCCCAAGAGAAAGAAGATTGTTTTAGAGAAATGAAAATGCCTCCCTTTCTAACTGAAGAGGAAATAGATCAACTTATAAACATACAAATGACCTCTGAAACTTCATATAACCAAAAGTTTTCTGATCTTTCTCCTGTTAATCTTGCATGTCATAAATCAGAAAATAGATGTGTAGATCAATTTGAAGAAAAGCAATCCGATAGTCCAATGTGCATGGTTGATGACATTTCTTATGTTAATGATTCTCCAAGGTTTGATCAATATGTTGATGATTGTGATTTCCAAACAGACACTAACTGTGCAGAACACTCAGCTTTTGATTTTTGGGAGGAAGCTCGGTTTCATAAACTTGAAAAAAGTGAGCAAGCATTACAGGTCATATATGACACTGATGAGGATAGCCTTGAAAGTTTGGAAGTAAGTGAAGAGTCTCAGACTCTTTTCTCTACTTCACTTCAGTCCATCATAGATAACATTCACATAATTGGAGATCAACAGTGTTTCAGCTTTGATGATGAGCTTGAGGAAGATGATGAATTTCTTGAGCATGTTGTAAATGAGAGGCCTTGTCCTGAAATAGTTGAGGAAGTCATTTTGGACACGGAATCTTCCTTAACTCTAGATTTGCAACCACAAAGTTCCATTGAGTCACAAATTGCAGATGAAGAAAAAGAGGCTGATAAACACATGAGAGTTGTCTCACTACCCTTTCAAGATAATTTACTATCACAATGTATCCTTGCTCACAAAACTAATAACCTCCACACAGTTTTCAGTCCACTTAATAAAAACACATCAGCTTGGATTGAAAAATACACTGCAATACATGATGAGTCTGACAGTTCGAGTGATCATGAGGAAGAGTTGTTTTACCAGGGGGGTCCCAAATATAGCCAAGTGGAAGAAAGAGTAGTCCTGAATGAAGCATATATCTCAAAACCTCTAGATCAGGTATTATTCCAAGATCCATTTGTTGTTTTCCTTGAGAAATCTGTAGGGGTAGTGGGTTCTATCATAAACAAGTTGCTACCAAGAATGAGAAAAAACTTAAGCTCTACTATCCAGAAACAAACCAAATGGGAGTGGCCTTTTCATTATTTCCGCATCATGAAAGAACTAAACCAAAATCACCCATGTGAGCATCTACTTGACTGGTTGCATTGGAAAACAGAGTTCACCAAACAAATGTCTATTGTGCACAGATTAGATCAGGATAGAAAGACAACAATAGAAAATAAGCTTAGCCTATGAGCACCTTTTCATTCATTTAATATTTAAGAAACAAGAGGTGCTTAAAAGAGGGCAAGTGAAGATAGAACAAAGGCCCCATGTTCCAAAAAATAGTCCTTCAGAAAGCGCGCAAGTCTAAATGCCGCTACTAGTACTTCAATGTCTTGTTCAACTATCTAGCCTAATCATAGCTGAGCATGTTTAAATTTATTTGCTGATAAGTTAGTGAGTGTCAAGATAGTCAACATTGTGTAAGATTGACTTATCACAGAGCTTAGATTAGGGAGAGATTCTAGTTCCACATGCCTAAAACAGAACCAAAGAGAGAAGCGAGGGATGAAAAATATATTGTACATCTTAAGCCCGCTTGTCTAGTTTCCTTTTATTGCAGAATAAAATTTGTGTGCAGCTTGTCTTTTATGCCGCAAATGCATGACAAATCAGACTGCCTAATCCTGATTTGATCATTTTTCAATTTCATGTTGTAGATTAGAGAATGAAATCCTGTCAAACTGCTTAATCTTGACGGTCGATCTAGTTAGGTAGAGAAATGAAGGAGTTCATCAGCTTAATCTGAACTCCCGGCAGATATAAGAGTAGAAATAGATAGTTTCATTTTGCAAAAAGAAAAAATATGCATTGTCAAAAGGCTACTAGTTCAAATGCGCCAAAGAGAAGAAAAAATGTTAGGAAAGATAGTGGGGTAGGTAGAAGTATCATTGATGTTAACCATGCTGTCATTTTTCAGAAATAACATCAAGAGAAGGGTAAATTTTGCGCCAATGGATAAGGCACCGGTCTTCATAAGCCAAAAATCTGAATTCTGGACACCTCCTGACGAGGAGCTGCCCTCCCCAAATGGAGCCACTGTTAGCCATCAGTATTTTTTACATGTTAGTGATGACTATATCTTCAGCTAAGTTTTCTAGAAACTGATTTCCTTATGTCAATATGTCATCCAGAAAACCCTCCCAAAACTTTTTTTCGCCTTTCTACCTATTCAGTCCACCCCTAGCAAAACCACAACCTCCTTGTCAACAATCCTATCTAACCTCAGCCTTATTAACCTGCCCATCAGCCTTAAAAGGCAAATCCACATCTGTTTCAGAAGCCTACCCTATGTTAGGAAGTGGCGTTTAGGACATTTCACCTTTGGCAATCATCAAAAAGCCAAAAAAGCCCCCATCTGCAGCAGACCTACCATGACTGATTCCTTAATTTGCAAATGAAGTTGACAAACAGCCTTAAGTCACGCCACTCATATTCCCTAGGTCTCAGCACTGCATGAAGCCCATTCTCAAGCTGACTAGTAGGTTTTTCACTGTGTTCTATGGTTCTTCAAAGATAGGAAATATGTTTCATCTCATGGAGTAAATGTTTGAGTTTACAGTTAGAGGAACAGCTGCTTCTAAGTGTATTATGAGCCTGAGATGAAGCTGCAAAACAAAGGTCACTCATCAGGACCTTACAGCTCTTTCCAACATGAAAATCACAGAAAGAAAGGGTCGCCACCGTCTCAGCTAAATGGTAAATTGTCAAGGCCCAGAACCTCCTTCATTTACAAGCAGAGGGTTAGCGCGCCTCCTTCATACATAAGCAGAGGGCGCAGGCCAGTGTTGACTCAGAAGGTTGCAGAAGTCCAGGTTTGCCTTTACTGAAACAATGAAACAATATCTTCAGGTTTCATGAATGTAATTGCTGACCATAACAGGAATATAGTGGAAATATGATAACCTCAAAGGAAAGGGGAGTTTGGCCTGATAAGAGAGCTCATTTCAAACTTGCAAACCATATGGATTGTTGAACTCTAGAAGGACCTGTCATCAGTAAACATCCAAATCATAAGAGGCCTGTTTTGTTCAAAATCAAATAGAACAGAAGGTAACCAATGCCATTACACAAGGAGGAGAAAGGTCTTGGTTTTTTCAGAAAAGTACTGACCTTCATAGTCACAAAGGCTATTTGTCAAAGTAATCAATCATGAGATGAACAAGCCAAATATCTAAAATCAGCCTTAGGACAGTTCAGGGAAATAGTATTACTCTGGCTAGGGTTTCTGCTGACACACAATGATGCTTGCAATTGAAAATGCTAAGACTGATGTTTTTCAAGAGGTTTCTTACCACTACATTCAGAAAAAGGCTGTGTCGAACCTAGTGGTCAAAAAGTCTCCAGACACCTTATCTGATGAAGAGCCTCCTCCATGCATGAGTAGAGGGCCAAAACTACTGCAGGGTGCTGAAACTGATTGATACAAGAAAACAGTGGAAGGATGCCAAAAAGGAAGAAAGGTCATTTCACAGATGAATGCTAGTGCTGGTGATGCAAAGATTTTGGTACTCCTGTTTCAAAGAAACTCTCTGTCTGACTATACCTACAGTAGGATAGGGGCAATATTGAACATATGTGTGCCACTGCTACCAAAAAAGAAAACTGTCTCCTTGAGGAAAGATCAAGCAACAAGACAATGTCAAATACCAAATCACAGCTTTCAGATGTTTTTGTACATTATGAATAGCCCTTCCTTGCTAAAAATAGCCAAGAGAGAAAAACAGTGAACATATGTTCAGTCATGAAATGGTTCTATTGACAAAAGGGGTCTTGATCTCAAAACAAACTCTGCCATCATGGTAAAAAGGAAGCCAAGAATTTGTCAAAAGGCCATCCCCCACATTCAAAAAGAAGCTCAAATATCTCATCACAGAAAATACAAAGGGATAGTAAAATTGCTTGGCTGTTGAATCATCATACCTCTGCCACAGTGAAATTAGGGTTAAGGAGCACCCGGGCAGTTTGTTTCAAAATGATTTTCTGATCAAAAAGAGATGAAATTTACAAAATTGAGAGAGGTTTTTGTCCCTCATAGGTTCAAGAAGAAAAACCTTCTTCAGTTTCTACACAGGTATCATGGTTTATGAGAAATGAGAAAACTACAGATGTCACGGGAGAATTTCTGCACTAGGATTCATCATTTTGACCAGTGATGGGACAGTCAGTTTTTGAAGGCTCAATTGGACTCCAAATGAAAAAATTAAAGTTTCTATGGAAAATAGACTTCCATATCTTTCCGATGAGCCATCTCGGGCCAAATTCCGACAAAAGGAAGGCATCCAAAAGTAGCCTGCAATCAACGCTATGTTTTTCTGCACCAGCATACACCATTTTTGACCAGTGATGGGACAGTCAGTTTTTGAAGGCTCAAATGGACACCAAATGAAAAAATTCAAGTTTTTCTGGAAAGAAGACTTCCACATCTTTCCAACAAGCCATCTCGCGTCCAATTCCGACACCGGGAAGGCATTCAAAAATGGTCTACAAACAGCTCGATGCATTTCTGCACCAGGATTTACCAGTTTTGACCAGTGTTGGGAAAATTAATTTTTGAAGGATTAAATGGACACCAAATGACAAAATTCAAGTTGTTCTGGAAAGTAGACTTCCACAGCTTTCCAACGAGCCATCTCGCGCCCAATTCCGACACCGGGAAGGCCTTCAAAATGAACTGCAAACTTGCGCGACGTGCCTGGGATTTGGCGCGACGTGCCTGGGCAGATTTTTATAAAGGTTTCCTTCTTCGGCGCGACGGGCCTGTAGGTGGGCGCGACGTGCCTATAGGTGCCCGCCCGACTGCACGACAAATCCACCCGACACCTTCTTCCGGCGCGACGGGTTTTCTCCAGAGGTTGCCGCGCCCCTTTTTCAAGATGTCCAGGGTTTCTTGCACCCTCTCAAGCGAGCATCCACTAATTTCGAGGTATTTTTATGAGCTCTCATCATGTGCAAGGTGTTGATAAGTGATAAAATTGTTTGAAAATCCCGTACCTTTCTATTTTGCTAAAAAAACAAAAGCAGTTTCCTACACAGCAAGATGAAGTGATTGAAATACGAGGTTTTGTGGCTGAGAACCCTTTGTATCGTTTTCAAAATCATTGTATCTATTGACAACAGAGTTTTCAAGAGCAGAATGACTGTTGCCTATCTTACAAGCACTCCTTTGTAACAAACTGCCCCTCCTATTTCACTACATTTCACTGCTGTAAGTTTATTGACAGAGATCCTAAGGGTGGATAGGGCCATTTTTCTAGAGGGCAAGGTTTGTTGGTGGTCAAATCTGAACTTTGAAGGCAAAGGTATACCAGTGATTTCTTAAAAAACTTCACAAGAAAAGTGTCCCTCATAAAGCACTATATATGGTTAAACTAGGTTTGCCCTCTTTCTTCACCTCATTATCATGTTGAAAAGCTGATTGACAAGGAGGCTCTAAGGGTAAATGTTACATTGAAGGGAAGATTTAATTGATGTTTTTCTAGCTCTGGAGGCAGAAGTACAAAAGCAGTTTTTGTTCTCTTAAAACTTCACAAAGAAAGGAGCCTTTTTCTGAAGAACAGTTTGTTAGTGTTTGAAATTTGATATTAAAGCAGGGGTACAGGTATTTGGGTGGCTCCCTTAAAATCACAAGCAAAATAAGGTGTTTTCTAAAAAACCATAGTGCATTGATATATCACCTAGCATAGCTCTGTTTTCCTTCCACTAGAATGGTGTCATTTTGAAGAACCGTGGACTAAATAAAAGTGATTCAAGGGAAGGTCATTTCTCAAGAACAAGGTACCAAACACTTATCACAAAGAAACTTTCTAGAGATCGGCCCCATTACATCGTTTTCTTTACTACCGAAGGTTGGCTGGCTGGGATCGAATGCCCAAGGGCCAACGACATTAAAAGGTAGTTATTGGTGTGTAGTTAAGATTGAGACAGAGGTATAGGTTGAAGACTTATCGATGCAGAGCTTTCAAAGATGACAAGATAGTAAGAGACAGAGGTGGTTGATGGTAGTTTTTGACATCAAAGGCAGTATAGATATATGGATGGACTTTAAACTCACGGAGCAGAGAGTTTGTTTCCTAAAACCACTGTTGCACTTACTTTTTTTCACCTAAACTAAGTCTGCTTGTTCATTACACTACATTGTCATTCTGAAGATTGTTGGACAGAGTTTTCTGAAGGTGAAACAGGGTATTGTGTTGATTATTGGGCATTTATTGATGGTCAAGTAAACATCAAGGGCAGAGTTATAAAGGCAGTGATTGACTTCTCAAAAAGTCACAAGTGAAAGGTTTTTCTCTTAACATAGTGGGCTATTTTTTCACCTAATCACAGGGTCTCTTTCTTGTCCCACTGTGTGGTCTCCACAGAAGTCTGCTGACAGGGGCTTGTTTCAAGGTAAATAACCTAAAAGAGCAGGAGTTATAATTTTTGAAGGCTGGTTTGAAGAGGGATGAGCAAGTGCAAGCAGTTCTCTAGGCAAAGTCACAAGAGGGGATTTGTTTCAAGACCGTGCACAAAGAATCTACAGCGCTTCTTACACATGGCACCATTTAAAAGTTTGCATGACTGAAGTGCATACTATGTTGAAGGATCGTTTTAAGAACTTTGAAAAAGTGACTTATTCAAGGAAGCATTGTTGCATCTTATTCAAATCCACAGTGTCCATATCTGTCCAAACAGTATAGTGGCCATTTTCAATCCAGCAGGGCATTGTTCATAAAAGGAGCTGGTTTCTTCCAAAGCATTAGTTAGGTCAAAATGCCCCCCAAAGCAAGACAACAAAGAGCAACATGACAAAGGGTGAAGACCAAGGTACAGTGAACCGTAGAGGATATGTCGAACAAGAAAGATCTCAAAGTTAGCTGAGCAACAAAGATAAGGATGATGATCAAGAAATGCCAGCTTTAAGGAGCGCCCGACACTCGAAAGAGAAGAAAGCCATATCGACTCTTGAGGGAAGCGTTCGGCCTTGAGCATGTTGCTAGGAACCCCTGAGGGTCATGCATGCCAATTTTGGGCCCATTTCGGCAACTTTTTGTTTTTTGGCATTTTTTGGGTTTTTGGTCGAAAACTCATAATTTCGTCATTTTAGTTTGAGGATTTGTCAAAGGAGGAGGATGATACCAGTTGATGCCATAATTTCATGATCAGGTCCTCAGCGATTTTCAGAGAATTTGGAGATCATTCACCCCCTCAAATTGGCGAAAATGGGAATTTCATTTCGCACATTCTCGCCCGCCATATCAGCAGTCTGCTATTTTCTGGGTTTTTGCACACAGGTATAGTTTTGAGGGACTTCCAAAGATCAGATTGAGGTGATTTCAGTTGCGCTGGAAAGCAGACACAGAGAGCTTTCCAACGGGCCATCATGAGCCTCATTTCGACACCGGGAAGGCTTCCATTTGCATCCAGCAAGTCAGGGGACTATTTTCAGGCATAAATATGAAGTATTTTTGTAATTTTTGAACTCCAAAAATCTGCTTTTCCCAAATGTGCGTTAGGTTATTTTTATCATGGGAAAATCATGTAAAGTCAATATAATTTCCGTTTTTAGCAGTTTTTTAGATATTTTATGGGATATTTTGTGCCTTGGGCTTTGCAAAGCCTCAAGGACAAGTTTAGAGATTTTGACTTGGCCAATGGGATAGCTAGTTGCTCCATGAGGTTTTCCTCCCTCAAGCCTATTTATTCCATGGTTCTCATTGTAAATCAGAGGCTGAACTTGAGAGAAGAATTAATTCATTGGTCATATGAGCTTTGAAGAATACACTTGAGTTATGATGTTTGGATTGCCTCTTGGATGCTTTTGAGGAATGTTGAAGGCTTGTTGATGGATTCCTTGACATGGTAGAATGGTATATTGCTTCTTAATGTTGTTTTGTCTTCTAGTTTTCACTCATATTTCATTTTTCTTGCTGCTATAGATCAGTAAAGATTGATTTTGAGACATGCCCATGGAGGCACCTCAAAAGTCCTGAATCTTCATAGCTTGATGTTTTCTTCTCCCTTAGTTATGCTAAAGAATTCTTAGCTGCTCTTTAGTAACCTAAGGTGTTGTTGCTAGGTTTTATTCATCAGTTCCATGTATGTTGAGTAGGATGTATGGTTTTCCCTACCTACCTATCAGCTGCCCATAAAACTTTCTCTTTGACTGATTTGTCGATCATTTTGTTGAACCAAGGAGGCCTAGTCCCGATCTAGCCCTTTGCCTAAAACTATGAAAACTTATTTGTCCAAGTGCCCAATGACTTAGAGACTATGTTTAGGCGTTCCGGCATAGTTCATGAGTTGTTAGTTTGTCTCATGTGTTTTCCCCAAAGTCTGATAGCCTTTTCCCGAAGTTAGAGGGTCATATACCTCTATGTATGGTTTGAATGTTTGATTTCTATGTATTGATTAGCTTATAGTTATTCCTAGCATGATTAATGGCTTGCTATTACATGTTTATGTCTGCTATTAACTAGTTTGCACTTGAAATCCCTTGTCTTTCACCAACTTATTGTTCATTTAATCCATTTTGCCCTGAGATCCCTTCCTACTGTGAATCAAATCGGCCCTACAGCAGCTTTACATCATCACTTCATAGCTTCCTTGATCTGTTTAACCCCATAGCCCAATTTATCTACATCTTGTCATCCAGTTTATGTATTTGATCAGTTTCATCCCTCACAAACTTAAAAAACCAAAAAACTAAAAACATACTTTATAACTAGCCTAATATCAGAACATCGCAAGTAAACACACCGACATCTTTTGCACATATAGAGAGAGCCCTCTCTGAGTCCAGGAAGGCTAGGTCCTTGGGCTCCAAAGCTTGGTTTGATGTTACATCGTCATTTGGCTAGCCAATCGGCCAAATCACGGGACACTAACACCCCGCTTGTGGGTGGCCTAGTGGTTGAGCTCATGAAGCACTAGGTCTATGGTTGGGTGGAATAAGAAGAGCTTGCAACCATACATCATTTTATATAGATAAGTATTCTTGCTCTATATTGTGTCGTATATGTTATGCTTATGTGTAATGTTAAGATTCAAACCCTAGTTTTGGGTTTTGTGCATTCAATTATGCGTTTGTATGTATATATTTATTTACCTATGAATTCATGTATTTATGTGTTATTATTTTTCTATGAAGCCTAGCGTTAGGGATTATGTGTTTTAGTGTTAGTAATGGTTAGTATTGGGTGTAGTATTCCATTATAATTATCTAGTGCCCTGCAATGTATTATAATTGTGTTATGTTTATAGTTTTATGTTGCTTGGTTCAAGGCTCTAGATGGGGTTAGAAACAATGTAATTATTTCTGTATTAATTATGTCATGCATTTTTACTTGCGGGTTGAGTATTATGTATGTAATTAATTGTAATTGTACATTCAATGGAATTGGGTTAGGGTTAACTCCCAAGATTCAAGGGCTCTGTTTTGGGCTTGAGTTTAGTGTTGAAAATTATGGTTTATCTATGCGTCCACAATAATATCAGTAAGTTAAGTAATGAAAGTTGGGTAATGGATACATAGAGAGTAGAACCCAGATTATATGCTTCCAAAAAAAATGGGGAATATTTTTGATGATTTTAGTTTAGTTTACATAGAGTTGCCTAGCTAGAGGCTGGGGACATTATAGAATGTGTTGAAGTCAAGCATGGAAAGAGATATGGATTACCAACCATTAATATATGTCATTAACCAATGTGATCCAAATCACCATTGATGTCAATGAGCATCAAGGTACCTTAGTACATATTGCAAGGTGTGAATAAATATGTTGAAGACATGTTTCCCGTAAGATCTGACAATCAGGGGACATTGATGTATTCCCACTATCGTCAACGAGAAAACCTACCATTGATGTGTACAAGCTCCAAGGTACCAAAATAGCCTTCAACGTAGATAATGTGTTCAGGTCGATGGGTCAAGACTCATTAGTAGGAGGGCATTAACGCACCCCACATCATCTAGCATGAGCAGAAATATAAAAATTTGAATAATTTGTAGAGGATCATCAACATTATAATGAAAAAATTATTAACATTCTTATTAAAATTTTCAAAAATCAAAAGAAAAGGAGGAGTGTGAGAATTTGATATATCTCCAATCAAAATAGCATTGGAATAATCAATCTTATTTGTAGGAGAATTCGAAGATTTTCCTTTTCCTTTTGAGGCTTTCACAGTAACAACAACAAAAGGAAATGAAGATGCGGGAACTACATTTAATTCACAAAGTAACAAATTTTTATGTTGTTTTAATTTACTGACCTCATATAAGGAAATGTTGGATTTAGACTTTTTTCATGTCTTCTACAATATTATATTCAATGCTATCCAAAATTATTAAGTTTTAGATAATGAGGAAATCTTAGAAGTAGTTGGAGAAAAATCAAAATAATGCGTAGAAGTCTTTTTGAACATACCTTTTTCTTTAGTAGAAGGAGTAGGGGAATTTTGATTTTTATTTGATGGAAAAGTATCAATAGGTGCCTTACTTATAGTAATCACTGGAAAAGCTTCTTAATCTTCTTCATTTTATGAAGTGGTCATAATGAAGTCCCATAAACCATGAGCCTTAACTATTTCATCTTCTTGAGCTTCATCAACAAATACGGTTGTTTCTTTTCTTCTTTATCTTCATCAGATTCTGCATTCGATATATTCGTATTTTAATTATTATAATTATATATGTGTTTTATGTAAAATAATTTGCACATTTTATGTGTGAGAAGTCAAATTCGGAGAAATCATGTTTCAATTTATGTTATAATGTTTTATTACCCCCGTCATATGCACAAATATGTACATATATAACTTTACAGCTGAATATGGGGTAAGAAATACGTGGCACGATGAATTTTAGTTTTTTATATATAAAAAAGAGACTTCGAATATAAGTGTAATGCTTACACCTCCCCACCTAATGCATTGCACAATCCTATTGGTTGGAGTGAGAGTGTGAAAGTATGGGCGAGATTCATTGCAAAATAAGAAGATTACTTTTTAAGATAGAATTGTTCAACTGGTGATATTTTATACCACTCGCACCTTACCTGTAGCAACTAGGTTCAATTGTTGGTCCTAATCATCGAAAGGATTTTATAGATTAAAAGAAGGCTAGGTATGACATTCATTAGAATTGATCCAAAAAATAATTTCAAATAATTTGTTACCCCTCTCGGAAAAGTTATGAAAAGGAATCACACTCGCAAAAGAGAACTAATTGAAATATTATAATATGTATGATATTCCTTTGAAAATTTTCAGCTAGGTAAAATTTTAATATATTTTTAATAATATCAACTGCTTTTTAATATATTTTTGCTGGATGTAATTTATGGAGAATGGTGACGTTAAGCTTATTCTCATTGGTTTGAATATTATCAATTGAAATAAAACAATTTGACCATTATTTTCATCCTTGTTATGTTATGTTTATGAGATTTTAGGTTTATATAAATTAATCTCAAATCAATAAGTATAAAAATATGTTAGGTTTATAAATTTTTTGTTGTATATAAATTAATCTAAAATCAATATGGCACAAGGATGCAGAGTATAGCCACACCTGTGAAGGAAACAAATAAGTGGCTTGCTAATGGGCATTAAATGAGTGGGGGTTGTATATGCCTACCGTTCAATAACCAGCTTTCCAAAATCCAATGGTGGGCATATACAAACCCGTTTATTTAATGCCCATTGAAAAACTACTTATTTTCAGCCGTCCTGTGAAGGCTGGTGGTTGGTGGCTGTACGAAGCCTCGTAGGCAGACCACGAGCCATGAGCCATGGAAGTGGGAGAAAGGCCATGAGGATCGATTTCTGATGCCAAAGTGAAACCATGATTGGGTCAGAGGAGGGCCATTTTTAGGCTTACAAGTTGTCACCTGAAGGTGAGATCAACCATCAGATTGACACAATCTTGTTCATCAGATCATTTGAGAGGAAACTTGGCACTAACATTTGTGCAAGTGTTGGAATTGAAGGTGTCTTCGATGTCCAATTTTTATTCCCCATCCATCAATCGACTGAGCATGTGGTTGTTGGGGTAAGTTGTAGTCAACTGCCATGGGTACACATAGGATTTGAGAAGGGGGGCCCATGAATTGTGGCATGGTATTTTTCAGTCAGTTGGTTAAATTAAACACACGTATATTATATGTTTTATTTATGTTGAATCTTTTTTTATATTGAATGCCACATATAGTGGTCACATGGTGGTGAACCAGGGTGTGCGTTGAGGATTCCAAAGTGGGATCCCAATGGGAGGACCTACACTATTTTACATTGTATTTTTATATATTAAAAAAGGTGGGTGCGATGATTACAAATGGTCCATGGAGTGCCACCCTATCTTAACGATATATATATATATATATATATATATATGTTTTAAGGTTTGTATAATAATATACCTTAAAAGGGGATACCTGAGTCTGGAAGGCCAAGTGCAACTAGATACTGTGATTAATGCATTTGCATATAAAGTGGATGATTAAGTCATTAAATTAATTAGTGAGCCCTAGAGTGGACTCTGAAACTGATGAAGGTGTGATTATTCAGTTAACCATGACACTTGACTCGATGCATTTTGTTTTGAGAACCTTGGTGGTTGTGGCTTATGGCTCAGATATTCATGTAGTGAACATGTCATCGACTCTTACAAGATAAGTATGGATTCAAATACATATTTTTTTATTTTTTTTTGGGATGCATGGTATGTGAAGTGAATTTTCAAGAATTTAATATTTGCAAATAGATTTTTAATTTTATGAGCACAAAATTATTATTAGTTGTCACAAGGTTTAGGTACATACACCAGTTAGAATGTTGTTGTTGTTCTAAGGTAAATTAAGTATAGTTGTTTCTTAATAGAAGATGAGCATTGGAAAAGAAGCAACTTGGCTGTGAAGCAAGTTCATATACATGATTGTGAGAGAACATGACATAAATTGCATACAAGAAGGAAAAACAGTGAGGATTCCACGAATTGAATGTAGGATCCTTATATGATGAATGTAGGTATATTTTGTTGTACGGATACATATGGTATGATTGATTCCTAATTGGGAGTAACACATATATTCTAGGTACGACATTTTCCTTACAAGGCAAAGGTATATTTTTCCCAATTGGTAACTAGTTAGCGAAAAACTATACCAAGTTTTCACACGAATGGTGATGAGAAAAAACAACTTTGTAACAAAATATTGTATTGTTTTGTTACAGGGATTCAAGTGGAATAACCAAGAATGGAAATATTTTATTGATAGATTGGTCACAAGTGGATGACAAGTTACATGAGGTTGTTACAGGTGTCATCATAGGGTGGTAACAAGTATGTCACGGGTTAAGGCACACCTTTGATAGGTCATGACAAGTTTTATATGTAGATTGTGATAGGCCTTTTGACATGGTCTCGACAGGTCACAAGACCATGCAGGTGTATGAAAATTAATAATGACAGGCTATGGAAAGGTTATTCCACATTTCATAACATGTTTGGTATAGATTTGGAAATGGATTTAAATAAATTTTGACTAGAAGTATAAGATTCGATTAATCACTACCATGAAGAAAATAGGAATCTTTGTAAGGATTTGGAGAGGCAAATTCTTAAACTTGAACATAAACACCAATAATTAGAGAAAGGGTAATATCGAAATGATTTTAAAAAATTGTAGATGTCTTGTGCAATCAAGTAACAAAAAAATATCTACAATAGTTATGTCAGTTGAGAAGATTAATTGATCATTGCATGAAATAATTATATACAACAAAATAAATAAGTCAAACTGCAGGATGATTATATCCATGAGTACATAATTTTTTTTTATACAAGGGTGGTATAAAATGTTGGCATGCAGGAACAATGCTTTTTTGGTTGAGGCACCATAATGACAACATGGCATGAATTTTTGCATCTGCATAAATTAATTCATAGTTTAGAAACAAATTCAAAAACATGCATTAATCATACATAAGTACACAGATTTATCTAGGGGAAACCAACTAGTAAAAACCCCTTAATAATTATTGCATTAATAAAATGAATAAAGAATGCATTACAATTCTTGCTTGCTCTGAGCTCAACCTGCAAGTGAATACATTTTCTCTCTGCTCAATGAGAAGCTTTGACCTAGACATAGACAATTTCTGCCTCCACCTAAGATCCTATTTCCGTGCCCAAATATTGAGGAATTAGGCCCCTATTTTTTAGGAATTTTCCTCCAATTGATTGTGCAATTCTCGAGGATTGATCTTTGATTGCATGAAACACTTGAACAGCCAATACTAGTCTATAACTAATGTTACATTGCCTTGGAATCTCCATCACAGCTGAGGTACTTGAATTCCTTGCATGTACTAGCTATTTTGAGTTGATTGATCAGAGATTAACTGAATAATATCTGAGTTAGACTATTGTCCCACTGCACAACTAACCTCCAACTAGTTCTATCAACAATTATATCTAGTTTAACTGAATACAACAAGGAATAACTGAACTGGATTTCTAAAAATTAGCAATCACATATGCATAACTGATCTCCAAGCCATATAATTCAAATTTACTGAGCTAACTGAGTGACAACAACCATGTCACCTCAGTCAACTGTCTCCAAGTTTTTTTATAATGTGGAAATTTCGAATTTTCTCAATTTGACCATGGCTAAGACAAATTGAGCCTTTCTTGCTACATTTTTTCAACGTTAAGAACATGTTATGTGAATCAAGGTTAATTATTTCTCATGTTAATTCTATTTTGATGTCTTGTAGGTATAATTTTGTTGGTGTTGGAAGTGCACAATCATAAACATGGCGCATGGACCTCTAGATCTCACTGGTTTGTGGTTAGAACTGCATGTGTGGAGGATGCTCCAGGATGAAACCATGTACGAGGAAATGGATTTGCAAATTCAGAGTGGGAGCTCAAGTCATTTTTCAATAGCAAAATCAAATTGTGTATATATCATGCATTGAGAAAAATGCATAAAATAAGTTCAGAAGGAATGGAATACCCCCACCATTTATGATTTAATTAAATATTATTATTTAGGTTGGTAGTTAGAATGATGTTATGAGGCATGTGTGCCCATGTAATGAAATTAAATAGATTGTGGGGACAATGTGCCTAGATGCATATGCTTGTAAAAGTTGTGACGCCTTAGGGCCTGGATTTGTAATTCAGTTGTAGATAAACATTATAATAATATTGAAATAAGGCTGTTTGTGGAGACCACTCCATGAAAAGAGTATGGGGGGCACATTTCCAGAGAAAATGGAAATAATTGTGTTCATTTAGGGAAAAGTGTGCCTTGGGGCCAACATGGCTCCAATGAGTACCACTTGGCTAGTTAGGGACATGCAGTTATAAAATGATATATTTTTCTTGTAAAGGGATTCATTCATCCAAGGATGGCTGAAGGGGGATTAGTCATTGAGTCTTGGGGTGGAATCTGAGACTAACTGATGGACAATGATTCCTAGGGTTGGACTCTATGCCATGGTGTGATTATTAATTTAATCATGTTGTATAGATGCATTCAGTTTATGATGAGATCCCTAATGTTGGCTCTAGGATCTTGGTGCTCCGAGGGTTTGATGTCCCTATTTATGGCTTGGTGGCCATGGAGTTCTGATGGGAACTTGGTTTTATTTATGGCCGGGAGGATTCTTGAAGCCTTAGAGCAGCATAGGTGTTGGGTTGACTGATGCAGCCGTAACTGCAAATTACACAAATACTCATGGACCTATGGGTTAGGACCCACATAACTTCCTTTATACACAACAGTGGAAAATATCAGAGTTAAATACATACATACACGAAACGATCAACAGTGTTCTTTATAATATAATGCACATAACCCAAAACACATTTATACATGCGGAACCTTCTTACCGTAGGGTCCCGCACACTCCCAACCAATCGTAGCACATCACAATCACTTGCCTGAAACTTTCAACTCTTTACAAATGCGCTAACCCATAAAACTTGCAAAGTGAAAATTTGCGCCAAGCCGACACGTGGCTTCTCCTTGTCGCATCGCATCCTTCACCCTTCTCGCATAGCAAGTTATCTTGTTTACCTTGCAAAATCATTAACTCTTAAATAATTCAATTGCTGATGCGAAATTGCACCCTGCCTACATGCGTTCGTTTCGCACTTACTCAACTCACCTTAACCGTTCATCTCTTGTCTTCGGATATGCGATTTAATCGTAGTCGTCCGCTCAACCTTCTCAGCTCTTCTTCGCCTCTTTTTCTCGCTCTAATCTCTGCCATCAATCCTTAAACCTTTGTCTCATCGGTTCAATCCTTGCTGTTGTTTCCTCCTTAGGAATTCTTCTGAGTATTTGTTCTTTATTTGGTTGATCTTATTTCTGATGTCCTTGCTCTGCGATACGACTTCCTCCACGCTACTCCTACGTTATCCTTCTGAGTTTGTTCAGAATTATTCAACACTATCTCTCTTGAGCTTTGTGTGGTCTGAAAACACGCGGATTCCCTCCTAATATTGTTATTCATCTCTCATCCCTCGGTCTCTACCATAAATTTTTCTACACAAAGTTCACAGAAACTTCGTCTTCTCACTTAGCCTATAAAATCATTAACAGAAACAATATGCCTATATAATAACACATAAATGAAATACTTGATTTCATCAGGGAAATAAAAAAAACATGTTAAAACAGAGAGCCCGATAAAAATCCAAAACACTTGGAATTAATTTATAAATGAAAATACACAGAACCAAGCCCTGGGATGGTTGGTTTTTACATTTATTCCTACTCTCTATTCAACCCTCTTTCACACCTATTTCCCTCTCGTTCTCTCTTTTTCTCTATGGATGGCATAACCCCACAATGGTGGATTTCATTTTGTTTTATGCCTTTCCCAAAATTCCCTTATGGTTGAGAAACTGTTATTCAGTTTCAGAACAGTTTATTCAACTAAATGCCTAACTAATCCTAAGATAACTATTCTTTTAACCTACAGATTACAATGGCTATGTTAGCCCAAATTAGCTTTAAAAAAAATACTTTAAAACTAAAGTCTTCAAGTTATTAGGGCTGCTAGTCCTCTTCCCAAGCCACAACATGTGACCAGCTTGTCACATTACCGACTCTACCTTAATCCTCCTAAATTAGACTCCCAAGGTAAAAGAATAATGACCTCTTGGTCATGTGTCTTCTGTTAGAAAATTAAATATTACAGAGAAATGCAACACATAAAATATGCGGAAAATAAAAGCACACAAAACACATAAAACTAGAGAGACACATATATACGTGGTTCACCCAGTTTGGGCTATGTCCACCCTGAATAGCCAGTCCTTCCTTTCTATTATCCAGCAAAAATGAATAGAAAAAACCTACAGCAGATCCACTGTAATATCCTCTGTTCTCTCTCACAGTCTCCCTTTCTGTTTCTCGCTCCGAGAATACACATACAATGTACAGCCGCAATACAATGCCCTCATAAAAGCGAGGGGTTGCCTTATAGGGAAAAAAAACCTAATCTAAACATAACTATACTATACTATACTTTAAAAGGCACTTTTACATCTGTTTTTAGCTTCGGGGGCGCTGCCCCCGAATACCCCCGCCAGGGGGGGGCTCCGAAAAGCGCTTCCCCTCCCCCCCGGGGACCCCCCATGGCAGCGATTAATTACGGGAAGCATTGCCGCCCCTTTTAAGGTAAAAGGGTCCAATGTTGTGATACAAAGTAAACAAGATAATCAGGCTCCACACCCAACAATCTCCCACTTGGAGACTGATTGTAGCAACTCCACCGTTGCTTCATTTGCTAGACAATGACTCCTCTTTGGACCTAGCTATTCCTCATCTTCATCGTCATCCTTGAAGACCAATTGAAACTGAGCACATTCTCAGTTTCTCACTGGTTACAACTTTTGTTAGCATATCTGCAGGATTCTGGCTAGTGTGTATCTTCTCCAGCTTCAACTCTCAATCTTCTAATACTGACCGTATGAAATGGTACTTGAGATGTATGTGTTTAGTCCTAGAATGAAATGCTAAGTTCTTTGCAAGATGAATGGCACTTTGGCTATCACGGTATAGCGTGCCCATATCATGCTTCTTACCCAATTCACCCATAAACCTTTGTAACCAAATAATTTCTTTACTAGCCTCTGTAGCAGCAACATACTCTGCTTTTGTTGTTGAAAGTGCAACAACACTTTGGATTTTTGAAACCCAACTGACAGCTGTTCCACCTACCATAAATACATATCCTGTAGTGCTCCTCCTGTTATCTCTGTCACCTGCCATATCTGCATCAACATATCCCTGTAGAGCAATGTTTGAACCACCAAAGCATAATGCTTGATTTGTGGTACCTCTCAAATATTTGAGAATCCATTTTACTGTCATCCAATGTTCTTTTCCTGGATTATTCATGTACCTGCTTACAACTCCTACTGCATGCACAATATCAAGCCTTGTGCAGACCATTGCATACATTAAGCTTCCAACTGCAGATGCATATGGAACTTTAGACATATAATCCATGTCTTCTTGGGTCTTTGGGCACATCTCCTTACTAAGTTTGAAATGGCTAGCAAAAGGTGTACTAACTGGTTTTTCATTGTGCATATTAAATATTTTCAACACCTTTTCTATGTACTCATTCTGAGACAGTTTTAATTTACGATTTTTCCTGTCTCTAGTTATCCTCATACCAAGGATTTGTTTTGTAGCTCCCAAATCCTTCATTGCAAATGAATTTGCCAATTTTATTTTGAGCACATTTATTTCCTGCATGTTAGATCTTGCAACAAGCATGTCATATACATACAATAACAATATAATATAGCTGCCATCATTTTTCCTTTTTAGATAAACAAAATGATCAGAGTAACATCTAGTATAACCTTATTCAGACATAAACTTGTCAAATTTTAGATACCACTGCCTTGGAGCCTGTTTTAAGCCATACAAGCTCTTCTTTAACCTGCACACCAATTTTTCTTTCTCTTTTACCTCATATCCTTCTGGTTGCTGCATGTATATCTCTTCCTCCAAATCTCCATGGAGAAATGATGTCTTTACATCTAACTGTTCAAGATGTAAATCTTCCGCTACTACAAGACTTAAGATAGTTCTGATTGAATTCATCTTAACAACAGGAGAAAATATTTCATCAAAATCAATACCTTTCTTTTTTGCAAACCCCTTCACCACAAGTCTAGCTTTGTACCTCTATTTTCCTCCATCTTCTTCCTTCAGCCTGTAAACCCATTTATTCTGAAATGTAGTTTTACCTGTAGGCAACTTGACTAAGTCCCAAGTCTGGTTATGCATTAAGGAGTCCATCTCTTCTTCCATGGCTAGCTCCAACTTCTTCCTACTTTCAACCTGCATTGCTTCTTCATAACATTCAGGTTCACTAGAATCAGTCAGCAATAAATAATATAATGAAGGAGAGTATCGTTCAGGGGGTCTACTTATCTTGGTAGATCTTCTAACATCACTTTTAGGTGTTTGAGGTGCATGTTGCTGTTTTGGTTGTTGCTGCTGTGGTTGTTGATTATTATTATTTTCAGGCACCTTTAATTTTTCAGATATCTCCTCAAGAACCGCGTATTCCTTTCTTTCTTTTTCCTGTTTCTTTTCCTGCAACTGATTCTTATACAAGACCTTTTCATTGAATATTACATCTCTTCTCCTAATGATTTTGTGATTTTCATAATCATATAAGCGATAACCAAAATCATTAGCACCATATCCAATAAAGGTACATTTCTTTGATTTTGCCTCAAGCTTTGTTCTGTTTTCTTTATTAATATGGACAATGGCCTCACAACCAAAAGGCTTTAAAAAAGAGTAGTTTACCTTTTTACCTGTCCATGCTTCCTCTGGAATACCACCATCCAAGGAAATTGAAGGCCCTCTGTTTATTAGATAAACAACAGTATCTACAGCATCTGCCCAAAATTGTAAAGGCAATCCCGCATGCAATCTCATGCACCTTGCACGCTCCATGATTTTTCTATTCATCCTTTCTGACACACCATTTTCTTGTGGTGTTCTTGGAACTGTCTTCTCTCTACGAATTCCATGCTCTGAACAGTACCTATCAAACTCTTTGCTGCAATATTCACCTCCATTGTCTGATCCGAGACACTTCAACTTCTTTCCTGTCTCAATCTCAACCAAAGCTTTCCATTTCTTGAAAGTATCAAATACATCAGATTTATTCTGAATACAATAAATCCATGTTTTTCTAGTTGCATCATCAATAAAAGTAACATAATAACGAGAGCCACCAAGAGATGATACCTGAGCAGGTCCCTATACATCTGTATGCACAAGCTCCAATTTTTCACTCTTCTTTTCTTTCCCAACTCTGAGAAATCTGACTCTCTTTTGTTTTCCATAAATGCAATTCTCACAAAAATCCAAATCAACATTCTTCAAACTTGGCAACAAATTTCTTGAGTGAAGAATCTTCATTCCCTTCTCACTCATGTGTCCAAGCCTATGATGCCATAATGCTGCATCTTCTCCTTTGGAAGTTAAAGCATTAACAGAGTTAGAAATACCATTGCATAAATACAATGTACCAACCTTTTCACCTTTTGCTATTACCAGGGCTCCTTTGGTGACCTTCCAAGTTTTATCCATGAAAGTTGTCACACAACCTTCACCGCCTAATTGCCCCGTTGAAATCAGATTTTTCTTCAGATCTGGAACATGCCTTACCTCCTTTAGTAGCCATTGGTTTCCATTCTGTTGTTTTACAAGAACTTTACCCATTCCAACAATTTTACAGGGTTTATCATCACCCAAACGAAATTGTCCAAAATCTCCTTGAACATAGTCATGAAAATATTTCTTATCAGGTGTGGCATGGAATGAAGCCCCTGAATCTACAACCCAAGAATCAGTAGAATTTTCGAAAGAAAGAATCAAAGCATCTTGTAACACATCACCTGTCACATTTGCTTTATGATTTTTTTCTTGTTGTGTGTCTCTTTCTTTTCCCTTTCAAGATCTATAGTATTTCTTTAGGTGTCCTTTCTTTCCACAATTCCAGCACACTATCCCTGATCTGGACTTGGATCTGCCTTTCCTTGATTTACTTCGATATCCCGAGCTCTTTCCTCTTTCCATTCTTCTTCCCCTAGATTCTGCACTCAAAGCATTACCTGATGTCTCACCGGAGCTTTTCCGTCACATTTCCTCGTTAAGGATAGCACCAACAACATCATAAAACTTTAAAGTACTAGATCCAGAGACAGAGTTACTAATGGCCATTACTAAACCATTCCAACTCTCTGGAAATGAGCATAAGAATAACAGAGCTCTAACTTCATCATCAAATTTTACCCCTACAGAACTTAACTGGCTGGTAACTGTATTAAATTCATTTAAATGGTCTACAACAGATCCACCTTCCGACATCTTCATATTAAATAGTCGTTTCATAAGAAATACCTTGTTTGAGGTCGAGGGTTTTTCATATAGTTTCGCCAACGTCTACATGAAACCCTCTGTTGTTGTTTCCTTCGAAATATTGAAGGATACTGATGCAACAAGACACAACCGTACTGTTCCGAGTGCCTTTCTATCGAGAATGTTCCATTCCACATCTATCATGGTCGCCGACTTCTTTGTTTTTCCGCTCAATGGTAGGTACATATCCTTTTGATACAGATAATCTTCCATATGCATCTTCCACAATGGAAAGTTTTGGCCATTAAATTTTTCGACCCTAAACTTACCATCTTCTGCCATTGCTCCCACTCGAACCAGGAACCCTTCTTTCCTGCGAGTTTATCAGCCAAATAAAACTTCAGCTTTGATACTAGTTTTTAGAAAATTAAATATTACAGAGCAATGCAACACATAAAATATGTGGAAAATAAAAGCACACAAAACACATAAAACTAGAGAGACACAGATATACGTGGTTCACCCAGTTTGGGCTACGTCCACCCCGAACAGCCAGTCCTTCCTTTCTATTATCCAGCAAAAATGAATAGACAAAACCTACAGCAGATCTGTTGTAATATCCTATGTTCTCTCTCACAGTCTCCCTTTCTGTTTCTCGCTCCGAGAATACACATACAATGCACAGCTGCAATACAATGCCCTCATAAAAGCAAGGGGTTGCCTTGTAGGGCAAAAAACCCTAATCTAAACATAACTTCTACTGTCAGATCATTTCCCTAATGAACGACCCAAATTGACTAGAAATTACTATACTTTTACAAGGCAATTTTACATCTATTTTTAGCTTCGGGGGCGCTGCCCCCAAAAACCCTAGCCATGCCTGCGTTTCCGCCCCCCCCCCCCTAGACCCCCCACAGCAGCGATTAATTACAGGCGGCGTTGCCGCCCCTTTTAAGGTACAGGGGTCCAATGTTGTGATACAAAGTAAAAAAGATAATCAGTCTCCACACCCAACATCTTCAATGCTTGAATCTTCTAGGATTCCAAACTCTGTTTTGCTACTGTCAATAAGCTGCATTGTCTTCACCATTCTTTAAGTGAAATATTTCAGGCTTCCATACTTTGTACTATAGTGCTTCACTACTTCTACTTTCACTGTTCTTCACTTTCCAAACAATTCCACAGTGGAATTCTTTCTTCATTTTGTTGTAACTCTTCTTAGGTATTTGCATTTACTCCCATAATTCATCTATGGTTTCTTGCAATTCAATCTTCTACTGTAATCTAATCTTATTTCCGGTCCTTTTCCAACACATTCTACTACACTCAGTCCTAGATATTGCTGCAAATATTACTCTGGACTTTGCTTCCACCCAAACTTCCGTAATATCTTTGAATATATCTCCCTCTGCAACATCCCTATTCTTTTCCTTGTTTGCAAATCTACTGTCAAAAGGTAAATTGCATTCAATTCTCTGACTACAGTAATATATTTATTCACTCTTTCCTTTATACTCGTTAACACAATTAAGTTTTGGAAACTAGTATCTATCTCTATTTCAACTACAGTTTGAACCGGTTCCATCTTATCGTTTGCAATCTCTTTCTCTTGTTCAAATGCTTTCAGCAAGCAACTCAACCATTCAGTAATTACTTGATTCCCTTCAAGAAACTCTTCAGTATGTTGTATTATAGTTTCAACATAACTCACTTCCTCTTCCTTGACAACACTCCATCGATAGATTGGAGGTTTCTGTGGTGTAGATTTTGAGGTGCAACACTCGGAATATCCACAGTCTTCATTTTTAGCTGACGTTTCGAGTCTAAATCAAGACTCATCATCAGGAAAAACCTCAAAATAAGAGATTAGGGAAATAAATATAGGAAAGGTGGAGATGAGAGAGCCGACTGGTTCTTAAATTTTTATTATTATTTTATTATTTATTTTTGTTTATTAAATTTTTATTTCTAATTTTAATTATGACAAATTATATTATTGTTTTTCTTGAAATTTTTTTAAATTTTTTTCTAATAGATGTTATTTTGGAATTAGTATTATTTAAAAAAAATTATTAAATGCTAAATATTAGAGGGATTTAAATATTTATTTAAAAGAAAAGTTAAGGTTGTAGTTGTTTATTTATTATTTTTAGAAGTGGGGATAATTAATATTATTTAGTTAAAATTAATTATATATAATTTTTTTTTTTTTTTGGGTAGTATAAGGTGGAATTATAAATATAATTGGTATTTATGAATATTTAAACTTAATGTTACTAAAACTAAGGGTATAAAAGTATAACTTATGTAATAAAGGGGGAACTTATAAATGATTCTAAATTTTTGTGATAAGGAGGAGTTTATTGCTAATAATATTAGAAGGGGATATTAATTAAGAAGAGTAGCTTTTTTAATTTTGATGGATTTTATTTTAAAAGAAAAGAGGTGATTAGGAAAAAATTTTAATATTTAAAGGAGGTTTAGAAAGGTAGTAGGCTAATGGGAGGTAGGGGAGTAAGGGAATGATTTAAGAAAGAAACTAGAAGGCCGATGTTAGATGGAAGCTGTGAGGTGAGGGGAGGAACATTTATAGTGAAAGAGGCATGACAGGAAAGTGAGAAAGGATAATGACGAGCGGGAGGATGGACAAGGAGGCAACACACGGAATAGGGGGGTTGGTCAGTTTATTAGTGGGAAAGAACATGGATCCAGTTCCTGCTAACATCTAAACCTCCATCTCTATTAAGGTTGTGAGGATGCTTAATTATTTCTAGGGCCTCATGCAATTTACGCTTAAAATGATGCTTTTCATTGGTAATGTTCACTGCGTCTTCAAGGAATATGTGGTGACGTGTTTTATTTGAGTGTTCTGCCAAAGCCAAGTTTTTGGTTCTTCCTAGTCTAATGTGAGAACCATGTTCTTTAAGCCTTATTTTGAAGGTCCTGCCTATTTTCCCCAATATAGCATTCTCCACAAGAGAAGTTAATTTTGTAAACTCCTTTTTGTTGGAGGTGGTTAGGGTCATCTTTGATAGATTTCATCCTATGTCTGATGGTTATTAGAGGTTTGAAGGATTCTCTAATGTCCTTCTTGGCTAGAAGTTTGGCCAACTTATCCATGACCCCTTGGATATAGGGGAGATATGCTTTCTTGTTGAGGAATTATCAGTTATACTTCTTTTATTACTGGACCTGGCTCTTTGAATAAATCTATTAATGTCTTTATTACTATATCCCAGGTTTATGAACGATCTTCTTAGATATTCTATTTCTTCTTCTACATGAGTATTGTCCGATATTCTGAAAGCTCATGTGAAAAGAGTTAATAGAACCCCCATCTTCTGTGCAAGGTGGTGATGTGAATCTACATGAAGGTAATTGTCCATGTGAGATTTCTTCCTGAATACTTGGTGTCAAAGGGATCTGTCTTCATTTATTGAGAGGAGAATGTCAAGGAAAGGGATGTGGTTGTTCTCTTCACCTTCCATTGTAAATTTTATGTCTTTGGAAATGTTTTTCAGGTGGTCTGGGAAGCTTTTTAATTCTTCATTGCCATGTGGCCAATTGACATTGGTGTCATCCACGAACCTGATCCAAAATTTAGGTTTCAATGGGTAAGATTCAAGAGCTTTCTTTTCAAATTTCTCCATGAAAATATTGGCCACTATGGGTGACAACGGATATCCCATGGCAACTCCTAAAGTTTGTTCAAATATCTCTCCTTGGAAGGTAAAGAAGGTAGAGCAAAGACATATTTCAGCGAGTTTTGCAGTCTAGGGGTCTGTGACTTCTTTTACTACTTGAACGGCTTTGTCTAGAGGGATTTTAGTAAAGAGTTGTACAACATCAAAGCTCACAATTTTGTCTCTGGGTTCCAACTTGGATTTTTTAATAAAATCTACATAATGGTTGGAGTCTTTGATGAATGAGCTAGTTTTACTGACAAGAGGGGTGAGGGTCCGTGCCACGAATTTGGCTAATTCATATGTCGGGGCTCCGATAGTATTGAAAATAGGTCTCAGAGGAGCACCCGTCTTATGGATATTTGGGGCACCATAAATTCGGGGCATGATCTCACCCTTCGGGTAGAGGCAATTTTTTAATTTTTCATCCAGATTCGACTCCTTAATGGTTTTTTTGACATTTTTTATGACTCTGGAAATTGGGTTATTATTGAGTTTCTTATAGCTGCCGCTATTGTGAAGGTGATATTTCATTTTGTTGATGTACTCATCTTTGTCCATGACTACTGTAGCCCCACCTTTGTCTACCTTTAAGATGACAATCTTCTCATTACCTCTTAAGTTTTTTAGGGATCTTAATTGTTCATTACTTAAATTTCTCTTAGGGAGTTTGGCTTTATTTAGGATGACGGCACACTCTTCTCTCAGGAGTTCTTTGTACTCTTCATCGAGAGGTTTAATTCTATCCTCAATATCACAAATGATCTCTTCTTTAGGAATGCGATTGGGAGCTATGGCGAAATTAAGACCCTTGCTCAAAACCTCCATTTCTACATTGCTTAGTTCATGTGACGAGATATCAACCACTTTTTTGTTATTGTTAGCGTAGGAAGGTATGTTTTTAGGGTTACTTCGATGAGGAACTTCATTATGCGGGCTGTCTATTCATTTATTATTTCTGATCAAACGATATTAATTTCTCATAGACATGTCCCTTCCATCATCATTTGATGACACTTCCCCTATGCTTCCATTTGACCGGTCGTATATACCATCCACTAAAGTGTCAACCGAATTTACGCATGGGGTAACCCTTGTTCGCCACCATTCACTTGCAACGTCATATGATGATATATCCTCCATGCTATTATTTACCTGTCATGCTTGTTGACGTCCTCTGAAGTGGCATCCGTATTCACGACAGCTGAACCCGTGTTGCAGGTCTCTACGCAGGATGGGGATGTATGGTGAGTAAGGAAATTCTGCGAAATGTTTAATTTTACAGACTCTTTTGTTGCGTTAACGCAACCTCCATCATAAGGTTCATCCCATTGGATTATGGCTCGGGTCAATGCAGAGTCTGTTCCATGCACCATTAAGGAGGGAGCTGGATTCACAACTATGTTAATTGAATCTATGTTGCACGTATTTATGCAAGATGGGGACATATGGTCCGCTGGGAAATTCTGCGAAATGTAGAATGCAGACTCCCTTGTTGTGTTAATGCAGTCTCAATTCACGGTCAGGGTCGATGTGGAGTCTGCTCTCTGCACCATTGAGGAGGGAGTCAGATTCTGTTCATTGCATTGGTTCACGGCCAGGGGCAAGGATGGGGATTCTGCCTTTTGCGATGTTGAGGAGTGAGCCAGATTTCGGACTATGGAGGTTGAGTCCAATTGACGTGCAATGGTGATGTTAGGCTACGAATTTATGAGAGTGTGCCAGTGTTTTGATTTATATTTTAAACTTAATTTATCTAGCTTCATTTTCTGTTTTTCACACACTCAGACACCTTCTTTATCAACCCTGAGTGTTGTTGCGGAATCGATTATGGACCATTGGTCCTTACGAATGACCCAGGCCAGCTTCAAATGAATTTTGAAGGCTACCGTGGACAATTTATCTAACCAGAAGCTCGTTCTATGGATTTCATGACAGATTAGGGATCTGCTGAGCCAGTCGAATGACCTATGGTTGTGCTGTTTGTTTATTTTATGTTTGATGAGGGTGAAGGCCGGCGTAAGGTTAGAATCACGACAATGTTTAAGAAATGAGAGATATGGTTCTCTTCTCTGAATTTTTATCCTAGTTTTCTCGAGAATACGAATCTCAATCCATGTATCCCTTCCATACAAGGTAAAAATGATAGATTGGAGGTTTTTGTGGTGTATATTTTGAGGTGCAACACTCGGAATATCAACAGTCTTCATTTTTAGTCGACGTTTCAAGTCTAAATCAAGACTCATCATTAGGACAAACCTGCTGAGAAAAGAAGAGATTAGAGAAATAAATATAGGAAAGGAGGAGATGAGAGAGCCGACCGGTTCTTAAATTATTATTATTAGTTTATTATTTATTTTGGTTTATTAAATTTTTATTTCTAATTTTAATTATGACAAGTTATATATTATTGTTTTTCTTGAATTTTTTTTTTAAATTTTTGTAATTGATGTTATTTTGGAATTAGTAGTATTTTTAAAAAAATTTATTAAATCCTAAATATTAGAGGGATTTAAATATTTATTTAAAAGAAAATTTAAGGTTGTAGTTGTTCATTTATTATTTTTAGAAGTGGGGATAATTAATATTATTTAGTTAAAATTAATTATATTTAAATTATTATTTTTTTTGGTAGTGTGAGGTGGAATTATAAATATAAGTGGTATTTATGAATATTTAAACTTAATGTTACTAAAACTAAGGGTATAAAAGTACAACTTATGTAATAAAGGGAGAACTTATAAATGATTCTAAATTTTTGTGATAAGGAGGAGTTTATTGCTAATAATATTAGAAGGGGATATTATTTAAGAAGAGTAGCTTTTTTAATTTTGATGGATTTTATTTAAAAGAAAAGAAGGTGATTAGGAAAAAAATTTAATATTTAAAGGAGGTTTAGAAAGGTAGTAGGCTAATGGGAGGTTGGGGAGTAAGGAAAGGATTTAAGAAATAAATTAGAAGGCCGATGTTAGATGGAAGGTGTGAGGTGAGGGGAGGAACATTTATATTGAAAGAGGCTTGACAGGAAAGCAAGAAAGGATAATGATGAGTGGCAGTATGGAAAAGGAGGCGACACACAAAATAGGGGGGTTGGTCAGTTTATTAGCGGGAAAGAACATGGCTCCAATTCCTGCTAACATCTAAGCCTCCATATCTATTAGGGTTGTGAGGATGCTTAATGATTTCCAAGGCTTCACACACTTTATGCTTAAAATGATGCTTTTCATTGGTAATGACTACTGCGTCTTCAAGGCATATGTGGTGACGTGTTTTATTTGAGTGTTCTACCAAAGCTGAGGTTTTGGTTCTTCCTAGTCTGATGTCAGCACCATGTTCTTTAAGCCTTATTTTGAAGGTCCTACCTGTTTCCCCAATATAGCATTCTCCACAAGAGCAATTAATTTTGTAAACTCATTTTTGTTGGAGGTGGTCAGGGTCATCTTTGACAGATTTCATCCTCTATCTGATGGTTATTAGAGGTTTTAAGGATGCTCTAATGTCCTTATTGGCTAGAAATTTGGCCAACTTATCTGTGACCCCTTCAATATAGGGGAGATATGCTTTTATTATTGAGGAATTATCAGCTATACTTCTTTTATTACCGGACCTGGCTCTTTGAATAGCTATGTTAATGTCTCTATTACTATATTCCAGGTTTATGAATGATCTTCTTAGCTATTCTATTTCTTCTTCTACATGACTATTGTTCGATATTCTGAAAGCTCGTGTGAAAAGAGTCAACAGGACCCCCAGCTTTTGTGCAGGGTGGTGATGTGAATCGGCATGAAGGTAATTGTCGATGTGAGATTTCTTCTTGAATACTTGGTGTCCAAGGGATCCGTCTTCATTTCTTGCGAGGATAATTTCAAGGAAAGGGATGTGGTTGTTCTCTTCACCTTCCATTGTAAACTGTATGTCTTTGGAAATGTTGTTCAGGTGGTCTAAGAAGCATTTTAATTCTTCATCGCCATGTGGTCAATTGACAATGGTGTCATCCACGAACTTGATCCAAAATTTAAGTTTCAATGGGTAAGAGTCAAGAGCTTTCTTTTAAAATTTCTCCATGAAAAGATTGGCCACTATGGGTGACAACAGAGATCCCATGGAAAATCCTGATGTTTGTTCAAATATCTCTCCTTGGAAGGTAAAGAAGCTCGAGCAGAGACATATTTCAGCGAGTTTTGAAGTATCGGGGTCTGTGACTTCTTTTACTTCTTGAATGGCTTTGTTTAGAGGGATTTTATTAAAGAGTTGTACAACATCAAAGCTCACAATTTTTTCTCCAGGTTCCAACTTGGCTTTTTAATAAAATCTACATAATGGTTGGAGTCTTTGATGAATGAGCTAGCTTTACCGACAAGAGGGGCGAGGGTGCGTGCCACAAATTTGGCTAATTCATATGTCGAGGCTTCGATAGTATTGAAAATAGGTCTCAGAGGAGCACCCATCTTATGGATCTTTGGGGCACCATAAATGCAGACATGATCTCACCCTTCGGGTAGAGGCGCTTTTTTAATTTTTCATCCAGATTCGACTCCTTAATGGCTTTTTTGACATTTTTTATGACGATGGAAATAGGGTTAGTATTGAGTTTCTTATAGCTGCCACTATTTTGAAGGTGATCTTTCATTTTATTGATGTACTCATCTTTGTCCATAAATACTGTAGCCCCACCCTTGTCTACCTTTAAGATGAAAAACTTCTCATTACCTCTTAAGTTTTTTAGGGCTCTTAATTGTTCATTATTTAAATTTCTCTTAGGGAGTTTGGCTTTATTTAGGATGACAGTGCACTCTTGTCTTAGGAGTTCTTTGTCTTCTTCATCGAGAGGTTTAATGCTATCCTCAATATCACAAATTATCTCTTCTTTAGGAATGCGATTGGGAGCTACGGCGAAATTAAGACCCTTGCTCAAAACCTCCATTTCTACATTGCTTAGTTCATGTGATGAGATATTAACCAATTTTTTGTTATTTTTAATGCAAGAAGGTATGTTCTTAGGGTTACTTCGATGAGGAACTTCGTTATGTGGGCTTGACTAGTACTAATAGTCAATTTAGTCTATTCCACTTCTAGGACTGACTTTCCTTTAGCTTGAGACATAACTGCCTCACTTTGATATTTATAGCTTTCTTCTTCCTTGTTACTAAGAAAAACTCTTTGTGACACTGCTTCTTCATCTTTAACCAGAATAAAATTTTGATTCTCTATTTCTATGACAGTCCTAAATGTCCATCCAACAATCTTCCTTTAGCTATTTAAGAAAGCCAATTCCTCTTTGTCCTCATCAAGAACAAGTTTCATCTGCTGCAAAAAATCAACTTGGTCTTCATCATACCTTGCTTGACAATTTTCTTCCTCATTATACTTTTCTAGATATACTTCAGCTTTACTTGAGACAATTCCAAGAGATGGATTTTCTTCTACACAACCTGCAAACACATTCAAATTGTTAGCATTAGATTCACAAGACCCAGTGGTCTTATTTGATGACTCAATCACCAAATATTTCACCAAAGACTAGTGAAGACTCAGAAAGTCTTCACTAGTCTTCTTTTCAGCTTTCTCAAGCATAAAATATGAATGCTTGATATCATCTTTTTCCTCTTTCTGTTCTTGGCCATCATCATAAGTGAAGTCCTCCTTGTTTTTAGCTTTCACAGTACACTGGAAATCATTGCCTTCACTTAGTTGTGCATGTGCAAGTATATGAGACTCAGCTGTCTCATTTTCTTTTTGAACAGAATTCATATTTTTTCCTTCCCCTTCATCCCTTATGACAACATCAAAAAATTTCCTTTCTTTACCGATTTCACCTGCAAACATAAAATAATCATTTTTTTCAAAACCATAAGGATCCATAGCCTCTCTTTTTGTCTCAAACATTAGCTCTTTCCGCTGGTTCCCATCCTTCCAAGGATTCATGAAACCATCAATTGGTCTCATGCCTTCATCTTCATTACTACTATCACCAAGAATAGACCGTTGCTCAGGTTCACATAATTAAACCTCTTCCTCAACACACATCCTATGTTGTAACTCAACTTCTCTAAGTTCTTTGTCAGATCTCAGCCTGCTCTGTAACTGACTCCACTTGAATCTTCTCTTCTGCAGAACCCAATCATACCTTTGGTGTTCCATACTCCCTTGTATGAATTATCTCAACACTTTTAGCTGCACTTTTATCTCACCTAATTCTCTATCAAGTTTATTCTTACTTGATATTTCATAATATCCCTTGGAACCTTTACTATGATGATCAGTAGCCATAGTCTTCTTTCCTTTATGAACTCCACTTTGTTCATCATGGACTACAAAAAATCCATCTATACAAGCTGACTCCACCAACCTGTCTGTAGATACCACACCAAGCTTTTCCATGCTTAGTCTTTTACTGGCATCTCTGCTAACTTCTTCCCTTGATTTTGACTCCTCCTTGAACCTTTCAGATAACCATCAGTGGTAATCTCTTCTTCTTCCCTCTGTGGAATCATCCTGATCCACCTTGTGAGCTGCAAGAAACCACTTTTATCTATGAAATAAGTGTAGTACTTGTCCCCAGTCCCAATTCATATCTTGGTGACTCTTCTTCTTCTTCTTGAGCATTCAACCTATGCTCCCTCTTCATCTGCATCCCATGTCATTTCAATTTCTTCCCCATAATCCATCCACACTTCTGGTCTTCATCACTCCTCTGTAGAAACTCCATCAATAGATCTAGATGGGTTCTCATCTCAGCTATTTCTCTCTTATATTCTTCATTAGTCATCTATTTCCATATGCCATTTGTCTTGAAATCTTCCTTCTTTACTTTGTGGTTGTGTCTTGAATCTTTGCTATGACTTTCAATAGTCATCTTCTTGAGTTCTTTCACCCTCTATGAGCTGCACTAGCCTCTGCAGTAACAGTCCCTCTTGCTACAACTTACCTCACCAAACTTCCTTTGTGCTTGATCTTTTGGTAATTATTGGTCCTCAATCTAGAAGCCTCCTTGAGCACTCCTCTATGCTCCTTATAGGCTTACCCTCACAACTCATATTAACACTACTGTCCTCTTATATTTCAACATCAACTGAAATATTAGGTTCCGACCACACTTATTTTTCCTCCTAGAAACCCTTGCTGGCTTCCTTCATCAATGCCCTTAAAAGACGTAATCTTCTTTCTGAGATGTTTTCACTCCTGCTACCGCCTTATTATCTGTGCTACTACTTTATCCATGCTACTGTAGCTCTTATGCTTTTTCATAAGCCTTCAGTCCATAGTATTACCTCTTAAGGTTCACTCGATTGGAATCAATGAGCAATCTTTCTCAACTTTTCTTAGTTCAAAGTCCTTCTCACTACCTCTCAGATCTTGTTTCTCTGATACCAATTGATGCATTCGTAACTGCAAATTACACAAATACTCATGGACCTGTGGGTTAGGACCCACATAACTTCCTTTATATGTAGCTGGGAAAAAAATCAGAGTTAAATACATACATACGTGAAACGATCAACATCATTCTTTATAATATAATGCACATAACCCAAAACACATTCATACCTGCAGAACCTTCTTACCGTAGGGTCCCACAAACTCTCGACCAATCGCAACACATCACAATCGCCTACCCACAACTTCAACTCTTTAAAAATGCGCTAACCCATAAAACTTGCGAAGTGCACATTTGCACCAAGACGACACATGGATGCTCCTTGTCGCATCACATCCCTCACCCTTCTCACATCGAAAGTATATTTTTTACCTTGCGAAATCCTTAACTCTTAAATACTTCAATCGCTGATGTGAAATTGCGCCCTATCGACACACGTCCATTTCACACTTCCTCAACTCACCTTAACTGGTCATCTCTTGTCTTCGGAACTTCCATTTAATCACAGTTGTCTACTCAACCTTCTTGGCTCTTCTTCACCTCTTTTTCCTGCTCTAGTCTACACCGTCAATCCTTAAATATTTGTCTCAATGATTCAATCCTCATCGTCGTTTCCTCCTTAGGAATTCTTCTAAGTATTTTGTTCTTTATTCAGTTGCTCTTCATTCTAATGCCACTACTCTGTGATACGACTTCCTCCACGCTACCTCTCCGCTATCCTTCTGAGTTTGCTTGGAATTCTTCAACGCTATCTTTCCTGAGCTTTGTGTAGTCTGCAAATGCACAGATTCCCTCATGAGCTTGTTCTTCATCTCTCATCCCTCGATCTCTGCCATAACTTTGTCTACATGAAGTTCAAAGAAGCTTTGTCTTTTCTCTTAGTCTGTATATTCATTAACAAAAACAATATGCCTATATAATAACACATAAATGCAATACTTTATTTTGACAAGGAAATAAACCAAACGGGTTAAAATAGAGAGCCCAATAAAAATCCAAAACACTTGGAACTCATTTATAAATGAAAATACACCTATTTCCCTCTCGTTCTCTCTTTTTCTCTATGGATGGTAGAACACCACAATGGTGGATTTGGTTTTTCTTTATGCCTTTCCCAAAATCCCCATATGGTTGAGAAACTATTATTCAGTTTCAGAACAGTTTATTCAACTAAATGCCTAACTAATCCTAATCTAACTATTATTTTAACCTACATATTACAATGGCTATGTTAGCCCAAATTAGCTTTAAACAAAATACTTTAAAACTAATGTCTTCAAATTATTAGGACTGCTAGTCCTCTTCCCAAGCCACAACATGTGACCAACTTGTCACATTGCTGACTCTACCTTAATGCTCCTGCATCATTGACACCTTAGCAATTTTCCTAGAGGGTGCTTCGAGCCCTAAAGTAGCTTGAGTATTGGGTTGGCACATTGGCCATGGATTTGTGGAGACTTTCAGTTATTGTTTCCTTTGAAGTTGTTTCCCCCGATTGTGGGTGGCCTGGTGGTTGAGCTCATGAAGCACTAGGTCTATGGTTGGGTGGAATAAGAAGAGTTTGAAACCATACATCATTTTATATAGATAAGTATTCTTGCTCTATATTGTGTCGTATATGTTATGCTTATGTGCAATGTTAAGATTCAAACCCTAGTTTTGGGTTTTGTGCATTCAATTATGCATTTGTATGTATATATTTATTTACCTATGAATTCATGTATTTATGTGTTATTATTTTTCTATAAATCCTAGTGTTAGGGATTATGTGTTTTAGTGTCAGTAATGGTTAGTATCGGGTGTAGTATTCCATTATAATTATCTAGTGCCCTGCAATGTATTATAATTGTGTTATGTTTATAGTTTTATGTTGCTTGGTTCAAGGCTCTAGATGGGGTTAGAAATAATGTAATTATTTCTGTATTAATTATGTCATGCATTTTTACTTGCGGGTTGAGTATTATGTCTGTAATTGATTGTAATTGTACATTCAATGGAATTGGGTTAGGGTTAACTCCCAAGATTCAAGGGCTTTGTTGTGGGCTTAAGTTTAGTGTTGAAAATTATGGTTTATCTATGCATCCACAAGAATATCAGTAAGTTAAGTAATGAAATTTGGGTAATGGATACATAGAGAGTAGAACCCAGATTATATGCTTCCAAAAAAAAATGGGGAATATTGTTGATGATTTTAGTTTAGTTTACATAGCATTGCCTAGCTAGAGACTGGATTACCAAGTCAAGCATGGAAAGAGATATGGATTACCAACCATTAATATATGTCATTAACTAATGTGATCCAAATCACAATTGATGTTAATGAGCATCAAGGTACCTTAGTACATATTGCAAGGTGTGAATAAATATGTTGAAGACATGTTTCCCGTAAGATCTGACAATCAGGGGACATTGATGTATTCCCACTATCGTCAACAAGAAAACCTACCATTGATGTGTACAAGCTCCAAGGTACCAAAATAGCCTTCAACCCAGATAATGTGTTGAGGTCGATGGGTCAAGACTCATTAGTAGGAGGGCGTTAATGCACCCCACATCATCTAGCATGAGAAGAAATATAGAAATTTAAATAATTTGTAGAGGATCATCAACATTATAATGCAAAAATTATTGATAAATTTTCCAGCTAGTTTTTGGGAAAAATACTAAGAGGGGGGGGTGAATCAGTATTTAGAGCTGACTGAAAACATTTTACTTTTTCTTTCTCTTAAAATCCATACGCTACTTTACTGAACACAACTCGCATATACACGCGGATATCCTTAATAAAAATTGCGTATTACCAGAGATCTCATTATGCAGATAATTCTTTACTTAGATCATTGCATCATTCATTCATTAGATGTTTATTAAGCAGTAAGCATGTGCAGTAAGAACAGAATAAATCATCACACACATGAACACCAGGATTTAAGGTGGAAACCCAATTCGGGAGAAAACCACCGCTGCCGTCGTCTCTGTCTTCAATATTTATTATAAAGAAAACTTCTTACAACCATGTATTGGCACAGACTCATACTAGCACGTAGGCACCCACCTGCAGAAGGCTACAACCTTCTCTTGTTTACCAACCTCTCCTGGAAGGGAGCTACAACCCCCTGCTCTCATTTACCAGCCTCTCCTAGAAGGGAGCTACTACCCCCTGCTCTCGTTTACCAACTACCACTGGAAGGGAGCTACAACCCCCTCACTGAAGGCTTCGACCCTCAGCACCTCTGCGGACCATGTTTCATCAATTTTCATATTGGATCCATCAGCTTCCATACAACATACCTTGTAGGCCACTTTTCATCAGATTTTCAGACTGGACCCACTCTACACATTTAAGCTCAACATTCATCAAACTGAAACTTATAACCCCATCAATTCATTCATTGAATCATCAACCAATCAACCAACAACTTGATATTTAATCAACATCATAATCAATATTCAAACAACCCAGATCTGTATGAATACATCATTGACAGACAGCAATAAGACAACAAAACAAATCAGACAATTCATTCCACATACTTCAGCAAACCCTAGATTCCATACACACTTTTACTTCATTGAACCTGTTTACATACGCGCTTTCATAGAGACAAACCTGCATATACTTCAGTGCATTTTATTCTTTGGAAACCCTAACTACCATACGCGCTTTTCTTTAAGAGGATCCGCGTATACACGCGCTTTTCATGAAACGAACCTGCGTATATATCTGAAACTTTTCAGTACTGTGCAGCTCTTCAGATCAGATAAACAAGTCAGATCTCATCCTTTACTTCAGCAAAGATTCACTGGATCACAGATCTAAACATTCCATAAACAGATCTAGAATAGTCATTTTCAGATCTAGAGAGCCCTCTTCATCATTTTCTTCATAGGTGCATTATTAATTCAGATCAATCAATAAATTGTTTCCATTCCATGCAGATATACTCCAGAGTGAAGTATTCATTAAAGCCCAGACCTATGCACACACTTGCACTATGATATTCTTCTCCTTATATAGATTTAGCCTTTGTCAATACCATGAGTCAAAACCACTCAACCACTGATGGTATTCCTGGACGGGATCAAATAGAGAGTCCAGTGCTCAATAATGTGTGCCAATACCATGGTAAATTCCCCTGGTTTTATAAATTTAGAGCGCAAATAGGCATACGCTACTTTGCACGTACTTTTCTGCGTACATACGCTACTTCGCCTTTACAAACCCGCGTATGCTTTGTGACATACCATTTTCATCATTGCTTTGGCCCTTACAGGAATTCCTTTCTCCATTACATCTGAACTACTCTGTAGATACATCATTAACAAATAGGACAAGTTAGTTTCCATCAAGGACAACTTCATCAAGTAGGTTTCCATCAACTTTATCAAGTAGGTTGCCATCAAGGACAACACTCTGCATCATATTGCCAACACTAGTAACCTATTTTTCAAGCAAAGCCCTTGTCTAACTGCACAAGTGTCCTATTTTTCACAATTAGACTTTGTTTTAATATTTATTACACACACACACACACACACACAAATCAAAACTTAAACGAGAACACAACATAATATAGATGTAACCACAATACAAAGATGCAACAAAAATAACAGTTCATTTCATTAATATCAAAGAACTGAAATATGCTTACATACATAGTGGAACAACAAAATAGCTCGGACGATGGTAACTTGTCTCTGAGAATAGATGTGGTGGCTACATTCCTATAAATTGTGTTAAAATGAGGCTCAAGGGCCTTTATACTATTGAACAACAAGGGAAAACCCTAAACAACCAAAACCTATGGGACACCAAGAGTTTTTGGGCCCCGTTGAGGTTAGTTTGGAAACCAACTTCTTGAGGTCGTAACTTGGTCATATTATCTCGGTTTGGCGTGCACGATTCCTATTTGGAAATATCTCTCCGAGTACTACATGATTTTCTGCAAGACCCTACCTTACAACTACAAGCCTACTACGAACCTCAAAAAACACTGTTTAGGGGGTCAAAACTGCTCTGGAAGTTTAGGACCCAAAAAAATACTAAAAATAGTAAATGCTGCTATAATCAAGGAAAAAGATGAAAACAACTATGATAGGCATGTGGCCACCAATATCCACCTAGATCAGTCCTCTCTTTTTAGGAAGTAATGGTCCCCATTGTGTGCAAAGCCTCCATGAGGTGAGGAAATTTTTGTTGAGCCTAGTCCCTCGTGAACCACTTTCCCTAATGAAGGAGTTGATTTGCTTTGAAAAATCAATATAGATGGATACTCTATTGGTGAGTGTTATTGATATGTGTGTCTACGATTCGATCAGTTGTGGCCTACTCCATGCAATTTTGTTTTAACTCTCTTGGTGTGAGTTGTTCTGCAATGTCGGATGTGTTCAATAATGGTGGAAATTATGGCTGAAGGTGATCCACATTGAAATCTAGGTGTGGGCCAAGGAACGGTGGAATATTGAGCTTGAAGGAATTTTCCCATACAACCTTGTTGATGGTATACGGCCCATATCGGAGCAGGCGAAGCTTGCGATGGGCCCAGTGAGGCACACCTTCTGCAAATGTAGCCAAATTTTGTCACCCACCTAGAACTTGTGTGGAACACAATGCTGATAATGTCGCTACTTGTACTTAGCATTAATCACATTAAATGGTTTTCTATTATAAAGAAGCCAAAGATGTGACCAATCAGTTGCAAAGAAACCATGTAGTTTCTACGACCAGTCCTTGCTTAAAATAAGACCATAGAATTCAGGGATGTCTGCAACCAAAATATCGATTATTTGACAAATTTTTGTATTTGAATATGATCTAATCAAAACAAAATTTATCTCTCCTAAAACTTTGAATTTTGATCGGTCTAATTAGAAAATATGAAGATCATATTTCTGAGGGGAACTATTCAATTTGAGACAAACTAAATAAGGCATGATATTTGATGATGCACGAGAATCTACAATTATGAACATTCTTATTAAAAATTTCAAAAGTCAAAAGAAAAGGAGTGTGATAATTTTATCTATCTCCAATCAAAATAACATTTGAATACTCAATCTTATCCGTAGGAGTATTCAGGGGTTTTCCTTTTCCTTTTGAGGCTTTCGCAGTAACAACAGTAGAAGGCAATGAAGATGTATGAACTACATTTAATTCATTGAGTAAAATTTTTTGTTACTATCTTAATTTACTAACCTCATATAAGGAAATATTGGCTTTAGTATTTTTCATGTCTTATAAAATATTAGATTCAATGCTATCCGAGATTATTAAAGTTTTAGATGATAAGGGAGTCTTGGAAGTAATTGGAGTAGAATGAGAAGATTGAGTAGAAGTATTTTTTACTGTATATTTTTCTTTACTAGAAGGATTAGGGTAATTTTTTATTTTTATTTAATGGAGAAGTATCAACAAGTCCCTTACTTTTAGTAATCATTGGCAAAGTTTTTTCTTCTTATTCAGAATGAAGTCCATAAACCATGAGCCTCAACTATTTCATCTTCTTGAGCTTCATCAAAAGATAAGGTTTTTTCTTCTTTTTTGTCATCTTCATCAGATTCTACATTCGATATATCAACGGGATATTGTGATTATGATGGTTGATTCATTTTGAAAGGCTGAAGGGAATTCCTTGAAAAATCAACAACCTATTTCTTGATCTCTACCATTTCATTAGAAATTCTCTTCAAAACCTTTTGTAATCCCTCCAAATCGTAAAGATATTTGGGAGTATTTTTCTTGGATTCATCCTTAAAGGTGATTTTTTTGGTTTTCTTTCTTTCTTTAGTAGAATTTCTTATCAAGTGCCATAACTCTCTTCTCAAGAGATAGAGCTTATTTCATGTTATTAATTAGTATTGTTTTATTAGCTCTATCTACGAACATAACGATATTTGAAGGAAGAGCACTAATGTACCATTCAGTCTGCACATTAATACTAGGTGTGGAAGTCTCTGGGATTTTATTTAACAAATTTTTTAAATCTTGAGTTAAAATCCTTAATTTTCTCCTTTGGGTTGGTCTTTAGATTTGAACAATCATTAATTAAAGTAGCAGTTGTTCGATCATCTCCAAATTTCAACAAAAAATGCTCTTCAAATGTATCCCAACTTGTGATTGATCCAGTAGGTAGTGATAAATACCAACACCCTACATATCCTTCAAATGTGTAAGGAAAAATTCTGCAAACACAATCCTCTTCTAAGAATCCATTGAGATTAATGGCCAACATAAAATTATGAAGGTGTTCCTCTCGAGTAAAACCATCATTTGGATTAAATTTAGGTAACCATGTCTATGTATATTTGGGAAGGGGATGTAAGATGTAGCCATTTGAACTTCCCCTAGGTTGTTCCATGGTCGATTAGGAATTATGTCAGTAGTCGGTCTAGAAGAATTTGTAATTGAAGCAGAGGATGTACAAGGATTTACAGTTGAAGATGATGCCCCTGTAGTAATAATTGTACTAATTGTTTGTGAGAGAAAAATGTGAGTGGAAGTAGGATAAAGAGGATGATAGGAAGAAGTAAAAGGAGTTTGAGAAGAAACAAGGTTGAGAGAAGGAGTTTGAGGTGGAGAAGATGAGGTAACCTCACTAGCTAAATATTCTTCTTCTGAAGTGTTTTTCCTTCTCCAATGAGTGGGTAATTGGAATTCAAACGGCTTGACTCCAAGATTTTCACTCTGGGATCTAGTCAAAACTCTAGAATATTTAAGGGATTAAGAAAAACTTCCTTAAGAAAAATCAGATTGAGTGAGATTTCTCTAGATATAGAAATTCCTTCCAATATTTGAATTAAAGTCTATAGCTCAGGTGGCTCTGTAACTAGTTTTGTCTTAGTGGAAGTTTGATATTTTTCTTTGGAACTAAGCTAGGAGATTGAGTGGATGATTGAACAACTTTAGATCTAGAATTTGGAGATTTAGAATGTGATGTTCAAGTTAGTGAGTATTTTGACGGAGAACAAATCTCTGGATGGCCTTTAGATTTCAAAGAATACTTTGTTTCCATTCATAGTCTGATGACCCTCCTTCTAGCACCAAAAATTTTGAAGCCCATGTAAATGTTCCCATAACTAGATATATGACTGTAAAGTTTTCTTTCGTATATGTACATCGGTTCACAAATAATATGGTTTTGGATCATTCCAGTTTTGTCTCGGCATTATTGTATTTAACCAGAAGTTTGGTTTATAATGTTTAGTGTTTAATCTCTGTGAGTTTTCCATAAAGGCTCTTAGGCTCAGGGTTTGGCTTTCACAGCCACCCTTCCCGTGTACCCTCTTTTCATAGCCTTGTTGCCTACAAATTTCTAGCAGACAGTGTTTGGTTTCTACACAAGACGATACTAATAAAATACATTGCTTACAAGGATAGGGTTTTTATATGCCCAATAGGGTTTTGGGTAGCTTCACGGCTAAACAAAAATTACCTTTACCACAACTTCTTTATTTTTCTACCCTTACCCCATTTGTCACAAAAATATAAACAAACTAAATAAATATTAATCATATTATTTATATTTTTAGAATATTGCTTGCAAAGTTTAATCTCGTGTTGTAAATTAATGAATAACATAAGTACTCATACATAATACATTCGATACAGTAACATCATAATTTTCTCATATTAAACACATTACTCATAAGACTTATCTGGAATTTCTGCTTCATTGGTTAGGCCACCCAACCGTGAGTGAGGCGATCACATCCTCAATTCCCCTTGCGCTCCTCACCAGAGTGAAAGTTAGCAGTAGGATCTCTGGAGTTAGACCTTGAGACCTCTTGTCCAACCTTTTGCTCCAGTCCGAATAGCAGAGCTCCACTGGTTCTCAACTAGATTTGGACTTCTCTGTTCACAGCCATCAGATGTCCCTCTTTTCCTTCTTTCACATAACCCCTTCCCATGTTTGAGATTTCCTTCTTATCCTCAATGGCGAAGGTAATTGTCAATTAATTGTTCTTTCCAACCACTCTTTTCCTTCTTTCACATAACCCCTTCCCACGTTTGAGATTTCCTTCTTATACTCTATCAATTAACTGTTTCTTTCCAACCACTCTGGAATCTTGGAAATATTTACAAACCAGTTATGAAAATTCAGAATAAAATTCTTTATTCATAAAAGAAAAATGTAACTCAGGTTCATCAACCAATTAACATATTTGTTAATCAATTTTTCACTTAAAAGTCAAATGTAAATTGTAAAAGTTTTTTGTTTTTAAATAAGGAAATTAAGCTGGGTGGGTGTTACAGTGTTGAATCCATCCATGCATTCAAAAATGTATTTTAAACAACAAAAAAATCACTATCTTTTTTAAAATTGTAACATCAAATTCCAGTAAAAAATTCTTTTATAAATTAAACTAAGCTTAATAAAAATGTTGTCTTTCATCATTTTAATAATTTTTATAATATTGTCCACAGGGTCTTGTATAGATGGTGATCTGTTAAGACACTCGATGTGATGAGGTTCTCTATTAAGGCACTCCTTGATGTGATATATTGGACATATTGAAGATGTAGTCCTCCCAAACTTACTATATATATATATATATATATATATATATATATATATATATATATATATTACAAAAGGGAGTAAGTCATTTTTTCCATTATGAAATTTCTAATCAATAATTGGGTAGAAAGGCGCTCTCCAACCCAGTATGGTAAAGAGTAAAGTTTAATTTGGATAAAAATAAAATAATTTAAAAAAACAAATAAATTAAATAAAAATATTAATGTAATGTAAATATTTTAAGTTGGTAAATCATAATAATAATAATAATAATAATAATAAATGGTCCATGATATTGAGAACTCATGATTTTTATTTGGAATATAGCCTATTTAAAAGGGAAATTAAATTAGCATAGATCCATCTTAATTCCGGATTTATTAAAAAAAATCAAAATCTCTTGATATGTAAACTTCTTTTAAATTGAAAAAAATCAAATCTTTTGAAATATAAACTTCTTTTAGAGTGAAAAGAAATTTAATTCATCTCAACACTTAATAGAACCAAAACTAAAATAAATCCAAACTGATGTTAAATAACTCAACAAAATATAAGTAAAATACAAATTTTTATAATTTTTATAAAAATAAACCGTTAGGAAAAATATTCATGATTTAACATCTGGGAAAATGAAATTAAAGGTTTGTGGTTATATGTATTCCTGATGTCGATGTTGATAATATAGGAGACCATCCCATCAAATAACTGTAGGATTGACTTTCTTGTCATCCTTGACGTTACGAGGAATGGACAAAATTAAATAATGGACACCTTTCAAAGAACTACAAAACGGTGAGATTTTGAAAACAAAATAGAATACTTTTTTTTTAAACTTAATACAAATATAAGGTGGAGATTGATAATGTTTTATTTATTTATTTTTATTTTAAAAAAAATTTGTATTTCAGGAAGAGATGATTTTTTTAAGGTGTTTAGTAGATTTCGTGTGTTAAGATTGATGGATGTAGACTCATTTAATGTTTTTTTAAAATAAACTATATTTGACATAAATATCATGGGTTTTAATAAAATTGAAGTTATATTAATTAAATAAACATGTTCCAATTTAATTTTAATAATAAATAATAAATAATATTTTATTTTTACTAAATAAAAATGTTTATCTTAATTTTATGTAATTTGACCGTGAAAATTATTTATAAGGCAAGACATTATAACATATTTTCTATTTTAAACTAAAAAATGTATGAAAAAAATTAAAAAAATAATATGAATATATTATAAAATAATTTGATAATAATATTAAAAAAATAAAATTAATTTTATTAATATGATTAAATTTTAAGAAATCTATTTTATAAAATAAGTAAAGTTAAAAAATAATAATAATTAAAACAAAATCCAATCACATTAAAAATTGAGTGTAACTCAAATAAATATTAATATAAATACTCATAAATCATGATTTTTAAATTATAAAATAGTTTCATAAATATATTAAAAAGACATATTAGTAAAAATGCAAATGAATTTTTCATAGATTTTAAAGTGATAGATTTATTATAATTATTAGCTTAAATTTAATATATATTTTCAAAATTTCAAGTATGTTTTATTTTACATAATTTATTTACTCAAATTTAATAACAAAATAACTTACTCAAATTCAATAACAAAATAATTAAAAATATAAGAGAACGTGTCGGAGCTCAATTTCAAAACTATCTCAAATTATATTCAACCTAAAGCTCGTTTTTCAAAATTACCTTGAATTATATTAAATTGGATACTCAATTGAATAAGAGAGCAATTGAATATTATAGAGATTGCAATCTTTATGACAAGCAAAGGTGAGTCAAACAAGGTTGGTCCATTGAATTTATCCAAGCTTATTTTCTTGTTATATATATATATTATAAGAATAATAAACTAGCATTTGTCCCTAAGGTTGTAAAGGTACATCGAAGGAGTAGACTTTGTATTAACTCTTGTGCCTATCAAAGAGTTCGCTTTGGCCTTGGTCATGCGTGTTTTGATTGAGATTAACAATTAATATTTTCGAATAAATTAAATGTTAAGAATAATGAAATACTATTTATAGTTTAGATATATAAAGAATTATTTTATTTTTAATAATTATATGTTAGTTGATTCAAAACTCATAACATCAGTTACCTTATTTTATAAGTAATTTTATTTAAGCTTAACAAAAAATAAAAAAAATAATAAATAAAAAATTAAATAAATAAAATTTAAATAAATTAGAAATAAAAATAAAAATAAAAATGAATAAAATGAAAAATATAAAAATAAACGAATAAAAATAAAATAAAAATAAAAATCAAATATATAATCGGTCCATATCCATTATGCATATTTGGTCACATTTCAATATGTATATAGTTCAATTGATTTCTGCACTATGTGGAATTCCAACCTCAAAATTAACATTTCTAAACAAAATCTTGATATTATATTGTTTTCACATCAAATAAAAATACCTTGTAGAACTAAAAATTAAACTCTGTATAAGATTTCAAGCAATAAGCTTGTCTTTTATCCACTATATACTTCCATAAATATGTAGAATAGTGACTCCAATAGTTGAGATTATATAAAACATTCAAATAAATATTTAATTAATTATGATATTTTTAATATTAATTATGGTTCAAATAAATTTAAAATTATTAAAAATTTTATTAAACAAAATTGTTTAAATTTCTATTAAAAATTTTATTAAACAAACTTGTTTAAATTTCTATTGATATTAAAACTTAGATAAAAAATTATTACCTAAGAAAAGTTGGTAAAGGAATTATTAAAAAAGAATTGGAAAGAATTACTAAAAAATAATGTTACCTATTGATAAGTAGGTTTATTAATGTTACCTAAGAAGCCATTATTGCATTGCGATTTTCTATTACCTTCTTTGTGTCATAGTAGAATTCACGAATTTATAAATCAAATAATTTCGAAGGTTGAGAGTGATACTGAGCAACAGACAAATGCTACCTTCAAAAAATTCATTATGGCAATTTGATTTTCTATTGCTTTCTTTGTATCATATTAAAATTACAACTTTATAAATAAAATAATTTCAAAAATTGAAGTTCATTGGTTTCAGAAAAGTTGACAACAAAACATGACATTGGGTTAAAGGCTTGGACCTTATTGCCAGTTCACAATTAAATAGATTTCCGAAAAATGCGAGAGTTAAAACTGATACCGGAGAACATTTTAACCGATAGAAACCACTGCTATGTAAACAAATGAATTCACGCATCAATGGCCTCTGTAACATCATAATTGTGATTACAGCGTCGAAGTAACCCCGGACCCCAACGCTCAAACCCTCGTACAACTCTGCGGATAGTGCAATCGTCTTAAAGATCTGTAATCTGTAAATAATCGACGAATTTTGTTGATCGGAGCAGCAATGTTAATCTCAGTAGGGCAAAATCTGGTTCGAATTAGTGCCGATTAGCGACTCAGAGGGAATTTGGTATCGATGGTCAAGTGGTGAATGCACGAAGGACGACGAAACGCGAAGTTAGGCGGAACCACGAAGTGAACAGCGAACGTGGTTTAGAGCTAATTGGCGGTTTTGATCACACCAAATTTGCACGGTAAGTGGTATTTAAGAAATCGGAGCGATGCGATACAGTGGGTGACACGTGTCCTTGAGCGAATTTGGAAAACCGCTTTCATCGTGCGCCATCGCGCATTATCGTTCATGCAAGTAACTCCTGCGATATTCGTTGGATCAAATGAAGCGATGCGAAGTGATAAAAACCGTTGGATGGGCGCGTGATTTGCTGGCAATTTCTCCACTCTTAATTATGTCTTTGTGGACCTCTTGGCCAAGCTTCAGAGCCTCTAGCTTCGCACACGCCGTCAGAATGCTGGTAAACGTAAACTCGTTCGCCTCCATACCTATTTGCTTCATTTGAAAATATAATTCCATGGCTCTTCGACAATCCCTTTGCTTGGTATAAGCTACAATCATGGCAATCCAGAACACCACATTTCTCTCAGACATTTGGTCGAAAACACTATGCGCATTCAAGGGGCTCCCTCACTTGACATACATGTTTACAAGTTTGTTATCGAAATAGATGTCATGAGATTTGAATCCAGTTAGAACGATGTGAGCATGGACCACTTTCGCTTCTGGCAGGGATTTCTTATCAGCGCAAACCTGCAACAGAGAAGCATAAGCCGAGGAGCTTACAGGAATAATGCCTTGAAAATCCATGAGGTGAAGAATCTGAAGGGCTTCTCTGAGTTGGCTAAGTTTACACAGTGTTACAATGTCTTCAATGGTGTCCATCTGTGGATCTGTGTCATGGGGGACAAATGCTCTAAGAGTGCTAATTGCAGACTTGTGGGTTAATTTATTCTTACAATTCTTTATCGGTTGTAGAAATGTCATCGCCACCTTGTTTCTCCTTCGTGATTTCTCCGAATGCTTTCATAAGCGCAACAACAGTTTAGTGTAAAATCCCCACCACAATTCAAAATTTGGGCAGACAGAAATGTACGTCGAATGGGTCTTCATCTGCATTTCACCTTGAAAATGCAATCATCTGCATATCACCATGAGAGCGAATTTTGTGTCTATCGTTGTTAAAAACATATGTACTTATGTTGATAAGGGGTCGAGGTTCCCTTTTGCTGCGGGCAGTTGCAGAAGTGTAAAGAACTTGTCTTTTGGGGGTAAATTTGATGGACATTGATCCTGTTTTAGTGTAGAAGTTACTAAACCTTTCCCACCATTGTAATTGAATTCCAAATCGTTGTATTTCGTGATTATCATGTTAGAAAGATATTTTTACATATTTTCGGTCAGTCTATGAAGAGATCCCTCTGACACTAGATATGTATTATAAAACAGGATCCAGATTTGCCAATCTTCTGTGGGGATCAAAAATGTGTAGAGATGCAAGGGGGTTTACCGGCGGTTTTGATCGCCCCAGCTTTGCACGGTAAGTGGTATTTAAGAAATTGGAGCGATGCGATACAGTGGGTGACACGTGTCCTGAGCGAATAAGGAAAACCGCTTTCATCGCGCGCCATCGCACATTATCATTCGTGCAAGTAACTCGTGCGATATTCGTTGGATCAAATGAAGCGATGCAACGTGATAACAACCATTGGATGGGCGTGTGATTTGCTGGCGATTTCTCCACTCTTAATTATGTCTTTGTGGACCTCCTGGCCAAGCTTCAGAGCCTCTAGCTTCGCACACGCCGTGAGAATGCTGGTAAACGTAAACTCGTTCGCCTCCATACATATTTGCTTCATTTGAAAATATAATTCCATGGCTCTTCGACAATACCTATGCTTGGTATAAGCTACAATCATGGCAGTCCACGACACCACATTTCTCTCGGACATTTGGTCGAAAACACTACGCCCATTCAAGGGGATCCTGCACTTGACATACATGTTTACAAGTTTGTTATCGAAATAGATGTCATGAGATTTGAATCCAGTTAGAACGATGTGAGCATGGACCACTTTCGCTTCTGCCAGGGATTTCTTATCAGCGTAGACTTGCAACAGAGAAGCATAATCCGAGGAGCTTAGAGGAATAATGCCTTGAAAATCCATGAGGCGAAGAATCTGAAGGGCTTCTTTGAGTCGACTGAGTTTACACAGTGTTACAATGTCTTCAATGGCGTCCATCTGCGGATCTATGTCGTGGGGGACAAATGCTCTAAGAGCGCTAATTGCAGACTTGTGGGTTAATTTATTCTTGCAAGTCTTTATCGGTTGTAGAAATGTCATCGCCACCTCATTTCTCCTTCGTGATTACTCTAAATTCTTTCATAAGCACAACAACAGTTTAGTGTAAAATCCCCACCATAATTCAGAGTTTGGGCAGACAGAAATGTACGTCGAATGTGTCTTCATCTGCATTTCACCTTGAAAATGCAATCATCTGCATATCGCCATGAGAGAGCGAGTTTTGTGTCTATGGCTGTTAAAAACATGTGCACTTATGTCGATAAGGGGTCCAAGTTCCCTTTTGCTGCGGGCAGTTGCATAAGTGTAAAGAACTTGTCTTTGGGGGTAAATTTGATGGACATTGATCCTTTTTTAGTGTAGAAGTTACTGAACCTTTCCCGCCATTGTAATTGAATTCCAAATCGTTGTATTTCGTGATTATCATGTTAGAAATATATTTTCACGTCTTTTCGGTCAGTCTATGAAGAGATCCCTCTAACATTGGATATGTATTATAAAACAGGATCCAAATTTTCCAATCTTCTGTGGGGATCAACAATGTGTAGAGATGCAAGGGGGTTTTCCAGTTGAAATAGAATTACTGTAGAGGTCGTCGAAATTGACTGTGCTTCAATGGTATATACCGATTTCTGAACTACTGTGCCCCTTATGGTATGTGCAGCAATACTGGAGCGTGGTGCACCTGCCCAGCACTGAGGAGTCATCTTATTTCTTGCTGCCGTATAGCGAATAATGACGTAGCATGACACTGTTCAGATTTTGTCAGTAACGACGAATCTCTACTGTGTCACTACGAAAAACCCCACAATAGATAACACCTTCGGTGTAACAAAAGAAAGTGGATATCAAACACAAAATTTAGATAGCAGCAAAATTGTTTAGATACTTGATTATATTTCAATGAGACAAATAATGAATACACCATTACAACTAAGCTATAACTTACTCTACGATAGGGGTTTAATTTTTTTTTTTTAATTATTATTACTATTATTATTATTATTTATACTCAATCTCAACATTTAGTATGTTTGGATGGTAGCTCCTTTTTGGATAGTAGTTACCTTTGTTAATGGTCACTTTTTCAAACAAATAGGAAAACTAGAATGGATGTATAAGGATAACCAATTTTGAATTTTGAATTGTTTTTAACTCATTTCTTTAATATATATTTATGTATAGTTATTATTTTTATTTATAAGAATGAATGAGCCTTCACCTTAAAATTACTTTTAAGGAGTTTTTTATTTAATAAATTGGGATGTGTAGAATATAAATAATAGATTTTATTTAGATTTAGATTTTATAGGAAGGAATGACGCCCCACCTTAAAATTAATTTGCATGGAGTTCAAAAAAAGATAACCAATTAGTATGTTTGGGAGATAAAGCGTATAAGGATAGGAAAAAGGGAGGAGAGTCTCATTCTCAGAGGCATAGAGATAGTGGAGGGGGATAACACATTGTTTTGGGGATTCGTGCGTACACACAAGTAGTAGAGGAGAGGATGCAGTGAGAACATTGTAAGAAAAAATACTCCAAGGGTGAAGGTGAGAAAAAAAGAGAGCAATGCTTATATTTGATAGAAAATAAACTCCAGAGAGATAGAAACCAATTGAATAACCCTCACGGAGGTTTGTTGGATAACAGATTTATGGAGTGTAGTGACTTGACTGTAAGACTAAAGAACCCACTAGAAACTTGTTGATTGATAAGCCTACGAGAGTGGAAAGAGACACTCAGGTGCTTGTGAGGGTTGATGAACCACCAATAGTTTCCTTGGGGATAAAGATTTGGTTCTTGACTCACTGAAGAACCACCTAGAGAGGTGTTCTCTTACCCATCAATATCTTATCCACTGATGAACCTTCTTCAATGTGGACTCTCTTCTCCTAAAAGTGATTTGAGACTCTTTGCACTATGGTATCCCGACATGGATGCTAATTATGTAAGAAAGGACTGGTGAAAAACTATGTAGCTAGTGGATGAAGGAAGTGTGGCCTTGTGGCAACCTATTCTAGCTGTTATGATGGTTGAATTTCCTGTTACGACGCCACAGGGGCTTCACTGGGGGAGTGATACCATACCACGCGAGTCCATATTCGGGGATATATATTGAGAAAAAAATAACATAATATATTGGGGGATATATACTAGGGTAAAGGGTTTTTATATTGGCAAGTATAAAAAATGGAGCTCAAAGTTAATGAAAATCATAAAGGGTATAAAAAATGTTAATGAAAAAATGGATACCTCCAATATCTAGTGGAAGTAGGGGTTTTTAAATTTTGGTAAGGTGTATTGAGTTCGTATTGGTAGAGGGTTAAATAATGTGATTTTTAGGGGTATTTTCCAGTATGTAGTCAAATTAAGGGTATTTTTTAATATGCCATGAACACACCTGATAGGTAAGAGGTTCATTGAGTGAATCCCCTGTGTACGAAGCACTCCACCTCAAGCACTCGAATCTAGCTCGAGGGTGACAACTATAAGTAAATGTGGTTGTAAATTGTCTATGGTTGGGTGGAGATTTAGAGTCCCACTCTCAGTCGACAAGTCATTGTGTTTCATTTGATAAGTGTTCACTTGTGCTCCTTATTTAAATGTTATGGGTAAATTTTTTGCATTGGTCAAATGTGGTGTATGAGATATGAAATTGGGACTCCACTCATAAGAGAGGAATTCCACTAGTCCGTGCGATGATTTTAAGGAAGGATTTTTTTCTTGTGTTAATTATAGACCGTACTATAAAATTGATATTTAGATAAATACTTAGGTGAAATCTCTTGTCGAAAGACTTATGTGCTATTTTGAGATTTTAAATTCATTCCAGTGGTGGACATGTAGCCTTTCCATAATGAAGAGATAATGTGACTATATGCATTGGGCTATCCTTTCGCTTATTTAAGCTCAGAAGAGATAATCTAGTATGTGTGTGTGTGTGTACACACACACACACACACACACACACATACATACATATATCTATGGCCACATTCTATGGAGGTCCATGGCCATGGTCGAGTTTTGTTAAAGCTCGGAAGGGATAGTCTCAAAGAGCCTGTATATGTCGTCGTGTGTCATTGAATATCTATCTAAGGTCTGGGTGGAAGCATTGGATATTTCAGGAGGGGTTACCGAGCGTGAAGCCAAGCTTACTTTAAGCCCAAAGCACAGGATGTCAGCCGGAAATGGCGTAACCTCATTCAACCCTATGACTAGGTGCAGTGACCAAACACTTGAACCAGGGATATCTGGATTGTCACAGGACAAAGTCTTCCTGATCATTAGTTGACCTCAGAGTTTTCAAATAATGCAGGGTGAAAATGTTTTTGGGTCAAATTTTTAGGATGAGGTGGAAATGGGGCTTGTTGCCAAGCATATAAGTGGGGAAAACCCTGCAAATCACACACAACAGGGAAACCATGAATTGTTGGGGTTTAAAGGTTACATGGGACCCCTTCCACGTGGTTAGAGTGACGAAGGATGACTTGGCACATGGGGATCATTCTATAGTCACGAGTGCCATGTGTTGCAAGTGTATTCGTGACCAATCAAATGGGAGGCCAATCCTTAGCATTAAGTTAGCACTTCCCTACATAGCTCAAAAGGAACACCCTGGATGTTCGATGGGGACCGGTATGGAGATTGTTTGGGGTTTTTCATCATGAGGTAACATGATCATAGTGGGCCCACATCCACGTGACTTGCGAGTCTTTTGCATATGTGCATATATTTGTTTGGAAGATTCTGGTAGTATGATGAGTCTACATCCAAGAAATGTTTCCACATGGTTGGTGTCACGGCCATAGAAAGGGCTTGTGGCAGTGCATTATATAATATATATTTTATATGTGCATTGTATGTTAGCCACATAAGGGGTTAAACATGTATGAGTGGGTGATAAATTCTTGGAAATCATTGAGAGGGGGATGAATAAATAATTGCATCTTTTCAATTATTTAGCTTAACTTAATTCCTTTTCAAATATCTTCTTATGAAACTAATGGATTATATATATATATATTAAGTTATTAATTGTTTCTTTTGTAGGTAACAGGGAGAGATATATTTGCATATGTACATATTCAGAATTCAAAATCATTCATACAAGCGATACAATCATCAAGCAACACATGAAGACACCATATGAGAGATGAAACAAAAAAATGAATTGAACATGATCACACTCTTATAAATGATCAACCACTTGATAAGGAATAATTTACCACCCATAATTAGCATGTTCCTATTGAAGCAACATTAGTGCAATACTTACCTCCAAGTGCGACACTTAAGTTACACTTTGCGACACAAGTGATGACACTAGTGAAACAATGCTCAATACTTCGAGGGGTCTGTCTAATGCATGTATTTATGATAGATGGAACACAATAGTGTATGAGAATGCATCAAAACTTTCCTTCAAGAATGTATAAATGACTCCCTTTGACTATATGTGACACTTTCCTAACCAGAAGATGACATTTTTGAAAGTAAGAGAAAAGTGCAACGAAACTTGCAAAGGCTTAAAGAAAGATAAAGTGACACATGCTAGAGTGAAGATAACATCAAAACGATACTTATAAAGTGAATGAAACAAAAAAAACAATTTTGAAGATGAAAGCGACACTTGCAAAAACAAAGGTGCACCATAGTGACAACTGAGAAAACTCACAGAAATATAAGAACAATTGCAATTGAAGTGAGTAAAAATGTAAATGGTGGGTGTGAAATAAATGTCGACATGTGTTGCGAAATACACTATGTTTATGAATTGCACATTAATTTTCATTAGTTATTTCACAAGTATTACCTTCAAAATTTGTGTAATGCATATATAAGCTTGCATAAAAGATGTGCGTTTTTTAATTCATCAAAGACAAAACATGTGTGAGAATGTGACTTTGAAACTTAGAAGAAGACTTAATACTTTGAAAAACATTAGAAGACCATGAAGTGACCATGGAACGACATATCACAAGATCCTCAATAGGCTCCGAAATTCAAGTGTAAGAAAAATTTTGGAGAGTGGGTGTCTCAATGAAAACATGATTAACACACCCTCCCGCCACCATTACTTGTGAATGTCATTCATTTGAGGCACATTTAAGGGGATTTCCCTCCCAAGGAGGGAGGTTGATGCCCCTTGGATAAATTATGGTGTATGCGTCTGTTGTGTCCCTTAACTCTCCAACATGCTCTTTGTTCCTAGCTAGTGGCTTGACCTCAGTGTTATCCTTCATTGCTACCTTTTTCTCCTACCTTTTCCTACCATGCACCTATCATCTTGTATGTTTTCTTGGGTGTGTTGTCTCCTATCCTTATCATTGAGTTTCCCCACTACAATTTTGGATTTTTCAGAGGGATATGGTATGGTCCCCATTTTGATGTTTTTTTTTTTTGACAGAAACGGTTATGTTGTATTTATATTCATCTTGGCCTGAAAGCCGAAAATTTAATTACAATGAGGATGTCTAAATCCTGCTGCATCTCACTGCTAAGAATGAGAATGCAGCTGAAACTTGAAGACTTCTTCCTTGATAAGATATCTATAAATTCGATTTCAGAGATTTTTCCCAGCTTGAAGATACAAACAAATTTATTTAAGAGCAAGCAGTAAAACATGTCAACAATCAGCTTAAGGGATGGGTTCCCAGAATTTTTCTTCATCTTTCATCTTGACCCCGGCTGAAAGGAGGACAGCTTTGTTGGCTTCAGTGTCCACCTCTTTGTTATGAGTTCTCAGCACATGAAAGTAGTTCAAGTTCTGAAAAGTGTTTTCCAAAGCCTTAATTCTGGATATTAGCCTTGCCAGTTTGAGATCCAAGGCTTGAGAATTGGAAACCATTGCGTTTATAATAATCTGGGAATCACCTATAACATTAGCTTCACTTATACTTAAATCTTTGAGGAACTTGAGGCCTTGATAGAGGGCCAAAGCCTCAGCTTGGATGCTGGATGAGATTCCAAGCCCCCAAGCAAAGGAGTGAATTTTTTCCCCAGTTGGACTAACAACAACACCTCCAGCACCAGCTTTTCCCGGATTGCCCTTTGTTGCTCCATCAAAAAAGAGAGAGTGCCTTGAGTGCGAATTGAGCCAATCTTTAAAGTCAGTTTCAGATTTCCTTATTTTCCAGTCTTTAAGAGGAGGAGCGATTCTAACTGCTGGCTGAAAATGCAAGTCAAGGAATGATCCCCAAGAAATGTCCTGTTAGCTGAGATTGGAGTCGTATTTTATATCTGTCAAGCACTCCTTTAAATGGCATTTAATCTTGATTTCTAAGACTTTGTGATTCTGTTTAATATTTCTGAAGATTCTTTTGTTGCGTTCTAGCCAGATCTGCCAACAAATAACCTTTGGCAGGACAGCCCATGCAGTTTTGATTATCTGATTTTTGGGAGGAGGGCCAGGATATCTGTTTGCCCAATTAGAAAAAATATCAGCAATGGAACGAGGGAGAAAAAAGTTGGAATCCAAATTGTGAATAAAGGAGCACTAGATCTGCTTAGAAAAATTACAATCGAGGATTAAGTGGACTGTTGTCTCTGCATCATCGTTGCACAGCGAACAGATGGAGGGACCGTAAAACCCTTTTCTCTGCAGAATGTCATACGTAAGGATCTTGCCATGGCAGAGAAGCCAAGAAAAAAAATTGACTTTGGGCCAAGAAGGAAAACGCCAGACACCCTGCCAAGGTGCAGGGTTAGGAGGGACGTATGGCCTTTCTTTCAGCTTGGCATAGCCCATGGAGACAGTGTAGCCACTGGAATTCGGTCCCCAGCCTTTTGAATCTCTTTTTCTCATGCGCGTGGGGGCCAAGCCATGGAGTAGGTCAAGCAACATGGACCATTCGTTGGCCATGTGAACCGACACCTCAATACGTTTCCAGCCTGCCCAAACAGAATCGCTCCAAAGTGAAATATCCCACAACAAACACAGCCCCTATCTATCCATCCAACAACGAAGCGCTCTGATGGAGGCTCTGTCTTCAATTGGGTCCTTATTCATGATTTTTTCAGTCCAAATATTGATCTTTTTGCCATTTCCAGGTATCCAGTAGGAGTGTTCATTGATTAGAGGAGCAACTTTATCATATATTTTGAGAAAAGATGAATTAGGCTAATGGATCACATTGCCTAAACAGCTAGAACGTGGACCTCTGAAGTACTTTTTCCAGAGAGCCAGTTGGGCCCAGCCTGGCTTGGGCGCAATGATCCTCCATATAATCTTAGCTGCCATAGCCACGTTTTGCTGCCAGAGGTTTTTGAAATTCAAACTGCCCTCCCAAATTGGCCTAGAGATGGTTTCCCAACTGATAAGAGGAATCTTGTGATCATTCTGTTTTCCACCCTTCCAAAAAAACCTCCACATGAACTCTTCCATTTTTTTTAGTATGTTTGCCGGAGCAAGAAGCACAGCAAATTGAAAAAGAGGAAGGATGGTAAGCATAGATTTAATAAGGACAGATTTTCCAGCAGCGTTGAGCCAGGAAAAACCCCAGGCTTGGATCCTAGACTTGAATTTCTCGAGCTGAGGGAGCCAATCTTTGCTTGAAGATCTCTTAAGAAACACAAGAAGGCCCAAATATTTGAAAGAGGTCCAAGTAGAGGAGGCTGCAAAACCCAAAAATCTAGAAATAGCAGAGAGTAATCTGGGCAAAGTGTTCCAGCTGAAGATATGACATTTTCTCTTATTGACAACGTTGCCTGAGGCTTCACTGAAATCATCCAAAACTGCTTTAAATTTAGAGGCAGAGGAAAGGGAGGCAGCACCCAAAAGCAGAGTGTCATCCGCAAGTAAGGTGTGGTTTATATTTTTGACCCCTCTTGCAATACAGAGTCCATTAATATCTTGATCTTGCATCTTTTTGTCTAATAGGAAGCTGAGAACAGAGGCTTGGATGACAAAGAGCAGAGGGGAAAGGGGACACCCCTGCCTTAGCCCTCTCGAAGCTTTGAAGAAATCAGTGGCTCTTCCATTTACAAGAGGGGCAATCCATGGTTCCGAGATACAAGCCCGGATCCATTTGATGAAATTTTCTCCAAAACCAAACTTGCTCATGACTTTTAAAAGAAAGCTATGATTAACTCAATCAAAATCATTTGCTAAATCTAGTTTAATCACCATACCTTGTTCTTTTCGAAGAAGGCTTGAATGAATTGCCTCTTGAACAAGGGTGAAGTTGTCCACGATCTGCCTTCCTTTGATGAAGCCTCCTTGATTCTCCGGAATAATCTTGGGGAGAATGAGCTTCAATCTGTTTGCAATTACTTTGGTGATTAGCTTGTATCCTGTGTTGCACAAGGAAATCGGGCGAAATCTGCTGAAATTGTTGGCGCCTTTTTCCTTGGGAATGAGGGCTAAGAAAGCGGAGTTTGTGCTGCCTCCAATTTTCTGAGTATTTTGAGACTTTTGAACCATTTTGAGCAGATCCTTTTCAATAATCGACCAACAAACTTGAAAAAACCTGGCAGAAAAGCCATCCGGCCCAGGGGCCTTATCCAGTTCCATATCAAAAAGGGCCTTTTTGACTTCGTCTTTGGTGACTTTGGCCTCAAGGATCTCGTTCATACGAGGAGAGATTACAGAAGGAATAATGTCAAGCAGATCTGGGAGATGATCCAGATCCTTATCCTCACTATACAAGTTTTTAAAGTGAGAAAAGGCTGCTTTTTTAATGTCTTCAAAATCCTTGTGGGTGCCGTTGTCCTCCTTAATCTCAGTAATAGTGTTGAAGCATTTCCTGGCCTGGGCTTGTTTGTGGAAAAAATCAGAATTCCTGTCCCCTGCTTTGAGCCAGAGATTTCGAGATTTCAATCTCCAGTATTCTTCTTCAACTAAGCAGGCCTTATGAAAGCGCTGTTGTAGTTGAGCCTCTTGGTCTAACATCTCCTCTATGACTATAGCGTGTTCCAAATGAGATTGGTGAGAGGAAAGAGCTACTTTAATGGCTTTTCTTTCTGAGATAGGGTTGGACAGGGTTTTGACCCAACATTTTAGGACTCCTTTTACTCTTCTAAGTTTCTCCTCCCAGATAAAGAACATAGATCCATTGACAGGCTGACTCCAACTTTCCTTGACTATTTGCATGAAATCTGGTTCCTTGACCCAGAGGGGACTAAATCTAAAGGGGATGGGTCCCAGATCTAGATGGGCCAGGAGCTCTAACTTTATAGGCTTGTGGTCCGACATGCTATTAGTAAGAATGTGCATTATGGGTTCTAATCTAAGAAACAGATAGGAGCTTTGAATGAAAAATCTATCTAATCTGGCAGCAATATGACCAGGGCCCACTCTTTTATTAGACCAAGAGAACTTACCGGAAGAAGGTTTGATATCCATCAAGTCCCAGTCCTGCATTAGATCCTCCGCCCATTCCCTTGCCGGATCTCGAACAACGCTACCTCCTGTTTTTTCAGATGAGATGAAGAGTGAGATTGAGATCTCCAGCAATAATTATATTTTCCAGATTTGTCAAGTCTGCTTGGTGCCTTATAGAATCCCAACAATCCTTTTTTTCTCCGACATTTACTGGAGAGTACACATTGAAGAGACATAATATTTCCTTGGTGTCCAGATTCTGCATTTTCAGTAGCAACCAGTGAGTATTACTAGCCTCAAAGGTGACTGCAAATTTGTTGGCGTTCCATAGAGTGCCAATCCCTCCCGAAGTGCCCCAGGCAGAGATTGCTCTAGCTTCACTTTTGAACCAAATCTTCTTTCTTGCTTGCAGGAAGACTACGTCTTCCAGCTTAGTCTCCTGGACAAGAAGTATGTCTGGAGTTTCTGTTCTTATTAAGCTTCTCATGGCTTCTTCCTTGACTTTTCTCCCCATACCTCTACAATTCCAGGAGATGATCTTCATTATTTATGTTTCTGGTGGGCTCCCTTGGAGCCTTGGGGCTGATTTTTCAACATCCTGGACTTTGAGGCTAGCAATTTTTCCCGAGTTGGCTGGCTACCCTGTAGCTTATCTTTATAAGTCTCCTGGTCTCTTTTTTCCCTGTCAGTTTTCCGGCGTCTTGTAGATCTTCGTACTGAGGTTTGGGTGTCTCCTATTTCTCCTTCCGCCTCTGACTCGTCCGTTTCCTGCTCTCCTTCCTCTTCTTCTGAAGTCATGCCTTTGGATTCTTCGGCACTTATTCCTTTGAGGGAGACTGAGGGAGAACCTTGTTTGGAGAAACTGGATTTTGAGTCTCGACCTCCTGAGGAGTTTCTGACTGCTGGCTTAGTGGGTCAAACTTGTTTTCTTGCGCCTTTTTGGGGGGAGGGCATTGAACATTAGCCTGAAGAGGGCCTTTTCCAGAGGGTCCTCCGGGTTTTTTCCCTTTATGATTGGTTTTTTCTCACTTGACTTGGTTCCAACCCTCTTCAAACCCTTTCTCTGGCTCAGCGTTGGAAGGACAGTTCCTAACAAAGTGTCCATGAACGTGGCATTTCCTACATTTGAACGACAATTGCTCATAGTCCAAGATCTGTACATGAGACCAGCTTCCGACTTTGATTTTGATAGCCTCTGGAAGACCCACCTCTAGATCTACTTCCACGCAGATCCTGGCACTGTCGTACTGATCCTTATTGTTTGCCCGATCTATGAATTTCCCGAGAGTGTTGCCAATGTGTCTCAAGGAACTCTAGTTCCAGCAGTGAACTGGTAGATTTGGAAGATGAACCCACACTGGGATAACCTTGGGAACATCGACAACCCGATCAAAGTCCGGATTCCATTTGTTCAGATAGAGGCCCTCAGAACCCATGAAATACGGCCCATTTTGAAAGATCAAGTCTTTGTATTCTTTGGAGGAAAATTCGAAGAGGAAGTACCCTTTCCCCAGAAAGTAAGAGGTGAACTTTTCCTTGATCAGAGGAGTCCAGTTCCTGTTAACCCATTTCTCAGTAGTTTTCGGAGAAGGCCACAAACCCGTGAATTGGCCAATGAGACCTCGATCCGCCAAAGATAAAGCTACTTGAATGGGGGCCTCCGGAGGCAAAGAGATCTCAGAAATTTCATCTAGCTTCTTAACAAATTTGGATGCTTCGCTTCTTTTCTTCTGAGGCAAACCAGCAAGAAGCTGGTTGAAGGCGTCGATGGTAGTAGAAGAATGTGGATCCATAGAAGGACCCAGCGACTCCATAGGGAAGACCTAAGGCCGACCGCCGCAGGGGCAGCCACGTAGCAGAAAACCTAGCAAAGCTCAGAACGCGCAGCAAGCATAACTGCTGAATTTTTGTTGTTGTTCCAGCACTTGATTATTTTCTTTCTCCCTTTCCCAGCAAGGAGAAACACCGCAACCAGAGGTTAGAGGTGCAGACCAAAGCTGTGACAGAGAAAAGCACAAAAGGAGGGGGCTCCAACCGAGCAGCGGCAGAAGCAGGAGGCCCTGCCAGAGCAGGTGCAGCCGCAGAGGCTGCAGTGCGCAGGTAGAGCAGCTAGGGTTCGCAGGGGCTGCAACGCGCAGGCAGAGCAGCTTTGTATCGCTACCAGTGGACTCACTTCTATTTTTTCCCCATTTTGATGTTATTACAACATGAATAGCAAAATTTTATGGAATATCTCTTTGATTTCTACCTCATGCAACTCCAATATCATCTTAGTACTAGTCCATGAAATTTATTCCTACCTATAGTAGCCATGATGCATCAGAGAGATTGATGTTGGCATGGAAATGGTGGTTTGGGCACTTTAGGGGGTTCCATGGTGCACCTTTGAGGAAAATATTCAACTTGTAGCTTCCATGTAAACACACCCAAATACATAGAAGAGGAAATTCATTTGGTAGAGGAAGAAATATGACATGAATGATGATCTATATTGAATCACTATATTATTTTTCATGCGTTTTGATTATTTCAAAGTGGAAAAAGTGGAGGAATCAACTCTTAGGACCATTTTTACTAGTGGCTTTGAAACATTCCAAGAGAGTTTTGAGGCATCAAACAAAATTTTATGGGGGTAAAACTTTGATACTTTAACATTCACCATGTTTTCCTAATATATAGATAGATACCTTTCCTAAGGTGGAAGAATAATCTCAATTGAAGTTTTTATGCAAAAGTTATGCCACTCATAATTTGACTTTCTTGTTTTCACCATAATAATTTGAGAGGGTGCCACATCAACCCCCAAAATTCATGAAAAGGGGGTTAGACACATGGTTATGATGAAGAAGAATCTATAAGAGTATATATTGTAATTTTTTTTAAGACTTGAGGTAGTCAAACCTAACTGCTAGTAGGCTATCAGGTTGTGTTATAACCATGCCACTAGGAGGAAAAGGGGTTCCATTATTTCAAGTATATTTGTTCCATAATTGGGCAAAAAATAGTCGATAGGGATAGGATATAGAGCACACATAGAGGAATTATGTTCTATAGTATCCCATAGGCCACATGCCATACTTCTTTGTACTAGTAGACATTTTCCATTTAAAGGAAGAGAGAAAAGCTTCTAGCTATATTTTTCTCACAAAAGGGTTTCCCAAGTCATATATTACGTCAAATGTGTGTATTATCTTTTATTTCATTGTTCTCTATTTTCTGCATAATCTTATTTCGCATGCATACATTATTAAATATAATCTAAAAATTCATAAATATAAAGAGAAATAAAACTATAATAGTGTAGAGTTTCAGTTTTTAAATATAATTTTATCAAATATGTTGTGATAAACAATCCAGTGGAATATCCATGACAATTTATGAATCAAACAAAAAGTCATTTTTTATTTAGACATCATGTTATAATTGCACCTTGGTCCTTGATACATGGAATTCATGAGGCCATTAAAATCATTATCTACATGTTTTTGATTTATATTGGCATGTCAAGCTACTACTAGGAAAAATTCTATGGATAGGAGTTTCTCAAGGGTCGGCCTTCCAGGCTAACTTGTCTCACGCATCTGCCTTGTGCCAATATAGTGATGGCCAGGATCACATGGAGGCTACTATGTCCCAAGCTTATGTCATCTCACTCCTTTGGAAATGAAATTTTTCTTTGAACTATCAGGAACTAGCCTCTAGGATTACATGTCTCCGTGGGCCACTCCTCAGCACAACTAACCCTCCTGATTGGTTCATGAATCATAATCTTGCATAATAGCTCCAATGGATTTTCTTAGTGTGTCACCTCGTAAAAAGCAGCATAAAAAAAACACTAGGTTCCATTCCTTCCACACCATCTCAGCATTGAGTCATCCCAACCTTCTCTCTTTGAATTTTGTTATAAACTCCTAGGGTCGATGATCAGATTTGGATCATGGACCTAAGTGATAGCTCAAATTTCAAAGTGTTTTGAAGTGTTCCAAACCTAAGTGAATGGATAGATCTCATTTTCTTGATTCTGGCACTGCAAATGGTTCAAAAAACTGACACCGTATGAAGAAGTTATCGTGATTTGAAAAGTCCAGTAAACTGCAATTTTTGGCAAGTTTGGAAACTTCAAAAAAAGAGAATATTCTAGGGAATATTCCTCAAAATATTTCCTAAAATATTCCTTTCAGACCAGTAGAAAGTGGACAAGTGTCACATTTTAATTGGGTAGTTGGTTGACTGTTGTGGTTTTGGGCCAATCATAGGCCACCACGTGGTAGGCTCGGAGGCCGCCACGTGGCCCAGTTTTTGTGGTGAATTTTTTTTTTGGGTCCCCAGGAGTCGACCCCGAGACCTCTAAGCATGCTTGAAGGCACCATAATCACTCTCCCTACTGTTTGGATCTTAACCATATTGTATTCAAGTTTTATTTAACGTTGAATGAAATGATATATGGGGATTTGGAGGGGACCAGTCCCTCAGGCTAGCCCCCTCCCATGAGACCGATAATAAAGAACAAGGGGATCCAACCTTTAAAACTAGTGGGAATTAAAAAAATCTCCACCAAAGGTTAAAGCCATGTCACATGGCATATATTTTGACAGGTTTCCACAATAGTTTGCGCTAACCGCAAATGAGACCGCGGAGTTTGCGGCCATGTGGCCACTCCAAATAGTCTAAATTGATTACTGTGGTCAGGTGTGGTGGAATGTTTGGCCAACGTGCCATTTTTGGTGGTGTTCCTATTTTATTTGCACTTAAGTGCAGTTCCCCAAAGTTAGTGGAGGATTTTTAGGGGACACTAGGCAAAATCAGTTTGGGCTCTATCTGGAGCTAGATTCGTCCATTATGAGAGTCCCAATAGTAAATTTTGACTATCGCAGATATTCTAGACTCATTGGTGAGGGTTTCAAAGCCATCAAAGGAATTTTGAGCAGGTTTTTGCTTCAGAGAAGTTCTAGGGGCCACTAGGGGCCAACAACAGTTTGAGGCCTAGCCAGTGCACCTAGAGGCCTTTCTCAATAATCCAATAGTCAATTTTGGATGTTTCAGATATTATGGAATAAATGGTGTGGTTTTCAGAGCATGTAGAGGAATTTTTAAGGCCGAGATGCTTCATATAATGTCTAGGGGCCACCAGGGCTAGCAAGTTCCAGCAGGAGAATGAGGCCTAGCTAGGGCAACCAGTATCAATTATTAGCAAAACAATAGTCATTTCTGACTATTTTGATACTTCTGAATCCATTGATGGAGTTTGAATAAGATTTTTAGAAATTCTGAAGGTTGACATGCTTCAGAGAAGTTTTCAGTGACCCCAGAACCAAGGGGTGCCACCAGGTGTTGGAGGCGAAACCGGAGCAGCCAGAGGCCAATTTCAGCAAACCAATAGTCTATTATGACTATTTTTGACATTATAAATCCATTGAAGGGATTTTTAGAGTCATTTGAATAATTATGAAGGTAAAAGAGCCACACGGAAGTTTTGGGCAGCTTAGGGCCATCAGTGGATGGAGGCTTATATTTGGGAGCCAGTGCTCATTTTGAGAAAATGATCAATCCATTTTGGATGTCTGATGTGTGTTGGAGATAGTAGGTGAGGTTTTAGGGACATAAAAATAATTTTGAGGGATTTAGTGCCACTTTGAAGCTCAGGGAAGATTAAGGGCACTCACAGAAGGGGTCAAGTCTAAGGGAACCCAGTTCTGTTTTCAGAGTGATGACAACCATGAAAGGGATATAAATGGTACTCTAAACCCATTGGTTCAGTTCATTTAACCATTGGAGTTGATTTTGTAACTTGTAAAAGAAATTTTCCATAATCCCAAAGAGCCAAGTCAAGATAAAAAGAGCTCAAGGAGACGTAGCCCACGATATTCGGGTGAACTCATATATTAATTTTGTTGTTATGTGTTGATTTTTAATTGTTGCATTATGTGGCTGTTGCACATGTTTAATATCAGCAAAAAAATGGTCTTAAAGCACTTAAACAATTAAAAATCATACACCTATTTCAAGTATAAATTTCCGCACAAGTATAAGCGAGATCTTTTATTTGTTTAACTAAGTGGGAGGTGCTTGAAAAACATAACAAATTATCCAACCCATTTTCAGATCAGTCAATACCTTTGGGACATGTCACCCCGAGCTTCTTCCAAGTCGTTGATCTCTCTTGATTAATCTCAACCATTTGAGATGCTAGCTTCGCTCATGGTTATGTGTTGTGGTTGTATGGGCTAACGACTTGGCCATAAAATAATCTGCAAGAGTCCCATTAAATCCCACTACAATCAAGGGATAAGGTTCTGAGGCTAAGGTAAGAGATAAGTTCTTTCCACCACTCTACACTATGGGCCTTTTGCAAAGGGACTCAACCATGGCTTGGATACAATGGTTCTGCATCTTGTTGGACTTGTGCCAGAACATAGCCATGGCCATCAAATTTTTATGAAGAACATGTTGGTGCTACCGTCCTAAGCTTACAATAGAACTACCCTTCATGTGTCCTCGATGACCGAAATGAATAACATAGTCTAGGGACTTACCCATTCAACCTCTTAGAGGTATGTGATCCCTCTGAATATTAATTATTTGCAAGAAGCAAGTTGATATCATTACAGAGATATGTATGTCTATTTTAAGGAAAAAATAAGCATAGTAAAACTTATAAAGGTAACCATAAAGCATACAATGCCTAAGAAGGTTACAGGGAAATAAAAATTCTAAAAACAAACAGGCAATCCCCCTTTTTAGTTTGATTACAAGAATAGACCATACATTCATGCACATTTTTAGCACTATGGTAGTCCGACAATCATCATACTTAGGTCGGTTAAAATTTTAGACATAGTCCAAACATATGGTCATAAAATATTCATTACTTAAGGTTTGAGCCCCAAAATGAAAATCTAATGCTCATCCTACATATAGTGTTTCTATTTAGTGTATACAACACTCATATAGGTGGTTACACATGTATTTCCTGCATAAATAACATTACTACAACATTACAACAACAAGACACACATTCATCACAATTTCCTTTCCAATCACAACAAACCAAATATCATTTATACAGAGAATGCACTGACCAGTGTAACAGTTAAGCATGAACTCGATAACCAGATATGAATTTACAAATACTTATTTGAATCCAACGTTGAAGTTGGAAACTGAGATCGATACTACAACTCTCCACCCAACCATAGAAAAGCTAAAACCATTATTACTTGTAGTTTTCAACCACGAGCTAAATTCCAAAGATTGAGGTGGAATTATTTTAGAGGGAACTTCAACCAAAGAAATAAATAAAACAGGATGTCTCAAGGCCACTCTTCCTTTATCCACCAATTGCATAAACTTTTCCCTCGGCCCTCTCATAATTTTCATGCATTATGAACATCCATGCCAAGATATCATGGTACAAAGAGTTTAACTCGCTTTCAGGAGAAGATATTACACAACATGGAACTTCCATAAGTGGATAAAATACTGATAGGTGGAATAAATCACCTGTCCAAGTGGTTCATCAGTGAGACAAGCACCAGAGGTTTAGCCCCCAAGAAAACTCTTGGGCCTCGCATGCACCATAACAATTCTTCCCAATATAGTAGGTTCCTCAATCCCAAGCTTCTAGTGGGTTCTTAGGCCTTCAGGAAAGCCCCACCCTTTGTAATATTTTATCTAGCAAGCCTCCCTCAAAGGATTCCTCAATTGGTGCTTCTAGTTAGTCCAATTGTAGAGATCACTTCTCTTCTTTCATCTTTGAACTCTTCCAAAACAACTCTGGACACTTCCTTCATTGCATATGATTTTTTGCATGCGTGAGAATGTATGAGAGAACATTTATGAATGAAAATGAATGTATCCATTTCCTCCTTATTTTCCTTAACATACTAACTACCTATCACACCCCATGATTGCACAACAGTCAACTGCCTGAAAACACAACCCATACATGTATTTAAATTTTTTCCTCTTATTGCTTGTGGTTGGGGCCAAAGGACACCTAGACCTATCCTCATTTCTTGAGTTAAATTTAATTCATATTAATCTCATTTAATCTTCTCATCCAACCCATGGTTTATATTTAAAAACACCCATTTCCTTAAGAAACTTCCTACCTCAAGAAATGGAGTTTGTGCCCCCCTCTCAACTAATTAACATAATTGCAATCACTTACATTGAGAGAAAGATTTACCTAGGGGATATCACTATCCCCTCCCTCTTTAAGGAAACATCTTCCTTGGTGTTCAAGATCCATATGCACAAAACATGTTTTAGACCAAGAATTTTTGTTTAAGGAGATTTATATACACAACTATGTACAACGTTTACAATATATATATATATATATATATATATATATAGATAGATATAAATATAAATATAATTGTAAACGTTGTACATAGTTGTGTATATAAATATATGTGCTTTACTCAGGAATGAAGAAAGAAAATGTTGCACCCATCTAGTCAATAATATCCCATGTGACTTCCTCGGGCCCAAAGTACCTCCATTACACTTTAACTTGCTCTATTACTCGGTTCTAGAATGTGAGATATCTTTGATCTGGGATGAATATAGGTTATGGGTGGAACTCTCCCTCTGGTTCCACATGTAACACAAACCAATAAATTACATGAATAACATCTTGCACATATATTTTAGGCACTGAAACATGGAAAGCATCATGGAATTTCACCGATGGTGGAACGGCCAGTCCATAAGCTATTGGGCATATCCTTTCAAGTATTTAAAAAGGCCTACAAAACTATGGTGATAACTTAGCACACAACCATATCCTAAAGGAACTCTTCTTGGGTTTGATTCTCAAGTAAACATGCTCCCAAACTCAAGATTCATTGTGCACCCTATGCTAATATTCATTTTTGTTATGCCTGTCTTGTGTCACCTTTAAATTCCATTTGATGACCGGCATTTTTTTCTCCATTTCTTCTAACATATTAGGACCAATTAGGAACATTTTTTCTAGACCACTCCATCTGATAGGAGTATTGCAACTCCTTTCATAAAGTGCTTTCAACATGCTCATCTTTAAAGATTCCTAGTTCCCACTTTTTTATGCAAATTCTACAAGTGGAATATACTCTTCCCACTTATTTGGTTGGTGCATTACATACATCCTCAACATGTCTTCGAGGATTATTTTTCCCTCTCTATTTGTCCATCCATTTTTGGATGATAAGTTGTATTGAATTACAATTCAGTCCCTAAGCCTCCAAATAGGTACTTCCAAAACTTTCAAGTGAACTTTTCATCTCTATCTGAGATAATCTTCTTGGGAAATCCATGTAGTCTTACGATTTCCTTTATGAACACTTGTGCCACTTCATTGGCTGAATTGGTGGATTTGACTGCTACAAAATGAGCCATTTTTCTCAACTTACCAATTACCACCATAATTGCATCATGTTCTTTGGAGGTTATTGGAAAATCGTTAATGAAATCCATGGAGATCACTTCCCACTTCCATTTTGGAAATGGGAATGGGATATAGTAAACCCACTAGATGTTTAGATTTGACCTTCACCTATTGGAATTTGATGCACTTGGAAACAAAATCAACCTCTTCTATTTTCAAATTAGGCCAATAAAAAACCTTTTTGATGGTAGTGAGAATATTTTGGTATCATGGGTGGTTAGAATATGGACTAATGGAACTCTCTCATTATAAGCCTCTTCAAGTCATTATTGTTTGGCATATAGATTCTACTTTTGAATTTGACTATACCATCATCTGAGACGTGATATTCTTCATTCTTCCCTTCTTCATGCTCTTATTATATTCGTCATGTTGTACAACGTTTTTTAATCCTTCCTTCAAGACAAGTTCCAAAAGAAATTATGTTTTCTAAATGACTTAATCGCAACCTGCTACCGAGTGTGTCTTCTACTATTATCTCCTTTCCCTTTATATATCTAATTTCAAAATAAAATTTGTTGAGCGTGGCTAGCCATCGAGATTCACTTGCATTTAACTTAGGTTGTTCAAAGAAATACTTCATTCCTCCATGATTGGTCATAAGAAAGAATTTTCTACCAAGAAGGTAGTGTCTCAACATCTTTAATGCATGGATGATGGTAGCTAACTCCAGATCATGAGTTACATAATTATTTTCATGTTCATTTAAATTTCGAGACTCATAGCACACCACTTGACCCTCCTAAACCAACACTCCACCAAGCCCCTCCTTGTAGGAATCCGTACACAAAATAAAATCCTTTTCAAGATCCATTATTAATAATATTGGTGTGTTTATCAATAACTACTTCAACTACTCAAAACTTGCTACACAATCAGTTGTCCATTCATATTTCTTTCCTTTTCTCTACAAGGAAGTGATTGGGTGGCCTATCTTGGAGAATGTTTTGATAAATGTTATGTAATAGCCTATTAGAACCATGAATGATATAACTTAAGCCACATTAGTTAGTGTTGTATATTCCATGATAGCCTTAAGCTTCTCTGGGTTAACTGCTACTCCCTTCCTTGAGACAATGTTTCCCAGGTAAATAATTTATGATTGGAAGAAAATGCATTTATTGATATTTGCATAAATATTATGCTCTCTTAGCAATTGAAATACTGCTACCAATTACTCTTTGTTATCCTCCTTGGTCATTGAATAAACCAAAATGTCATCCATGAAGACTATGATAAAATTATCCAAATAATGGTGCAATACATTGTTCATAAGGCACATAAAGATTGTAGGTGCATTGGTTAGTCCAAAGGGTGCTACCACGAATTCATAATGTCCATACCTCATTATTGAGGCTATTTTTTGGGTGTCCTCATCTTTTATACGTACCTGATGATAAATTTACCTTAAATCAATCTTGGAGAAGATTGTTTCTCCTCTTAGTTGGTCAAATATATTATTAATTAGTGGTAATGGATATTTGTTCTTGATGGTCACTTTATTTAAATTCCTATAATCTATGCATAATATGAGTGTACCATCATTATTATTTATGAACAAGACTGGTGCTCCCCATGGAGACATACTTGGTCTTATATAGCCTTTATCCAACATTTCTTTAAGTTGTAATTTTATCTCAATTAGTTTTGGTGTACTCATCCTGTATGGTACCTTGGATGCCAGATCTTCTCTTGGCATCAATTCGATGGAGAAGTATAGCTCTATGTGTTGGAATTATTATGTATGTGTTGTTTTTGGCCTCAAATATGCCCAAATTTCCACTATATATTAGCGTCATTCATGACATAAATTCTGGCACTTTTACACTCATTTCACATTATAATTCCATCACTTATCGCCAAATCACATCTTACACCTTGTGGTTGATTATCATTAGTTTTCTTAGATTTTATATGATTAGAGATGATTTAGTTGTGATTTTCTAACGACGGTTTTCCAAGTTCATTTTTCGCAAGGTTCCATTGCATAAATTCTCCACAAGTCAATTAAACTAGTTGTTGCAAGTAAAGTACAAAAATATTCAATTTGGAGCTTCGACATCTCGACACACTTCCGAGGAAAAATGAAGAAAGTTATTATCCAAAATGATGTTCTAAAATATTCCCATGAGTTGTATTATAGCTAACTCACACATGCAGGTCTCTAGAATAAAATCAACAACTCTGCTCAAAATCTGCACAGTTTTCAAACTACCAAGTTTGACCTCGATTTTCGTGCAACTGGAGGTGAACATGGAAAATATGAGAAAATGGGTTTTTTACCAATATAACCAATTATAAATAACCAAAATGGTTTCTGAAGATTTATTTTAGTTCAAAAGTTACACATGGTTCTTTAAGTAAGTTTCATAAAAAAACATTTTTTTTCCATAATTCTAGAATCTTGCAAAAATAATAAAACCAACTTCGTGCATGCTTTACGAGGAGATGAATTTGAATGAGACATATCCTAGAGAGGTTTGTGTTTAAAATATAACAAATAAGGTACCATCCAAATCATTTTACAAAATTTGCCCTCGTTTGGAAGATATGCCAATATCTTTGAGGCCAATGTGTTAAAAATATGCAATTTTCCAGAATTAAAGAAAATGACCGATTCGCCTTGTAAATCATATAAATGGCATAGCCATGGCCTGTATTGTCAGTTCTTTGAGAGGAGGAAGACAAGGTGTGAACATGAGATAAAGGATTGATGTGATTAAGTTTTACCTTCAACTAAATTGAAGGAATGTATGTAAGTGAACTTATGATTTGAATCTTAATACAATTTGGTTTAACCATAAATTCGATGTAAGTGTTATGGTTTTGATTCATTTTTAGGCACTAATTTAGTTTAAAATTTTCTCCAGGAGTGGCAAGGGCCCACCACCACCTGGATATAAGTTCTATAGCTCATTTAGATCATAGGTCTGATATTTAAAGTGTGATTTTTATTGAAAGAGTTGTTGTGCAAAATCCAAATTCATTTATGTACTTAAAAATTTGATTCAAACATCATAGAATTCATTTCTCAAATGCTCAAAGATATTTAGTTTTGAATGCGTTTTGATTGTCGATCCAATACAATAAGAGAAGGATTTCAACATCGTGCACATTACTATGAATTTTCTGTGTTATGTACAAAATCAGATGTAATGTTCTTTCATTGAGTATAGTTGGTGTGAGATTATGCACTTCATTTACAAATTTGAAATTAGTGTTTCTAGCTTTGTTTTGTGAATGATGTATTTAGTTTGAATTATATATTGCAGATTCAAGGATCGGTTAATTGATAGTTTAAGAACTATTCATAGCATAGTCATTTCAATTACTTGCATAAGATTTATTTGAGTTATGGTTTGATCATCATTGGGATAGATCATAGCATATCTCTCTTTTGTTTTATAGAAGTCTCTCTAATAGAATAATTAATTGAAGTTTCCTTTTGGTTTTCAAGCTTTGTAGAATTGAAGGTGTAAACTAGATAGGATTAAGATATAAGTTTCAACACTCATTGATTTGTGTGATCCCAAGAATTATATTAGTTGCAACTGAATTATTTTAACCAAGAGTAGATAATAGAATTATTTGTTTTGAGTTGTAGATTTCAATTCAAGTTATTTTTAAGTATTGAATCAGAATGCCTAAGTTATGATAAAGTATGTCTTAGGTTATGATATTTTAATTTTTGAGCAGCTTGAAGATTAGTTGTTTGTTTGCTTAACTATATGAATTATTCATGTTATGATCCAAATGGAGTAGTAATTAAGGTTTGGATTTAGTTTGATAAGTCTCTTTGCTTCAATTGTGATTCTGTTCTTAAAAAATAATTTGATTTCTTGCTCTAATTTAGACTAGATGCTCTGATCATGCATTACCTACGCTTGTGCCTCTAAGTCTTACGCCCCCAAATTGAGAATTTAATGTTGGAATTATAAGTCATATAATTTCCCCAACATTTTTGGCGTCGTTGTCGGGGAGGTGCTAAAGGGATTAGAGCCTAGTTTCTCTCACAATTTTTTTTGTGTGATCTTAGTTGCAGGGAAATCAAAGGGTGGAGAGTGTACAATAAGACGTGAGTGAAGAGCAACACATCCACTATGGTGGTTTTGCTCCAAAGTTTGGCTTTACATTGAAGCAAGTTCGGTGAGTTTTACTGCAATTAGTTTTAATTCATTTAGATTGAAATTTCAATCCCTTTAAAGATAAAACATTTTTGGAGTGTTGTAAGAACCTCAGGGTACTAATCCATGTTGTGAGATAGGGATCATCAACCAGCTGGAGAAATTCCAGAATGATTGAGAGCTTGAAGAATGTCCCTAGAAGCACTTTCTTAAATCCTAGCAATAACTGGGATATTTTCCTCTTAGGAAGAGTTCATCCAGACCGCATTCAGGAAATTATCTATCTCTCCACAACCAGAAAAGGATTTTGAAGTCTCCCTTGAATCCTCTTTCCTATCTACCAAGGAGATCGATTAATCATGTACTAAATTTGATGAGGAGTATCCTACAAAACCTGAGATCGAGAAACTCTCACCATGACCAACATCAAGCCTTGTATGCATTCCAAATATCAATTACGCAAGTTTTCGTGGCATGACTGAGAAGGGATTTAATAGTTGTTAAAATGAAGAAATGGGCCAATACCACCTAGATTACATCGAGCATTAGTTCCAAATCACAATCAAGTAAAAGTACCACTGTCATCTTCAAATACTCTTTTATCACATCTTTCAAAACTATTTATTTTTCATGCTCATGTACTTTAAAAAGTTTATATGTCAAATATGGGCATGAATATATCTTTGTACCTGATCCACAGATGGCTTCATTAGAAGTTCTCTTTCACTTGAATGAGGACTTATTTTCTCCAATATAGTAGGAAAGTTAGTATTGTAATAAATAAATAAATGAAAATAATAAAGAGAAAATAAGTCCTTCTGTGAAAACCAGCTTGTCTGACGCAAATGGACAGGGAATTTTCTTGAAACCAGGTAACTGGTGAGAAATATTCCCAATAAAGTTTGTAAATTTGTATGATTTATTAAAATCATGTATCTTTCAAGTCATTATGTTTGTACTTGAGTTGGTGTATGTGGGATTCCTTAAGGCCCACCTGCCAACAAGCCTTATCCCATCGACATCAACAAATTATTTGGGATCAAGGTTAGGGTTAGATAAGGTACCTAGGAGCCTGAATGCCTTAATGGTAGGTATACTTGTCATCTACTAAGGAAATATATCAATTTTTATTGGTGGATGAATGCTGTAGTCCATTCGATTTCAACAAATCCATTCATGGCTAGTAGAATGTACCTAGTGCTTTGATTCTCATTGACATCAAAGGTGGGATATCTTGCATTGGTTAACAACATCCTCAATGGTCGGAAATCAAATGATTCTTGCTTATGTTTTACAACGACACCATTTATTCACATACGCAAGATTACACATGGGTGTGTAGCCGTTGAAGGCTATATGGTTTGGTAATCTCAACAGAGATTTGCAGTAGTTTGGATTTTTGTATCAACATTTCCATTTTCATTTGTAACAGCAGTCACCTTTCCTCCATTGTTTGGGGAGATAAAACTCCTCAGGCATGGGGGAGAAGGGGATATTTAGTTCATCCTTCATCTCCTCAGCTCATCCTTCAACCTTCTTCAGTATATTATATCAATAGTCACATCAGCTCCAGCCATTCCATCCTCTATTTCATCTTGCAACACCGAGCACATCAATGAAAAAGGTAAAAATTGAGGTAAATTTGGCTTATTATTATCTAATTAACTAGAAGTTTAAAGAAGCTTAATGATCCACCACTTCTCATTCCACGCATTTCATCTTTCATAAACCATTATCCTTCTATTTCCTTCCATTCATTTTGCATATACTTTGATTACAAGACCATGTTAAAAGAAAAAGCCTTATGGTGCATTAATAAAATAAGTCTCTATAGTGTCTTCTCCAAGCATTCTATTCACAGGATGAATTCATTACTTTCATGAAATTATAAAGGAAGCCACCTATAGACATTGACCTTACAATGATAGAGTATGTAAGCACCCATTCACCATCTCCATCACTGCCTTATTTCATCCATCATCATGTGTAACACCATAATTGGGATAGATCATAAGATATCTCTCTTTGGTTTTATAGAAGGCTATCTAATAGAAGAATTAACTGAAATTTCCTTTTGGTTTTCAAGCTTTGTAGAATTGAAGGTGTAAAATAGATAGGATTAAGAGATCATTTTCAACACTTATTAATTTGTGTGGTCCCGGGAATTAGATTAGTTGCAGTTGAATTATTTTGAGCAAGAGTAGATAATATAATTATTTGTTTTGAGTTGTAGGTTTCAATTCAAGTTATTTTTAAGTATTGAATCATAATGCCTAAGTTATGATAAAGTATGTCTTAGGTTATGATATTTTAATTTTTGAGCGGCTTGAAGTTTAGTTGTTCATTTACTTTACTATTTGAATTAGTCAGGTTATGATCCAAAGTGATTAAGGTTTGGATTTAGTTTTATAAGCCTCTTTGCTTCATTTTTCATTCCTTACTTAGACAATAATTTGATTTCTTGCTCTAGTTTAGGTTAGATGCTCTGATCTTGCGTTACATGCGCTTGTGCCTCTAAGTGTTACGACACCAGATTGATAATTTAATGTTGGAATTATAAGTCATATAATTTCCCCAACATGTTGTCCTTGATGGAAACCCACTTGTAAAATGATAAGTATGTGTTGACATGATGGCAACAGGATTAGTACACAGGCCAGATCAGATGTGACAGAGAAAGAAATACTAGTCAGAGATAAAGGAATTATGAAGGTAAAGTTTGAGAAAGTATATGCAGGTTTGGTGAAGAAAATTCACGTACACACGCGGATATGAAGAATAAAAGGCATTTACATTTGGCGCACTATGACTCTAATACCAAGGGTCTTTACCATGGTATTATCCCATAATATTGAGCGAAGTAATGACTATTTTATACCATCAAAGAATATCATCGACATTAATGTGGTTTGACACATGGTATTGACTAAAGTCTAAGATATTTAAGGAGGTGAAGATCAAAGTGATAGGGTGTGCATGAGTGAGTGTGATTGACGAATACTTCAATCTGAAGTGTGATTGCATGGTATGGGCTATAGATGAGTGGTTGATCTTAAACAAATATGCACCCTAGAATATAATGATGGATGAGGATCATTAGACTTGAAATGAATATGCATTGTATGATATGCTTGTGGGTTGATTAGATCTAGGTTTTGATGTGTGTTTATTGTTGTGTATATCGTGATCTAGTATGTCTAAATTTTTGATGCACAACACAATTGTGAGTTAAAAAATGCAGATCTATACGTGGGTTTGTCATAGGTAAGGTGCATACACACGCATGTTCTCTTTTGAGTAGTAGCGTATATATTCTGTAGTATGTTGAAATCTGTATGCGAGTTTTATTCTTGAGAAGCACATATACATGGAAATGCTTTATGAAAAGCACGTATGAAAGATAGGGTTTTTGTTGAAGAATGTGTATGATTTGTCTATACAATATTGTTTTGTTTTCTACTATCTATCAATGAAGTCTTCATGATGATTTGGGTTTGATAGTGATGTATTGAGTATTGATGATGCTACTAGTTGCATAAATATTAATGATTGGTTGTTTGTTTCAATGATTTAGTGATTGGTTGAATGATTTGGTACAATGATTAGTTTCAATTTTGATATATGGTATGGGGCTTAAATGATGGTAGTGGGTCTAGTCTGAAAATTTGATGAAAAGTGGTCTACAAGTTATGATGTGTTGAAGCAAGTGGATCCAACATGAAAATTTATAAAATGTGGTCCACCATTGTGTAGAGGATTGGAGCCTTTAGTGAGGAATTAGAATCTTCCTACTAGTAGTAGATTGCTATTAGATTAAGGGGTTGTAGCTCCATTCTAGTGGGTGTTGGTAAATGATATCAAGGGGTTGGAGCTCCCTTCCAGTGGGTGTTGGTAAATGAGATCAGGGGGTTGGAGCTCTCTTCCACTAGGAGTTGGAGAATGAGTACAGGTAGGTACCTGTGTGCTGGTAGGAGTATGCTCCAATACAAGATTGTATGAGGTTTTCATTATAATAAAATTGAAGACAGAGACGACAACAACGATGGTTTTCTCCCACATTGGTTTTCCACCTTAAGTCTCGATGTGCATGTTTGTTGATTATGTGTGATTATTTATTCTGTTATTACTGCACATGTTTACTTCTTATCAAATGTCTGATGAATCAATGAAGCACTGGTTTAAGTTAAACATATGAGGAATTAACTAAAATATAAGTTCATTGAATATATGCTGGTTGTTTGAATAAAAATTGTGTACATATGCAAGTTTACTTCAGTAAAGTGAGGTACAAAAATCATAGTAATAAATGAAAAATTTAAGTGACTTTTAAAATACTGATTCACCTCCCCCCCCCACCCCCCCTCAGTATTTTTCCCAGTAATTGGTATCAGAGCAGGTTCTTTAGAAGATGCTTGATCGCTTGAAAGAGATCTGTCATGATGGGAAGTCTCAAAGGATTATTTATTATCAGGCCACTAGTGTTCAATGGAAGTAATCTAATATTCTAGAAGATATAGACAGGAGATTATCTACACATTCTTGGAGTAGTTGTATGTGAAATTATAGAAGGAGGTTTTCAATATCCATCAACTGCTCCCACATATGTGGCAAAAAAGAAGAAATATGAAACCAATGGAAAATATCTCAATACCTTATTGTGAAGCCTGACAAAATCATAATTTGTTAAATTCATGCAACTAAATTTAGCAAAGGACATATGGGACAAGATCATATAGAGCTATGAAAGTGATGAAAATGTAAAATGTGTTAAACTTCAAACTCTTAGAATTCAATATGAAACTCTAAAAATGCATAATGATGAAATTATTGCAAGTTTCTTCCTAAAAATAGATGAGATTGTGAATTCTATGAGAAATATGGGTGAAGATATAAAAGACTCAACCTTAGTATAGAAAATATTGATATCTCTAACTCCAAAATTCAAGTCAAAAGTGTCTCCCATTGAAGAAATGCAGGATCTGTAGAACCTTACTGTTATACAACTCCACGAGATTTTAACAACCTTTGAAATGAGAAAAAGAGGTCTCTCAGAAATGAGAGAAGCTTCATTCAAAGCAGCTGCAAGAGGAAAATAAAGGGAAGAAAAAAACAAAATAGGTTATATATCAGAAGAATATTGTTGGGTATGTGTTATATTCTTTCCACGACTAAGCACGCGCGGGGGGGCGATAGCCCCCCCTTTGCGTTGGGCGCAACGGGGGGGTCACAGGGGGGGCGGTAGCCCCCCCTGTCGGGGTCCGGGGCAGCGCCTCGGCAAAAATTTTTGGTCCTCAATTTCCGGTGGGTAGTCCGCGTCCATGGTTTTGTGCATGGTTTTGCACATGGTTTTGGGGTACGATGGTTTTCGGCCCCTGGTATTTTTGTAGATCCCGATCGAGGGAACTACGGAGTTATGTTTTAATCCGGGGTTTATGGATTGGGGTTTATGTATGCTTTCGGCATGTATATATATGTGTTGTAACACTAAAAGGAATATAATGAAAAATCAAGTTGGTCGTCTGAATTTGGGATCCGGAGAGAAAACCTGTGTTTTATTTATTTTATGTTTTATGCTCTCGTATGTGTTTATTTTACGGTATAAGATTCGTGTGTAGATAATTTTCTGTTTAGGGTTAAAACCTACATTTGGTATCGGAGCTGTTTCGGCTTCAAGGGGACGCCTTTGCTGCTGAGGGTTTTTAGTTCGGGCCTGAGGTAGACCCTGTTCAGTGGGAGATATGCGGGATCGATTCTTGCAGTGAGAGAAGATGGCGAGCGGTGGAAAGATAGAGATCACGAAATTTAATGGTCAGAGTTTTGAGTTGTGGAAGCTCAATATGGAGGATCTGCTGGTGGATAAAGATTAGTGGATCATGGTAGATCCATGTACTAAGCCAACAGGAATGTCAGATGAAGACTGGAAGAAACTGGATCGGAAGGCTAAAAGCACAATATGGTTGTGTGTCTCAGATTCAGTATTGTTGAATGTATCTGGGGAAGCTACGGTGAAGACCTTGTGGGAAAAGCTAGGGACTTTATACCAATCTAAGTCTCTAGTGTATAAGTTGTTCCTGCGGAAAAAGCTGTATAACCTGAGGATGAAGGATGGAGATTCGGTGACAGAGCATCTGAACGCCTTCAATACTGTGGTAAGTCAGTTGTCATCTATTGATATTAAAATCTCAGATGAAGATAAGTGCATCAGTTTGTTGTGTTCTCTACCAGACTCGTGGGATAGTCTGGTTATTGCAATAGGTAGCAATACAACTACCTTGAACTTTGATGACATTGTCTCAGCCTTGCTGTCGGAGGAAATGAGACGGAGAAATATGGAGGGTCAGAATGGAGATGCCTTATCTGTATGAGGAAGGTCCCAGAACAGAAATAAGAACAAGGTTTCGAGTGGGAGATCTAAATCTAGAGGGAGATCTAAATCTCCTGGAAAGTTTGTAAAGGTGTGCTGGAAATGCGGAAAGGAAGGACACTACAAAAAGGAATGCAGATCTAAAGCTCCTGAGAAAGGAAATGGATCTGATGAAGCTCCTTCTGCAGAGGAAAAAACCACCTCAGATGAAGGTGGGGATGTGTATTTGCTTCTTCTTCAAATACACATGTAGATCATGATTCATGGTTGATTGACTCAGGTGCATCCTTTCACTTCACTCCCCATAGGGAGTGGTTCTGCGAGTATGAGAAATATGATGGTGGTGATGTCTTCCTAGGGGATGATAGGAAGGCCAGAATCATCGGACGTGGAAAAGTCAAGCTGAAGCTGCAAGGTGGAAGGATTAGAACACTTCCTGGTGTTCTGCATATTCCTGCATTGGCCAGAAATCTGATTTCTGTAAGCAAGATGGATGATGCAGGTGTAAAAATAGTGTTCGATAAAGATGCCTGCAAGATGGTTCGGGGAGCACTGGTATTAATGCGGGGAGTTCGGACTGGAACTCTGTACAAGCTACAAGGTAGTACTGTTATTGATGGGTGTAACAGTTCTATGGTTCCTGAAAGTGGGATGGAAAGCCTAGCTGTCTCTGGAGAAAAGACCATGCTATGGCATCAAAGGCTTGGACATATTGGAGAGAAGGGCCTTCGGATACTGCATAGAAATGGTATGGTAGAAGGTATGTCTAATTGCTCTCTGGATTTCGATTTATGTGAACATTGTGTATATGGGAAGCAGAATCGGGTGAGTTTTCCTTCTGGTGCTAAGAGGGTGAACAAGATATTAGAACTTGTGCACAGTGATGTGTTTGGACCTGTGTCAGTTCCATCACTGGGAAAGTCTGTGTATTATGTTTCATTCATAGATCACTTCTCAAGGAATACATGGATATATTTCTTGAGGAAGAAATCTAAAGTCTTTGACAAATTTAAAGAATTTAAGACTCTGGTGGAAAACCAGACGGAGAAGAAGATAAAGGCGTTGAGGACAGATAATGGTGGGGAGTTCTGCAAGAAGGAATTTGAAGAGTTCTGTAAGAAGTGTGGTATAGCACGGCAGAAGACTACTCCATACACACCTCAGCAAAATGGAGTTGCAGAAAGAATGAACAGAACGTTGATGGAAAAGGCAAGAAGCATGCTCAGTGGTACCGGGTTAGCACAAGAATTTTGGGCAGAGGCAGTGGAGACTACATGTTACTTAGTTAACAGATCACCTTCATCGGCGTTGGAGGATAAGACCCCACATGAGGTATGGACTGGAAAGAAACCTTCTCTTTCACATCTAAGGGTATTTGGATGTGATGCATATGTACATGTTCCAAAGGAGAAAAGGACCGAGTTGGATAATAAATCTGAAAGGTGCATCTTTATTGGGTATAAGGATGGTTTAAAGGGTTACAAGCTTTGGAACCCAGAAACAAGGAAGGTTGTGTACAGCCGAGATGTGGTGTTTAGAGAAGTGAAATATGTTGTTAAACATGAAATCCTACCAAAGGAACCTGAGAAGATAGAGTTTGAGCTAAAGGAGGATGAATCAGACTCTACAACAGAAGAAGACTCAGAAGATGAAGAGCCACAAACTCCAGCTATGAGAAGATCGGTTCGGGAAAGAAGGCAACCAGAAAGGTATAGTCCATCTGCTTTCTGTTCAGTTTTTGCCTTAACTATAACTGATGATGAACCCAGAACTGTCAGGGAGGCAGTAGATTCAGAGGATGGAAAACTCTGGAAGGAGGCCATGGTTGATGAAATGGCACCCTTGCACAAAAATGATGCATGGGATCTGGTGGGGGTTGGTGGAAGGAAGCCCATTGGGAGCAAATGGGTATTTAAGAAGAAGATGAATGTAGAAGGCAAGGTGGAGAATTACAAAGCTCGGTTGGTATCAAAAGGTTATTCCAAAGTGCCGGGAATAGATTTTGTTGATATTTTTTCTCCTGTTGCCAAAGTTACTTCTATTAGATTAATTTTATCTGTTGTTGCTGCATTTGATTTTGAGATAGAACAGATGGATGTGAAGAAAACATTTCTTCACGGGGATCTAGAAGAGGAGATCTACATGAAGCAACCTGAAGGCTTTATGGTGAAGGGTAAGAAAGAACTAGTATGCAGGTTGAAGAAGTCTCTGTATGGGTTAAAACAGTCACCAAGGATGTGGTATCGGAAATTTGATACCTATATACGGGGACTTGGCTTCACCAGAAGCAAGGAAGATCATTGTGTTTATTTTAAATTAATTGGTGATCGTGTTATATATCTAGTCTTGTATGTGGATGATATGTTGTTGATTGGAAATGACAAAGAAATTATCCAAGATTTGAAGACCCAACTGTTCTCCAAATTCGACATGAAGGATCTGGGTGCTGCAAACTATATTTTGGGCATGGAAATTAAGAGAGATCGGGCAAAGAGGAAGCTCTGGTTAAACCAGAGGAAGTATGTCGAGACTATATTGCAGAGGTTCAATATGCGGGATAGTAAACCGGTGAATGTTCCTATTCCTGTAGGTGGAAAGCTGTCTGTTGAACAGTGTCCCAAGACACAAGAAGAAGAGGAGTATATGTCCCGTGTTCCATATGCAAGTGCAGTGGGTAGCCTGATGTATGCAATGGTCTGTACTAGACCAGACATTGCACATGCGGTGGGAGTATTGAGCAGGTTTATTTCAAACCCAGGGAAGGAGCATTGGACAGTAGTGAAACGGGTTTTCAGATATTTACGTGGCACTAGTGATTATGGCTTGTGCTACCAGGGAAGACCAGGATTGGAAAGAATGTTGGACATTTGTGGTTTTGTTGATGCAGACTGGGCTGGAGATCTGGACCAAAGAAGATCTACAAGTGGGTATGTGTTTAGCCTATTTGGAGGCGCAGTCAGTTGGATGAGTAAAAGACAGTCTGTAGTGGCTCTTTCAACTACAGAGGCAGAATACATAGCAGCCACTCATGCGAGCAAGGAAGCAGTTTGGTTGCAGAGATTGTGTTCAAGTATGGGGTTGGTACAGCAAGCTATAAGGATAGACTGTGATAGCCAAAGTGCGATTTTCTTGGCTAAGAACCCTGCTTATCATTCAAAGACAAAGCACATTGATGTTCAATATCACTTTGTTAGAGATATGGTTGAGGCTAAAAGGGTGTTGCTGGTAAAGGTGGACACTTTGAAGAATGTTGCAGATGCATTGACAAAGTCTGTGAGCACTCAGAAGTTCTCTTGGTGTAGAGAAACAATGGTTGTTGAAGAATTGGGCCAATGACTAAGCCCTCCTGTGGCCCCCCGTGGAAAGAAAACAACAAGTGGGAGAATGTTGGGTATGTGTTATATTCTTTCCACGACTAAGCACGCGCGGGGGGGTAAGAGGGGGGGCGATAGCCCCCCCTTTGCACTGGGCGCAATGGGGGGGTCACAGGGGGGGAGGTAGCCCCCCCTGTCGGGGTCCGAGGCAGCACCCTGGCGAAAATTTTTGGTCCTTAATTTCCGGCGGGTAGTCCGCGTCCATGGTTTTGTGCATGGTTTTGCACATGGTATTGGGGTACGATGGTTTTCGGCCCCTAGTATTTTTGTAGATCCGGTCAAGGGAACTACGGTTATGTTCTAATCCAGGGTTTATGGATTGGGGTTTATGTATGCTTCGGCATGTATATATATGTGTTGTAACACTAAAAGGAATATAATGAAAAATCAAGCTGGTCATCCCGATTTGGGATCCAGGGGAAAACCTCTGTGTTTATCTGTTTTATTTTTTATGCTCTCGCTATTGTTTATTTTCTGTTATAAGATTCGTGTGTAGATAAGTTTCTGTTCAGGGTTAAAACCTACAAATATGAGGAAATTTTGGTGAAGAAACTGCAACTAAGCACCGGAAGGTTCAGAGGTAAGCTTCCCTTCAAGTGTTTTTCTTGTGGTAGAGTTGATTATTACGCTGATAAGTGTCCACGTAAATAAAATCATGAAAAGGGGAAACGGTTTGAAAATAAAATAAGTTATTATGCACATTAATATAGTGATGGTTTATCACTTGAAGAAGAGGGAGGGTTTGATCAAGATCTTCAAGTACTTATGGCATTTAGTATTAATGAATTTGATGACCATTTCATGGATGCCCTAGAAGAGAACGATACTTTTACTAAAGAATCTCCTAGATCAAGGAAGAAAATATGGCTTCATGGATTTTGTTTCTCTTGTAACTCTTTTGGGCATAAGGCCACTAATTGCAGGTCAAGTATGTTTAAAAAAACTAGGAGATTAGATCATTTCCAGCACATAATAAGAAATTTCAAGAAAATCTGGAGAAAGAAGGAATTCCAGTTAGAAACGTAGGGAATGTTGGCCCTAATGTAGTTAATTATTTCTAAATCTTACTTCTCCTAGTGACTGCAAAAGTGATGTATGATAGATTATCAGGATCAATAATGTATTATCATAGAAGGAACAACATATGTTGATTACTATGGTTGTTTTGTTAACTATAGTTTCTTACAGTGCATCCGATGTGATAAGAGAAGACAGGTATAGATTGCACAAGCTCAGGGGAGTTGAAGTTGTGGAATTGAAGTTATATTACTTTCTATACTTGGATCCTATGAAAGGCAGTCATGTATATACACATGTTACTACATAGACAATCGCGTATGTTTTTCTCTGATAGAGAAACAATGGGACAAAATAAATATAAGCTTCACACAGTTATTATTTGGCTTTCTTGATCTGATGTTGACGTTTATAGTCTGCTGATGTTACTTATAGGTGATATTGATTTATGATGATCTATGAGTTGGTACAACATGACATTGATGCTTTTCTGATTGATAAATATGCTTTGATGAATGAGTTGATGTGGTCAGTGAACATGCAGCTCAAGTTTAGGGGGAGCATTAGCCTTGCTGCTAATGATACATTGTTGGCATTATGTTTGCAATATTGCCGAAGAAATTATTGTAGTTGATTGAATGATGCTATGATCATTCAATTGAGGCCTATGGTGATGGTTAGGAATGTCATATATGTGTCTTGATGTAAAGGTCATGAAAATACCTATGATGTAATAATTGTAATACTTAGTTATGTTTGGACCATTGAAGGTCAAGTCAATCATGTATGTAATCCCATGATGGGTAGTTGATGTTATGATGTAGTCAAATATGTAACCTCACTTGGTTGGGTGATTGATTTAAGTTTGAGTCCTTGGTGATAGGAAAGGTCATATTCAGTTGAGTCATAGAGTCATGTACTTCATTGTCAATATTTCAGAATATTCAACATGTGCTCATGGGGAGCATGGTCAGTATATAGTGCAGATAAAATATGTAGTTCTCATGTCTCTATAATAAAAGTGAATCGTTCATTCGACATTGGTCCACCCTTTTCCCTTGATGTAAAAGGGGGAGAGTAAATTTGTGTTTGATGTGCTTTAAATGTATCTACATGTTGTGGTGAATAAACACCAAAATGGTTGCCATCAAGTCCAAATGGGGAGAGTGTTGGCATTATGATGTATGTGTTGTCCTTGATGGAAACCCACTTGTGGAAAGATAAGTGTAATATTCCTAATTATATTTTAGCTAATTGGAATATTAATTTTTTTGTTTGTTAATAAGATAGATGAATAAGAGGGTAGAGGAACCCATAAATCCCTTTATTAGGAATAAACCACTTCTTAGTGTGAATATGGATTAGTGCATATGTATGGGGTCAAGATGAATAAAGCACTTCTTAGTGTAAAAGTGGGTGAGTGCATGTGGATGGGGTCAAGATGACCAAATCAATAGTGCAGTTATGGAGGTAGTGGAGATAGTGGAGAAAAACACAGTCATTAAGGAGGTTAGTGCCAAGTGTGCAACATCATTATTGTGTGGGGCCAAGGGTGTGAGGGCTCACAAGCATATAAGGAAAGGGATGGTAGCCATAGAAGGAATTATGAATATTGATATTGTATTTTCTTTTACGACTTTCTGCACACTTCAGCTATTTAGCTAAGTCTGTTGTGTTGTTTAACACTCGAGTGTCTCCGAGCGGAGATCCCAACCTTATCCTCAGGGGACTTCGATTGCCCACTCAGAAAAGGTAATTTCTAACTAGAAGCTCAAAATCTGGCATCAGGCAATCATTATTTCCATCCATGCAGTAGTAGCCACCTACAGGATTTACGCATTCTAGTAGTAGGGTTTGAGGGGAGGAAGGAAGTTCCAAGCATCTCAACTTGGAATCCTATGTGGGGATCAATCCCTCACTTATGAGTATATTTAATCATCTTGAGAGCAGTATTTTATTATATGGAATCAGGCCAATATTTGTCCCTTATTTGGAAACATAGTCATCTTCAACATTTTGTAGTCCAATAGTGGAAGGAAGTTCCAAAAATTCTAGCTTTGAATCCTGTGAGGGGATCAACCCTTTACTCCGTTGAGTGTATTTCAATATTCCAAAGAAATATCTCATCATCCTACATCATGCCATACTACTTCCCCTCTTAGTAACACAGTCTCTTTCGGAAATTGGGCAATATAGTAGTGGAAGCTTCAAAGGAGGAGGAAGGATCCAAGTTTCCTAGCTTGGAATCCAGTGAGGGGATCAAACCTTCATTCATAGAGCTGATTTGGAGTAGTTGCATCATTTTTATCATTATTTCAGCCATATCCCAATAGTTACCCAGCGGTAGTGCCTAAGTCAGCCAGTAGGAGTGTGCTTTGCAATGCTATAGAGCCAAATTTCCAAAGTCAAGACCAGGCCAAACCATTTCTGGGTGTTTCTGGGTTTTTCGAGTAGAGTCCATGGTTAAAATCTCAGATATGTCTGAACACTCCAATAGCCTCTAGCACATAGTTATTCTTCCCAATAGCAGTAGTTTCCAACAACACTGCGCAGAGATAACCTTCCAGTAGAACTAGCAGCAACCACATTTCTAGTGCTAGGATTTAGAGCTATTTCAAACAATTCTTGTTGGCTTGAGTGCATCTTCTTTGGAGCACTGTGTACTTTATTTTGCTGTTAATTGTAATGATACGAATGAGATATTTCTACTCATGGTTATGATGTCTTAATACAATTTTCAGTTTCAACATATTTCTGGCATTTTTCGGACTTTAGTGCTATATTCTTGTTTTGCTTTATTTGGAATGCTACAGATGTTCTATATTCCTATCTTTTCCATTTTGGAATATTAAAGTGGTATTAGAGCATAATATTGGCTCAGCCTGTGGAGAATTTTATCTACGACATCTGAGGAGACCACATTCTAGAGGCAGCAGATAGAGGAAAGTCTCCAATGGCGTGTGAAATTGATGAGAAAGAGTTTCCCAAACTCCTTCTCAAATCTATGTGGGATCTCACTAGAGTTATCAAAGGGATGACATTATAAAGGCAAAGGGAAACCCCATTAGGGTTACAATATGGAGAGAAGTCAAGTACTCCAGATCAGTGGTATGAGCAACCAGCGGTGCAACAAGTCTCACAGCGCCCTACTATGCCCACCTTCTTAGCAGTAGGAAATGGAGTTGGAGGACATCAATATTAGGATATGCTTAGTGACTATCTTGAAGAGTATCGATCTCAGGCTGGAGGACATCAGGAGAAAGAGACTCTTAGTGACTATCTTGCAAAGTATTGATCTCAGACCCATACTTTTAGAGATAATCTGACTTTCCTAGCATTTTTCTAGATCAAATACAACTGGAGACCCCGCAACAACAATAAAGGAGGAGGGTACATGCAAGGTAATAAATGTACCTCGGGTACATTCTTTATTCTTACATTCTATGGGTCATCAAAGAGTGCAAAAAAGGCTTGGGTTGATAAATTATATATCTATTTCCCACCGAACCAAGAAGAAGAAGAAAATTCTATCAAGATAGCAGCGCTGCACCTTGAAGGTGAAGCGCATGACTGGTGGTTCCACAAATTGGGTCATGCAGGAGTGACTGCGTATGAAGAGTTCACTCGAATATTAGTAGATATATTTGATAGAAGGAAATCGGAGGCACATTACATTGAGGCATTCTCTGACAGTGAAGGAGAAGAGGAAGTGTATGAGGAGCAGAAGGCCAGAGATGCCAACGCTAGTGCATGAAGAGGAGATCAACTATACCACCACTAGCAACAGAAGGAGAATTTGTACTAGTTGGAGGAACTCTTGCATATTTGCAAAGTGTTCCCAAGCATCAACTGATCTGAGGCATGCATACATATCCACCCCAGATGCAAATCAAATGGAAATTTTTGGGGACATGCCACCAGGGCAGCCGCATGACTAGGAGTTGGAGCACATGGTCGATTTGGAGCAGGGGACAGTCACTGCGCAGAGGACCCTTGACATGATCAGGGAGGAGATGAGAAGCTATTCTAGGTCGACATCGTTGAGTTTCACACAACACTTTATGTTGGAGTGTGGTGCTTCAGAGGAGGGAATAGGTGGAGTTCTGGTATAGGAATACCATCCCATAAATTTCGAGAACTGGCAGCTACTGCCACATGAGTTGTTGTATTCTATATATGATAAAGAGATGTTGACCATTATGCGTGCATTGGCCAAATTTCAGCAGTATTTGGTAGGCATCATATTTTGGGTGAAGACTAACCATAACCATCTCTGGAATTTTCTTGAGCATGAGCAGTTACAAGAGAGGAAAAAAAGGTGGATCAACGCAATTCAGGCCTATGAGTTCAAGATTGAGTATGTCCAAGGAGTGGAAAAGGTGGTAGCAAATGCATTATCATGGAGGCCAACAGCACTATCCTTAATGAGCAGTGATGCAGTTGGGAGTGTCCAATTGCTAGTAGAGTATTCTGAGGACCGCTTCACTTGTGAAGTGTTGGATAGAAGGATAAGACGATCAAAGTGGTGTAGGGTGCAGCATCCGCATGTTGGGATTGGATGGTGAGAGATTCTGAGTTGGTACCCCGTGGAAACAGCTAGGCAACTGGATACATCCATGGAGAGTCCATGGATTACCAGAGGGACACAAGGGAAAAATTACTATTAGGATCAAGGAGGGATTTCCCATCACATCATATAGTTGGTAGGTGATGGTAGTAGTTGCACGATGGGTTTTATTTTTGGGTGCACACACATTTTAAGACCTCTATCAGAATCCCTAACATCCCTAGTGACAGGATGGTTCGGAAGGAGGGTAAACCCTTTTTAGAAGCTATCTCAACATATCGATCATGCGTGGATTCATAGAGTGATTAGCCTACTTTCGCAGGAGCTGATTGGAGGGGGTGGCATTGGTAGGCCACCAGACGATGCCTTGACATTGTCAAGGCATGGGATGGTACAGAGTGGTACAACAGTAGCAGGAGGTATTCGGTGGTGTGCAAGGGTAGGTTGCAGCATACAATGGCATGTTGAGGAGTGCAGAGACACTTTCTAGTGTGCAGTGACCCATGATGCGATGCACTAGTCACTTGGGGTGTTGCCTCCAAGGATACTTATGGATAGAGCATTATATGGAGACAATTCTCTCTCATTGATGCATTAGGCCTTAGAGCTACCGAGGTTCGACATAAAAATGCTACTCCTGATTGCATGTGAGGAGTTGAACCCCTTAGGTGTACCTGGGAAGATGAGTATGTGAAGATCACATTGTGGTAGATGCACTAGCAGAGTGGTGGATGCATGGGTACATGTGGGTTGGCCTATGGTACTTGATGGCATTGGCATCAAGTGGTTCATAGAGTTTTGGCACGAAGTCCAGATCTATGTAGAGGAGTGTTATTTCTTAATCAGAGTGGTGCAGTGTAAGCATGGTGGCACTCTCATGAGACTGGCATGGGATCCAGGCATCACTGGATTTCACGGTTCATCTACCCTTAGGGGTGATCGGGTCCTTACAGGGGAAGATAATTTAGATTTTCTAGTGGGCTTTAGTGATTCTTTATTGGCATGGGGAACTTCACCAGCATGGAGTGATAATCAGCAAGGGGAGTTCAGGAGGATCTCGTGCAGGGAAGGACTTATTCCCACAGGAATCATATTCTAGCTTCAAGCTCCCACCCTTGGAGTACATGAGATGGATGGATTAGTAGAATAGTTGTATGTAGAGACATATATTACTTTATATGATTATGGCTCTCTATCTACTGGTGGTACGAAGAGGGCCTCTGGTACTTGTATCTAATTGGATAACAAGTGGAGCAAGGTGTGCCTCACATTTATTAGGATGGCTTGGGATCATGGTATTGATAGATTTCTTCAAATCAGGTTGATGTTGAGACCAGTGATGATATAGTGGCGCATCTGGGACCCTTGAAAATTTTGCAGTGACCGTGGGGGAGTGCTAGTAGAAAGGATGCTTGTTTAGGCATTTCTTGAGGAAAAGAATTTTTGGGTTCGGAGGATATTAGGTCAATTTACTAGGTAAACTAACACAAGTATTTAATTATCAATCTGGGTTTGTAATACTTGGAAGCATGTCAAAAACATATGGATTTCAACTACAGTCAATTTTAGAAGATGAATTATTGAATTTAAAGGAAATGCATATTACAAATATAAAACTTAACTAAATAATTTATAATTCAATATGTAATAAGAAGAAGAAGAAGCTCCTAACTTAGGAGAACTAGGTTGACCTTCTCTACAATACTACTTAATGAACAGAAATAAAAAATCACTAATGAACAATAACATGAGATGCATAAAAGAATAATAGAAGAAGATCCTAACTAAGGAGGTACTTGTTGTCCTTCTTTATAAATTCATTCATGATTAATGCCATTTTATGAAAACTAGAAATTCAGAAAATCACTTTTAAACAAAATTAAGAAAGATGAATTCTAGATTCTCTGATTAGATAGTGTAATATTCCAAATTCGGAACAGCTAACAAGGCATGATTGGAAAATGCATTTTCCAGTAATGGCCACTATAGGAATTGAATCCAAGACCTAGATCCCTTATAAAAATGTGTCTAAGTGCTAAATCCAAGAGGAGGCTCCAAAGAAATCATTCTAAGTGGGTTAAACAAATCTCCCACACTTAGATGTCCTCAAAAAGTGTCTGATGAGGGACTGCAGCAATAAATGAACATAAAATGGATACACAGCGTTATTTTATGAAGTCTGCTCACATGAAGAAGTAGATAGCCAACCAATGTATAATATAGCAGAAAATGTGCACAATGCTTTGAGGAATCAGTCACTCAAGCTGGGCTATAGAAGCCTCAATGAGACATGTACAAGACAATATAGCAACACTGCTATGCAGAAATATCATATGGCTAAAATAACGCAGTTTATTGGAGACAATGCAACAAAATACATGACACTAGAATGATATAACAATATCAGCTCAATAAATGAGGGGGAGCAAGCTCCCAACCCCTAAAAACACTAATACAACAATAATACACAATCCTAAGAAGGATTGGCTTCAATACATGTACAAATGGAAAATCTGCAGAAATGTCGAAGTTGCTGGGTAGCAGCTGCAACTTAGAAATAACTAGAGATGGCTGAAGATGATGTGCAATCTGAAATAAACCTCCTCTAATACATCTCTCAAGTAATAGGCTGATCCTATCCCTGAAGATCTCTTCCTCCAAGATGATGGTGCAACCCCTCACTGCAAGTATGCACTGAAATAACGTAGTATTGGGAATGGAATGCACTGTCTATGATGGGAGATGCTTGACCTTGATGCCAAGATATGAAAATCAGCTCTGGAACCTTCCTTTCTAACCTTCCTGAGGAATATATACTCCCTCCTCTAAAAGATGAGACAAGGAATGGTGTTGTGGAACCCCACCACTGCAACACCCAACAACACTACGTTATACTTCAGTAGAAATAACACAGTGAATGAAGTAGTGGATTTGGCCTTGAGCCAAGATGTGGAAAAAATGAAGAGAAACCCTTTAAGAGGCCTCTCAAGAAGTAGAGGAAATCCTAAATAGGAATCCCTCGTGCTAAGCAGCATTGCAACTCAGCTGAATAGCCGGAGAATGCAAAATAGTCTTCAGACCAAAATCAATATGCTCAAAGATATCTCACTATGGCTGCCTCTTCCTCCTTTTATGAAAGTGAATGCCTATTTTCCCTGGACCCCAAACATTAGAGTTTCTTCCACAAAGAATATCTTTCCCTCCAAAACTGCGCTGTCTTCCCAAGCAAGCTACACCTCTTAGGCAGCATTGTTGACTTGGTCAAACTTGACCTTGTCCTCATGCAAATTGCCCCTTTTCACACTAGAAGGTGCAAAATAAGCTGCTCCAATGATCTTTTTTACACTATGAAGGATCTTATTCCTACTTCATGGGCCTTTTACCCATTTTATTCACATCCTAGATGAAACAAGCAAAAATTAATATTCCAATTTGCTGCATGAAAATTTTGGAATATTACAGTCCTCCCCTCTCAAAGATTTCTTGTCCTCAAGCAAGTGCAAGGATAGACTGAGTTGTTCTTTTATCCTCCTCTCCCTGTAGCATCCATGTATGATGGTCTCCTCCAAGGAAAGTGATGCTATCTCATCAATCAAGCCTCCACATTGCCCCTCCTCAACATGCAAGTTAGCTATCAAGCCATCATCATGTAAAGGTGAAATACTCAAGAGGATAGAAAAGTGATGTCTAGAGGTTCCCTTGAGGAAAGGGATCTGAAATATGATGGGAAATATCTCTCCCATATGGATCCTCCATCCCCAATCTATAAGCCATGCAAAATGAGCTACCTCCAAACTAGGCAACTCCTAGAAATTGTGCTTCACCTTTGGCTCCGGCAAAGTAGGTGGGATGAAAATATGCACATGGTAGACTATGTAGCCTACCCCACGCTATCCATCTCTCCACTTATGATAATTGTAGAGTGCTAGCTGTCCATGGGCTGCAATAAGTTTTCCCTCAAGTGGAAAAATGAGGACTAGACCTCCAAATATCTCTCCCCCAACGCTACAAATCAAGCTGGCCCAAGTATTTCCATATATGATGAGTTGGAAGTCATCATCATATGACATCTCCTCCATCATATGGCTCACCTCATAAAGAGACAAATGTGCTATCAAGGTGACCATATCATATCCCATGCTCCCATTAGAACATGTAGTGCAAAAAGTATGAGTAATTTCTCCCTCAAAGGACACATTCACCCAATGTGTCTCTCTCCCAAGCATGTTCCTCATAAAAGCAAAAACAATAGAACCATAGGGAGAAAAAATGAGAATCATACTTGCTGCCATATGCAACAAATGAGAAGGACAATTGTCCCTCAAATGCAACCAGCGCAACTTGACCCTCAACTGCAATAAAGACTGATAAAATAAGTGGCTTCTCAACCACTTTCCTACTGCTCCAATCTCCTCACAATTATGGAGGAAGTGAATGATGTAAGGTGTAAAAAGAGCATGTCCTTCATGATATATCTCTTCCCTAAGTCCTCTTAGGGAATGCCCATCAATCATGCTTATGGCCTCAACTATACCATGAAGCTCTAAAGAAACAATGCTCCTCCTTGGAGAAACATCCTGCAAATGTATGGTTAAAGGACATACATTATATAAATAATCATGAAAATAATCATCACCCTTACCATATGTTCTACTCATACAAGTGGAGTGGCTCATAAGTGAGCCTCCTCTCATCTTCAAAGAGAAAAGAAGGTGCTGTGCTAACTCTCTCAAAGATTCATGTCTCTCCTCCATCTGTATTCGATCCATGCATCTCCTCATATGATGATATATCTCCTCCTCAAAGCCCATCCAAAAATACCCCTCCATGATGGTGTGGTATGTTCTCATAGAACAAGTGGGGCTGAAAAGGAAATCCTCATGAGCTACATGTAGAAAATTCTCCTTGAGCTTGGAAGCTCTAGGAAAGAAGATCCTACCATGATAAAAGATGACCTCATCTCTGATTGAGTATCCCTCCTCATGCAACTAGCCATCCAAGATCATGCAAGTAAAAATATCCTTGGAATACTCCACCAACAGCTGGGAGTTCCAATATGGATATATCCTCCATAGTGACAGCGCTGATGATCTCTCATAAAGAGAATCTGTCATATGGTCATCCTCCTCTTTGAAATTTCCTATGCCAAAGATGCAAGTTGGAAGGCTGTTATCCTTCTCCTACTGCTTCTGCCACAACGTAGAATCTGAAATGGAAGTGGGTACTGATGATGTTGAGGGAATGCTCCCTCTCTCCTCGAGTCTACCCAAGACTCCCAGCGCTGTATCAAGCTCTACCAAGCTCTCCACCCTCCTAAAATCCATGAGTGGTGCCCCAACATGTGAAGCATGCCTCCTCCTCTGCTGATCCAGTGGTCTCCACGACAAAATTTCTCCATGCAATGAGACATCCTCAATAAGATATGACTGAATAGATGAATGGAGAAAGCTCTCCATGCTTCCACTGCGCAATCCAATCACCTTCTTAGGTGCATCAACCTCCATAGATGAATAGGGATGTGTACTCCCCATCCCATGATGCTGGGCCTTCTCCCTACCTTCTCCTTGTGTCTCCATGGTTCCACACCTCCTCAACAATGGCACAGGTAGAACATGAGTTGTGCCTTGATCTCTACACATGAGATCCTGGGGACTTTCCTGCAAAGATGCAAGCATCCCTCTATTTGGAGCAAGTGCTCCTCCTTCCTCTGCATGAGGTGCTAGATCAACTCCAGATCTAACAGCGTTGTTGCCCTCAATCTCTGCAACATGCATGGGCAACTCTCCAATGATTGGATCCCTTTTTGAAAAAGATATCTCCATGCTCCTTTGCTCAAAGGTGTGAGATGGAAGCATCTCTTCCGGCAAAGTATGGTGCAAGTTTTCATGTAAGGGTTTTGCTTGATTTTTCTTGTTTACCTCCACCATGTGTGTCTCATGAATCCCTCTATCAAATATTTTCACTATTGCCTTAGTGAAACTAGCATAGGATGCAATGTTTACATTTCTTAAAGAAAAGGATTCAAAAATCCACCAGGCAAAAGCCTTACCTCTCAAATGCGGCGCTGCAATTCTGATGGCTTCATCCTCTGGCATTTGATGCTGCTGCAAGAAGGTCTGTAACTCCTCCACCTAAGCTTTGGCTGAACATAAAGGTGAACCCTCAAAGGTAGATAAAAGAAATCTATCCTGATGCTCTCTTCCTTTCACCTTCATCTTGCAAAACTCTGAAAAATTGAGATGATCTCTGAATTTCTGAGTTTGAGACTCATACTCTTTCAAGAAATCACTAAGGGTTTCCCTCCTAGAAGCCTCTTCTTATCTTTCCATCTCTCTTCTGGAAATCCTGGGCATGTGATTGCGTCGAGTATTAGGATGTGCAGCTGCATGCTTACACTCCTCAAATCTAGAGTTTGCTTTTGAATCAAACCCTTCAGGAGATTCTCCATACATCCTCCTCCTGATCTCCTTGAATTCTTCATGAATCATATGTACAGATTTAGGAAGAAGCTTTGTGAGCTTATCCCATTTCTCTTCTCCAAAATATGGAGTCTTTCTCCCGATTATTTCTTTGTCTCCTTGATGAGAATAGGAAGTGCATGGTTCTTCCTCTTATTTCTGCTTATCCTCCTTGGGGAGGTTCTTCATGGATCTGAAATATGATGAGATAAAACCCATCCCCTTCAATATTCTGATATTCTTCAGCTTAGACTCACAGACTGAGCCAAGAAAGCAACTTCGATACCACTGTAATATTCCAAATTCGGAACAGCTAGCAAGGCATGTCTGGAAAATGAATTTTCCAGTAATGGCTGCTATAGGAATTGAAACCAAGACCTGGATCCCTTACAGAAATGTGTCTAAGTGCTAAATCCAAGAGGAGGCTCCAAATAAATCCTTCTAAGTGGGTTAAACAGATCTCCCACACTTAGATGTCGTCAAAAAGTGTCCGATGAGGGACTGCAACAATACATGAACATACGATGGATACACAACGTTATTTTATGAAGCCTGCTCACATGAGGAAGTAGATAGCCAAAAAATGTATAATATAGTAGCAAATGTGCACAATGCTTTGAGGAATAAATCATTCAAGCTGGGCTATAGAAGCCTGAATGAGATATGTACAAGACAATATAGCAACACTGCTATGTAGAAATATCATATGGCTAAAATAACGCAGTTTATTGGAGACACTGCAACAAAATACATGACACTAGAATGATATAACAATATCAGCTCAAGAAATGAGGGGGAGAAAGCTCTCAACCCCTTAAAACACTAATACAACAATAATACACAATCCTTAAAAGGATTGGCTACAATACATATACAAATGGAAAATATGCAGAAATGCCGGACTTGCTAGGCAGTAGCTGCAACTCAGAAATAACTGGAGGTGGCTGAAGATGATGTGCAATCTAAAATAAACCTCCTCTAATACATCTCTCAAGTGATAGGCTGATCCTATCCCTGAAGATCTCTTTCTCCAAGATGATGATGCAACCCCTCACTGCAAGTATGCACTGAAATAACTCAGTATGGAGAATCGACTGCACTATCTATGATGGGAAATGCTTGGCCTTGATGCCAAGATATGAAAATCAGCTCTGGAACTTTTCTTTCTAACCTTCCCAAGGAATAGAGACTCCCTCCTCTGAAAGATGAGACAAGGAATGGTGTTATGGAACCCCACCACTACAACACCCAGCAACACTAAGTTATACTTCAGTAGAAATAACACAGTGAATGAAGTAGTGGCTTTGGCCTTGAGCCAAGATGTGGATAAAATGAAGTGCAATCCTTCAATATGCCTCTCAAGAAGGAGAGGAAATACTAAACAAGAATCCCTCGTGCTAAGCAGCATTGCAACTCAGCTGAATAGCCGGAGAATGAAAAATAGTCTTTAGACCAAAATAAATATGCTCAAAGATATCTCACTATGGCTGCCTCTTTGCCCTGGATCCCACACATTAGGGTTTCTTCCACAAAGAATCTTTCTCCCTCCAAAACTGCTTTGTCTTCCCAAGTATGCTACACCTCTTAGGCAATGCTGTTGACTTGGTCAAACTTGACCTTGTCCTCATGCAAATAGCCCCTTTTCACACTGGAAGGTGCAAAATATGTTGATCCAATGATCCTTTTCACACTATGAAGGATCTTATTCCTACTTCATGGGCCTTTTACCCATTTTATTCACGTCCTAGATGAAACAAGCAAAAATTAATATTCCAATTTGCTGCATGCAAATTTTGGAATATTACAGATAGAAGGAGAGTTTAACTTAAACACTAACTTGACCCTTCATATGCAGATTATAATTAATATCAAGATTCATCATCAAGCATAATATATCAACATGCATCTAATTAACTGATTTAAACATGAAGAAAAACTAGTTCATGAAATTTCAACTAAATTAACAAGAAATAACACTTAGCTTGGTGTGGGGGTCCTCGACCCTTACCTCGCACACTGAAATTACTTCTCAGCTACTGAAACTCAACCAAGAATTCACCATATAGAACAGTAAAAATAATATAGAATTGGTTCTTCAATTAACTCACAAAGTTTCAAAAATATCAAAGTGAAATCATATAAATTCTACATGTTTCAATGGTTCACAAACTTGTTATAAATAGAGAAATAATAAAAAAAATATTCTACAATGTCTCAAACAGCCGTATATTATCCTAATCCCATCCATATAGGTCAAACTCATCCAATTAGTTATACAAAATCTAGAAAAATCCCAAAATCTACTATTTCTGCTGTATTTTCTAGGGATTCCTGAAAAATAGGTCATGTTTGACCAGCGTTGACCGGGTCTGTTTTAGCTTGTTTTGACTGAACCAATAGGTACACATCCATAATTAGTTCCCAAGGTTTTTAAATATTTTCTCAGCTCATGCCCAAGTGTCCTACAAGTATGACTTCAATGAAGCAATTACCGGAATTTTCAGTTTTGTCCAAAAATACTCTTAAAACCCAATTTTTGCAAAAATATCTAAAAATTGAAAAGCATAATTTATTTACCCGAATATGCATAAATTGTTAAAAATAAGGTATATAAGGATGGTATATGGTTGAATTTTATGAAAAATAGGTGTATTTTAATAAGCAAAATTTGATAAAAAATGAGGGCCAACATCCTCCCCTTGCTGATTTGCAAGCATGCCCTCATGCTTGCTTTCTCCTCTTTGACCTTCTGTGACGCAGGCCTAAACCTGTAGCCCAGAATCTTCAATAATTGCTATGTGCATATAAGCGTGCATCTCAGAATTTTCCCAAATCAAAACCTCAATAGCTGGCAATTTCACAACTGTACCATTTGCATGTGGAAACTATCTTCAACATATATTCAAAATCATTCACTATTGATTCCATTAAATGCCATCATATATGAATTATATCAATTTCACTATCTACTCCTCTTCAGGAAAATTCATAAACTTTTCATCAAACCTTATCCATATACACCCAAATTTCATTCATTTCAATTACCAACATCCAAGTGTGTTTATACACATCATCCAATTACAATCTGCATTCTCAATCCAATTTAGAGACTTCATTCCAATCCCAATGTCAAATCTTGTACATGCTCATCAACCCAATAAACATGACCAAAATTCAATGAAGCAATGGACCATGGTTTAATATTAATTTGACATTATTTTAAGCAATGAAATGCTTAGACTAATCCTTACTCAATGCGCCCATACAGTCATTCAGATTTTGAAAATCTGTCTTCAATCTCTATTTAATACAACAGAAGACATTCTTACCACTTGCCAATCTGTAGTCGAATTCATCAATTGCTTTTCTGATGCCTTTCACCTTGATATGCCCTTACTACCATACTACTCTGCGTTTCTGCAACAAATTTCCAACGCTTCAACCTTTACTGCGCCCTCTTATTCAACGTTCTATCCATCAGAAAATCCTCCATCACAGCATTTTTGCTACCATACATCGACTTGTTCCATCACATCGCGTTCAGTTTTTTTCACACGCTTCTGCAAATAGGTTTTTGCTCCAGCAACCAACTGAAATTTCACTTCAAAGCCAAAGGCTAACAATAAATCAATATCAGTCAAGCGTTACTTAACAATTGAAAGTACTCTCTCAGATTTCAACGCTGTACATGGGTTTCAATTACAACATTCCTCATACCATTATTAATTCAATTCACAATTACCAGATTCAATTCTGGTTCCACATCTTACCAGATCGATTAGCCATAAATCGATTTACCAACACAGCAATTTGCCACTGTTTCTCTGAACGCATGCCATTTACCTCTGAATTTATACAGCGTGCAATATTTCTCCCATTTGCACTCGAGCCACCATCAATTTATATAAACAACGTTCAGTTAACAATACATTCATTCCGGAATTGTGAATATCATACCTTCTAGTGACAGCGTTCATGATGACAAATACAAACTTATGGATTCAATTTCAAATTGGAATAATCATTACAGCAAATAGGGGTTTTAAATCAACACTTTGTGCAACGCTCATTGATTTCTTCAATCAATTCCCATAGATTTACCACTCTATTTATGAACTCCACAGATTTATATTTGCTGGCACTCCACACAATTTTCCTTTGCATTGATATCAATCAAAAACACAGATTGATATACAATATACAACATAATCTCTCTCTTGAATGTCAATTCCACAACTTCAATTAAATTTCCACTTTGAAGTTTCAACACAAATTATTATCGATTTCCACAAATCGATGTCAGCAAGTCTTTTGCCACAGATTTATCATTTCACTTCTTTATTCTAGATTTCAATCATTCATAAAGACTCAGCTAAGGCGCAGGATTTAACTCTTAATCACAAATTTAACACTCTCAAACCATAACCAACATTCGAAAACTCCCTTATGTAGAATTTAACCATACATAAACCAGTCCATTAAGGTGCATAACTCAAAATCACACTTTCATAAAAAATTAACATACTTACAAACTGATCTTCTTGGCCAAATATTCAACGTTCTTGGTCCTTACAAATTGCCAGAGGCTTACAGCCTTGGATGTTCAAACTAGCTCTCTACCACACTCTCACTCACAATCTCAATGTCTTTTCCTCTCAAAACCCCTTCCTATTTATACAATTTTAAAAAATGATCTAATTAAATGTTCAATCCCCTTAATATCTCAACAAATCCCTAAATCTCTCAACATCCCTAAAAGATAGATTCTCATCCCTAAAACTTAGAAACTAATTCCAACTTAGGTTCCCTCATTAATTCTAAATAATCTAGAAACTAATTTCTCTCACATTTACAATTTCTCACAAATAATTAATTAATCACTCAAAATAATATTAATATTTACATGAATTTTAATATTTCTTCAAAACATGAAACCCCCTAGCTTAGATAAAATACAATGTGTTTTTCGGAGCTGATGCTCCTGCATCATTCTGAGTGCTGATGTCTCTGCTGAACCTGATCCTGTACTTGTAGATGTTGTGGCCTTGGCTTGTGCTACTCGAAGAAATATAGCAATCCTTTCCATTTCATCTTTTCCTCTGCTTCCTTAGGAATCACAATCGAACTTCAGGGCATGTATTTAAGGCTCTATATCGATTTCACAATCTTCTGCTCTTGAAATTTGATTTATTTATTATATATAAATATATACCAACAATCCATCTCTAGCAATGAAATCAATTTTTTCTTTGCCACAACAGTTTATCCCCAAAATCATTTTTTTTTTCTTTCAATTTTCGTGTCTTCTATCTTCTACTGCAATTTTTGTGTTTTCTGAATGAAGAATAAAAGGCCCAAAACAAAAATATCTAGTGTACATATCCTCATTGTTCTACAAATTGATTTTTAAATCTCTTCTTTTTTCACATTAAAATTCCTGTGTTCTATATTAGGAATTTTTCTTTTGTGATCCATAAAATGAATAAAAATTCTTTCAGTGATAATCACATCCTTTGTTGTAGTGTTAAAACAAGTTCTCTGCTCTTTAAAAACTAATAGAAAATTTTCTCTCTGATTTTATAGCAATCGCTAGAAAATGGTGCAGCTTTCCTTAAGGATATATTCTATAGAGAAACACTTTAAAAGGATTTGAAAATCTTGAAGGGAAAGCCAACACAAATAGAGTATGAATTACCATACATATTAATTCTTTATTTGAGCCCACATACTTTGAAGGACCAACGAAGGATGCCAATCTAGAAAAAAAATTCTCACAATGTAGGTGAAACTATATTGCATCAAGGTGATATATACATCCACTTAAAACAAAAATACTGAGGAATACACCCAGAAGAATATAAAAAATTCTCAAGCAATAAACCTGCCGAAGAAATGCCATGAAAGATGCAAGCATATTTGGCGTAGGCAATGAGTTGTAGGTAACTGGATCGATTCCCATAAAAAACACTAGCTTTGATGCACTTTTAGTTAAATACGTCCCTATATTTACAATGTGTTCCATTAGAATTTGAATAGAATATTTTCTGGATATCTCAACCTACAATCAGTAGTAGAATCTCATGCATAACTGATCTGATTTGGACACAATTTTCTTCTGATATCTCTGAATTAATAACACGTGTTTAACAACGTCATCCTTTAATTAAAACTATCCTTTTGATATCTTTGAGGATTCATTTCTTCGTAGCTGTAAAAATCGATTTGACTGATGGCATAGTTTAGAGATTATCGGTGGCAATGTCATTTTTAAATAGTGACAGAAGCCCAATTTGTAACTAGAATTTCATGTGACACCTCTTACACAATCTCAAGTTTTATTAACCACAAAATCTTCTCTAGACTCAGAAAAATCCAGAATTGAGAATCAATCTCCTTACTGGTCTCTTCTGCATGATTCTTGGGTTTGTTGAAGCATTTTAATCCACTTGGCACACAGGGAACTCGTCCTTCAACTCCGAGTTAAAACTGATGCTCAACCTCCCTATTTTTCCACAAATTCCTCACTTATTTCTACACCACTCTTCCTTAGCTTTGGATTCTCTCTTTTAACACTGTTCTCCACATTTTCTTAGTTCTAGCTTCTTTCTTGATGTGCTATTTTTCTACACAGCAGTAACATCCTTTTCCTGAGCTTAATTTGAGCCTTGATGGTGAAAGAAGTCGTAATGAAGGTATCAGTTATGAAAAAAACACAATACAAATCAATGCAATCGCTTTTCACAACATTTTGAACTCGTTTGACCATTTCATTATGCCAACTCACCTGCATAATGTACCTACCATGGCTGTGTCCTCCCTGTGGCTCTACGGTTTACATGCTTGTCTTGTCACTTCTACATCATATCATTTATCATGTTCGCTTCATTATATTACATGCCATTCATTATACTTCATGCCCACTTTGTTTACGTATTTTCCTTTTGCATGTTTGATTTAATTCTTTGCATCTATCTTAGGCATATATCTTACGCATTTTAGAATCATGCTTAGCACTCATACTTTAGACTTTGTTATTTTATCTCTTATGTCTGAAATTTCTTTTTAAATGACCATAGGATAGGTCATTTAAAATCAATTTTTTATTATGACATTAACCTTTGTATGGTTTATGCGGGTCAACAAAATTCTCTAAGGGGAAAAACATTGAGTCCTTATTTCTAAAAAAAATGCTTATAAAATATGTAGGGATGGATAAAGTTGAAATTTTTAATGTAGGGGTGTATAGAATTAATGTATGAAATTTAAATTGTTAATGTAAAATATATGGTAGGATAATGGATATAATAGGATTGTGACTCAGGTAGGTTAATGAATGTAGGATGTAGGATGGAAAATGTAATAGGATGCATATCCAAGTTAAATTAGTTTAACAATTCTAGGAACATTTTTTTTATACTTATTGTACTTGTACTTCCGTAAATAGCTTGATTGTCAATACTATTCAATGATGTCCTTTGGTCAAAATACTAGTTGATGGTTGATGATGTCTTTATTATCATAACGATGGTTCTTCGAAGATATATTGAAATGTAGAGACTTATTTCTGCTTTCATGTTTTCGCATCTGATACTGATTCAAGATCTTTTAATGTTGATGTTGTTTAGATCCCTTCTTCAATTTGTAATTGATGTTTCAGGTCCCTTCTGACATGTAATTTAGGCTTGAATGTTGATGTTGTTCAAGTCCCTTCTGTAGTGATATTATAAATAATGTTTCAGTTGCTTCTGTCATGCAATTCAGGTCCCTTCTGCATAATATTTTCAATGATGTCTCAGGTCCCTTTTGCAATAATATTTTCAATGATGTATCAAGTCCCTTCTGCATTATATTTTCAATGATATATTAGGTCCCTTTTTTCATGTAATCCAGGTTCCTTCTACAATACAACTGTTCAAACTATTTGCATAGTTTTATTACGAACTCCCCCTTGCTTATGTTAAAAATTGTCCTCAAGTCTTGGAATTCTTGGAGGATTATTTCTTCAAAATCAAACTGAAGTAAAAGTAAACAAAATAGAGAATTCATATTGGCCAAACAAGTTGGTTTTCCAATATGAATTCGAGTTTATATTATGCCAGTTTCCTGGATTTTCACAACCAAACTCTGTTATTATTTTTTATATTTTCTTTTCTAGATGGAAGTGGGGTATAATGGAGTCAGAAATTATGAAATTCTTATGAAATTAAGATAGGTTTAAGTCATCATCTAAGAGTAGATGGATAGATAGATAGAAAACAGGTTTGGACTTCAACATTCATGATTGCAGAACTTAAAATACAATATGGTAGATGAATGACATCATGAACAATATGGATTATGAAAGGCTAATTTGACAATGGATGTGGCTTGTAATGGTAAAAATTGACTTTTTTTTCTTATTATTACCTTCATGTCTTTTTCCTCGATCTCGATCATCTTGTAGGGTCGTTGGTGTTGCTGGTCAGCAACTGAAAGCAATCTTCATGAGTTTTGAGTTTCATTAGATGAAATCTACATCTTGTGAATTGCACTTTTCTTTGACTTGAACATTTTATTCATATTCTGAAATATGAATGTCTTAAAAAATATTGACTTTGAAAAGTCCTTTGTCCATGGAGTTCACCTCTTAAATATTCTTATGACCTGTAAAAAAATAGTATCTACCTGCAATACAATATTAGATGATATAGGAAGAGAGGTTTACAGTCTCTCTTCTTCCAAGGAATATGTAAAATAATTATAAGCAATTCTTCATTAATAAGTCCAAATATGATATACAAAGAAAATGCATTTGTTTGCCCCTTGAGGAATGGTGGCCATCCTAGACCTCCTAGCAGTACTTTGGTCACAAATATTCGTTTTATGTCCAATTTGAGTGATTCCAAAGAAAATTTGAAGTGAATTCATATGGATATTTTTATTTCCCAAATCCACCTTAATCTGAAGGAAGGTGGGATTCAGGGTAACACCAAACCACGCTCAGTCTGGTAGCTAGCCCTACCAGAACAGGAGAGGGCTCTCTTCGGGTCAATCTCAGTAAAAATGTATCAATAGGGCTTGAGATATCTGAAATGAGTGCTAATTTTAGGCTAGGTATATTAATCAAGGAGTTTGAAATGATTTTTAAGGGTTTTTTGTTGGAAAAATGGAAAGGCAATTTTTTAGCTTGGGGATGAGGCCAATTTCTTGCAGAGTTCAAGTTGGGGCAGGGAAGGCAATGGATTTGATGTCTTAGATCAAATGAATGGATAGAAAATACTGCTGAGGAGCTGAAGAGGGCAAGAGGGTGCAAGGATCCTCTTCAAACTGACGAAAACATATAAAACTAAACAAAAGTTTAAGGCAGAGCACCAGCAAACTAATGAATTCTACCTTAGTTACTCGTTTGTTTAATTCAGAAGAAAAGAGAAGGGAAATGGCGTACATAAAAATTAATGAAACTTATAGATACATGGAGAAAAACATCATCAAAACTTAGAGCCACAAGGATCCCAACAAGTGCTACAAAACTCCAGTCTTTCCTTTGCCAAAAATCTAAAATGAATATACAATGGAGTGCCAAACTATTCCCAAGAGTCCAAACCTGAAAAATGACTCATAAAATAAATAATATAGACCATCCTAACCCCTCCCCATGCCTCTAGGGGTCGAGCTCATCCTTCTAGGAGTTGTTTCAACCAATTCTAAACAAGGAACTAAAATATAGGCAATCAAACAACTTGCCTCTATATGGAAGGAAACTGATTCATTCATTTAATTTTCACTTTTTAGTGAATGAATCCTCTAGAACAAGTAAAATTGTGCCAAATTTACATCATAATCATGAAATTACATCAAGATAAATCAAGAGTTACATCAGAAAGTAAAACTAGTCAAAACTAGGCGAATTTCTGAGCTGAAGAGTGAAAATGAGGCCAAATTTCTCTATGCGCCGCGCCCAAAAACTCAATTCATCGCGCCACTCTAAGCCTGTTTTTGAGGCACTTCCCGAAGTCAAAATTGAGCGCGTGATAGCTCTTTGGAAATATCTTTGAGTATAATTTCCAACCCAAGTGTAATTTTTCAATTTGGAGTTCAGTTGCCTTGTCAAAAATCCAATCTCCCAAGACTGGTCAAAATGAGCAAAATGAGGCTGCCTCAAGGCAGAGTGCTGTTGCAGTCAACTTTTGAAGGTCTTCCTCAACTCAAAATTGAACTCATGATAGCTCATTGGAAATATTTTTGTGTCTAGTTATCATTTGACTCATCACGCAAGTCATTTGGCCAACCAAGCTAGGAGAAATCTTGATTTTCCCAAGGTGACTTCAGAGGTGCATTCAATTCTCCTGAGGCAACGATATTTTTGACATTTCTCTAAAACCATGATACCTGTGTAAAAAGTGAAGGAGGTTTTTATTCTTTGGCATGTTTTGGAAAAAACCTCTCTCATTTTTCCAAAATTCATCTTTAATTTCTCATAAACATCATTTGAGTGAAACCTATCCCGATGTGTGGAACCAGGGATTTGTCGAAATGAAGCGAAACGAAGGGGATAAGGGGCTTCTAAATTCTTGAGAAAATTTCAGGAAGTAGGGAGGGATGTTAGAAAGCAGGGGAAAGTGGAATTTCAGAGATTGAGTGAGGGGAAGGGGTCCAAAAGGGCAAAACACAGGCCTAGCCTAGAAAATTGCCAAGTTGTAGCAAGAAACTAGGGTTTGTGCAAAAATGAGGAATTTGGGGGATCTCAGTGATGGAAAGTGTTTAATAAGGTACATTAAGGATAGGGGAAGGTGTATGAACATCAGGATACAAGTTTTGATGATGAGTTGACCATCCAAGAGAAATTACCTTCAAAACCCTAGGAGAGGGAAATGAACCTTACCTAGGCACAACTGAAGCATGAACAAGGTGTAAAATGACCCGGTGGAACTTGAAATGATGATGAAAACCCTCTGAATGATGGTACACTCAGCTGAATGGTGACATGAACCGACATTTGGACAACTTTGACAACAGTAAAAGCAAACCCTGGACCTAATACCTAGTGACCAAATTTTGAGCAACCCAGCAGGTACAAACATGAGGGAAACTAGTGAAGAGACCCTTCCTTCAGATGATGGCATGCCCCCTAACGGAATGCAGATGAATGAGCAGAATGAGACACCTAAAAATGAAATGCAATAAGAGAAATGATCTTAGACAGAGGGATGTAAAGACCGACTCTAATAGATACCTCTAGTATAAACAAGTTTTAAAAATGGTTTAAAATGATATGCTAAAAATGATGAGAAGTAACATGTTTGATAGAGCTTCTTGTGAAATTTTGACTAAACCAACAGTCACTATTTGGAGTGTAATTTTTTCCTTAAAGATCAGATCAATGTGATTCCACTTGGAGATTAAAATAGATTCATTTTTTTCTATCCAATATAAATAGGTTTTTAAAATCATTAGGTTTGATATCATAAAATTGGTGATGAACAGACCTAGGAGGCAGAGTTTGACTATGTTGATTTTAAGACATGTGGTCACTAAATGTGAAATAATGTTTTCACCTGACCTCCAAATAGGATGATTAAAATTGTGTCTTGAAATAGACTGGAATATGTATCTCCATTAGAAACATGTTTTGGAAAGAAGATGATTTGATATGTGAAATATACCAATGAACAATCAAGACCTAGAATTGTCACATGCAGACTTTTAGACAAGCAGTTAGTATTTTGAGCATAGATTTTTCATATGATGTCAGATTGAGCTGATTTAAATTTATTTGGAAACTAGATTCCAAGGGCTATCGTCCCTATTAATATCATGTAATTTTTTTTCAATTAGAACCCTTAAATCAATTATGTACTAACTTTGTCCTTAAAATTTTTTCTTGAAATCTAGTGTTTATTTTGATCATTTTTTATTTGTGATCCAAATTGAAATTTTCAAAATGGATTTAAAAACTAAATTTCAAGAGATACAATATTTTAAAAAATTATTTAAAAACTATCCTATATGATTTCCCAAAATAGGATTGTCCTTTCTGCATTTTGTCATGAAATCTTTTCAAATGAGTATTGAACAATGATGTGAGGAATTATTTATGATAAAAAGTCTTATTTTGAACTCATTATTTATTTTATTCTATTATATCCTACACTATTGTATAAAAATAAGTCATTCTCTCAAGTATAAGAGAATTTCCAATGCATCCATTTTCTTAGCAAGATCATAAGTAAACTCATATCCAGGTTTGAAAAATACACTTTAATGTATGCTTGGACATGAAAAATTATTTGATCATAAAGATTTGATGCTAAGGAATATTGAAAAATGGAGTGTTGTTGTGACCTAATGATTAGTTGAAACCAAATTTTAAGACGATCTTTGTTTTTGTGGCTCTCTTTAGTTGTCACATCACAAGGTTTTTCGTGTAGCACTTGTTCAAAATATTGAATGCACAAGTGATCTTGTGATATACATGCTATAAATTCTTCAATTTTGGGTTCTAATGTTTGCTATTCATCACATGTGATCCATGACTCATTCACATCCTTACAAAGATAACCAGAATAAGATTCTATTTTTTCTTCTTGTGAATCCTCTTCATGGATGCTTTGTTCCTCTTCTAACTTTTGAAATGAAGATTCATCCCTATTGATCACTCTAAATTGTGGACAAGGAATTAAGAATATCCTTGTGGTGGCATACCCTCCTTCTCTAAATGGCTTCTTTAACGTCATGTTTTTTAGATCTTGTTTTGCAAATGGACTTTGTAGTTATCTAGTTTTTTTGTTTTTGTTGGGGGTTTTGTTTTAGGGATCTACCTTTCTAATTTCTATGTTTAAGCATGAATATCCATAATGAAAAGTGTATATATATATAATCTTCCTAATTGACTATATTGAGGTATGCCTCCATGGCAACACCGCCAAAAATGTTGGGCTAGTTTACTAGGTAAACTAACACAAGTATTTAATTATCAATTCAAGGTTGTAAAACTTGGAAGCACGTCCAAAATATATGGATTTCAACTACAATAAATTTTAGAAGGTGAATTATTGAATTTAAAGGAAATGCATATTACAAATATAAAACTTAACTAAATAATTTCTAATTCAATATGTAATAAGTAGAAGAAGAAGCTCCTAACTTAGGAAAACTAGGTTGACCTTCTATACAATACTACTTCATGAACATAAATAAAAAATCACTAATGAACAATATCTTAAGATGCATAAAAGAATAATAGAAGAGACTCATAAATAAGGAGGTCCTTGCTGTCCTTCTTTATAAATTTATTCATCATTAATGCCATTGTATGAAAACTGGAAATTCAGAAAATCATTTTTAAACAAAAGTAAGAAAGATGAATTCTAGTTTCTATTCTCTGATTAGATAGAAGGAGAGTTTAACGTAAACATTGATTTGACCCTTCATATGCAGATTAGAATTAAGATTAATATTCATCGGCAAGCATAACATATCAGCGTACATCTAATTAATTGATTTAAACATGAAGACAACCTAGTTCATGAAATTTCAACTAAATTAACCAGAAAGTGCACTTAACTTAGCGTGGGGGCCCTCCACCCTTACCTCGCACACTGAATGTACTTATCAGATAATGAAACTCAATCAAGAATTCACCATATAGAAAAACATAAAGAATATAGGACTGATTCTTCAATTAACTCACAAAGTTTCAGAAATATCAAAGTGAAATCATACAAATTCTACATGTTTCAATGGTTCACAAACTTGGTATAAATAGAGAAATAATAAAAATGAATGTCTCTAACAACCTTATATTATCCTAATCCCATCCATCTAGGTCAAACTCATCCGATTAGTTACACCAAATCTGGAAAAATCCCAAATCTATTATTTATGCCCTATCTTCTAGGGATTCCTAAAAAATAGGTCATGTTTGACCAACGTTAACTGGGCTTGTTTTAGCTTCGCTTGACCAAAACGATAGGTACACATCCATCCTTAGTTCCCAATATTTCTAAATATGTTCTCAGCTCATTCCCAAGTGTCCTGCAAGTATGACTTCAATAAATAAATTACGATAATTTTCAGTTTTGTCCAAAAATACTCTCAAAACCCAATTTTTGCAAAAATATCTAAAAATTGAAAAACATAATTTTTTTACCTATATATGCATAAATTTGTCAAAATAAGGTACATATGGATAGTATATAGTTGAATTTTATGGCAATTAGGTGTATTTTAATAAGCAAAATTTGATAAAAAATGAGGGCCAACAGAGGATTGTAATATTCCAAATTAGGTTTTAGTTAATTGGAATATTAATTTTTGTTTTCGTTAATAAGATAGATGAATAAGAGGCTAGAGGGACCCATAAATCCCTTTAGTAGGAATAAACCACTTCTTATTATGAATGTGGATCAGTGCATATTGATGGGGTCAAGATGAATAAACCAATTCTTTGTGTGAATGTGGGTCAGTGCATGTGGATGGGGCCAAGATGACCAAATCAACAATGCATTCATGGAGGTAGTGGAGATAGTGGAGGACAACGCAGTCATTATGGAGGTTAGTGGCCAAGTGTGCAACATCATTATTGTGTGGGGCCAAGGGTGTGAGGGCTCACAAGCATAAAAGGAAAGGGATGACAACCATATAAGGAACTCTGAATATTGATATTGTATTGTTGTTTACGACTTTCTCAATTCTTCAACTGTTTAGCTAAGTCTGTTATGCTGTTTAGCAAACGGGTGTCTCCGAGTGGAGATCCCACCCTTATCCTCGAGGAACTTAGAGTGCCCATTGAGGAAAGGTAATTTATGAGTAGCAGTTCAACATCCAGCATCAAGCCATCATTTTGTCCCTCCATGCAGCAACAGTCACCTGCAGGAATCACACATTCCAACAATAGGGTTTAAGAGGAGGAAGGAAGTTCCAAGAATCTCATCTTGGAATCCTGTGTGGGGATCAACCCTTCACTTGTGAGTATTTTTCAGCATCTTAAGAGAAATATTTTATTATTGGGCATCAGGCCAAGATTTTCCTCTCTATTTGGCAACATAGTCATCTGTAGCATTTGGCAGTCCTACAGTGGAAGCTTTAGAGGTGGAAGGAAGTTCCAAGCATTCCAGCTTCGAATCCTATGAGGGGATCAAACTTCACACCGTTGATTGTATTTTAGTATTCCAGAGTAGTATCTCATCATCTAACATCAGGCCATACTACCACCCCTCTTAGAAGTGAATTCTCCTTCATAAATTGCACAATCCAGTAGTGTAAGCTTCAAAAGAGGAGGAACGATCCAAGTTTCCTAGCTTGGAATACTATGAGGGGATCAATCCTTCATCCGTAGAGCTGATTGGGAGCAGTTTCATCAGTTTAATAATTATTTCATCCATATCCTAGCAGTTACCCAGCAACAGTGCATAAGATAGCCAGCAACAGTGTGTAAGGAAACCAACAGTGTTGGAAATATTTTCATTGATGGAAAAAAGAGAAGCAAAGTAAGAAAGGCAGTAGTAAGAAAGGAGAAAAAAGGAGAGAAGCAAAGAAGTCAGGCAAGAGGTAGCCCAGGCAGCAGAAGTAGCAGAGGAATTAGAGGCAGAGTAGTGAGGTTGAAAGGGATATTTGATTTGAAGATCTGACCAAGAGAAATAGTGAATTCATTGTAAATATGAAAGAATATGTTCTGTATATACTGTGAAGACAGAGAAACTGAATACAAAGAAACAATCATTTACCAGCAGAAGTTAGAAATTGCATCATGAATAGAAGGCGAGGAATCAAGGTATAAAGAATCACACTAGATTTTAGTTAATGTCACATCGGAATTAGAAGCCAAGGTGAAGCGGATCAATGCAGAACAATGGATTCAGAAGCAAAGGTGAAAGGGTTTATATGCGATGGAAGGTTGATAGTGATGGCTCTGTGAAAATATTTTGATTAAAACACAATGGAATTTCAATGATACAGCGAAATTGAAAGAGGCAATTTGAATTATATAGGATCGATGGGATGGTACGATGGACAGTCAAAGGCATAGAGGAAAGCAGGTGAACATGAACCATTATATGGATTTGCAAACAATGGAGAGAGGCAGAAGTTACAAAGAAATGTATCTGAGTCTAAATCAAAGGAAGGAACCTTAAATAAAGTAAACGTGGAAGCGGAACAGTGAGCGATGACTGGAGTAGTGGAACCATGAGGAGTAAACAGTAAAGGTGGATTTCGAAAATAGTTTATGGTTTTCGCAAAAGTTTAAAATGGTAAGTGGTTTGTGAAAATAAAATGCGATATCGACCTTTGCCTGACACGTGGCCCAAGTGGTTTTACAAATCCACCCATTTCGCATTATTTTTTCAAGTTAAATTTTGGTTAAATAAAAAATGCAATATTCGTTTATGTTTGCTAGATCATTGGTGTTGATGCGACGAGGCATCAACCGTTGGATGTGAAGGGTAGTTTAAATGCTAGGACCCATTTATATCACGTGAGGTTGGAGAATTAAACGCCGTGCAATCTGATCGTGTGACTATCGTTGGATGATTGAGTGGTAGCGCGATAGACCTACATCCGTTGGATGGGTGTGATGGTTAAAGGAGGTATGGACCATCATCCTTTGAATTAGTAATTATTTATTAAATAATTGAAATATGTGGGCCAGCATTGTTTAAATTGACTTATGTCCAGAGTTGAATTAAGCGATTATAATTTTTGATTATAGAATCAAAGTCGGGGTTTATGAAGAGTGAATGGCATCATTGAAAGCTGATGCCGACAATTAAAATAAGGTAAGAACCTTATGATTAGAGGATAAGCTACATATGACATATTATAGTCACATGCAAGAGGTAAGCTTTGGAGCTTATGTTATATTGTGTTTTTAAAGGCTTGATTGATGATTTAAAAACCATGAGGTATTATGTTAACACAAAGTTCAAAGATATTGTGGGCCCACAGAGTTATTTTATAAATAGGTTGTATACAAGGTCACATATTGGCATTCAACTCTACATAAGGTAAAAGCCCATGAAATTGGTGGATGGTAAATAAAAGTAAAAATCTGGGTAAATGATATATGCAGATGTAATTATGGATGAAACCATATGTATGGTTTTCATAAGACATAAGAGTTCTATGAATAGATCTCAAATCAAATATTTGAGACATTGTTAGCTTCCACATCAGTAATTAAAATTGTTGAGTTTTCCAGGTTGTGAATTTATTATGGGCCAAACCTGTAAAGCAGTTATATATGCAGTAGATACACAATTGCAGTAAACAGAGATTGAAGATTTGAAGAGGTGTGCAGTGAAGGTATTCAGATTTGCAGAATCTGAATTTGAAATACACAAGAATGAAACTGGTGGTTTGTTACACTACAGCAGAAGAAAGGACAAGCACACAGTGAACCAAGAACTGAATGGGTTGAATTGTAATTCTTGTTGTAAATGTAAATGAAAATGTTTTAATTGATTTATATTGTTTGTGATGCAAAGGAAAGTTTCCATAGGCAAACAAAACTCAACTGAATATTGAAATTTGTACATATTGTTATATTTTTCTGAATGAGCTGGACAAAGAAATGAGAAGGCAGAAGTCAAGGAGTCATGGATGTTCACTTTGAATTCCCTGTGGAATACAAACAGTCATGAGGTGAACTCTATAAATGATATCACATTGATATGCATAGAGAAGTTAGAGAATTAAGAAATGAGGCAGAGAGGATAAGAAGGAAGAGGAGAAAATAGAGAAGCCATGAAGATTTAGAACTGATATAAGGTAGATATGAAGGCTGGTGGACAACAGTGTAAAAGGAACAGAACAGAGATGATATCTAGGTAAAATCAACAAGTGTTTTTGAAAGAATGAGGAAGTTGGAGCTTCCCTATCAAGTTGAAGCTTGATAGATGTCAGTTGTAGCTGACTAAGGTAGGAACCTCCTGTAGGTTGGTGCCTGTAGAAAATAGTTGGGAGTTGGAGCTTCATTGCAAGTTGTAGCTTTCAGAATTGAGGTAGGAGCCTCTTGTAGGTTGGAGCCTATAGAAAAATCAGTGGTGAGAGGGAGTTGGAGCTTGCCTTTGCATCACAACAATAATAAGATGTGGTTTTCTCCCTTTATGGGTTTCCACTTATATCTGTTGTCTATATGCATGATGATTATGTGTTGATACTATGTATTTATTCTACTTTATACCTGCTGCTCATTTATTAAGATTGTTGTTCCATTTTATATTAAGTTGATTACAAAATTATGATGTGAATGAGTATAAAAGAAAGTTTAAAAAGAACATGACTACATTAAACTGATTCACCCCCCACCTCTCAGTTTAACCAAGGGTTCAACAATTGGTATCAGATCCAGTTCCTTCTGTATCAGCTTAACAACTGGAAGGAGATCCTAGGACCCTAGAATGGCTAGTCTAGAAGGTTGCTCAACAAATAAAGCCCCTTTGTTCACCGATACAAATTATGCCTTCTAGAAAATAAGAATGAGGACGTACATAATGTCTCTAGGAATAGAGGCTTAGATTGCTGTGGAATTAGGATATGCCCCAAAGGAGTCCGACTTAGAGAAAGAGGCAAAACAAGACTTTGTAGCTAATGCAAAAGTCATGAATGCACTCTTAAGTGGACTGTGTGAGGCAGAATTTATCAAAGTAATGCACATAAATACTGCCAAAGAAATATGGGATACTCTAGAAAACATCATGAGGGAGACAAAAAGGTGAAGATAGCCAAAATTCAAGTTTATAGTGCTCAGTTTGAAAATATAAAAATGAATGATGATGAAGAAATTGCCAATTTATTTTTAAGGGTTGCAGAAATTGTGAATAACATGAAAGTTCTAGGAGAAACCATAAAAGAATGTGTAATTGTTCAAAATATTCTAAGATATTTACCATCCAGCTTTAATCCCAAGGTTTCTGCCATAGAAGAAACAACTGATTGGGAAACTTTGACCATGAAACAATTACTCGGAAACTTAACAACCTATCAAATGAGACTGCCATAGAGGAAGTAAAATGTGAGGGAGGCAACCTTTAAGATAGAGAAGAAGAAAGACGAAAAAGAAGATAAATGCTCCTTCTCTGATGAAGAAGAGGCCAAATTTGTCAGAAGATTAGAAAGAGGCTCAGGCAAGTATAAAGGAAAAATTCCATTTAAATGCTTTAATTGTGGAAGAGTTGGACACTATGCTTCTAAGTGTCCTCATAAGAAGACAAAAATTCAGACTCAAGATTCAGTGAAAACCATATCAAAGAACTGGCAGAAAGGAAAGAGATTCAATAGAAAATCATTGTATGCTCAGCAAGACAGCAGTGCATCTGAAAACTTAGATGAATCCTCCAATGAAGAGGGAACCTCTGAATTTGTATTGATGGCCAAGGAAGAGCTTGAAGGATTCCTTCTAGAAGATGAGGAAGAAGGTGATGTAGATCTTGAGGGGGAGCTAAGGAGTGCCCTGGAGGAAATGGACAGACTTAAACTAAAATGCAGAAAACAAAAAGACATTCTCCTCAAGTATGTGAGAGAAGAACAAAATTCAGAAGACCTCATTCAACTGAAAGTAGAGCTTGAAGAAGCCAAGAAGGTAGAAGACTCTCTACTTAAGAAAATTAAGGATAAAACTCAGAAGCAAGAGAAATTGGAAGAATAAGTAGTATGCTTGAGGAAGAAATTAGAAAACACCCAAAGGAAAGTGTGAATAAACACTCCTCAATTGAAAAGCTCTGATAAGTTGAATGAAATTCTAGTTGCTCAAATATCTCCTCTGATAAAAATTGGGATAGGCTATGAAGGAGAATCAAGCAAAGGCAAAGAAAAGGAAAATAAGAATATCATTTTTGTAAAAGCTGATAAGGATAATGAAGCAACTCAGAAGGTTCCTATAGAAGAAGAAACCTACAATGAAGTAAATAGAAACAAGAAGGAACCTCAAATGACAAAGAATGAAAAAAAAAAGGCTCATATACTCTTGAATATATCAAATTTGGAAGCTATCAAAGGAGATTCTTCCCCCCTATGAAAAATGTCGCTTGTTATGCCTGCCACAAACTGGGACATATTGCTACATACTATCATACAAGGAGAATCAATTCAAACCAACAAAGGATGCAAACAGTGAACATACTACCTCAAGCAAACAAATGGAGAAGACAACCCTTCATCAGGTATGCAAACTGTTTTTATGGATATTGTTTTTACTATAAGGAATTTGGCCAGAAAGTCATAAAGTGCAAAACATATGGACAAAGACTGATGTTCAAAACCTCTAGGAGGTTTATGAATCATGGAGAGTTTACTCGTATTCATAATTCTGCTAAAAATATGATCAAATGTTGTGTATGCCATAAAATCGGACATATGTCTTCCCAATGTCCTCTCAAAGAATGTGATCCATCTTCTCAGGAAAGGTGCCAAACAAATAACTGCCCGCAGTGGAAAAATAAGTTGAATAAGTGTGACCTGGCTCTAATAGCCCAAGATCAGAAAAGCCAATGGTATTTGGACAGTGGATGCTCAAAGCATATGACTGGAGATAGAAGTAATTTTATAACCTTTGATGAAAAGAAATATGGAAATGTTACTTTTGGCAATGATAAAGCAGGGAAAATCAAAGGAAAAGGCTCAGTTAGTCTAGATAATGGAAGAGGAAAGGCCCAAGATCTACTGTTTGTGGATGGGCTGAAAGCAAATCTGCTTAGTATCAGTAAAATGTGTGATAAAGGCTGTGAAGTTATTTTTAGAGCACAAGACTGTGAAGTAAGATCAAGCACCATAGGAAAGACCTTGACCAAAGGTATTCGAACAAAAAGTAATGTCTACATAGTGAAAGAAGAGAATGAAGCATGCCACCTAAGAAAACTTGAGGAATCATGGTTATGGCATAGAATATTGGGACACCTTGACTTGTTGGAAATGTTGTCATTGATGGAAAAGGAGGTAGCAGATGCAGAGACAGGAACAGTTACAAGGAGACAAAGACAGACAATGGAGGCAGCAAAGAGGAAATGAATATAAAGGAGAAAGGCAGAGGCAGAGGAAGCAAATATGGAGACAGAGCCATTATCACAGAAGTAGAGGCAGAGGTAGACTGCCAGAAGCGGCAGAGGCAGAGCCACAGCTGTCATTACAGATAAACCGCTGTCATTCCAAGAATATGTACATATATATAAATTCCGAGAATCTTTTATACAGTCGGGTGTTACACATAACATAAATTGACTTCCGGACTTTATATTCAAATGCTCTGTATTTAGTTGAAGAACTCGACTTCTGGTCGATGTTTTGTTTTAAATTGTACATACCTAGATTGTAGTGAGCTCTGCGTCAACAAAACCGAATCTCACTAACCCATGTATAAGAACCAGCGTGAATAGGCTCTGTGGGGATGAGCACTGTAAACATAGCCACATGGGTTATGAATGGTGGAACTCTGCGTTGGAGGCGGAACCATAGTCAGATGCGCTATGCATAGACAGAGTGAAGTCTAAAGTCTGTGTGAGGTCTATATTCCAGCGTTAAATAGCAAGTGCTCATAGTCTGTGTATGAGAAGTTGGATTCCTATGTTCGCCATATTGGTGTGTGTTTTGTTATGAGGATTCCATATGGGTGAGACCCTGTAGCAGATTATTTATAAGAAACTCATAATAAACTTCTGTATGAGAATAGGTGGAACCATAGTCTAAACAAAGAATATATATATATATAATTAAAATGCGATGAATATATATATATAGTGTGTGGAGGACAGGGTTTTGAAGCATTAAGCAGAAGTGGAACCCGAAATTTTAATGAAACCGATGCTGACGGTTTAAAGCAGAATGCGTGGTATTCATCGCACCACTGTCTATACGGAAGGCGGTATTCCAGATTAGCGTAGTTCCATAGGATTGTTGACACGTGTCATAGGTGAGGTGGGAAAACCGTATTAAAGTTCGTCCATCGCGCATGTTGGTCGAGATCTGTGGTGCATAAGGTTAGGGATCGTGTGCTGCGTATAGCCGTCGGATGGGCGTGTGAATTAACAAAGGTGCGGTGCATGCGGTTGATTGGTATTTTGGTTATATAGGTGGGGCCCGAACCATAATACATGGTGATTATTGATATTAACCAAGGTCCGAAGGTGTTTTGTATACGGTCGGAATTATATACGTGTGGAAGTTCGGATGGTCAATTAATATGGTTTTAATAATCCAAAGTATTATGTCGCACATTATGGTTGTATCCTAAGGTCTGGGAACTGGCATCAACTCTGCGCTAATTCTGAAGTTAATCCCTGGTTGTGATATGTTACAATTGGTGGTGACCATAATATTTGAATACAAACAGTTGGCACGGACTTATGATTACTCTGATTTTGAGTATAATTGGCATCAATTGAAAGTGAATATCTATATGCATTGGCGAGTATAATAGTGGGTTAATACATTGGATTTCATAACGCAGCAGAAAAGTAACTTAACACATATACGCTTAGTGTTAGATACACAGAGATGGACTGTCAGGTTATATTCATGGCGGAATGTTGAATTAATATCTCAATTCTCTGAATTGAGACATTAAAAATACTCAGCCTTTTTTATTTAAATGTGCCAACATAGAATAAAAGAATGTGACGAGATTGCCCGAATTGGGAATATTGTAATGATCGAAATATGAATGAATTCATATGTAAGATTTTATAACCATGGAAAATGAAGTTTCCGCATTAATTCAAGTTTGCCCAGATTTAAAACAGCTATTATATAACTGCAATGAACAGGGAACAGAATACAGGAGAAAATGAAAAAGAGAATGAGGTTAGATGAACTGAAAATTTAATGTGAGTTTCAAACCATTATGTTTAACTCATATATGAACAGAGAATGTAGACAGGTAGCCCGAGAACAGAAATAAGACAGTGAACAAGTGAATAAACACAAGGATAAAAGTATGGGTCTGACAGAGATACACAGAGACTACAGGTTTGACAGGAATATGTACAGGAATGAGTTGGACAAGTGAATAAGCACAGAAAACAAAGCATATGCAGAACAAGTTCTTAACAGCAGCAGGAAAAGACAAATCTAGTAAAGCCAAAATCCAGAAAAGGAGCTAAGTAAAATTGAAATATGTAATTAAAAATGTGAATGTAAATGTTGTAATTAATTTTTTATTGTTTTTGATGCAAAGGCAAGTATCCTAAGGAAAAGATAAAATCCCACTGTAGCATGAAATTTTGTACAAATTATTATGATTTTAAATTGAGTTGGATAAAGAAATGAGGAGGCAGAAGACCAAGGGGTATGACCATCCATTTCGAATTCCTTGTGAAATACAAACAGTCATGTGAGAAATTCTATATATAATATCAATTTGATAAGCTCAGAGAACACAGTGAGAGAAAATATAAAGAATGCAAAATATAGAAGAATAAGGCAGAGAAGATTAAGAGAAGAAGAGCAGAAAAGAGAAGATACAGAACAGAGCTGATATCTGAAGTAAATCAGCAAACATTCAGTTTGATAAATTGAGGAAGTTGGAGCTTCCCTATCAAGTTGCAGCTTGATAGTTGTCAGTTGTAGCTGACTGAGGTTGAAGCCTCCTGTAGGTTGGTGCCTGCAGAAAATTGAAGGGAGTTGGTGCTTCCTTGCAAGTTGTAGCTTGCAAAATTGAGGTTGGAGCCTCCTGTAGGTTGGTGCCTGCAGAAAAACAGTGGTGAGAGGGAGTTGGAGCTTGCCTTTGCATCACAACAATAATAAGATGTGGTTTTCTCCCTTTATGGGTTTCCACTTATATTTGGTGTCTCTGTGTATGATATTTATGTATTGATCTGATATGTATCATCTGCTTAATACCTGCTGCTCTCATATTAAGTTTACTGCTATATTATACTAATACTTGTTGCTTACATTCTAAGATTACTCACACATTAAATTGGATATGAAATGAAGGTGTAAATAAGTTTAATGAAAAGTTTTAAAAGATCAGGAATGTGTTAAACTGATTCACCCCCCCCCCCTCTCAGTTTAACTAAAGGTTCAACAATTGGTATCAGAGCGGGTTCCTTTGTTCAAGTCTAACAACTGAAAGGAGTTCCTAGGTTCCCAAGATGGCTAGTCAAGAAGGAAGCTCAACCAATAAAGCACCTTTCTTCACTGGTGCTAATTATGCCTTCTAGAAAATTAGGATGAGAGCATACATAATGTCTTTAGGATTAGAAGTTTGGGATGCTGTGGAATTTGGATACTCCACAAAGTCAACTGATTCAGAGAAAGAAGCTAAACAAAACTTTGTAGCTAATGCAAAAGCAATGAATGCAATCTTAAATGGACTATGTGAAGCTGATTTTATCAAAGTAATGCACAGTAAGACTGCCAAAGATATGTGGGATACTCTAGAGAATATCCATGAGGGAAATAAAAAGGTAAAGACTGCCAAACTTCAAGTATATAGAGCCCAGTTTGAAAATTTAAAAATGAATGATGATGAAGATGTTGGAAGCTTCTTCTTAAAAGTTGTAGAAATTGTTAATAATATGAAAGCTCTTGGAGAAACCATGCCAGAAATTATAATTGTTCAAAAGATTCTAAGATCTCTTCCATCCAGATTTAATCCCAAGGTGTCTGCTATAGAAGAAACAACCGATTGGGAGACCTTGACCATGAACCAACTACTTGGAAATCTAACAGCATATGAGATGAGGCTTCCACAGAAGAAACCAAGTACAAGGGAGGAAGCTTTTAAAACAGAAAAGAAGAAAGAAGAAAAGGAAGACATATGCTCTTGCTCTGATGAAGAAGAGGCTAAATTTGTCAAGAAACTTGATAGAGGCTCAGGTAGATACAAAGGTAAACTTCCCTTCAAATGTTTTAACTGTGGAAGAGTTGGAAATTATGCGGCTAAGTGTCCCCACAAGAAAGTAAGAAATCAAGCTCAAGAATCAGAGAAAAACACATCAAAGAACTGGCAGAAAGGAAAGAAATTTAGCAGAAAATCCTTCTATGCTCAACAAGACAGCAGTACATCTGAAGATTCAGATGAATCCTCAGGAGAAGAGGGAACCTCTGAATTTTTACTGATGGCCATAGAAGATCTTGAAGGACTCTTGCTAGAAGAAGAAGAAGAAGGGGAAGTCGACCTTGAGGGGGAGCTAAGAAGTGCACTAGAGGAGATTGACAGACTCAAATTAAAATGCAGAAAACAAAAAGAGATTCTCCTCAAATGTGTGAAAGAAGAACAAAATTCAGAAGTCCTCATGCAGCTGAAGGTAAAGCTTGAAGAAGCCAAGAAGATTGAAGATATGTTACTTCAACAAATCAAGGATAAAACTCGAGAACAAGAGAAGCTGGAAGAAGAAATTGTATGTCTGAGGAAGAAATTAGAAAGTGCTCAACAGAAAGTGTCTATATACCCTTCTCAAATGACAAGCTCTAGTAAGTTGAATGAAATATTGGATGCTCAAAGATATCCTCTAATAAAAACTGGGATAGGCTATGAAGGAGAATCAAGTAAAGGCAAAGAAAAGGAACACAAAAATATAATTTTTGTGAAAGCAAAGAAGGCTGATGAAGCAACTCAAATAATTCCTACAAAGGAAGAAACATGTAATGAGAGAGACAGAGACCAGAAGAAACCTCTAATAACAAAGATTGCAACAAATACTAAGACAACAGAGAAAGGATCATACACTCCTGATTATATCAAATTTGGAAGCCATCAAAGGAGATTCTTGCCTCCTATGAAGAATGCCACCTGTTATGTCTGCCACAAGCTGGGACACATTGCTGCATATTTTCATGCAAGGAGGAGTAATTCAAACCAGCTAAAGATGCAAATAGTAAAGAGACTGTCTCAAATAAACAACTGGAGAAGACAAACTCACATCAGGTATGCAAGTTGTTTCTATGGTTACTGTTTTTATTGTAAAGAATTTGGCCATAAAATCATTGAGTGTAGAAATTATGGACAAAGATTGATTTTCAACACTTCAAGGAGGTTTATGAATCAAAGAAAGTCTTCTCATACTCACAATTCTGCAAAAAACTATGATCAAATGCTTTATGTGCAATCAAGCTGGACATATGCCTTCCAAATGTCCTCTAAAAGGATGCAATTCATCACCTCACAAAAGATATCAAACAGAAGGATGCCTCCAGTGGAAAAAGAAGGAGAATAAGTGTGACCTAGCTCTAACTGCTCAAGATCTGAAAAGCCAGCGGTATTTGGACAGTGGCTGCTCTAAACACATGACAGGAGACAAAAGTAAGTTCATTACTCTTGATGAAAAGAAATATGGTAATGTTACTTTTGGCAATGATAAGTCAGGAAATATCAAAGGAAAGGGTTTAGTCAGCATATATAATGGCAGAGGAAAGGCCCAAGATGTACTATTTGTTGATGGGATGAAAGCAAATTTATTGAGTGTCAGTCAGATGTGTGACAAAGGCTGTGAAGTTCTCTTTAGAGCACAATATTGTGAAGTCAGATCAAGCACAACAGGAAAGACTCTTCTCAAAGGTGTTCGAACAGAGAGTAATGTTTACATAGTAAAAGAGGAGGATGAAGCCTGCCATCTTAGCAAACTTGAGGAGTCATGGTTATGGCATAGGAGACTGGGACATCTCAGATTCGACCATATCATCAGACTGAGCAAGAAGAAAGCTGTCAGAGATATGCCAGAAATAAAAAGGCCTTCAAATACCATATGCAAATCTTGTCAATTGGGGAAACAGACTCGCACATCCTTTAGATCTAAAGATGAGCTATCAACAAGAAGACCACTCCAGCTTGTGCACATGGACCTGTGTGGACCTGCTAGAACTAAGACACCAAGCGGAGAATCCTACTTCATGTTGATAATAGATGATTTCTCCAGAATGACATGGGTTGCTTTTCTCAAGAACAGATCAGAAGCACTGGAAAAGTTTAAGACATTCAAAGCATTAGCAGAAAATCAAACTGGATGCAAGCTAAAATGTATCAGATCAGATAGAGGAGGAGAATTCACAGATCATGACTTTGCAGACCTATGTAATGAACATGGGATAAAGCAACAATTTACCATTGCAGGGACACCTCAGCAGAATGGAGTAGCAGAGAGACAAAACAGGTCTGTACAACAAATGGCCAGAGCTATGATGCAAGAGAGTAACATTACTCAAACCTTTTGGGTAGAAGCTGTACACACAGCAGTACATATTCTAAACAAAGCTCATTTAAGACCTAATAGTGACAAGACACCTTATGAGCTATGGCATGGTAAACCTGCATCAATCAAGCACTTTAGAGTCTTTGGCAGCAAGTGCTACATAAAGAATAATGATGAAAATATGGGGAAGTTTGATGCAAGAGCAGATGAAGGAATACTCTTAGGATATGCATCCAAGAGTAAAGGATACAGATGCTACAACAAGACTCTTCAAAAAATTGTAGAAAGTATTGATGTAAGATTTGATGAAGAACTTCCAAACAAGACAAGAGATATAGACTGCAGCAGCCATCCTGAAAATCATGAAGAAGAGGACCAAGATGATGAAGAAACAAACAAAACATCAGAAAATGCTGAACTGAACTCAAAAACCCCCTCAAGATACACTCAAAAGAACCATCCAGAAGATCAAATCATAGGAGACAAGAGTGTAGGAGTCCAAACAAGAAGGCAGCTAACAGAACAAACTGAAGAGGTATACATAGCCATGCTATCACAAATAGAGCCAAAGAAATTTGAAGAAGCCAGCAAGGACAAATCTTGGGTAAATGCAATGAATGAAGAATTGGACCAAATTGAAAAGAACAATACCTGGGAACTAGTTCCTAGACCCACTGAGAAAAATGTCATAGGCTCAAAATGGGTATTCAAAAATAAAATGAATGAAGAAGGACAAGTAATCAGGAATAAAGCCAGACTTGTCTGCAAAGGATACTCACAAATCGAAGGACTTGATTATGATGAAACATTTGCCCCTGTAGCCAGAATGGAAGCTATCAGAATGTTCCTGGCATTTGCTTGTTACCAAAACTTCAAAGTATATCAAATGGATGTAAAATCTACATTTCTGAATGGAGACTTAGAAGAAGAAGTCTACACGGAACAACCAGAAGGCTTCTCATTGATAGATAAAGAAGACTATGTGTGCAGAATGAAGAAGGCCCTATATGGACTGAAACAGGCTCCTCGTGCTTGGTACTCAAGACTGGATAAATATTTGCAAAAACAAGGCTTTAAGAGAGGTGGAGTAGACAACAATCTATACATAAAAGCCTATGAAAATGAACTCTTGATTGTTGTAGTATATGTTGATGACATTATGTTTGGAAGCAACAGAGAAGAACTAGCAAAAGGGTTTGCTGATGAGATGAAAACAGAATTTGAGATGTCTATGATTGGAGAACTCACTTTCTATTTAGGACTTCAAATTCAGCAAAAGAACACAGGTACATTCATCTCACAAGAAAAATACTTAAAGGAAATGCTGAAAAAGTTCAAAATGGAGGACTGCAAACCTGTGTCAACTCCCATGACCACAGGTTGCAAGCTATGTGCTAATAATGGGTCTGCTGATATAGATCAAAAACTCTACAGATCCATGACTGGAAGTCTATTGTATCTGACTGCATCAATACCAGACATCATGCTAGTAGTAGGACTAGTGGCTAGATATCAAGCAGCACCTAAACAAAATCACCTTCTTGCAGTCAAAAGAATATTCAGATATCTACAAGGAACAACACAATATGGACTTTGGTATCCTAAAAGAAAAAACTTCACTTTATCAGCATACACAGATGCAGATTGGGCCAGCTGTGTGGATGATAGGAAAAGTACAAGTGGAGGTGCTTTCTATCTAGGAGAAAGTCTGGTGGCATGGTTAAGCAAGAAACAAACATCCATCTCTCTGTCTACAGCTGAAGCAAAATATATAGCAGCAGCAACATGTTGTACACAAGTCATGTGGATGAAGAAAACTCTTCAAGACATGAAGGTAAGCATTAATGAACCTATCTCAATCAAATGTGATAATACAAGTGCTATAAGTATATCTAAAAATCATGTACTTCACTCAAAAACTAAACATATTCCAATCAAGTATCATTTCCTCTGAGAACAAGTGGCTCAGAAGATAGTAAAGCTGGAATATGTACCAACAAAAGAACAGACAGCAGATATATTTACCAAACCTCTTGCTAGAGAACCATTTCAATATTTGAGAGATAAACTAGGAGTAGTATCTGCAAATGCTACTCTCTGATATAAAGAGAAAAGCACAATTTCAGGGGGAGAACAAAAACGAAAATATCATTTCAGGGGGAGAAAAGCCAGCAAGGAAAGCATGAATCAGGTCCTCGGGATCAAAGGATTAAGGCAAAAGAACACCAAGTTATTATCCTAAAGTTATCTGCATTATTCAAGCATCAAAAGGTCAATTACAGAGCAAAAGGATCAGTATTGTGCTCTGAAACATTATATTAAGAATCTGAAACATAAAAGACGAGTAGTGATTATCATTTGAAGCCTCTCAGCATTTTAGTTGCTGAATCCAATCATACATCTCTGACTAGATAAAGCTGATACAATGTATTCTATGAAGTATCATTATTCTCACTTTTAGCTCTATACAAGTGAAAGAACTATATACATCAAGTCTATTCAACAAGTCTTATACATCACTATGGAGCAGCATGATATCAAAGCAACCCTTTGCCATTGATGTCAAAGGGGGAGGAAGAGCAAACAACAGGAGGAAGAGCAGGCAAACAGGAAGAGCAAGTAACAGGAGAAAGAGCAGGCAAACAGAGAAAATGTATTGCTATCAATGCCAAAGGGGGAGACTGTTGGAAATGTTGTCATTGATGGCAAAGGAGGTAGCAGATGCAGAGACAAGAACAGTTACAAGCAGACAAAGACAGACAATGGAGGCAGCAAAGAGGAAATGAATATAAAGGAGAAAGGCAGAGGCAGAGGAAGCAAATACGGAGACAAAGCCGTTATCACAGCAGTAGAGGCAGAGGCAGAGTGACAGAAGCGGCAGAGGCAGAGCCACAGCTGTCATTACAGAGAAACCGCTGTCATTCCAAGAATATGTACATATATATAAATTCCGAGAATCTTTTATACAGCCGGGTGTTACACATAACATAAATTAACTTCCGGACTTTATATTCAAATGCTCTGTATTTAGTTGAAGAACTCGACTTCTGGTCGATGCTGTGTTTTAAATTGTACATACCTAGATTGTAGTGAGCTCTGCGTCAACAAAACCGAATCTCACTAACCCATGTATAAGAACCAGCGTGAATAGGCTCTGTGGGGATGAGCACTGTAAACATAGCCACAAGGGTTATGAATGGTGGAACTCTGCGTTGCAGGCGGAACCATAGTCAGATGCGCTATGCATAGACAAAGTGAAGTCTAAATTCTATGTGAGTTCTATATTTCGGCGTTAAATAGCAAAGAATTAACTCATAATTACGTATGAGAAGTTAGTTCTGTGTTGCGCCATATTGGTGTGACATTCTGATTCATATGGGTGAGTCCATGTGAGTATTTATAGAAAACGCATAATCTGGAGCGTAGGGAGAAGTGGAACCAAGAGCTGAATGAACAGTAACGGCGGTTTAAAGCAAACGGTGGTATTCATCGCACCACTATTATACGGAAGGCGGTATTCCCGAATTGGCAGCGATTCCATAGGATTGTTGACACGTGGCATAGGAGAGGTTGGAAAATCGCCCGTTAAAGTTCGTCCATCGTGCATTATCATTCGCGCATGTTGGTCGAGCGAAATCCGTCAGATTACATAAGGTAAGGGATCGTGGTAACAACCATCGGATGGGCGTGTGAATTAACAAAGGTGCGGTGCATGCGGTTGATTGGTATTTTGGTTATATAGGTGGGGCCCGAACCATAATACATGGTGATTATTGATATTAACCAAGGTCCGAAGGTGTTTTGTATACGGTCGGAATTATATACGTGTGGAAGTTCGGATGGTCAATTAATATGGTTTTAATAATCCAAAGTATTATGTCGCACATTATGGTTGTATCCTAAGGTCTGGGAACTGGCATCAACTCTGCGCTAATTCTGAAGTTAATCCCTGGTTGTGATATGTTACAATTGGTGGTGACCATAATATTTGAATACAAACAGTTGGCACGGACTTATGATTACTCTGATTTTGAGTATAATTGGCATCAATTGAAAGTGAATATCTATATGCATTGGCGAGTATAATAGTGGGTTAATACATTGGATTTCATAACGCAGCAGAAAAGTAACTTAACACATATACGCTTAGTGTTAGATACACAGAGATGGACTGTCAGGTTATATTCATGGCGGAATGTTGAATTAATATCTCAATTCTCTGAATTGAGACATTAAAAATACTCAGCCTTTTTTATTTAAATGTGCCAACATAGAATAAAAGAATGTGACGAGATTGCCCGAATTGGGAATATTGTAATGATCGAAATATGAATGAATTCATATGTAAGATTTTATAACCATGGAAAATGAAGTTTCCGCATTAATTCAAGTTTGCCCAGATTTAAAACAGCTATTATATAACTGCAATGAACAGGGAACAGAATACAGGAGAAAATGAAAAAGAGAATGAGGTTAGATGAACTGAAAATTTAATGTGAGTTTCAAACCATTATGTTTAACTCATATATGAACAGAGAATGTAGACGAATCTGGCAGGAACATAAATAAAGGCAGTGAACAGTGAATAAACACAAGGATAAAAGTATGGGTCGACGATACCACAGGAGACTACGGAGTTTGAGGAATATGTACGGGAATGAGTTGGACAAGCGAATAAACACAGAAGAAAACAATCAATATGCGGGAACAAGTTCTTAATAGCAGCGAGGAAAGACAAATCCGGTAAAGCCAAAATCAGAGAAAAATTGATAAAATTGAAATATGTAATTAAAAATGTGAATGTAAATGTTGTAATTAAATTTTTATTGTTTGTGATGCAAAGGCAAGTATCCTAAGGAAAAGATAAAGTCCCACTGTAGCATGAAATTTTGTACAAATTATTATGATTTTAAATTGAGTTGGATAAATAAATGAGGAGGCAGAAGACCAAGGGGTAGGACCATCCATTTCGAATTCCTTATGAAATACAAATATTCATGTGAGAATTTCTATATATAATATCAATTTGATAAACTGAGAGTGTGAGGGAGAGAGAGAAAATATAGAGAATGCAGAATATAGAAGTATAAGGCGGAGAATATTAAGAGAAGAAGAGAAGATAAGAGAAACTATAGAACAGAGCTGATATGTGAAGTAAATCAGCAAACATTCAGTTTGATAAATTGAGGAAGTTGGAGCTTCCCTATCAAGTTGCAGCTTTATTCATTAGCTGATAATAGGCGGCGGAGTTCATTATCTGTAGGTTGGTGCCTACAGAAAATTGAAGGGAGTTGGAGCTTCCTTGCAAGTTGTAACTTGCAGAATTGAGGTCGGTGCCTCCTGTAGGTCGGTGCCTGCAGAAAAACAGTGGTGAGAGGGAGTTGGAGCTTGCCTTTGCGTCACAACAATAATAAGATGTGGTTTTCTCCACACTGGGTTCACCATATCTTGGGCTAAATATTTGTGGCCATGGTCTTTATGTATAAATCTCTGTGTATCATCTCTTTATTTACTGCCTTCTCATATTAAGTTCTTTTTTGCCCTTATTACTTTTTTATCCTTATTTTTACATTCTAAGGATATACGTTAAATAGTATAATGAGGCAAAATAGAATTTAATGAAAATTTTAAAATATCGGGAATGTGTTAAACCGATTCACCCCCCTCTCGGTTTAACTAAGGTTCAACATAACTTTGACCACATCATCAGTCTAAGCAAAAAGAAAGCAGTCAGAGATATGCCAGCAATAAAGAAGCCTTCAAATACCATATGTAAATCTTGCCAATTGGGCAAACAGACCTGCACATCTTTTAAGACCAAAGATGAACTATCAACAAGTAGGCCACTTTAGCTTGTTCACATGGACCTGTGTGGACCTTCAAGAACTAAAGCACCAAGTGGAGAATCTTATTTCATGCTGATAATAGATGATTTTTCTAGAATGACGTGGGTAGCATTTCTCAAATATAAATCTGAAGCACTTGAGAAATTCAAGATATTCAAGGCATTGGCAGAAAATCAAACAGGATGCAAGCTAAAGTGCATCAGATCAGATAGAGGAGGTGAATTCACAGACTATGATTTTGCAAACCTATGCAATGAGCATGGAATAAAACAACAGTTTACAATTCCAGGTACACCTCAACAGAATGGAGTGGCAGAGAGACAAAACAGATCAGTGCAACAGATTGCCAGAGCTATGATGCAAGAAAGTAACATTCCCCAAACCTTCTGGGTAGAAGCAATACACACAGTTGTTCACATTCTTAACAAAGCTCATCTAAGACCAAACTGTGACAAGACTCCTTATGAACTATGGTATGGTAAACCAGCATCAATCAAGCACTTTAGAGTCTTTGGAAGCAAGTGTTTCATAAAAAATAATGATGAAAATCTAGGAAACTTTGATGCAAGAGCAGATGAAGGAATATTTGTAAGATATGCATCCAAAAGTAAGGGTTACAGGTGCTACAACAAAACACTACACAAAATTGTGGAAAGCATCGATGTAAGATTTGATGAAGATCTACCAAACAGAACAAGAAACACAGGATGAAGCAACTCACCAGATGATCATGAAGAAGAGAACCAAGATAATGATGAATTGAGCAAAAAAATAGAAGATATTGAATTAAACTCAAAAGGTCCATCAAGATACACTCAAAAGAATCATCCAGAAGATCAAATCATTGGGAACAAGAATGTGGGAGTCCAAATAAGAAGACAGCTTGCTGAACAGACAGAAGAAGTATACCTAGCTATGTTATCACAAATAGAGCCAAAGAAGTTTGAAGAAGCCAGCAAAGACAAATATTGGGTGAATGCTATGAATGAAGAATTGGACCAAATTGAGAAGAACAATACCTGGGAATTAGTTCCAAGACCCACTGGGAAAAATGTCATAGGCTCAAAATGGGTATTCAAGAATAAGGTGAATGAACAAGGACAGGTAATCAGAAATAAAGCCAGACTTGTATGCAAGGGATATTCACAAATTGAAGGTCTTGATTATGATGAAACCTTTGCCCCTGTAGCCAGAATGGAAGCAATCAGAATGTTTTTGGCCTTTACATGTTATCATGATTTCAAGGTATATCAAATGGATGTGAAGTCTGCCTTCCTAAATGAAGATCTAGAGGAAGAAGTCTACATGGAACAACATGAAGGATTCTCTTTAACAGATAAACATCACTATGTGTGCAGATTAAAGAAAGCCTTATATGGTCTGAAACAAGCTCGTAGAGCATGGTATTCAAGGTTGGACAAGTACTTGCAAAAACAAGGGTTCAAGAAAGGAGGAGTAGACAGAAATTTGTACATAAAGGCTAATGAAAATGAACTCCTAATTGTAGTAGTATATGTAGATGACATCATGTTTGGTAGAAACAACGAGAAGTTAACAAAAGGATTTGCTGAAGAAATGAAATCAGAATTTGAGATGTCTATGATCGGAGAGCTCACCTTCTATTTAGGACTTCAAATTCAACAAAAGAACACAGGAACATTCATCTCACAAGAAAAATACTTAAGAGAGATGTTGAAAAGTTTCAAAATGGAAGACTGCAAACCTGTGTCAACCCCCATGATCACTGGATGCAAACTATGTGCAAATGATGGATCAACAGATGTAGATCAAAAACTTTATAGATCCATGGTAGGAAGTTTGTTATACTTGACTGCCTCTAGACCAGACATTGTGCTGGCAGTAGGACTTGTGGCAAGATATCAAGCAGCACCAAAACAAAATCACTTACTAGCAATCAAGAGGATATTCAAATATATACAAGGAACTACACATTATGGGCTATGGTATCCAAAAGGCAAGAGCTTCACTTTGACAGCATATACAGATGCAGATTAGGCCAGCTGTGTGGATGACAGGAAAAGCACAAGTGGAGGTGCATTCTATTTAGGAAAAATTTTGGTGGCATGGCTAAGTAAAAAGCAAAATTATATCTCTCTATCTACAATAAAAGAAGAATACATAGCAGCAGCAACATGTTGCACACAAGTACTGTGGATGAAACAAACTCTCCAAGACATGAAGGTAAGCATTGATGAACCTATTTCTATCAAATGTGACAATACAAGTACTATAAGTATATCAAAAAATCCTGTACTTCATTAAAAAACAAAGCATATCCCAATCAAGTACCACTTCCTCATAGAACAAGTAACACAGAAAGTAGTGAAGTTGAAATATGTACCAACAAAGGAACAAACAGTAGACATATTCACAAAACCTCTAGCTAAAGAACCAATCGAATATCTAAGAGAAAAACTAGGGGTAGCGTCTGCAGATGCTACCATCTGACATGAAAAGAAAGCATCATTCTAGGGGGAGATCGGTCATCAAAGAGTGTCACAGAAGAGCTAGAGCAAGTGAGTAGTGCATGGAACAGATCCTCAAGATCAGAGTATTATGGAAACTATTTGGAAACCACACTAGGAAATGTGCAACCCTTTGCCATTGATGTCAAAGGGGGAGGAAAAGCATGTAACAGAAGAAAGGGTCTTATAAAAGGCAAGCAGGAAGTGTATTGCCATAAATTCCAAAGGGGGAGACTGTTGGAAATATTGTCATTGATGGAAAAAAGAGAAGCAAAGTAAGAAAGGCAGCAAAAAGGAGAGAAGCAAAGATTTCAGGCAAGAGGCAGCCCAGGCAGCAGAAGCAGCAAAGGAATTAGAGGCAGAGTAGTGAGGTTGAAAGGGCTATTTGATTTGAAAAGCTGACCAAGAGAAAAAGTGAATTCATTGTAAATATGAAAGAATATGTTCTTTATATATAGTGAAGACAGAGAAACTGAATACATAGAAACAATCATTTACCATCAGAAGTTAGAAATTGCATCATGAATAGAAGACGAGTAATCAAGGTCTAAATAATCACACTGGAATTGAGTTAATGGAACATCGGAATTAGAAGCCAAGGTGAAGTGGATCAATGCAGAACAATGGATTCAGAAGAAAAAGTGAAAGGGTTTATATGTGATGGAAGGTTGACAGTGATGGCTCTGTGCGAAGATTTTGATTAAACCACAGTGGAAGTTCAATGATACAACAAAATTGAAAGAGGCGATTTGAATTATATAGGATCGATGGGATGGTACGATGGACAGTCAAAGACATAGAGGAAAGTAGGTGAACATGAACCATTATGTGGAGCTGCAAACAATGGAGAGAGGCGGAAGTTACAAAGAAATGTATCTGAGTCTAAATCAAAGGAAGGAACCTTAAATAAATTAAACGTGGAAGAGGAACTGTGAGCGATGAACAAAGTAGTGGAAGCGTGAGGAGTAAATAGTAAAGGTGGATTTCGAAAACAGTTTATGGTTTTCGCAAAAGTTTAAAACGGTAAGTGGTTTGTGAAAATAAAATGTGATATCGACCTTTGCCTGACACGTGGCCTAGGTGGTTTTACAAATCCACCCATTTCACATTATTTTTTCAAGTTAAAGTTTGGTTAAATAAAAAATGCGATATTCATTTATGTTCGTCGGATCATTGGTGTTGATCCAATGAGGCGTCAACGGTTGGATGTGAAGGGTAGTTTAAATCCTGGGACCCATTTATATCACGTGAAGTTGGAGAATTAAATGTTGTGCAATCTAATTGCGCAACTATCGTTGGATGATTGAGTGGTAGTACGATAGACCTACAGCCGTTGGATGGGTGTGATGGTTAAAGGAGGTATGGCCCAACATACTTCGAATTAGTAATTATTTATTAAATAATTGAAATATGTGGGAAAACATTGTTTAAATTGCCTTATGTCCGGAGTTGAATTAAGTGATAATAATCTTTGATTATAGAATCAAAGTCGGGGTTTATGAAGAGTGAATGGCATCATTGAAAGGTGATTCCGGAAATTAAAATAAGGTAAGAACCTTATGATTAGAGGATAAGTTACATATAACATATTATAGTCACATGCGAGAGGTAAACTTTGGAGCTTATGTTATATTGTGTTTTTAAAGGCTCAATTGATGATTTAAAAACCATGAGGTATTATGTTAACGCAAAGGTCAGAGATATTGTGGACCCATAGAGTTATTTTATAAACAGGTTGTATACAAGGTCACATATTGGCATTCAACTCTACATAACGTAAAAGCCCGTGAAATTGGTGGATGGTAAATAAAAGTAAAAATCTAGGTAAATAATATATGCAGATTGAGTTATGGATGAAACCATATGTATGGTTTTCATAAGACATAAGAGTTCTATGAACAAATCTCAAATCAAATATTTGAGACATTGTTAGCTTCCACATCAATAATTAAAATTGTTGAGTTTGCCAGGCTGTGAATTTATTATGGGCCAAACCTGTAAAGCAGTTATATATGTAGCAGATACATAATTGAAGTGAACAGAGATTGAAGATTTGAAGAGGTGTGCAATGAAGGTATTCATGATTTGTAGAATCTGAATTTGAAATACACAGGAATGAAAATGGTGGTTTGTTACATTACAACAACAAAAAGGACAAGCACACTGTGAACCAAGAACTAAATGGGTTGAATTGTAATTCTTGTTGTAAATGTAAATGAAATTTTTTTAATTGATTTATATTGTTTGTGATTCAAAGGAAAGTTTCCATAGGCAAACAAAACTCCATTGCAATATTGAAATTTGTACATATTGTTATATTTTTCTGAATGATCTGGACAAAGAAATGAGAAGGCAGAAGTCAAGGAGTCATGCATGTTCACTTTGAATTCCCTATGGAATACAAATAGTCATGAGGTGAACTGTATAAATGATACCACATTGATATGCATAGAGAAGTTAGAGAATGAAGAAATGAGGCAAAGAGGATAAGAAGGAAGAGGAGCAGATAGAGAAGCCATGAATATTCAAAAGTGATATAAGGCAGATATGAAGGCTGGTGGACAGCAGTGAAAAAGGAATAGAACAAAACTGATATCCAAGTAAAATCAGCAAGTGTTTTTGAAAGAATGAGGAAGTTGGAGCTTCCCTATCAAGTTGAAGCTTGATATATGTCAGTTGTAGCTGACTGAGGTAGGAGCCTCCTATAGGTTGGTTCCTGCAGAAAATAGTTGGGAGTTGGAGCTTCCTTGCAAGTTGTAGCTTGTTGAATTGAGGTAGGAGCCTCCTATAGGTTGGAGGCTGCAGAAAAATCAGTGGTGAGAGGGAGTTGGAGCTTGGCTTTGCATCACAACAATAATACGATATGGTTTTCTCCCTTAATGGGTTTCCACTTATATCTGTTGTCTATATGCATGATGATTATGTGTTGATACTCTATATTTATTCTACTTTATACCTGCTGCTCATTTATTAAGATTGTTGTTCCATTGTATATTAAGTTGATCACAAAAAGATAATTTGAATGAGTATAAAAGAAAGTTTAAAAAGAACATGACTGCATTAAACTGATTCACCCCCCCCCTCTCATTTTAACCAAGGGTTCAACAAACATGAGTGTGCTTTGCAACCCTAGAGGGCCAAATTTCCAAAGTCAAAACTAGGCCAAACCATTTTTGGGTTTTTTTGGGCTTTTCGAGTAGAGTCCATGGTTAAAATCCCGAATCTTTCTGAGCACTCCAATAGCCTCTCGCACATGGTTCTTCTTCCCAACAAAAACAGTTTCCAACAGCACTGTGTAGAGACAACCTTCCAGTAGCACTAGCAACAACCACATTTCCAGTGCTAGGATTTAGAGCTATTTCAGCCACTTCTTGTTGGCTTGAGTGCATATTCTTTGGAGCACTATGTAATTTATTTTTCTATTAATTATAATGATATGACCCAGCTATTTCTATTCATGGTTATGATGTCTTAATACAATTTCCAGTTGTAGCATATTTTTGGCATTTTTCATGCTTTAGTTCTATATTCCTATTTTTCTTTATTTGGAATGTTGCAGATGTTCTATATTCATGTATTTTCCATTTTGAAATATTACAATAAGTATGTGTTGACATGATGGTAATAGGATGAGTACACATACTAGTTCATATGTGATAGAGAAAGAAGTACCAGTCAGAGATATAGGAATGATGAAGGTAAAGTTTGAGAAAGTATATGCAGGTTTGGTGAAGAAAATTTGCGTAGACACGTGAGTATGAAGAATAAAAGGCATGTACATTTGGCACACTATGATTCTCTAATACCATGGGTCTTTACCATGGTATTAGCCCATAGTATTGAGTGAAGTAACAACTATTTGATCTCGTTAAAGAATACCATTGGCATTAGTGTGGTTTTGACACATGGTATTGGCTAAAGTCTAAGCTATATAAGGAGGTGAAGATCAAAGTGATAAGGTGTGCATGAGTGAGGGTGATTGATGAATACTTCGATCTAAAGTATGATTTCATGGTATGGGCTATATATGAGTAGTTGATATGAAATAAATATGCACCTTGGACTACAATGATGTATCAAGATCATTAGACCTGAAATGACTATGCATTGGATGATCATTTTATGGCATGACAAGATCTGGGTTTTGATGTGTTTATTAATTTGTAGGTCATGATCTGGTATGTCTGAATTTTGATGTGAAAAGCAGTTGTGAGTTGAAAATTGAACATCTATACACGGTTTGTCATGGGTAAAGCGTGTACACATGTGTTGGGTGCTAAAAGGTGTCTTTTAAAACTCCTAATCGCCTCACATTAATTATCAACCTGGGTAGGTCTTTTTGTTTCAAGAGTGTACATAATATGTGCAAGATATAACCCTAGAGAGTAATGATAAAACCAATCATTTAATACAAAGGCAATCATAAATCTCAAGCTGTAACTTTTAAAAGAAATAATACATCTAAGATTCAAGACTCAAACCTCTACTAAAATCATAATTAAATCTCACACAAGCAATTTTAATTAACAATAGCATTAGTCGAGAACATAGTAGCGATAACTCATCTCTTCTTAGCTGATTCAATTCAAATCATACTCAATCTCTACAAAGCAATCCAAATGAAGATGATATCAATCTGAGAGTTCAATAGCAATAACCAAACTCTTAACAGTTGATTTAAATCAATCCGAATAATCATCTAAGTAAATTAATCTCCAATGAATGTAACTAAATCAAATGATAGCAATTCAAATAATCAAATCAATGCAATGCGCTATCTAAATAACTCATGATGTAATCAATTGAGTGAAATACAAATTACAAGCAGAATATATTATCTCAATAACAATAATGAACAACTAATGAAATAAATAAACTCACTAAAGCAGGAAATTATCAAACCAATTAAACGCTAGAAATATCAGAAGCTTAATACAAAGAAGTAGTAGACTCCACCAGAGGCCGGGCTCTTAGCCGCCAATGAGCACTACTAAGTGACTTCAGATAATGCGAATGAAAATAGAAACTTCAATTAATCATTGAACTTGAGTAGCATTACAATAAATCATGTTCTTCCAAAGATGCAGTCTGTAATTAAACTTACAATTTGAAAAATAATAGAGACTCCCCTTTCTTCCTATAATCATTTCCTTTTATAATAAAAAATGGCGAAGAGTAAATAGTAAATGCAATCCCTCATAACAAAATTGGATTGTTCATAACCAATTGATTAGCAATATCATATATGAAATATATTTCCATCAATCATTTAACAGGAACAAGTCGAATTTGGTATTGCAACTAAGATAATTTGGAAAACAACCGCAACAGTGAATCTGGGAAAATAATCTTCAGAGAACCTTTCGTTTCTCTTAATACAAACCGAATTTGGGCAAATTGCTTTTCCATAAAGTTAATTCGGTCCGTTTTGGACAAAACCCATGTTTCATATTTTCCAGATTATTCTCCATTTTCCCACAACGTCCAATACAAAATTGTCACTTATTATTCCAGCGAATTCTTGAGTTGGAATATTTAATGATGAGCTAGAGATCAAATCTGCAATCTAGAGAATATCTTGGAGGCTAAAATGGTGAGTGATGTTACAAAAAATTTATTAATAAACCATCATTGATAAAATCATGCATAATAATCATCAATTTATTAAAAATAAAGGAGAATAAATAATATTTATCCATAAGAGCATAAATAATTATACAATGGAATTATATGATAAACTATGATAAATGACGTGATAAAGAATGGTAGAAATGGATGAAATGGATGTTAAAATGTGATAATAATAATAACAAACTAGTGGCCCAACATACCCCCAAACTGAATATATTGCATGTCCTCATGCAACCCAAAGCCTCTTTATTAACCAAGCAATAATACAAAAATTGTTCATCCCAACTCATGAAATGGATGGAACAAATGAATTCTTCCTCAAATAATGAATATTCAATTTTTGCAATCTTGATGAAAGCGTAAATTTTTTTACATTTGACGTTCAACTATATGTATATGAAGTTGTAGCAAAATATGATATAAGTAACAGAAAAATTCATTAACCATTTTCTCAAAAACTAGATTTCCACTATATTAATGCTTCTATGATCCAAAAATCAGATCATTTTGATGCACGGATCATGAGATATAAACAAAATGGCTGTAGGTGATAGTGCATGATTTTCAAAATTTTATGAACTAATTTAGCGTGAAATTATCTGGGTTTGTGTATTTTAATGATACCTCTTTGTTATCTAGAAATCACAAGAATTCAGTTCATAGTTTTAAAGATATATGCAAATCAATTTCTGCACTGTATAAAAATGAAATTGTATGCCTTAAATGAGAAAGAAAGTAGAAAACATCCATCATGTATAGCAATGCCTCCCCCAAACTAAAGAATTAGCATGCCCTCATGCAATGCTAGAAAACGAATAGAGGTGGTTGCTGCAATCTGTTGAATTCTATGCTTGGTGTAAAACAACATGGAAGAAGGGAGGTGTTGAGAATGAATAAGATGGTCATAATAAATAAATAAATGAACGAAACACTCCCCCAAACTGAAAGAGTTTGTCTTTGAAGAATGGAAAGTGGTAAAGATGTGGAATGAATGATGATAAATAATGCTTAATGGATTCTGGATGAAATTCTCCTAAATTTGTAATAAATCAGAAAATTATGTTATTTTACCTCAAGTTCTACCTCCGAAAAAAAAATGTGGAATGACATGTATGAACTGGCATTTGTTGAAGCTGATGTAGGCTGAGCGGATACTGAAGGTGATGCAAAATGTGGAAGCCATGTAAGCACATCATGTCTGAACAATTGTGTGCTTTCGTAAGTTGCGTGAGCCTCTGTTGTTAGGGGCAATAGTGTGGCCTTGCTGCAAATAGAATTCCCCCCATACTTGTTGTTCTCCTATAACAAGTCACTATTTTGCATGCAAATTTCTTGAATCCACATTTTTAGTTTTGAATAGCAATATATAAGATGCATGCAAAAATTTTAATCATAAATTTTTTTGTATAAATGCAGTACTAATATTTTGTCAAATCATCAAGTTATGGTAGAGTGCAGTAATTATATCGCATGCTATCCCATAATGCATACCTTCCCCCCTCCAATTGGAAAAGGGCGTTCATGACCATAAATCATAGGAAAAGTGTTGTTCTGATGGCAAGGCAAGGGAATGATCAATACAACAGTAAATGAAGCAGAGTACACATATCAATGATAGGACGGCAAGAGGTATGGTTATAATGAGATAAGAGTGTGCAAATATAGTTATGAATAAGAGATAGGACGCTTTGGATTGATGATAAGTTATGTGAAAAAGAAAGGGACACCAATATGCCAAAAAGATTCTTTTCTAACAATATTCTAGCCGAAAATGATGTGATTGATCGGAAAACAATTTCTCATGTGTAAAGGTTCAAAACAGGGGAAAATTAAGGAAATAACTTCTCCGATAAAAAGAAGAATAAGAAAAGGGTATTATAGTAATAATTGATGATAAGATATAACTTCAATACCATAAGCAGAGCCTATGCTGCCAGCAGGCGTCCATAGCCTCGGCAGGGTTGCTTTTTAACTCGTATGAGCCAGGATCCTCAATTTATAAATGGAAAGTTCTGGTGTTGTTCTACAGAAGAGATAAGTGTGCTGACATGATAACCAGATAACCACACTGCCATTCACTGGGATGTAGCAAAAGTGATCAGGTCGGCTCATGATGAGACCTCCTGTTCCAAGGATATTTTGGCTATCCAATGGATCATAACCCTGGTGTGGTGGTAATAATGGGAATGTCACTTTGTTACAGCCTTATGAACATGGTAGGCTAGCTCGTAATGAGACCCCCTATCCTCTATCTCCAAAGAAAATTTTGTTGTGATTACACAGTTTTATGATAAAAAGAGGGAGGCTCAATACTCCTTAAGAGTAGGGATGGTTGAAGAAGTTGAATATGTCAATAGAAAAAAAAAATATGCCCATAATCTATTTTATTATAGACAGAGAAGATTATAACCAGGAAGGGTGGAACCAGCATGGTATTAAGATGATCAATCAATGTCATGTACAACAGAAAACGATGCAGTAAAGTAGTATATAAATAACTATGTCTCTTTTCTTAAAAAGAATTTCTCATCCAGAATTTGTCCTATTAAAGATCATAATGTTAATGATGTTCTCCTACTTCAATAGAATCCATAATTCTTGTCCTCATAGAAGTATTGTACTTCAGTCATGAAAGGGAATCATAAAAAATGGGGCTGAAAATGAGCTAGTGTTTGGGAAAATATATAACAAGGGTACTGTTCAAAACACACAAAAAATATGCAAGAAAAAACAAAAGAGAGTGTTGTTCTTTGAAAATTATAGCAAAAGAGAAAAAAAAAACACACAAAAATTGATGTTCCTTAAAGGGAACAACAACTGTTACCTATAGGGAACAACAAAAAAATACGCAAAAAAATGTGTTGTTCCTTATAGGGAATAGCAAGAGAAAATGCATGCAAAAATTGTTGTTCCTTATAGGGAACAATAGCTGTTCCTTGTAAGGAACAACAAAGCAAGCTACACACAAAATTGTTGTTCCCTGTAGGGAACAACAAGAAAAAGTACATGCCAAAATTGTTGTTCCTTAGAGGGAACAACAGTTGTTCCCTATAGGGAACAAAAAAACAAAATTTACACGAAAATTTTTATTCCCTGTAGGGAACAACAAAGCGAAATACACACAAAAATTTTTGTTCCCTGTAAGGAACAACAGTTGTTCCCTGTAGGGAACATCAAAGTAAAATGTATGCAGAAATTGTTGTTCCCTGTAGGGAACAACAACTGTTCCCTGTAAGGAAAAGCAAAGAAAAATGCACGCAGAAATCATTGTTCCTTGTAGGAAACAACAGTTGTTCCCTGTAAGGAACAACAAATCAAAATGCACGCAGAAATTGTTGTTCCATGTAGGGAACAACAACCGTTCCCTGTAAGGAACAGCAAAGAAAAATGCATGCAGAAATTATTGTTCCCTGTAAGGAACAACAGAGAAAAATGCACGTAGAAATCGTTGTTCCCTGTAGGGAACAATAGTTGTTCCTTGTAAGGAACAACAAAGAAAATGCATGCAAAAATTGATGTTCCTGGTAGGGAACAACAGCTATTCCCTGTAAGGAACAACAAGAGAAAATATAGAGAGAAAAAAACCAATCATCCCTCCTGCTCTAAACAACAGAAGAGCGATGATATAGAAAGAAGAAAAATAGAAAAAACAAAGAAAAAATAATTGTATATACAGATCTAAAGAAAAGGTGACTTTTTACAGAATTGGTGCTGCCGAAGAATTTCCTTCTGCAACTGAAACTTGCACGGTGAGGTCCTCATTGTTCAATCGCCAATGGAGCAGAAACTACAATTTGAAGGAAGCAACCCCTGAAACACAAAAACATAAGAGAAATCAGAAAAGAAACAACACTTTATTTAAAAACAGGATATAAATAAATAAGTTAAGTTACAATAGCTATGATGTTATTTCCTAAGGGAATATCAATCTGTCAATGGAAAAAAATGATCTTTTGGAAAAATATATTGATAGCAGTGACATGAATCTTCAAATGTGAATCAATTCTTCATTTTTTCTGTTATGAATCGATTAGGTAATGAATTGGATGAAATGCCCTTGTTTCATTAAAATTTCTTTCAAGAATCGCTCATCCATAAATTGACCTTCTTTATTCTCCTAAGACCTGCAAAAACGAGTGTCTACTTGCAATAAAACATTAAATCGTGGAGAAAGAGAGGTGATTAGGCTCCCTTAATCCAAGAACTATGCAAAAAAAAAAAACAAGTAGCTACTTTGCAAAACAAATCCATAGAAAAATAAAACAAATTTTATTTGTCACTTGCGGGAGAGCAGTGATCGACCATACTAACCAGTAGTGTTTTAATCATAAATTCTTTATTTTTCGTCCAATTTGAGTGATTTCAAAGCCAAATTAAATTGAATTCATGGATATGTTTTTAATAGAAACATGTTTTAAAAATTCTATGTAATGGTATGTTAAATTTTCTTAGAACAACCTGCATAATAGATTCATTTTCGATTTTCCAACTCATAACAACAGTTGATATTTCAAGCATAAATTTTTTGTTTGATGATGGATTAAGTTGATTAAAATTGGAAATGAAAGTAGATTCATTTATTTATCTCCAATAGAAACAAGTTTTGAATACAAGAAGAATTGATGGGTCAAATACTTTAATGAACAACTGGAAAAACAGAGTTTTAAGAGTGCTGATTTAGGATAGACAGTCAGTGTTTGGGTCATATTTTCCTCATACGATATCAAAATTGAGTGATTCAAATTTCCTTGTAAACTATATTCATATATTAATATACCATAGAAACATATTTTAAAAATATAGTCATTTAGGCCTCGAAAAAAGCGATGTCCCAACTCTGTTCTTGAGCTGCCTACTAGACGCCCTCTCAATGTTTTGGTTCTAACTTTTTTGTTTCAAATCCAAATGGAGTGATTAAAATTGGGTTGGAAATTAGAAATCAAGGGATACTTATAATATAAATAGGTTTTTAAAATATTCACTTTTGGTCCCTCAAAACATGACTGTCCCGACTATGTTTTCGAAACTTTCATCAAGCCCGCAAGCCAAAAAAATGATATTCAAACAATTTTCCATATTGGTGATAAAAATGAATATGAGTGTTTGTAGAACTGTTATTTTCAATATAATACATCTACATACACAAATAAATTAAAATATTTAACACCGATGTTGATATTCACAGTGTGTTGCACAAAAACAATTTTTTTTTTTTTACATAATAATAAAAATGTATTTATTTATGTCCTTATTTATTTATTTTCTACACTAACCTACTCTTCTTTGAAAATTGAATATGATTACGTATAAGAGTACTTCCAGTGGAACCATTTTCGAAATAATGCCTCTATTATATACATACCCAAATTTGAAAAATGCATGTTAATAAATAGTAGGGTATGAGAAGCCAACTTCCCTTGAAAAGATGGTGCCAAAAATTGTTGAAGTATGGAGTGATGCTGCAAAAAAATGGAGTGAAACCAATCTTCAATGTATCCCTTACTTTCTTGATTTCCCATAGCCATCATATTATGAAGTTCTTGAGTGTTTAAAACAACTTGTTCATGCAGGCTAGAAGAAACCTCATTTTCTTTCATAACCTCTACAATTTTTGGATTTGAGATATTCTGAATCTCAGTATAAGTTTTCTCCAATGGTGCATGTGAGATAGAATGGGTGGGAAGGGTAGATAAATTTTGCAGTTCAACACTGTAAGCATGTTGTCCTGTTTTATTGTGGTGAGGGTGTGGAATGAGTTGAGCAGAAAATTGTGTAGGGAATGGAGCATTTTGATGATGTAGTTGATTGGGTTGAATGGATGATTTTGATGGGCAAGAAAGATGTTGTGGAAGAGTTGGAAGATGTGTTTGTGCTACAAGATGAGGGAGAGTAGTCATGCAATCATAAGATGAACCATGCCAAACTTGTAGACAAGATTGGTGGTGGTTATATTGAGATTGGCATGGCTGCCCTAACATATGAGTATTCCATAATGGATTATGCAAGTAAGAGAATGGAGAGGAAGTGTTTTGAACCATACCTGTAGGCCACAATTTCCATGGTTTTGACCTTGTTGCAGCTTCCCCATCTCTTTGATATTCTACTTCCATCCTAGATAAGGAAAAACAAATATCTATGGGATGCTCCTTTCGGTAATGAGGGCAAACACTTCATCAAATTCTTGATTTTTCTAAACCTACAAAACATTCAATTGTGAAATTAGAGAGCTAATAAAATCATATTCAAAATTTTCAAATAAAATATTGATTTCAACTCTTATGTCTCTTATTCTTGTAGTAAATTTGGAAAAGAAAGAAGAAACTTCTCTAGAATTCTTACCAGCCTTGGAAATTCCTCTTGAATACCTTATGCACAATTCACAAACATCATCATATGATAACTGAAAAACATCACCTTTTCCTATTAGATTTAAGATTTCTAAAAATTCATCTTTGATTCCTTTAAGAATGAGTGTTTTCAAGATTTCTTTTTCCAAATGCTTATGCTTTGATTTTTGAAGGTTATATTGAAATCGCTCTACATAGTCCTCCAAGCTTTCATCTTCCCCTTGTATCATACCAAAAATATCTTCATTGGATTTGCAGTAGTCTTGGTACTTCTTCAAGAATATGTTCTTCATGTCCTCCCATGTTTGGATGCAGTTCCCACCAAGGTTCATGAACCATCGGAGAGCTGCTCCTTTTAGAGTAAGAGGAAACACTTTCAACCTTCGATCATTAGTACAATAATCATATCCTCTACAAAGTATTTCAAACTCAAATAAGAATGTATTTGGATCTTCATTTTTCAAACCATGAAAATTTGGTAGAGACGATGGGGGAATTATGTGCATTTGTGTCACTCCTCCTAGATCTTTGATAAGGAATTCAAAAGTTGCAATGTGAGCCATTTCTTACCATAATAGAAGATGTTCTTCATGTGTTTCTTTGAGGATCCTCCTTCAAATTTTCCTGTCAATTGGTTATTGAAATGGGTGGTGCTTACATCACCACTTGAGTGGAATTACAAGATTTTTTCAAAAATTCTACCTCTAAAATTCCTACTTTAATTCCTACGCAATTCTGCTGAAAAGCGGGCAGAGGAGCAAGCACTTTACTTTCTCATTACGCAGGTTCTTACCTTCTGTTTTTAATACCCAATTCTTTCACAGCAGACAAACATAAAACACCTACATCACTCTTTGTGAAATGGCAACACTCTCCCCAACAACGGCACCAAAATGTTGTGTGCCAAAAGGTGTATTTTAAAACTCCTAATCACCTCACATTAATTATCAACCTGGGTAAGCCTTTTTGTTTCAAGAGTGTACACAATATGTGCAAGTTATAACCCTAGAGAGTAATGATAAAACCAATCATTGAATATAAATGCAATCATAAATCTCAAGATGTAACTTTTAAAGGAAATAATACATCTAAGATTCAAGACTCAAACCTCTACTAAAATCATAATTAAATCTCACACAAGCAATTTTAATTAACAATAGCATCAACTAAGAGCACAGTAGCGATAACTCATCTCTTCTTAGCTAATTCAATCGAAATCATACTCAATCTCTACAAAGCAATCCAAATGAAGATGATATCAATCTAAGAGTTCAATAGCAATAACCAAACTCTTAACAGTTGATTTAAATCAATCCGAATAATCATCTAAGTAAATTAATCTGCAATGAATGTAACTGAATCAAATGATAGCAATTCAAATAATCAAATCAATGCAATGCGTTGTCTAAATAACTCACGCTGTAATCAATTGAGAGAAATACAAATTACAAGAAGAATATATTATTTCAATAACAGGAAATAATGAACAGCTATTGAAATAAATAAAATCACTGAAATAGGAAATTAGCAAACCAATTAAATGCTAGAAATATCAGAAGCATAATACAAAGAAGCAGTAGACTCCACCAAAGGCCGGGCCTTTAGCCACCAGTGAGCACTGCTAAGTTACTTCAGATAATGTGAATGAAAACAGCAACTTCAATTAATCATTGAACTTGATTAGCATTACAATAAATCATGTTCTTCCAAAGACGCAGTCTATAATTAAGCTTACAATTTGAAAAATAACAGAGACTCCCCTTTCTTCCTACAATCGTTTCCTTTTATAATCAGAAAGGGTGAAGAGTAAATAGTAAATGCAATCCCTCATAACAAAATTGGATTGTTCATAACCAATTGATCAGCAAGATCATATATGAAATATCTTTCCATCAATCATTCAACAGGAACAAGTCGAATTTGGTATTGCAATTGAGATAATTTGGAAAACGGTCACAACAGTGAATTTGGAAAAATCGTCTTCAGAGAACCTTCCGTTTCTCTTAATACAAACCGAATTTGGGAAAAATTCTCTTTAAGAAAGTTAATTAGGTCCGTTTTAGACAACACCCATGTTTTAGATTTTCCATATTCTTCTCCATTTTCCCACCACGTCCAATAAAAAATTGTTACTTCTTATTCCAGCGAATTCCTGAGTTGGAATATTTAATGATGAGCTGGAGATCAAATCTAAAATATGGAGAATATCTTGGAGGCTAAAATGATGAGTGATGTTAAAAAAAATTTATTAATAAACCATCATTGATAAAATCATGCATAGTAATCATCAATTTATTAAAAATAAAGGAGAATAAATAATATTTATCCATAAGACCATAAATATTATGAAATTGAATTATATGATAAACCATGATAAATGACGTGATAAAGAATGGTAGAAATGGATGAAATGGGTGTTAAAATGTGATAATAATAATGAAAAACTAGCGACCCAACAACATGAAGGTTCTCTTTTGAGAAGTAGCGTAGATATTCTGCAATATGTTGAGATATGTATGTGGGTTTTATTCTTGAGAAGTGCGTATACATGCGGAAATGATTTATGAAAAGCGCATTTGAAATCTAGGGTTTTCGTTGAAGTATATGTTTGATATGTCTATAAAATATTGCTATGTTTCTATTGTCTGTCACTGAAGACTTCATGATGATTTAGGTTTGATAGTGATGTCTTGAGTATTGATGATGCTACTAGTTGCATGTAGATCAGTGATTTTTTATTTGACTCAAAGATTCAATGATTCGTTGAATGATTTTGTACAGTGACCAGTTTCAGTTTTGATATATGGTACTGGTCTTAAATTATGGTAGTGGGTCTATTCTGAAAAATTGATGAAAAGTGGCCTACAAGTTGTGATGTGTTGAAGTAGGTGGATCTAGTGTGAAAATTTATGAAACGTGGTCCACGATGGTGCTGAGGGTTGGACCCTTCAGTGAGGAAGTCGAAGCTTCCTTCCAGTAGTAGCTAATGATCATATCAAGGGGTTATAGCTCCCTTCCAGTGGGTGCTGGTAAACGAGATCAAGAGGTTGGAGCTTCGTTAATGAGATCAGGGTTTGGAGCTCCCTTCTAGTAGGAGATGGAGAATGAGTGAAGGTTTTAGCCTTCTGTAGGTGGGTGCCTGCATGTTGGTCTGAGTCTGCACCAGTACAAGATTTTATGAAGTTTTCATTAATATAATCAAATTGAAGACAAAAACGACAGTAGCGGTGGTTTTCTCCAAAATTGGGTTTCCACCTTAAATCCTGGTGTTCATGTGTGTTGATTGCGTGTGATGATTTATTCTGTTCTTACTGCACATGTTTATTTCTTATCAAATTTTGATGAACCACTGATGCACTGGTTTGGCTTTTTCATCGTTTTAAATCTAAGTAGAAACTAAATGACACCCATCTCAACAATTGTGCTTAGCGTGGATGGCCATAATTAGCCTTACTAAAGTCGTCTTTCACTTCATCCTTCTTTCTCCGTGCTAATCCAAACACTCAATTTATTTTTCAAAACAATCAACTTTGGTCCTGTGTGCATACATCCAATCCATGCTCAACAACATGGTGTACACACCTAAGGGTAGCACATTGAAGTTTTCCATTATTGGCATCCCATTTAATTCAATTGGGAAATACTTCACCCAATACTTGACCCTCTTATTTTTTCTCATGGCTAACTGAAATAGCCAAGATTCCTCTTATGGTTCTTGGTTCAATTGGGATTGTTCCACAAGCATTGGGCTAACATATCCATAATTAGAACCGGCGTCAATAAAAATAGAAATAATTTGATCACAAACCTTACATTTCATATCAATTATGGAAGCCTAATGGTATGCTTTATGATTTTCCAGTTCTGCACAGATCTTAGGTATACCACGTGCCACATCTCCCATAGTATGTGCTTCCTTTGTGTTGTATATTTTTGGGGCAGTGTGCTTTCATTGTGGGCAATTATTTCTCAAATGATTTTCTCCACATGTCTAGCACTTATACAGACCCTTCCCATAACTCTTGGCTCCTTCTTGAGCTGAACATTCTTTGTCTTCAATACTGATCATTCATTGACTCTCTTGGGTAGCACAAGCAGTATGTGATTCTTTAATCGTTTTCTAACTTTTTCTCTTGAATTTGGCATTACTTTTTGACTTCCATTCAGATTTAAATTTTGGCATGCGCTTTTATTGAGTATATCAATATTTCAAATTTTTAATAGCATCATTCAATTTTTGAGGCTTATGGATCTCAATTCGATCTTTGAATGATAGAGGTAACCCAATGATAAACCTCTAAATTTTTTCCTTCTCATCCTTAAGATACGACACATCTTAGAAATTCCAATAACTTGGTGACATAGTCTTCATCCAATATTTGTCCCATTTTGAGCTCATATAATTCTTTTTCTTTGTTCTCATAGTAGCTACTTTATAGATATTTTTCTCTGAAGATCATTTCAAACTCATTCCAATACAATGATTTTTCAGTTATGTCGATGAAATTATTCAATTATTACCACCATATGTTTGCTTTTCCCTTCATAATATAGGTGGCTACTTTTTATTTCATGTTCTCATAATAGTTATGGATTCTGAAGAACTTATTCATTCCAAGAAACCAAGCTTTTTCATATTCATATTTCTTCATCTCTCCATCAAATTTGGGTGGATTAGCCCCCATAAATTCTTCCAACATATAGCCCTTTTTTCTCTTTATTTGATGATGATGGTAAGGATGATATTTCCTCTTGGTATGAAGACTATCATTTCTACTAGAGTGATGCCCATGTGTGCTATATTTTCTCTTTGGAATTCTTAATGGTGCATTCCCTCTCACAGTGTCTTCACTTTCTCGTTTATGCCTTTTCTTGGATCTACCACCATATGTCCCATTAGTTCTCTCTTCTGATTCAAAAGGGCTATGTTTGTCTCTATGACTATGCCCCAACTCATACTACCTTTGCCTTTGTAAGTCTACAAGGCTTTACAGTATGACTACATTTACCTTAGCTTTCTTTTCCTGAGTATGTACCAACCTTTGTTTATCTACCTTGCATCTCCTAATATTATCCCTTAATCTCCTTAAGATATCTATTAAGTTAGGAGATTTTGTCCCTCCCCCTTGGCCGACTGATCTTTCTTCTTCATATTTCCATTCTTTTGCATCTCAATGTTGTGATTGATCATAAATATGTTTTACCATTTTGTTGTTCATTTCATGGCCTTCATAATTTATGTCGTACCATCCTTTGTTGTTATGGGCGATATTCATCTTATGTTATGAGTGTTGTTAGACACACACATAACTTTTAGAGTTAGACAAAATCAAAACATATACCAATTGTTATCACCTTAGCTCATTGTTGGAAATTTGTTGGTGCAAGGCTAGCTTAACAATACATTGCAATTTAGCACATCAATAATAATGAATTCATATTACCTATTAGTACCATGCTACGTACCAAATCAAAAGGTAATCACAACACTCATACATGTATGTAATCCACCATAGCCCGACTTTTAACATCTAAACATTTTTTTAGTTACCTTTTCTAAAATTCAATATGAAACTACTTACTTTGTTAACCTTGTAATAGAAAATTGACTTATTTTCGCATGATAGATCCCATTCAGTCCAAGTGTTGAACCTGGAAGCTATGATATTATAAAAACTCTCCCTCCTAACCCAAAACCCAACCATAGTTAGAAGGAAGTGGTTTCTCTATTGACCCAGCTCCCAAGGTACAATTATTGGAATGAGAGTTAAAATTTTTTATTTTTTTTCAAATTTTCTGGAATTTTAAATAAATAACATCATTGTGTTCATCTTGTCAATATTATTCCAATGATATCAATTTACCCTCAATCCAACTTATGAATAAAAGTTTATGACCCTTTAAATATTGACTAATTACACCTTTCCACATCATCATGACACCCAAGTGGCACTTGACGTGCCCACATGGTGGACCTACATGGCACCTGATGAACCAACATGGAAAAACCATGTGGTAGCCCACGTGTTAGTCACGAGCCTGAGTAAAGTCAGGGTTGGCCCTCCTCCCAAAGACGTTTCAAAATTTCAAACATCTGGGCTCGATCCCTGACCTCCGATCTAGGTCGGGGTCAACCATCCCCTTCTCGGTGCTACAATGCAATGGGTATGGTGGGTAAAACCCTCGAACCCCCAATCTCCAAACCTTCAATTACATAGATATTGATCAACCTGCCATAGGTCAGGCCTTTCAACCCGACCTTTTGACCTATAACCTGCCTAACCTACAAGGAAAAAATCAACTTTTAACTTGAATTTTTCCGGTTTCTCCAGCAGTTTGATAGAGAAATTTATTTTCTAACTTTTCGACATATTAATGCAATATTTCCAACACCTAATGCCTAAAAATTTCATAATAATTTATAAACAAATTTAAGAAACATTCAACCAAAGACATAATAAGAGTTTATTGGAATTATCAAGCGCATTATTTACAAAATGATAGATAATTGTAACAACTCAAAAACATAGAAAAACAAATATTTTCTTCATTCATGCATGACATAATGAAACCACTGGGAATGGAATCAGTAATTCCTTCCCTTTAATTAAGAATTTACCCAATATTATGCAACACATCTATCATTACATATACAACAATTTAAACTTGCAATGAACTCAAAATTTCAAGTCTTTAAACAAGTAATAAACATTTTTGAGCACTTCTCTCTGTCAATGCAACCCAACACCATCATAGTGAAATCCTACTGCATTCAAGATGTTAGTATATGAGCTTGCATCTCATGCATTTCACATCTTCAAGTAGCTTTTCATAATAAATTTATACACAGTAATCATGTACAATTTTGTAATTAATCAAAATCATGTCATTGGAATAACAAGGATTCCATACTACTTATTGCATTAATGTAACCGTTATATCCACACATTTTTCTAGCACCTTGTACATAGTGACAAAAACCACATTGGTCAATCACATTGACAATGGAATACTGAATCATTCCATATTATAAGCATCATTTTCATACTAGCAATGAAAAATAGGTTGAGAACATAAGAGATAGTTATCTCAAAATTAATGGGAAACTAATTTTGGTACTATGAATTTGCACCCAACCATAGAAAACTACAACTAAGTCTCACTTGTAGTTGTCACCCCTAAGCTAGATTCTATAGGTTGAGGGATCTTTCTACTTCAGGGATTAAACACATTCACGAATTGAAAATACTCTATAGATTTAACTGCCTCCAACCACCATCTAAATTAAAACCAAAAAAACACATAGGGATTCTAGAGACTAGCAGTATCCACCCTTCCAAAACATAACACTATGGTTCCACCCAATGCAAGGATTTCAGAACCCACATTAAAATCAAAATAAAGAAAAGAAGCTTCTAGATATCCTCTAGGAATTTTCCAAGATCAATTCCTTCACCCCATCCCTTTGGAATTTCTTTAGAAACACCATATCAACCTGTTGAAGCCTCAAAAATTGCTGCAACAACATGGGGGATGACCACCCGGTCCAGACCTTAAAGAAACTCCTTTTCTGTTTGGAATGGTGGTTCCGACTGGTTCAACTAGGTCCAATTACCTTCTCTCAATCTCCAATGGCTTTAAAATATGACTTTCATTCACCAATGGAAAAGAGACATCAGATCGTCCTTCTTGCTGATCAGGCAAGAAAGTGATCCTTAAGCTGATTTAGGGTTCAAGCAATCCACTACCAAATTTTACCTCTTTGGGAAGAGGACTTAAAAAAATGTAGAATTTACTCTAAATGCAAACTTATTCTAAGATACAAGCAAAATGAACTATCTTAATCCTATCTCAATTAGGCAGATATAGATCTAACCCAACCAAGAGCAGGTATTTAAAATATTGAGAATGAAAAATGTCTTGTTTATAATGAATATCAAGTTAATGAAATAGTTCAATTAACTGACATTATGGATAGCAAAACACATCCTATTGAGACCTTTGAACTAAAATAATCAATCAACAACATTTAGGAAGTAGTTCACAAAATGGTATTGATCATTTAATCAGTAACTTGAATTATTAAACAATAATATGCAGAAGAAGTTCACAACATATCACTATTTATTCATCCAATATTAAAAGACATATTTATGAGTAAATAGTTACTCAGAAATCAGAATTCAGCCCATAAGAGCAGAGATAAATAACAACATAAAATAAAAGCAAATTACCCATACCGACAAAAGTGCACAAATATGTAAGTAAATTGACACCATTCCTGTTATCATAAAATAAAACCAACATTTAAAATAATAGTATTCGAAATACCAATTTATTGAATCCATTTCTCCAGCTCCGGTCTCTAATAGTCCTTTACAATGCCTAAGCTTCTGCTTTCAAAAGCAAAGCTACAATAGTGCAAACTCTGTTCATTATACATAACTCAGAATGTAAAAGAAAAACCTCAATAATCTCCAGATCTGAGATTTCACTCCTCCCACCTACAATTGTAAATCCCTATTACAGAAGTGCTTTTAGAATTCCAGAATTGCAGAAGAGTGCAGCCCTTATTACATTCTGGATTCTGCTATTTATAATATTTGCAAAGGAATTCTTGAGAGGAAAGTTTGTTGAAGAGAAATCTGCCCAATCCAATTTTATTTGCTCAGAATTCCAATCTTTAATTGCTGGAGCATTCTTATTGATTGAGATATTTTCTCCTTATCTCTTCTACTATTTTCCTGCAAAAAGAAATCAAAATAAATTAGGATGCAATGAATAAAATCAAAATACCATTTTTGGCATTAAAATAAACCCAATAAAATTTAATTTAAATAAATAATTGAAAATAAAATATAAGCTCTCTATTGATGCCTGGGATGATTTAATTGGCCAAGGATATTATTGATGAATGAACCTGCAATTAGAAGAGGCTTGGACAAATGAAAATGCAGAAAATAAATCAGAAAATTGATTTTGTTTTAGAAATTCAGATCTTGATCTTCTGCATGATTTTTGACCCAATTAATGACCAAATCTATTAGTGGAACCTCCTCAGAAATGTTCTCCTTGATTTTATCTTTCCAATGAGTCGTCCTGAGCCTCATTTGGCCAAGTAAAACTCATTCTATGAGCTTCCAAAGTTGATGAGTCAAATCTGAGATAATTCTGGAAATTCTGTTGCTGGGCTGAAAATCAGAATTTTTAATTAGAAATTTAATCCTAAATTAGATTCTAATTATCTAATAATTAATTCTAAATTAATTATTAACTAACTAATATATACAATTAATTCTAATTAATTATCATCTAATTTAGAAATTAATTAAATTACAAAATTAATTAATATACAAATGATTTGAAAAAGTTAATTTAAATATAATTAATATTATAATTCAAATTATATTAAAATTATAATAAACATTATTATTATAATATAAAAATATAAACATTAATTTACAAACCATTGGAATCAATTCAAACCTTAAAACAAACCATTGAAATCAATCCAAAACCATTAATTCATCCACGTCAGATTATGGAGGGATATGTTGAGTGGAGTGTGAGGTGAGGGTGACGTGAGGGTGAGTGAGGTGGAGGTGCGGGAGGCATAAGGGGTGAAAAAACTTTATATTAAAATCTTTTAACACATCACATTTGGCCTTATCGCATATCGCAAGAACTTTGGATCGGGGTTTTTTAAATGTGCGTGTTATAAAAATTGCGATGGATCCGATATTGCGATATGCGATGGATCTGATATTGCGATATGCGATGTGAAATTTTTATTTTTATTTTATTTTATTTTATTTATTTTTTATATATTAAGTTTTAATTTTAATTAAATTAATTATATTTTATTATAATAATTAATTTAATTAATCTCAAAATTTAATGTTGAATATCAGTTTTTTATTTTGGTTTTATTTTAATGATGTTTAGTTTAGTTATGAAATTTTTTAAACTACAGCCACTCCGAAAATAAATAAAAATAGCATTTTTAACCCAGACTAGATAAATAATGGGACTTCAAAGGAGTACCATTTTCAAACCAGTTGACCAAATGAGGTAAAACAAGCATCAATGGGAAGCTTATTAAAAATCGATTTTAACAAAGCAATCAAAACAAGAATACAAAGAAAATGAAAAATTAACAATCACGTAGGATAATCAAATAAATAAAAATCCTAAAAGGTGTTTAGCCAAAAATTTATAGAAAGGGTCCCCATTATTTGAAGTGAACAAGTCAAAAATGGGGGGGTTGTGTTTTACCACAACAATGGCGACACACGGGAGAAGAACCAGTTATCTTTGTTTGATATGAATAAGATTTTCCTAAAATCAAAGTAAAACTAATTAAAGAAGAGAGAATTATGCTTGAAATGCTTGACTAGGTTCATTAGTCTGAATAAAAGCAAGAATCATCTAACTGTAATTTTTCTTAAAATTCCTCATAAATTAAAATATTTCAAAACTCTATATCAGTCCTTAATTAGTTGTAGAGATAAAGCAAGGGTCACTTTACAGCTTAGCTTTTAAAATATACTCATTTGTCACAGGTAGAGCCACTGTTGCCAGCAAACATCTATAGTCTCGACAGGGTTACCTTTTAATCACCAATGATTCAGAATCCCATCTCTTTAAGAATTATTGACCTAGAGATAAATCCATTTATATTATTTTATTTTTTATTTTTATTTTTATTATAAATCTTAAAAGCCATTGTCCTGGTTTGGTAGCCAGATAGTTGACAATGCCATTCACTGGTTATAATTGGACTGAACAAGTTGGCTCGTGATGAGACCCATTGTCTTATAATTGTTTGCAATCATAAGCCATTACCCTGGTTTGTTTAACAATGTTGGTAATGTCAGCCTATTTTTCCCCTATGATCATTGTAAGCAGGCTCATGATGAGACCTCTTATCTTTTAAGTTTAAATATATCTCTGGATTATACTCTAGAAAAATAAGACTCTTTGGGACAGGGAGAATCATTGACTCCTTAAGAGTTAAGAATGACAATTTCAGAGTTAAAAGGTGCTTTGTTGTAAAGTGTCTTTACTTGGTTAAAAATAACTTTTCTTGACTGATAATAAAACTTTGAAAGATCTTAATAAAATATTGAAATCTCAAAATGATTACAATTTTGATGAAAAATAAATTTCTCCAGATTTTATGATACTTTGTCAACTTCTCTAAATTGGTAATCTCTTCCTTAAGTATGTCTACCTTTATAATAAGAAAATCAAACTTTACTAAGAGATTTAAGAAAAAGTTAATAGATGAATATTAACAATTTTTTCTCTGTGTATGCCAACCATTATTAGGTAACAAGTAGGCTTTCCATATCAACCATGGCAAGGTCACCCAAAATCAAAACTAAAAACCAAAGGAAAAGAATTCTTATGCTAAAGTGAGAAAAGAAATCAGCAAGCAAAATGAAGAAATTGAAAAGTGAAAGGAAAATCCAAGTTTTTGAAATACAAACTCTAACAAGAATGGTTATACCATTGTCTCAACAATATGAAGAAAAAGAAAATAATCGTGTAATCAGTCCTTCTTATGTCGAGATTTAGAAAAATTATACCTTGTAGGGTTGTAAGTGTTTTTAGGCTTTTTGGATAGCAGTGATAATCATTTCAGCCACAACGAAAATTTTCTGTCTGATAACAATCTTCTTGTTTCAAAGCATCATCTTAATCATTTTCTAAAAAAAATGCTTAAAGAAACAAACTAAAGGTTCATAAACTTCCTGGTGTAGCTATTTCAATAAAGATTATTGCTGCTTCTTGAAATTAAGCCAGGAGAAGAGTATGGACTTCGAAAATATGATCTGGCTGAGGATTGGAAGCTTTTATGAAGAGCTGCAAAAGAGATTTATATATCAGAAAAACAAAACTGAAACTAAAGTAATGAAATGGAAATAAATGAAAGTGGGTACATGAATCTTACCATTGGATGATTGCTTTTGATCTTACCTGAAAGGTATCAATTTCTCCAAACTAGCTAACTTCTTATTTTAATTAACATTAAAAACATGAAGAAGTCAAACTAACCAAAATCCTATAACCCAAAATCATTATTTATTTTATCTAAACTAAAGCAAGCAGTAAAATGTAAAAATGGAATGCTTAGTGCTCAAGGGAATTGAAATTAAAAGAAATGCATCAGAAATGAGAATGCGAATTTGCAGTAACGAATGTTTCTCAAAATATTATAAGTTTCATATAAACTCCATGATTTTATAAATTGTCCAGAATCAAGACCAAATCCAAAATAATAAAATTTAAATATGAAAATATAGATGTCTTGAATTCCATATTTAATTATGGAATTATATATTTAAAACTAAAATATATGAGAAATCGAAATGATTTAAATATACTGCAAATTGGTCATTATTTGTTTTCTTACCATAGTGGTTGCCCACGCTTGCTTTTAAAATAACACATTGCCTTATCAAATGATTCGCATTGCATGTAGATACATGCATTGGAGTTTATCGCATTGGCGATTGAAATAGAAAATTGTCGATATGAGATCATGTGAAAAAAATATGTGCGATGAGATGTAGTGATCACACTATTGAAGAACTTTTATATTGCGAATCGGGGACAGTCATGCTGCAATTTGCAGATCATACACCGCATCTCACGATTTGTACTTTGCACATTGCACATTGCACATTGCACATTGAAAATTTGGAATAGTGGTATGGCCATGAATAAAAATGCGATGAAGCGATTGCGATATTAGCGTACCGGAATATTGGAGAATAATCATGTTGGAAATTCCAATATCGGCGATGTGATGGATGACATAGCTAATCGGAAACTGGAAAACTTTTTGGTACCCGATGTAACACAATTTGATTCTTGCGATGCCAATATGCGATGAATGACATGACTAATCGGCGATTGTGATCGGCAATCTTAAGCACATGATGTAACAATTCTCGATACGTTGATATGCGATGAAGAGTGGACCTGATAATTTTATGATGAAAATTTAGTAACATATCAGATCCAAAATATCGACCCTTTAAAATTATGCTCCTACTTTTATTGCGATTGGGTGGACGCGATATTTTATAAACTTGATTTGAATTTTATATCAGGTCCAGAATTATGTGGTCATCGCAATATCAGTAAAGTAGTTTATCGGAGATCGACGATTCATGATAATGGAAGTATATTCAACTGCAAACCTCTGATATGCGAAATGCGATATGACATATGAGCGAGGTAATACATCGGAGATCTTTTATGAACAATTTGTTATCAAAAATGCTAAAAGCTACTTCCAATGAAATATTTCGCTACAAATGGTTGTGAAGTGGATGATGTGATATCGGAATGAAATTATTGACGAAGATAAGTGGGATGGTAGTATTGCAAACATTTTCACTGAAGTATCAACAATATGAAAATCAAGTTGAATCCTATGATATTGCTTGAAATTTCAATTGGGTTTTTTGATGGTTGAAAGCAAAGTTAAAAATGTTCAAATTCTAATGAATCTCAAAATAAAATTTCCCTGAACCTGTTGCAAATTTGAAATGGGTTTGCTGCTTATTTCAAGTTTTGAAAACAAATGAAAACCTGCAAAAAAAATAAAAAATGAACTAAGAAAAAGAGAAACTAATAATAGATGATAATGAACTTGTGAATGCGTACTTGGAAGGAAATTCTCTGTAGTTTTTTATCTCATGAATCTTCAAATTTTTCCTTCGATTTATCAAAATTTTTCCTTTGTTCAAAATCATCTCATCATTTATTCTAAATTGGAGTGAGCAATCAGCCTAAATAAAATCTGCTTGTTCATGTTCAGGAAATATAAAATTTACCAGAAATAAATATGAAAATAGTCTTCCCTTTTGAATTGAAACAACAATTTATTACCTTTGCTCATTCCAAATTAACTTGAAAAAAATTTGTATTGTTATAGTCACTGTTCAATAATGCCTTTAGTAAATAAATATGATGCGTATTACAACATCAGATAATAAACTAAAGGTCCGAATGGGATAAAGCCACTAATTGTGGAAAAATGTCAAAACAGATTTGAATGTGTGCACACAGCAAAATGGACATTCTAAAGGTCAGCTTAGCAAATTTCGAGGAAGATAATATGAACTTCATATGATTACCACGAAAGGTTAGACTGAATAATAATGATTGAGTCAGAATTAAGCTTATCATAGACAATCATACATTTCATGGGATAATGAGATCATGAAGCTTTTATATCCTCAAAACCTTTATCATATAAATTTCAAAAGAAAATCTTAGAAGGAAATCCCGAAATTAAGAAAAGTGGCTTTGAGGCGATTGATGCCAAGTGCAACCTTAATTGAATTTAATCAAGAGATTATTCAAAATAGACAAAGTAGAGGTATTGCTGTAAAAATTTAAAAAGGAAAGGAAGAATTAAAATTTTCTGATTGGGAGAAAAAGTTTTCATTGAACATGTATGAAAATGGCTGATTACTTTGTTTTATTTTTAATCTAGAGAACTGTTGAAAATAAATTAACTACATTAACTCTACTCCTATTCTAACCATATACTTGAAAAATGACTAGGTATAGTCATATTTCCAGTGTAACCATTTTCTCATTTTAATCCCTGCATGTATGTACAATTCAAATGTTAGTAATAAAAATACAAATCTAATTGAACTAAGAAAATTAAACCTGAAATAAGAATGTACAACTATTGTTAGAAGCTTATCTAAAATCTCCTTCTCATGAAATTTTCTTTCCAATTGAATACCAATTGGATCATAGAAATCTAGATGGATTTCTATTAATAATTGGGAAATGTTCAAAAGAGGAGATGAAAGGCCAGATTGTGGATATGAGCTTTTAGATTCAAAGGCCTGGAAGAAACTGTTAGTGTTATGTGTAAATGTTAAGCTATTGACAATCTTCCATGAAGGAAAAATTTCCAAATATTTTTCAAATGAATTAATGAAAAATGGATGGAAATCTTTTAAATGAAATGGAAAATTATTAATTAAATTGGATTGCTGGCAGATTTCTAAAAATACATTATCTTGTTGATATTGCCTTTGAGAAGATAGAAGCTTTTGATAAAACATTAACATTGATTGAAATTGAAATTGAAATAGCTTTTGATGTTTTTGATTATAATATAAAACTTCAATTTTCCAACAGAGCAATGTATCAATTGAATATTTGATAATAAAGTGCTCAATATGCCAGCGTAATGTATCAAAAATCTGAAAAATAAAATCTAAAAATAAATCTGATTTAATACAAAATAAGTGAGGAAACAAAAATAAAATGAAATCACTATTGTTACAACTAATGTTACAACACAATTGGGATTGTTTTGAAATAATTTCTTTTTCACAAGGATTGGCCAGAATTATGGAATTTGAGTAATTTCGAATTCCAACTTGTGAATTAGAAGGGGAATTATGATTATGAACAGGAATGAAAGATTGATCATGATATGAATCATAAATTGGAATATTTTCTTGAATAGTGAAATCATGAAGATAATTTGCTGCTTTAGAATGAGGATTGGTTGGAATAATTTCTAAATTAAAATGTCTCTCATTCTCAGATGTTATTTGAAGTTTCTGATGACGATTTTCTCGAGAAAAATCAACATCTTCAATGTCAGAGTAATTATCATAAATGACTTCACAAGATTCTCTAGATTTCCCTTCAATCTCATCCAGTATATCAAAACAAGGAGGGACAAGAATTTCATGTTCATTATTGGCAAAAGAGTGATCAATAATTGTTTCTCTATCTTGATAAAAACTTATTGGTAATTCATTTAGACCATCCTCTTTATTTTCTGAAATATCATTAACACCAAGAGGGGAAAAATTACCATCATTAAAAATATCAGGATAAAGGGAAAAATGTGAATCTGAAATAATGCATTTAAAAATGTTTCTGTTTGAGAATTCTTGTACATTATGCTCATTGTAAATTTTAGATTCTAAATCATTCCTTTGCGCACTCATGCTTTTTTGAAGAAGATTACTTTGCTGCTCTGATTTCAACATTTGCTCATCATGAAAAGATTCAGAAATTTGTACAGCAGTTTGCATGCTTTTATTTACTTTGATTGTTGCTTACACTTGCTGATTTTGATTTTCTGAATTTACCTCAAAGTAGCTTTCAGATTTCAAGGCGGCTCTTTCTCCAAAATTGCTGCTATTGTCTTCTTGTATTTGATTAGAAATATTTTCCAAGCTTTGTGAAACCTCTTCATCACAATTTATTTGCACACCCAAATTGGAATTCTCATTTATGTTAGAAGGGGATGGAACAAAGCTTGAACTAATTTCATATGGATCGGGACTAGGGGGAAGAGAATAATTATGTTCAAACCAATCTAGTGATTCTTCTTTCATAGGTTCATCTTTGACATTAAATTTTAAACAATTCAAATGAAGTCGAATATTAAAATCTCTAATAGACTCATTTTCATTTCGTAGATATTCAATTTCATCACATACCTGATCATAATCATAGTGGTCAAATTTACAAATGAAACTTGTAACAAATTGATCCCAGCTGTGAATTGAGGCAACCGGAAGAGTTCTACACCAGTTTCTGGCTTTTGCCGCAAATGTGAGAGTAAAAAGTCTGCATAAGATGCCTTCATCAATTCCTTGAAAATCATAATTTGAAACATTTTGAATAAATTGAAAGACATGATTAAAAGCAGAAGAATTTCTCTCACCATTAAACTTTACCTGAGACAAGAGTCTTACCACTTCGGGTGGAGTATTGGAAGATGCACGTCCATGGATACAACTCCAAATTGGAAGTTTAAGAGGAGCCATCATGATTAAATAAAATGTTAAAATTGAAAAGACTCCAACAGACAACATGTTTCAGTCCCTCCTTCTAGCGCCAAAATGTTGAAGCCTCAAAAATCGTTGCAACAACATGGGGGATGACCACCTGGTCCGGACCTTAAATTATCTCCTTTTCTGTTTGGAATGGTGGTTCTGACTGGTTCAACTAGGTCCAGTTACCTTCTCTCAATCTCCAATGGCTTTAAAATATGACTTTCATTCACCAATGGAAAAGAGACATCAGATCAACCTTCTTGCTGATCAGGCAAGAAAGTGATCCTTAAGCTGATTTAGGGCTCAGCCAATCCACTACTAAAGTTTTCCTCTTTGGGAAAAGGACTTAAAAGAATGTAGAAATTAATCTAAATGCAAACTTATTCTAAGATACAAGCAAAATGAACTATCTTAATCCTATCTCAATTAGGCAGATATAGATCTAACCCAACCAAGAGCAGGTATTTAAAATATTGAGATTGAAATATGTCTTGTTTATAATGAATATCAAGTTAATGAAATAGTTCAATTAACTGACATTATGGATAGCAAAACACATCCTATTGAGACCTTTTAACTGAAATAATCAATCAACAACACTCGGGAAGTAGTTCACAAAATGGTATTGATCATTTAATCAGTAACTTGAATTATTAAACAATAATATGCGAAAGAAGTTCACAACATATCACTATTTATTCATCCAATATTAAAAGACAGATTTATGAGTAAATAGTTACTCAGAAATCAGAATTCAGCCCATAAGAGCAGAGATAAATAACAACATAAAATAGAAGCAAATTACCCATACCGACAAAAGTGCACAAATATGTAAGTAAATTGACACCATTCTTGTTATCATAAAAATAAAACCAACATTTAAAATAATAGTATTCAAAATACCAATTTATTGAATCCATTTCTCCAGCTCCAGTCTCTAATAGTCCTTTACAATGCCTAAGCTTCTGCTTTCAAAAGCAGAGCTACAATAGTGCAAACTCTGTTCATTATACATAACTCAGGATGTAAAAGAAAAACCTCAATAATCCCCAGATCTGAGATTCCACTCCTCCCACCTACAACTCTAAATCCCTATTACAAAAGTGCTTTTAGAATTCCAGAATTGCAGAGGAGAGCAGCCCCTATTACATTCTGCAATCTGTTATTTATAATATTTGCAAAGGAATTCTTGAGAGGAAAGTTTGTTGAAGAGAAATCTGCCCAATCCAATTTTATTTGCTCAGAATTCCAATCTTTAATTGCTGGAGCATTCTTATTGATTGAGATATTTTCTCCTTATCTCTTCTACTGTTTTCCTGCAAAAAGAAATCAAAATAAATTAAGATGCAATGAATAAAATCAAAATACCATTTCTGGCATTAAAATAAACCCAATCAAATTTAATTTAAATAAATAATTGAAAATAAAATATAAGCTCTCTATTGATGCCTGGGATGGTTTAATTGGCCAAGGATATTATTGACGAATGAACCTGCAATTAGAAGAGGCTTGGAAAAATGAAAATGCAGAAAATAAATCAGAAAATTGATTTTGTTTTAGAAATTCGGAGCTTGATCTTCTGCATGATTTTTGACCCAATTAATGACCAAATCTATTAGTGGAACCTCCTCAGAAATGTTCTCCTTGATTTTATCTTTCCAATGAGCCGTCTTGGGCCTCATTTGGCCAAGTAAAACTCATTCTATGAGCTTCCAAAGTTGATGAGTCAAATCTGGCATAAATTTGGAAATTCTGTTACTGGGTTAAAAATCAGAATTTTAATTAAAAATCTAATCCTAAATTAGAATTCTAATTATCTAATAATTAATTCTAAATTAATTATTAACTAACTAATATATACAATTAATTCTAATTAATTTTCATCTAATTAGAAATTGATTAAGTTACAAAATTAAATTAATATACAAATGATTTGAAAAAGTTAATTTAAATATAATTAATATTATAATTCAAATTATATTAAAATTATAATAAACATTATAATTATAATATAATTATTATAATATAAAAATATAAACATTAATTTACAAACCATTGGAATCAATCCAAACCTTAAAACAAACCATTGAAATCAATCCAAACCCATAAAACAAACCATGTGAGATTATGGAGGGATATGGTGAGTGGAGTGTGAGGTGAGGGTGACATGAGGGTGAGTGAGGTGGAGGTGCGGGAGGCATAAGGGGTGAAAAAACTTTATATTAAAATCTTTTAACACATCACATTTGGCCTTATCGCATATCGCAAGAACTTTGGATCGAGGTTTTTTAAATGTGCGTGTTATAAAAATTGCGATGGATCCGATATTGCGATATGCGATGTGAAATTTTTATTTTTATTTTATTTTATTTTATTTATTTTTTATATATTAAGTTTTAATTTTAATTAAATTAATTATATTTTATTATAATAATTAATTTAATTAATCTCAAAATTTAATGTTAAATATCAGTTTTTTATTTTGGTTTTATTTTAATGATGTTTAGTTTAGTTATGAAATTTTCTAAACTACAGCCACTTCGAAAATAAATAAAAAGAATAAAAATAGCATTTTTAACTCAGACTAGATAAATGATGGGACTTTAAAGGAGTACCATTTTCAAACCAGTTGACCAAATGAGGTAAAACAAGCATCAATGGGAAGCTTATTAAAAATTGATTTTAACAAAGCAATCAAAACAAGAATACAAAGAAAATGAAAAATTAACAATTGCGTAGGATAATCAAATAAATAAAAATCCTAAAAGGTGTTTAGCCAAAAAATTATAGAAAGGGTCCCCATTATTTGAAGTGAACAAGTCAAAAAAGGGGGGGGGGTTGTGTGTTACCACAACACAACCCTCCATGCCACTGGAGACTCGAGAGGCATTCAATTCCTCACTTAGTGATTTCTTCCAGCTCCTTTTCCAACCAAAATCTTCGTTCCCTTAAACTATTCAAATTTCTCTATTTCTATGTTGTTTCCTTGTGTTCTTCATTTCTCCATCTTGAATTCTTCAGGCAAAAAAGCCCCTCCAATTTTGTTCAAATTCCATTTATTATTTTTTTCTTGTGTTTCACCATGTTCTTCAAGGAACATTCTTGTGTGTCTCTACATATTCCCATTGAATTTTCTGCATACTAATATTATTCCCAACAATTAATCACCTGAGCCCTATGGAATCCATGTCCCATTATTTAGCCCATTTTTCTTTTTATAAAACTTTTCATAGCTCATACATAAATTTAAGTTACTTTTGGGTTGTCAAAAACCCCTCCCCCTTTGGGGGACACCATACTCAATGTTATTATTCCATATGCAATACCAAACCATGCTTTAAAGCACACACACTTATTTTTTTATGGAGCTTTATAAAAATCTATCTATATTGTATTTATATTTGCTTCAACCATAAAATAAAGAAGGATATGATACCATCACATAATCAAACATTTCCCAAGTGTCTTCCTTGGGCACAAATTGCCTCGACTGTACTTTAACTTGCTCTATTATTTGAATCCAAAGCATGAGGCTCCTCCAGTTTATCATGCAAATTAGTTTTGTTTGGAATTATCCCTCTTGTTCCACCTATAACACAAACTAATCAATCACATGATTAGAATCCTACAATAATATTTTAAGCAAAGAAGCATGGAAACCATCAGGAATGTTAACTGAGGGAGGTAAGGCAAACCTATAGGCCACTGGTCCTATCCCTTCAAGTATCTAAAAAGGTCCACAAAACCATGGTTCCAACTTGATAGGTGACCCAATCCTCAAGGATATTCTCTTAGGTTTAATCCTCAAGTAAACATGTTCCCAAATTTGAAATTCCTTGTGCACCCTATGTTGATCCACATAGCTCCTCTATCTATCCTACTCTACCTTTAAATTTTGCTTAATAATTTGAATATGTTTTTCCATTTCCTTTAGCACATGAGGCCCAATAAGGAACCTATTCACTAGATCCCTCCAACTGATAGGAGTATTTCAACTCCTTCCATACAATACCTCAAATGGGCTCATTTTTAAGACTCTTGATACCCATTGTTGTATCAAACTCTATAAGTGGAAGATACTCTTACAACTTCTTTTGTTGGTTCATCACATAAATCCTCAACATGTCTTCCATCATTCTATTTTTCCTCTTTATTTTCCCATCTATCTTTGGATGGTAAGTTGTACTAAAATCCAATTATGTTCCCAATTTTGCAAACAATTCCTTACAAAACTTGGAATTAAACCTAGCATCTCTATCTGGAATAATTTTCTTAGGAAGTCTAGTCAACCTCAAAATATCCTTCATATATATTTGAGCTACTTCACTTGCTGATTTGGTGGGTTTAACTGCTACAAAGTGAGCTACCTTGCTTAAATTATCAATCACCACCATAATTTCATCATGTTGTTTTGAATTTCTTGGAAAACCAGTGATGAAGACCATGGATATCACTTTCTGTTTCCATTCTGGAATGGGAATGGGCTGTAATAAGACTAATATATGTTTACATGCAAATTTCACTTGTTTTCATTCCATGCACTTTGCAAAAAAATAATCCAACTCATTTTTCAAATTAGGCCAATAATAAGACTTCTTCATAGCCATGAGAGTCTTTTGGTATCCCGAATGGTCGGAATATGGTTTTGGATGAAACTCTTTAATTATAATCCTATTCAATTAATCATTATTTGGTACAATTTTTTTGTTCTTGAATATTATTAGACCCTGATTTGTGATATGATATTCCTCATCCTCAATCACTATTGCAAATTTTCCCTTACTTGATCATATTTTTCATGATGTTGTCCTAATTTCTTGATCCATTCTACTATATCTACTCCATAAGAACTTATGGATGCTATGTGATTCAATTGGATTCTTCTATTGAGCACATAAACAACATTGTTCTCCTTGCCTTCGTTGCACTTGATCTCAAAGTCGAATTCACTAAGTATAACTATCCATCTAACTTGTCTTGCATTCAACTTAGGTTAATCAAATAAATATTTGAGTCCACCATGATTTGTCATGATATAAAACTATCTATCGATGAGGTAATGTCTCCACATATCCAATGCATGAATAATAGATTCTAACTCTAAGACATGAGTCACAAATTTTGTCTCGTGTTCATTTCATTTATATAACTCATAACAGACTACCTGCCCTTCCTGCATCAAGACTCCACCAAGCCCTTCTTTGCAGGCATCTGCACAAACCACAAAATCTTGTATGGATTTGTAATCCTCAACATGAGAGCATTAGTGAGCAATTGTTTCAACTGATTAAAGATTTTTTCACATTCATCTATCCATTAAAACTTCTTTCCCTCCCTTTGTGTTGGGTAATTTAATTGTTATTTAAATTACGCCATGAAATTTTCAAACCAAGTTTTGTGTATTTGCAAAGTGTATGTGCACACTATATGATAGGAGGTTTATTTTTATCAAAAAATTAAATTCTACCCCATTGAATTCAAATGCAAATTATAAATATGATATATTGAATATTTTCTCCTCATCAAGTATATGCACATGTTCCTTCTATAAGCCAAGTTTATATAAAAGGGAAATGAACTAAAATTTTAATCTAAGAACAAGAATTATAAATCTATTCTATCTTGCAAAATGAAAATATTATGCTACTGAACTAAACTGAAAGGCTATTTTAATTGACAGAATTGAAAACTAATTTGTGTAAACTAAATAATAAATATATGCCACTTGACTTGCGATAAATCTATTCTAATATTTATTGGAAATGAAATTATTCTAAGTTCTTTTGGAATCAATTATATTCTAGGAATGTAATGAAGAAATATAAGTAAAGAGAAAAATTGAAATGAACTTGAAAACAACGATTCAAATCTAGACTATAAATATTGTGGATTAATAATGTGCACTCATTATGATTGGAGTCAATCTGAACATTATCTTAAATATGAGACTAAGCAGAAATTACAAGACAATAAAATTAATTAAGAAAATGTATTGGTGTTTTTACTTTTGATTGTGAGCACTCAACCTATGCAAACAAACCAATAGTAAGTAAACTAATGATTGAAAGCGGAACATATCATGGGACAATTGCAAATAAAATGGATTTTTTTTTTGAAAAGAAGCAAAACTGAATAATTAATCTATCTTATGACTCTTTAGGGGACCCTCCTATTAAGTGCAAGGATCAAATAACTCAAATCAATGAACTAGTTTGCAATGCATTAGAGAATAAGAGGAACAAAATATTTGTAATTATAGAAACTTAGTTTTGATAACATCAATAAAAATCTTAACATTCCTAATGATCGTACTCATCTTCCATATCGAGACTATATTTATATTTTCTCTAATTCCTAACAATCAAAGAAATAAATGTCGAAAGGTGAGTTCACTAAGTGAAAACTAGGCATTTGAATTGAAATATAAACTGCTTTTCTCATGATTTCTCTATATGTAGAAAATCATGAGAAGGATATTTTTCTACACATCAGAAAATTGAAATTAGGTGCTCATTCAATTGATGCCATGCTTTACCATGTTCATTTTGTATTGAAATTATTTTCCTTGAAACCTTGCATGCAAACATACTAGAGTTTACTTGTACTGTGACTGATCAAATCCTCAAACTTTATGTTATTTTGAATAAAACTAAAAGGTGGATGTCCTTGTCTCTGACATTTGGCATCTATCCATGTATTTTTCTCTTCTTCAAAGTCTTTGGAACCTGTCTAACCATGGAATAAGCTGCATTATTTATCATTAGCTATGGGAATTGCACAATTTAGTAGCCATAGAAATATTTCAGCCATTTTCATAAAGAAAATTTTGATTATGAACTATAAATGTTTGATACTTTATGTTATAGAAGAGGATGATCAAAATTATCATATAACCTATAAATATTTCAAAATAAGTATGGAATGGATCAAAAGAAGGGAAAATATGTCAAAGTTGAGGATTATTTAAGGCTTCAACACTCTACAAGGATGTGATAGGATGGCCTATCTTGGAGAAGTTTATGATGAACCTCATATATTATCCTACCATTCCTATGAATGCTATAATATCATTCACATTTTTTTGTGTCATCCATTGCACGATAGCTTTGAATTTATTTGGATCAACTGATATCCCTTCATTGGAGACAATGTGCCCCAAATAATGTATTTATGATTGGAAGAAATCACACATGCTGATCTTACATAAATCTTGTTCTCCCTCAGCAATTGTTGTACTACAACTAGGTGTTTCTCATGCTCTTATTCACTCTTCAAATACAGCAATATGACATCAACAAAGGAAACCATGAACTTGTCCAAATAATGGAACAACACACTATTCATTAAACACATGAAAGTGGTAGGGGAATTAGTAAGCCCAAAGGGTACCACTAAAAAATCATAGTGCCCATAACTTGTCTGGAAAGTAGTCCTATGGATTTCTTCTTATTTAATGCACACTTAATGTTATCCATACCTCAAATCAATCTTGGAAAAAATTGTTTCTCCTCTCAGTTGATAAAATAAGTCATCAATTTGTGGCAACAGATACTAATTATTGATTGTCACTTTGTTCAAATATTGTAATCAATGCAAAGTTTGAGTGTCCCATCATTTTTATTCACAAATAATATTGGAGCTCCCCACGATGACACAATTGACCGTATGTAACCTTTATCAAGCATCTCTTTTATCTATATCTTTAAATCAACCAGCTCAGGTGTACTCATCTGGTATGGTGCCTTGGATGTAGGTGATACTCCATGAACTAATTCGATAGAGAAATCAACTTATCTATGAGGAGGCAATCTCATAATATTAGCTGGAAACAAATCTCTAAATTTCTGCAACACATGATACTCTTCCAACACTTCAATTTCTTCTTACCTAGTGTTGTCATTAGCTTTTCCATTGCTGAAAATTTGTACAGCAAATGATTTGCAACCCTTTCAGAAACTACGCTTAGGTTGCATGCATATAATTATTCTCATTGAAGCTAGCTTCTATTAACCCTACAAAATTTTTCTTTCTCCACCATTATCAAGGAATTCAACTGCCTTTCGATAGTAGTCAACTTTACTCCTGTGCATGTACAACCAATCCATGCCAAACACTATGTTGTACACACCCAATGGTAAAAAAATTAAATTTTTGTTATTGGCATATTGTTGAGCTCAATTTCACACAATTTCACCCAATAGTTGATTGTTCTCCTTTTTAACTATTGAAAACTAAACTAGCCAATGTTTTTCATGCAATTGTTTGGAAAACTTGCACTTTTCCACCATCTCGGGACTGTTATAACTGTAATTAGAACCAGAATAAATTAAAATATAAATAATATGATTACACAACTTACCTTCCATATCAATGATGGATACTTGGTGGTATCCCTAATGATTATCCACAACTACATAGATTCTAGCCAGACTTTATGCCACATCCCCTACAGTCCAAGCTTGCCGAGTGTTGTAAATTTGTGGACCTACATTTTTTCTGGTGTTGGAAGTCCCTCATTTAGTGATTTTTCCCACAAGTCCTATTGGGTATGGAGCCTGATTATCTTCTTTATTTATATGTATCACCGCGTTGGAACCATGTTCTTAATGGGGAGGAAACACCACCTGTTGTTTGATCATTGTCAGGGGGCTCATGGGGGGGAGACGACGACCTTTTGGAGCCCCCCCTGATGGTGGGTTTCAGGGGCAGCGCCCCCGAAGCTAAAAAAAAATTTAAAATTTCCTTGTAAAATATTGTAATTTCGTAGTCAATATGGGTCGTTCATTATGCAGATGATCTGATGGTAAAAGTTATGATTAATTTAGGGTTTTTTGCCCTAGAAGGAAACCACTATGTTGTACAAGGGTATTTTATTGTGTATGTATATGGTGTGTATACTCTTAGCGAGAAGTAGAAGGGGGACTATGTGAGAGAGAAAAGGATATTACAATGAATCTGTTATAGGTTTTATCTCTTCATTTTTCTAGATAATAAAAAGGAAGGACTAGCTGTTTCCATGGGCGTAGCCCAAGTTGGGTGAACCACATATATTTTTTTCTCTCTTGTTTTATATTTTTTTTTTTTTTTTCACATATTTTATGTGTTCCATTTCTTTGTAATAAATAATTTTCTAAAAACTAGTATCAGAGCCAAAGGTATATTTGGCTAATAAACTCGTAGGAAAGAAGGGTTCCTAGTTTGAGTGGGAGCAATGGCGAAAATGGCAGGTTTAGGGTTGAGAAATTTAATGGCCAAAACTTCCAGTTGTCGATGATGCAAATGGAATATTATCTATATCAGAAATATGTATACCCACAATTGAGTGGAAAAAAAAAACCATTGAGTTTGACAGACGAAGAATGAGATATTCTTGACAGAAAGGCTCTTGGAACAATACGATTGTGCTTGGCGACATTAGTAGCCTTTGATATTTTGAAGGGAACGAAAACATAGGGTTTAATGATTCCATTTACTGTAGGTGGAGCAACAGTCAGCTGGGTTTCAAAAATGAAAAGTGTTGTTTCACTTTCAACAACAAAAGGAGAGTATGTTATTGCTATAGAGGCTAGTAAAGAAATGATTTGGTTACAAGGGTTTATGGATGAATTGGGTAAGAAGCATGAGATGGGAAGGTTATACAGTGACAACCATAGTGCCATTCATCTTGCAAAGAACTCAGCATTTCATTTCAGGACTAAACACTTACAACTCAAGTACCATTTCATACAGTCAGTGTTGGAAGATGGAGATTTGAAGCTGGAAAATATACACACTAGCCATAATCCTGCAGATATGTTAAAAAAAGTTTTAACCAGGGAGAAACTGAGATTTTTCTCAGTTTCAATTTGTCTTCAAGTATGATGATGAATATGAGAAATAGATAGGTCCAAAGTGGAGTCATTATCCAGCAAATGAAGTAGAAGTAGAGTTTCTACAATCAGTCTCCAAGTGGGAGACTGTAGGGTGTGGAGCCTGATTATCTTCTTTATTTAGATGTATCACCACGTTGGACCCCTGTTCTTAACAAGGAGACAACACTGCCCATTTTTTTATCGCCATCAAGGGGGTCCAGGGGGGGGCAACGACGACCTTTTGGAGCCCCCCACCTTGACGAGGGGTTTCGCGGGCAGCGCCCCCGAAAGTAAAAAAATATGTAAATTTTCCTTATAAAATATTGTAATTTCATAGTCAATATGGGCCGTTCATTAGGCGGATGATCTGATGGTTGAAGTTATGTTTAATTTAGGGTTTTTTCCCTAGAAGGAAACCCCTCTGTTGTATGAGGGAATTATATTGCATCTTTGTATTGTGTGTATACTCTTAGCAAGAAATAGCAAGGGGGATTGTGTGAGAGAGTAAAGGATATTAAAACGGATCTGTTGTAAGTTGTGTCTCTTAATTTTGCTAGATAATAGAAAGGAAGGACTGGTTGTTTCCGTGGACGTAGCCCAAGTTGGGTGAACCACATATATCTGTGTCGCTCTTGTTTTATATGTTATCTATGTGTTTGTGTTTCCACATATTTTATGTGTTCCATTGCTCTGTAATATATAATTTTCTAACAAGTCTAACATTTAAACTTCTCTTGATTGCATCGAGAGGCGCTCTACAGCCTGTTTAGGGTGGATGGGTGATTGTTAGGTTAGATGGGTGAGTGTGAGTGTGAGTGTGAGCGTGAGCGTTAGATGGGTGAGCATTAGATGTGATATGTGTTATGTGAGATGTGATATATTTTTTAAATTCAATCTTTTTATATAATTATGAACACATTTTTAGATAAAATAAAGTATAATATAAATATCACATTAAAATATATAACATATAAATAGTACTTATAAATTAACATCCATTTTACCATATAAATTACAATAATGATTGCATAACCATATTTAAATTTAATTAGTAAGCAGATATAAATTTAATATTTACAACATAAAGTATTTTTATTCATGAATATTTACCATGGATATCATTAAATTATAAATAGGTTTTTTTATAATACCATGGGCCAATACCTGGATGAGAAAGATAGAGAGAGGGAGAGCAGGGAAGAAAATCATAATACTATGGAGTAATACCATGGCTTATCAATACCATTGGGCGTCTATGCTTTTGATTATTATGTTATGGATCTAGGCTTTTAATTATTTCATTACAATACCATGACTTATCAATACCAAATGCCCAAGAACCATAACTTATTTCAAAAAAAATAAAAAATAAAAATACTTTATTTAATTTAATTTTATAACATTTTTTAATTAAATCTAAAATAAAGAAGGTTATAATTACTTTTTAGGTATATCTAAACCCTCCATCCTCACGACTACTAAAAATATTCTTATAGAGATTAAATCAAGTTTTAATAAATAAATCGAGGTTATAATAACTTAAAAATGAGAATACATTTATATGGATGGCAGAGAGAGGGAGACAGTGAAAAAGTTGGAGGGTGGAGAGAGAGAGTTTGTGTGATGGGGGGTGAGACTGATCTGAATGGGAATATTAGTTTTTTTGTGCTAAGATACAATTCAGAATTTTAAAGAAAGTGCTTGAGGATGATGAGGTTAATTGCAAGTTTAACATGAGTTTTTATGTGTTATAATGTGAATTTCATGAGCAAATTAACATAAATAAAACACTGAACAACATGATCTAACATACATAAACAGTGACACAACACAATATGATGAAGGATTTCACCCCGCCCGTGCTACGTCTCCTTGGTCTAGCTTCCAATGGCTTGTCGCTCTTCTATTATTCTCAAAAGTGTGATTACATGTGTTTACAATGCTCAAACAGCTCTGAAACTTATTCCATTAGCTCCAAAATGCCCGAAAATACCTGTGTAGCCTCTTTCTACATCGAATTTGGCCATAATATGGAGAAGTTATGACTTCCTATAGTTGTTCCACTATTTGTTCCACATTTTCTCCAAAATATGGCACCAAACCCACAATTTCACCCTAAAAAGCACTACCAGAGTGCCAATTTTGCCAAAATCAGGGCGAAATTGTCGAAGCATTAATTTTCCCTCTAACACCTAAAAATCAGATTTTTAACCATATCCATATGGTTGATTTTTTTTTTTAATATTAACCATCACCGGTTAGTGCTAACCACCAGAATTAACACCTGTTGTGGACACATGGTGGTGCCATCGTGGTTAGTGCTGGTGTTTTGGCGCCTGGAGGTTAGGGCTTCAAAGTTTTGGCTCTGTGGTGGTCACACCATAAACCCGACAGTGATATGTTGTGGTGGTCATGGTTATGAATGAGGGTGTGGGGCTAGCTTTCCATCTGTGTTCCTGCCTCCAGTGGTGACGAGGGTTGGGGCTAGACCCCTCCCCCCTCCCCCCAATGTGGAATCAACATTAAATTAAAACCACAGTCGATGCATAGTTTGTTAAGAACCATGTCACATGGCACGATGGTCAGGCTTGTTGTTGGTTGCAATGTTTCGAGTTCAACCCCCGCTGTTGCTTGGACTTGACACCAAAATTTTTTGTGGCCCTCGGGCTACCACGTGGTGGTCCTTTGCTGGGCCATGTGGCAGAATGTGGTTGGCCATGAATCCACCGATCAAAAACTGCCACCAAAAACCAGTGACAACATGCCACTTAGCATCACTTCATTCAACCATGAAGACCCTCTTGACCAAGTCAATTGTACAATCACATTACCATGTAGGCATGACCAGTCATTTGTATGGACTTCTGACTAGGTTGTCCTTCATTTATTTTTTTCTAATTGGATGTCTAACTAAGTGGGAAAAACGTGTTTCTGGGAGCATACAGTGTCGATTTTCCATGAAACGAGTTGCGATGGATTCATAACAGCGAGTTATATGCGGTCATTTAGGTTCTACAACGATTTGATAACTTTTATTTTTGAGCATAATTTTGAGCACCTGATCACTTCTCCCGACTGGAAGCTTTTGGACCCCAAAATATTACTTTTAGTTTTTTACCATATGAGGGTACAATTACCTCACCTTTCCAATCTCAATCCCTTTGGCCTTAGTAGGTTTTGTGCCTTTGAGCCCCACACGAAGGTAGTTGACATTCCTTGTTTTTGATGTCCTTGTTCTTATGTCAAGAATGGTGTCTTGTTGAAACTCATAAAGGTATTCACGAGAAAAGTCTTCAATAGAAGGAATCTAAACTTGTTCCTTGATATTTAATCAATGGAGGCTCATACAACCTCAAGTTTTCGACATTAACAACAAAGTAAATTTGCATGTATGAAGGAAAATCTAATGTGAAGGCATTTTCACCAATCTTTTACAAAATTCTGAAAGGACCATAACGAATTGGTTTCAGTTTTTTACCTTCTCCTTGAAGCCTCTCTTTGCTAATGTGAAGTGAAAATTTATCAGCAACTTGGAACTTGTGATCTAGACGATGCTTGTTGTGCCTTGATTTGTACTTGTATGGGCTCTTTTCAAGTTGATCTTGAACTATTTGATGTATCAATTGGATTTTTTCTATGAACTTATTGGCTTTTTCTATGTCACTATGGTCATCAATAGCAATATCCTTCCCAAAAATGAAATCTAATAGTGATCTAGGATCCAAGACATGCCTCAAATGACGATGTTTATATAGAGTAGTGTTTTGCGCAGATGTAAGCATGTTGAATGTAGTGCAAGTTTTCATCCCATTACTTAGAATGATTTCTACAGTATCCTTGAAGAAGAGACTGTTTGATTGACCACCTCAGTTTTACCATCTGTTTTCGGATGAAAGGTTGTATTATTCTTAAACTTGGTGTCCATAAAGTCCCACAAACTTGACCGAAAATTCCCAACAAATCGAGAATCTCGATCACTAAAAATGGATGTGGGCAAACCAAAATGAACCCAAACATGCTGAAAGAATAAGTGAGTTGTTTGTTCAACTGTGATTTTCTTTTTACATAGCATTAATACACACATATTTTTGAACCTATCCACAACTACATACAAATAATCATGACCTGTTTTTGACAAAGGAAGACCTCCTACAAAATCCATAGAAACACTCTACGATGGCTGTGAAGGTACACGAAGTGGTGTGTGTTGTGGAGGTAAATCCCCTCTGCGAATAGAGGCGATCCCACTAGCCCTAGAGTGGGTCTAGCAACAATCGAACCACGCAAAGCTATTGATTCCTAGTTACAAAATATAGAATCACGATAGATCGCTTACCGTGATTCCTTCACTGTTGTTGTCAAAGAAGAAGTGGTGCTTCCGTTCCTAGCTAGACAGGTCACAATCCATGAGCTCGCTGCATCCAGATACCTGTACACATGCAAAGAAGAGAGACAACATGCAACGTAATATTTCACACTTTATAACTTTCGATCAGTCAGAGAGGAACGAATGAAATTGCATTATATAATGCACAAACACAATCATGGAACCAATAGCAGAGTCATGTATATTAAGATACGAGAGAAAAATTACAACCGATGCTCTGACGTCGTGATCTTCCTTCAACAAGATTCTAATGGGACGTGTATCACAAAGCTCGTCAGGGATTTGACAAAACTCTCTCTCTCACAGGGTTCTCCTTAGCTCTACTCTTAATTGTCACTCAGCTATAATTTCCTTCCCAAAAGTTCAGCTAGCTATCAAATGGAGAGGGCAGGCTTTTATAGAAGGAGAAGGAGAGGTTAGGATCCCTATAATCATGGGGGAGAGTCCTATATCTTAGGAAGGTTCCATGAGAAGTGGAAGACCACTTCCTAATCAGGGATATTTGGAGCCAAACAACCCAACCTCTTTTTGATGATTCGTTCTGAAGTTGTTAGAATCAAACTTCCACCTTCTATTGTTAAAAAACATTCCAAAACAGGTTGGCACGAACACAACATAGGGACAGAGCGCCAACTAGCATGCCCACTAGTGTATATTTTCCCCATTGGCGCGAGGGGTGAACTGGCTACCCGCGCCAATGCCAAAACATAGGTTTTTGGGGATTTCCTGAGGAAATGTTCTCAAGGAGAATTCTTGCCCTTATGCAGAAGGATGCCATCAAGGTGTTTTTAGGAAATTTTACTATTCACAGGTTATGGGAATAGTCCTCCAATGTACGGGATGAGGGATTGCAGGTACAATGACAAAATTTTCTGTAACAGATGCCCCCTAAAGCATGAGGTCTGAGAGAGAGGGAGGGGTGAAATGCTTTATGAGAATGTGTTCAATTGAAAACACTAATACAAATACAATTGATATCTCTGACATATGATGTGTGGTATGGGCGTAGCCATCCATAATAAAGTGGACAAAAATTGAGATCCAAGGTATGGACGCAACCATCCAGTAGAATAAGGATCAACAAGTAGACTCAGTTATGGTTGCAGTCATCCAATCAAAAGAGTCATGTAATAAGTCATAATAATCCACAAAGAACACGCAGCCTAGATTTCATAAGACAAAATCCGGGGTCTTGCGCTCCATTTCAACCTGAACAAAGTACAAGTTTGAGCATGCAAATATGTGAGCTGAAGTTGAACATGCAATAGCATCATCTGATTACCAGCCAATGATGAAAACTATTAACAGACGTGAGATAAACCACCAATAATGACAATGGTTCTCAAGGTACAAGAGGTATAATCCACAGAATGTGAACAGGGATATGGTGTCAAACACCCGTAGAATCATCCTATTGAAGGCCAATAATGAAAACCTTGATTCGAATGCGAAGAACCTACCATTGAGGCATGCAGGCTCCAAGGTACTTGAAGGGAGTCTCTAGATAAAATTCCTGGATAATGAGCCGAAGTTGACAGGAATTGACCTTGATCGAAGGTGGGCCATAATGTTTCCCACATCATCGACATGAGACAAAGGAACATGATGTTTGTGAATCAAGACCAACAGAGAATCAGAGGGAGGTTGAAAACTGCAGAGGCAAACTTCTCTTCAACATATCGACGACACGACACTATATTTGGCAGTATTTGACATCAAAGGATCTGAGTTCATGGTGACGTGGAAAAGAGCATATGAGCAGTCAAAAGAGATTACCCAAACCCATGGAGGAAAGCAGATAACAAGATGAGATGTCCCCAACCCGACACGAATGTAGACAAGTGCTATGTTCAAGAGCGACATACTACCAACACGACTACAATCTTGGTTCCATTTTCCCCCACCATTTCTGGCAAGTAACCCAATTATTTTTGAAAAAAAGCTTGAAGGGGATAGCATATTCTTGTGATGTAAGTTTGTCCTTTGGAAAAATACAACCTAGTACATTTTACGAGCCCTAGGAAGGAGGAACTCGAGTAAATTCATTGCAACAGAATCCGATGTCATCAACTTTTAACGAGTCTGACAAAGAAAGAACTCGACGTCTTTTTATGTTTAGAGAGTTTGAAAAGACAATGGAAAAGAAAACTCCAGAAAGTCCCTTTTCGTGAATAGTCTCTCAGATTCAAAAAGGTAAAAAACTGTGTCCCAGAGAACCTCCTAGTCACGATAGGCTAGGGTATTCCTTTTTCGTAAATAATCTATCCCAGCCAAAAAAGGGGTAAACGTATAGTGGGTAGATGACACTTTGCAGCCAATTTAACAAGCTCAAAATGACAAGTGACTCGGCAATCTTTTCAGTTTTAGAGAGTCAAAAAAGAGTTGAAAGGTGACCCCAATAGTGAATTTTTCGTGTTTTTACCGAGTCTGAAAAAGTATAAAATATAACTCGTCTCTTCGTCAAAACCATGTGAAAAAATTGTTACTGCACAAAAAGACACGTGTAAAACATATTCGATGAAAATAATGCAAAAATATATCAAAAAACATGTTTAAAAACCCATTTAGGATTTTGAAAAGCTATAAAATACCGACAATGGTAATAAATATTTACTTTTCACTTTTTACCTCTTTGTAGAGAAATAGTGACCCATTTCTGCTTATATCTTCAAGCGACAAGTGTGATCAATCCAGTGGACCAAATCGAATTCCGTTCGGTTCAGGTAGGAGCCAACTTCTTTGTCCATCTTTTAAGTTACATTTTACTGTATTTTATCACTGTTTGAGGTCATTTAGGGAAGGATTTTCAAATTTTAGGGCTCCATGGTTGGCGAGGGTTCCAGGCATGGACCCGCACCAATCCTCTCTATCTTACATAGAGGTCGCGCCAGTTGGCGTGACTGTCAGCCAAATAGCCACGCTAACAGCGGAACATAAAATCCGGCTAAAATTTCTCAAAAATCAACCAATGAAATGTAATTTTGGATACCCAAGGAGGTTTATAATGTTCCTATGATTGATTGATGCAGGTATCCAACAAAAAGGATGGTTATTGAATGGAAAGAGAGAGAACATAGCGAAGAAGATGAACTAGCAATGGGAAACGAGCATTGTATGAATGCTCTTCGAAATTGAAGGCTAAAAAAGTTCTTTATGATACCATGTCTCCAGGTTCATCCCGAATTGCAGCAGTATCTCATCAGTATTTGGGATGAGGATGAGGAGAAATTCAAACTTCGAGACCAGGAACTTGAGCTCGAAGTATCAGATGTATAATTCATCGCTAGACTGTCACGCAGGGGTCCAGTCCCTATTCTGACCGATACTAGGCCTTCAGGAGAAAACATGGAAATGGTCATGAATAGGTGTGCCTAGGGGCACGCAAAGGAACAGGGAGTAGGAAAGTAGACATTTAGACCATCCCTGATCTAGCACTGAGAGTAGTGCTACACACCATTACATGGGCTGTGGGATCGTAGGCACCACATGAGGCTACAAAGACGCAACTACTTCTTGCAACGGAGTGTATGAACCCAACTATCTTTGACTAGGCCACAGTCGTGACCATGAGCATTAAATGACAACTCACAAAATGCAAGAAGACCAAACTGAAATAGTTTAGATATGGGTCGATTCTAGTGTCGTTCTTCCTGGAACGATTACCTATTTTCTAGCACCAGGAGGCCATAGTCCTGGATCCACCACTGAGAGAGCCAAGGATGGCTCGATGGGCGACACTAATGCCGAGGGCAGGGGCGGTCAACAAATGTCTTGGAGGCCTGATTTATTTGACTAGCTCCGACGACAGTTGATCGTCGTGGAGGATTGGCCTACGCTGGCACAGATTTTATCGGAGACCCGGACTTCCCACTCCCGAAGGGAAAGGACTGGGACAAAGAACTTGGTAAGACCCTTTTTAATTTTATGATTTTTATGATTTTTTTTTGGGTATACATGCATGTTCTAACAGCTAATCCTATATGTATGCAGATGTTGGCCCAGAGAGGCCCACCAAAATGTCACCAATAGCGAGGAGGGACCCCTCTCGCCTATGACCCTCCAGGTGAGGGGGACGAGGGGGATGAGCTCATACAGAACCTAGAGGGGACTGCTCGCAGAGTTCTGGATTATGCTCTTTTAGCTAATGTTCCCCTAACATATCAGAGGCACACCATAGGGGTGCCAAGTCATCTCCACCTCTTACTGAGGTGGTTGGTGTGGGCAGTGACGTGCTACCACAAGTACCATGACGATTAGTCACCTAGGCTTTCTATTTGCATATTTTAGAGAGACATGTAGTCTCCGGATGTAACTGAAACAAACATATATATTTTTTGGTTTTATATGATGCACACGTTGCAAAAACTCGACATATATATATACATCTATTTTCTACATGGATCTTCTTTACATACGTGATGATGTTTTATATGTTATGCAAATGTCTAATACAATGTTATCTAATGTATTAGCTAAATAATATGCGTAAGTAACGACCCAATGGAAAAGTTAAAAGTTCGCAAAATGCATCAAACCAACATATTTTATTTTTACACAAGCTTAAAAGCACAAACGCAAACTATGCTTGAAAATGAGTTTTATGTTTTATGCAAGCTTAAAACAAAAATGTAAACTATGCTTGAATATGGGTTTCATTTTTACACAAGCTCGAAACACAAAGTAAAGTATGCTTGAAATGAGTTTTCATTTTTACGCAAGCTTGAAAACACCAAATAAACTATGCTTGAAATGACAAGGAAAACCGCGCATGCCCCCAACATGGTGACTCAATTCGAGGTGTACATGCCCCCCAAGCTTTAGTCCATATGAAAAATGGAGTGAAGGTTCAAATTATGAGTTCAAGTGAAATACTCGACTGGGATTTTATGAGATCTAATCAAAGACTCGAATTGAACAAGAACGTGTTTCATTGTTTTAATGAGGTTGACACTGTTGTGGTTCCTGTGATTTGGTAGATTTAGCAATACCAAAAGACAAGACAACATCAAACCACTTTGGGATCTCAGGATCTAGCCCTCCTGGATCCAGAGAGGGATCTATCTATAAAGGTAAATAAATTTATATCTTTAAAGGTCAATTTGAGGTATTAGGCTAGTTATAGGACACAATGGGTTTTTTTTTGTTTGTTTGGTTGGAGATCATTAACTGAGAAGGTTATGTGAAGTGAAGAAGGAACAAAGTAGTAAGATGTTTTAGCATGGGAAAATAGGTCAAGAGAAGTGCCAATCCATTGGGCTATGGAGTCATAAAAGGGGTTTACTTGCATAAAAACTATCCAAGGGTTTCCATAGGGCAAGTCATCTATACCAAAGGATCTCTTTAGATAGGTGGTGAGATGGAACATTAAGAAATGGGGTGAAAGAGAGAAACCAAAGTGCAGCCTACGATCAGGTAAGGAATTTTAACCTACCCTGCTTTTGACATACTTCAAAGGAAACTCTCAATAAAGACAAAAAGGGTAGCTTAAGATCGAGGAAGGACTTTTAACCTAACCTACTTTCAGCATACTCTTAAGGAAAACAATCCAGTAGTTCTCATAACTGCTTTTAGAAAGTAGAAAACATTTAAGATTAAACATAAAGTAAGGCCTAAGATCAGAGAAATACTTTTAACCTTCACTGCTTTTGACACCAACTCACAAGGAAACTTTCAAGACAAACCGCTGGAGAAGAAACTAGAGGACAGGGCTAACCATAGACTTCCCTAGTTCAATATTTACTTAGCATGAAATGAAAATATCTTTCAAGGACAATGTTTCAAGTTTTACTTAGCAAGACATGGGCTCACCAAAATTTCTTGACTGGTTATACTCTATATAATTATTCTTAAAATACACAATCAAAGGAAAACATAGAGATAAAGAATAATAGTGAGATTTAGGGTACTTCCAATAGTATGTTCTAATCTATGCTGATTTTCTTTATCAGATAATAATGGACAATATGAAAAACATGAAAGGAGACAATTACAGTAAGGAAAACATCACCAATAATATAGACCAGGATCCCGTGAATCTGCTTGTTCAATTGATGTGCAAAACTAGTCACATACTTTGAGCCCAGTGGCTTTTCACAGTCCAAAATTCTCTTCCCAACCTACTATATTACAAACTACTCAGCTACTTCCCCTCAATAACAGTTCAAGCAATCAATAAAATCCCAACAACCAACAACCTTTTCAATGTAATTTACAAGGGTTCTTATAGGAGAATGAGCAATAGTAGTAGTAGATATGAACTTAAATGATTCATTAAGACATAGGGGAGGAATTATTTGAATGCCCACTATGCTTAATGGCTCTGCATTAACATGTTGGTACCCTTTAGGCTGGTTTGGAAGTCTTTGTCAGGTTGACAATAACTTCAGGTATGTCTCTTGAAGTACTCTTTGGCTGTAGTACTCTGTTTTATCTTCTGTGACAAGTAAGGTGAAGATTTTGTCTTTCAGGTCTTCCATACTTCATAACCAATGCATTGACAGTTCCAAGAGCTTTCTGTCAGAATAATAACTGTTATGGGCTCGACGAGGCATAGAGAATGCTGCGGGAATTTGTCCTTCGTAGGAAAAAGAACATTATGCTGATATGAAAGCACTGATATGGCTTGATGTGTGATTTAGGCTTCATTAAGCCTCTTTAATCATATTCGGGTCTTTATCTATGTCCTTTATCCTTTTAAACATTTGGATTATAAGCATTAAGTCTTCAACATTTAGGCATTAATCCTTTAATTCTTCTTCTGATACTCTTTGTTGCTTCTTCTGACCTATGTTTGTGAATATACAGGCTATAGAGGTGCTAGAGGGTTTATGTCAGGGTTTAATAACTTGATCTCTAATAAAACATGTTTAAAACCCTCTTAGGGATGTCTTCCTCTGCTATCTTTAGCTCTATGATAGTCTTTCTATGCTCTAAATCACCATGACTGTGACTGTGGAGATAGAATGAATTCACCACCTGTAAACCCTGCAAAACACGATAAACATGTTATAAAAACTTGAGGGAGTGAGGATGGTTGCTTCGGAGGCTCGTGAGGATGGAGGATAATTGAGGAAAAAGATAGATGCAACGGGAAAATGGGCTAAAAAACCTGGCAGAATAGCTAACCAGGTGCTTTGGAGGCTTGGGCGCGAGGAGGAACAGGAGCCGTTGGATTAGGACAATCAACAACGAATATTGGTTGAGGAAGTCTTTTGAGAGTTTAGATGAATGTAAAATGGATGGGGGCGAGATATAACATGGACCGTTCGATCTCAGAGATCAACGGCTGCGATTAAAAGTGAAATTGACGTTGCAGAGAGGTGGGTGGTATGGCAGAAAACCAACAGCGGTTTTCGTGTTGTGTTTGGGTGGTATGCAGTTTTGCAAAAAAAATGCGATTTTATACATCAGCTAACACCTGTCATTTTACAAATTGCCGGTTTCACAAAAAATTTTGGAGTTAACTCTTGGGTGCAAAAGCTTTGTGATACGCATCATCCACTGTCGGATCGGAGGCTCTAGATCTGATGGTGCAGATCGCACGCGACGAGGAAGTTGCACGGACGGGGTTCTGGTGGGACCGACCTTTGTTTGTCGCATAGTAGAAACATTAAGTGGCGGGGTGATTTACCAAATGGGAAGTTTCAGACTATCGAGTTAAATCTCGACCGTAGGATTTCTCAGATGGACGATCAAGATTAAAAGATGGAGCGGAGGTTTTGAAAGTGAAAGGCAGGTGAATGGGCGGAAGAAAGGAGGCCCGATGGTGCGATGGCTACTGATCTTATGCAGATCAATGGTCTATATTCATTTAACTCAAAGCGCCGAGGAAATGAAAATAAAAGGGAAAAAGGGTTTTAATTGGGGTTTTAGCGCCCGATTGTGGGGCTAAGGTTATATGAGGAAAAAGGGCTACAACTATAAGCCCACAGGGGCTTAACTCCTTCACAGTGAAAAAAGGGTGTTTTAGGCCAAAAAACAGGGATTTTAGGCCAAAAGAGGGGTTCCGATAGGCGCAAAGGAGGATTTTAAAACCAAATAAAGGGAACTATAAGGTTTAAAAATGGGGTTTTGATGATTTAGAGGTTTAATGAAGGAATTTTAGAAGTTTTTGTGAAGGGAATAAGGATGAAAATGAGGAATTTTGTGGGATTGAAATGGACAAAATGGAGGCCTTTTGAAAACAGCTTCTTTAACAAAACAGTAGGGCTCATCAATGGAAACAGCAGTGAAGATGAATTTGAAGGATAAGGAAATCACAAGGCTTCAATGATGATAAATTTTCAAGGGAAATTTTCACTTGAAGGCTTGAACACAGATTTAGCCACCTGTTTGCTTTGAAAAAATATTATAGGTGGCTAATAGATACATTACAAGAACCATCCTCGTGAGCTAATTCATTTTTTGACGAGGTTGACATAGAAAATGAACCATCCTCAAATATGAATTCATTTTTTAACGAGGTTGACATAGTAAATGAACCGTCCTCAGAATGACCTTGTTTCATTTTTAGGGAGCTTGATACAAGCAGACGAAGCATGCTCCAACAGACCTTGTTTCATGGTTTAAGGAGCTTGACACAAGCAGATGAACCATGCTCCAACAGACCTCATCATAATGAATAAGAAGTCATAGCTTCCAAGGGTTGCCCGTCTGATGGAAGGAAAACATCTTGGAAGTCTGGACCTAATGCCCAAGCACATGATGTACAACGACACTATCACTAAATATGGGCACAGGACAGGTAGCCACATAATTGACATGCGGCGGGGATGACACAACTGATGGATAAAGATCCAGTGGGGATGATGGTGGGCTAGCTGCCATATAAGGAACAAAGAATGCAAGCTGATCGATGGTCATGATCCGACCTTGGTGTGGAAAACACATCACACGAAAGAGGGAGGAGACAAGTGCTCCCATGGCATAAGTATAATCGCAACCCAAGAGTAAATTAAAGTCCAATGGACCAGGAACAACCATCACGTCCATATGGACAGTTTTCCCTTCGAAAGTAATAGGCAACTTCGGAAGGATCCCTAACGATTGACTAGTTCCTCTGTTAAACGCTAACAGATTCTTCGTAATAGGCACAAGCGGTGGCAAACCGAAAGCTTGCCAGGTAGTTGAGGATAAAATACTAATAGACGTGCCTTCATCTATAATGGTGTTGGTTACGACCAGATGGGAGGCCTGTATCGTGATCTCAAAGGGCACATAAAAAGGAAGGTGATAACCTGTGAATCGACCCCAATCGAAGGAAGCGACCAAACTACTTGGAGGGGCTACCATCGAACCGAGATGGTCTTCCCTTGGCATTATGGGAGAAGAAGGAGCATCCTCCACCATCTCCATCATGGAGGCAGAAGGAGTATCCTTCGGGACCTCCATCATGGGAGGTGAAGGAGTAGCTTCCAGAGGTACAGGGACGGGAGAATCTTTCTCCAAGTCCAAGGAATTTAAAGAAACAAGAAGAACATGAGGGATGTGAGATCCACTCTCAATGGAAAAGACCTAGTGCACCGCAGCTCAACCGATCCCATGACCAATGGTTGGTCAGGGATGGATTCATGATGGTGAATTTCTGGGGGAGCGGGATCAAGCAAGGATGACTCTTGACCGATCATTGAATCAACTGGTGAAGGACTCAAAGAAATTTTTTTGTAACCAAGCGGAAGGCGCGTTGCAGAAACAATTGAGTTTTCCAAAACTCTCTTGGCTTCATTCATATACCAACAAAGGTGAATGGCATGGTGCTCTTCACACAACTTACAGGGATTGGCAAGCTTGCCTTGCTTCTTAGGAGCTTTACCAGTACTATCTGAAGACATGCCCCAACCTGACTCCCGGAAGCCAAAGGCAATGACGGACGACTATTGGACCATACTTCGAGCACCTTGGGAATTGTTAGTCATCAGTATTTTTCACCTGTTGATGATGACTAGTTTTTAAAACTAATTTTTCTAGCAGCTAATCTAAAATTTGTCAAAATTTCCAGTTGGAAAACACCTATAAACATTTTTACCCTCTTAACCTTGTCAATCAACCCATGATGAGATAAAACCTCATTGTCAAGCCCTATCTAGCCTCAATCATACAAACTTGTCCATCAACTCCAAAGAGAATACTCCAAATCCGTCCAAAAAGTCTCCCCTAAGTTAGGTAGTGGCGCTTTAGGCGATTTTCCCTTGGAAAACCATCCTAAAGCCAAATAACCTCTGTCTAATATCAACCAGTCCTAGATGACATTCCTATTCTGCAAATAAAGCTTTATTACACCCTTAAGTCATGCCACTAACAAACCTTGATGTCTCATCAGTGTATATGCCATAGGTCAAATTGAAATTAGGTGGATTTACAGTGTTTCAATGGATCTTTCAAGAGCAGAAGTGTACCAGTGCTCCAGAAGACATTATTAAATTCAACATGAGAAGACCACTGCTTCTCATGTGGTTTTGAGCCTAGGATGCAAGTACTGGATAGAGAGTTATTTCATTAAGCCCCTGCAAACACAGTCAAAGGTTAGTGAATTATAAATGACAATAAATTCTCTGCAGATACTGGCCAGGCTGCCTCTGATTGTCTAAATATGCATAAAGGTATTTTAACAATAGAATTATATATCTAAGAGAAATTCCCTTCATGGCATATTGTCTATTTTGTCACTTTTATTTTCTTAAGCATGAATATGTAGTGAAAGGAAAGATAACACTGTTTAAAAGCTGATGAAATGGCATCACTGAGAAAACCTCCTCCATACATGAGCAGATGGTCAAGTCATTGGTTGAAAACCTCCTTCATTTTACAAGCAGAGGGTTTGGCAATTTGATAAAGGCCTCCTTCATCTAATAAGCAGAGGGCCAGGAACAGAGGTATGGCTTCATTTAAGGGCACAAGGCTAACAATGCTGCAATTAGATTTAGAAACTTGTTGTACACCTTGTTCTCCCATAGATGAAAACCACTAACATAGTAGTGTCTCACAGATTGATTATAAGGTTTTCACTGACTGAAAGGCAGATTTTAAGGGCAGTGGGAGAAAATTGAAGGCTTATGAATAGAAAATGGTGTTAAAAGCAGAGGGAAAGTAGTGGTGCTTTAAAAGGTGTTTACATGAGTTTCACTGTTAAAACACAGAATTGAAATACAATGTGAAGCTAATTGGATGATTATGAATGAAGAAATGTTGTTAAGAAAATGGCCAAGGAAGTAAAACAATCTTGGTTTTAAACAGACTCCTGCTAATAAATACAAAGAAAACCACCAACATTTTTTCATGGATATTCTTCATTTGGTTAAAAATAGGGGTTGAAAAGAGCCCAGGCATTTTTCAAACATAGGCCTCCCTCAATAACAAGTAGAAGGCTCACCATTGTTTGAGGATGAAAAACATTTATTTCAGTATGGCAAAGATTTCAAAAGGGACTGCTCTCAAAAATGGTGAAATGAATGAAAATTCACTATTCTTACAGAACTCCTTCACAGAGGAACAAAGGGACAACCTTCTCATGTTTACATTTCAACTTCAGCTCATCATCCCCTGCTATATCTCCACAAAAGTTGAAAACTGGATTATTTTAGCAATGCAAGGTTGGCATTTGCCTTGATGGTGAAAACTATTTGTAGCAGAGCTTTTCACTTACAATTTCAAATGAGTTTCAAATAAAAGAGATAAATTACCCATCCTAAAATACCAGCCTTACAAGTTATTGACATAGACCAAGAGTAGTTTTATTACTGCACTTGTGAAGGGGAGGATGGGCAGGTTCTTATAGTTGTTGATTGTTGTGATTAGCACACATAAGCCTCTGTGGATATTTTTGTCTTTGATTCCTGAAGAGAAATTTTATAAACCCTTGCTGTTGAGCCTATACAATGGGCATGATAAACCATCAAACACCATAACAGTTGGTGTGTAAACTTGAAAATGGCCTCCCTCACAACAGGCAGAAGAGTTTTTTCAAAAAGTTTCAAAGGTTAAGGAACAACCTCATGTTAATGAGTATTCTCAAGTGAAAGGTTTTTTATGAGGTTCTAAGAGAAATTCCTGCTTCAAAGGAGCAAGGAGGTCTTCAAATGTATAAAGCCGTGCTTCATTTTTTTTTTAAAACCAAAAGCCTTTTCAAAAACCTTCAAAACCCTTACAAAGCAAATTTCAAAGGGTGTGGACTTTTTTGAATATAAAAGGAGTAAGAGACCGTTGCAAGGCCTATTTTGAAAATTCAAAACGCAAGTGACATCTCCCTTGGCTGTTCACCGAACCAAGCAAGAAATTTCGAACCATTTTCAGAGTTTTTAGAGGTTTAAAGCCTACACGGCGTGCCTAGAAAAGCGCGTGGCCCGTTCAGCGAAGAAAATACACAAGCGTTACACTGTGGCGTGGCGCGCCTGTAGCGTCGCTCACCACTACCCAAATGCCGACCCGACAACTCACATGGCATGACGCTCTTCCATATGAACATGCCGCGCCTCTTTTTCACCTTCCAAGAAGCCCTGAAAGCCTCCCAAATGATCAAACCAAGGCTCGTGACGTATATTTGAGGTATTTTTCATTACCTCATGGTAATTTTCGATTTTTGAAAGGGTGGTTTGCTATGTTTTTCTCCAAAAATAAACAGTTGTTCTAAAAACAATTTCATCATATAAAAACTGTGAGATAAATCAGTGTTAAAGAGACAAAGTCCCTGTCAAAGCTGGAGAAACCTTTCTTGTGCTTAGGGGATCTCAACTTAGTTTAAACAGTGTTTTAAACAATGGTTTTGAAAAGGCAGTTTGTCATATAAAGAGCATAAGAGGGAGACAATGGTTAGAGGGTAGTGTTTTTGAACAAACTCGGAGTCTCTTTGGTTGCTATGACTATCACACGCATTTACAATGATAGGTGGATGCTTTAAAACAAACTTAAAGGACCCTTACTGCCTTTAAGAATAGTCATAGCCCATAGATAAAACAAAATTTACCTCTGTCTGCAAAATCTCAGGTGAAAGCGGTTTGTAAGGTGAAAACAATGTTTGTAAATTGAAAATAGTAATCATAAGTTGAATGCCTTGTCATTTTGAAAAAGGTCCTCTCTGTGATAAGATAGCCAAATCTGTGCAGCCTCTATAAGCCCCAAAAGAAAAGTGTGTGAGAGGTTTTTCAAAGTCAGTTGAGAGTTGTTTTGTCTTATCTTTGTAAGGAAACAATGAATAACAAGAAGAGTTTTGTTTGGGGAAAGGTGTCTTGCTTCTGTCAAAACACAAGGAGATCTCTATTCTAACAAAAAAGCCACAGATACCTCTTTTCAATTACCTTTCCCAAGCACAGTAATCAAATTGATTGTTTGCTTTTCATTTGACAAAAATTTGTTGATTGGAATCAAAGAAGGCAAACAGTGGCTGACAAGGAGGACAGAGGTGTGGCTGAGAAAAACATTCCAAAGGCCATTTTAGACAGCTTGGTATTGCAAAGAACATTCAAAACAAAAAGCCTCCCAGGCAAGATAATAGGAGTGGCCTTCACAGGAGGTTTGAGGTTGTTTCCACTGAAGAGGTAAATGCTCATCCATCAATCTTGTTTAACTTCTAAGAGGTTGGGTGTCTAGATTTTTGTCAAAGAGTGAAAGAGGTGAAGAGATATTCCCCTTTGACACATCTTTGTGCTTTGAGGTTTCAAGAGAAGCACTTTCAACTGGCAGGTTTGGATTTCAAGTTCTCTCCAAGGTCCATTTCCAAGGCCACCAAAATCCCTTATGTTGGGGAGAAATGGTTTAAACAAAGCCACTTGGACTCATAAAAATACAAGCCTTTTCTGAAGCTTGAGCATAGAGATTCATGTCCATCCATTTTTCCCTTCTCATATCTATTGACTAGTTATGCCCCCCTCATGAAGATAATCATGAAATAATTCACTTGCGAGGGAAGATTCTCTCGATTCTATGCCTATCATATCCGATTGCTCATGCATTTCACGAGAGCCAAATTGTTAAATATCCCTTTCTTCCTCCATAAAAGTATTGAGAAAATGGCCTCCACTGTTCAGAAAAAACCTCCTTATCAGCATACAACCTGCCTCTTCCATCACTCCCTCATCAAGGTTATCATTCTTCATCAGCTTGAGAAGAAGGAAATCTCTTGGGATACTTTCATTGTACATCCGGATTTTGCCACTGTCCCTTCATTTCATACATCTCCTTCACCATCCACTCACCATCCTTCGCCTTCTTCAAGAAAGTCTATTCCCAAGAAGCTCAATTTTCCCATTGAACAAGAAAAAGCGCAAGATGAGGAAGAAGAGCCTGAGAAAGAGGAGGAAGATGATGATGAGAAGCATCATGATGAAACAGGGCAGCAAGGGGATGATGAGGAAGATGATGATGAGCAGCATCATAGTGAAACAGGGCAGCAAGGGGAAGAAGAACACAGTGAGGCAGAGTAGCGAGAGGAAGATGATGATGAGCAGCATGATGATGAACAGGTACAGCATGATGAACAGAGGCAACCACATGATGATGAACAATAGCCTCATGAAAAAGAACAGCAGCATGATGAAAAGGTGCAACACAGTGAGGAGGACAGCCCTCAAAAATAAATGCAAAAGGACAGTCAAGACATCCATGAAGAAATCCAAGACAGTGGCAAGAATGATGAGCAAAGTAGCAACGGTAAAGAGCCAATGGAGCATTTGCTAGCTACCTCTCCTAGGCAAGGGGCCATGCTCTCTTCTCCGAAAGTGTCCAAGCCCCAGACATCAAGGAAAAGGGTGCCTAGAGTTGTAACTCCAAATGTTACTAGGGCCCTCCGAAGCAAGGAAACATTTCCCAAGAAGCCCATTGTCGAATTTCCCAAGAGGAGGAAGACTAAAAGAGCCACCCAAAGCAAAGGAAAGGAGAAAGAAGAAAGCAGTCATGAAAAGGAAAGGGAATTCGACATCATCCAAATCCAAAGTGATGATAGTGACAATGAAGCCCGGATCCTAGAAAATCTCTTGATCAATAGAGAAAACCAAATTGATGCTTTGAGGACTGATCTTGAGAGGGCTAGAAACTTCAATCACTTTTTGCAAATTCAAAACAAACAGATGAGTGTCCATATGCTGGTATATGAGACATGGGCCATCAAATACAAAAAAGAGGCCTCTAAAGCATAAGTGAGATTGGAAGAACTCATGGGTGAGTTCGATGAAAACGAAGATGAAAATCAGCCTAGGAGAAAGAGGCCAAGAACCATGGGACTCAAAAGAGCTATTGAGAAGCAAAAGGAAGAAGAAGCTGCACTTCTCCAATCTACCCCTCTCACTACATTGTTCGCACAAGAGATAGAGAAAAATCAAGAAGCATGGCTTGAGAGGGTTAATGATCACTTTGAGAAGAAGTAGGAGAAGGAAAATAGAGACTTGGACCTTCAACGGAGGATGACCGGGCATTATAAGAAACTCAATCAGTTTGCCCGACGAAAATTGAAGGCCACTCAGGAAAAACTCAAGGAGGCTAAAAGGAAGTGCCCGACACCAAAATTGAGGAAATACACCTCAAAGCTCAAAATTTTTGCCTCAGCTTCACAGCATGTTTCTAAGAACTCTTGAGGGTCATGCTCGCCAAAATTGGATGAAATTCGACAAATTTTGGTTTTTTGTCATTTTTGGGTTTTTGGCTAAATTCATGGGCATCGCCATTTCAGTTTGGGGCATCCTCAAAGGATGAAAATGGTATCATTGGATGCCATAATTTTAGGGGCATATACTCAGTGATTTTCAGATCAATTGAAGATCATTTTCTCCCCCAAAATGGCGAAAAACACTCGCCTTTTCTACACTCTGCCCCGTTTATCAGCAAGGCCTATTTTTTGGGTTTTTACATATTGGTATATTTTTGGAGTACTTTAAGTGATTATTTTGGAGAAAACTAAACATTTTAAGAAAATAGACATTCATATCTTTCCAACGAGCCATCATGGGCCTCGTTTCGACATCGGGAGGGCCTCCAAAAGTTGCCAACAAGTCAGGGGACTTTCTGCTGATGTATTTCTTAAGTATTTTTGTAAAAAATGCACTTTTCAAAAGTGACTTTTCCTCATGTGCGTTTATCTATTTTTGTGCATGGTTAGTTAGGAAAAGTCAATCTATTTTCCTTTTTTTAGCATTTTTGAGATATCTTGTGCCTTGGGCTTTGCAAATCCTCAAGGACAAAATAAAATATTTTGGATAGGCCAATGAGATTGGAAGTTGAACTAGGAGGTTTTCCCTCATGTTGGCCTATATATTCAAAAGGATTTCATTGTAAACAAGGTTGAACTTGATGATATAGAGTAATATATGGTTATACAAGCTTTGAAGAAACACTTGTCTCATGCATTGGATAGTTTCTTGAATATTTTTGGATGATAAAAGAGGATTGTTGTTGGATTCCTTGACTTGGTAAAATGGTATAGTGTCCCTCTCTGTTATGTTTCCTTTATTTTCATTCATATTTCATGCTCTTGATTGCTATAAGACAGTAGAGAATAGATTTGAGACATGCCCTTGGAGGCACCTCATATTTCCTGTTTCTTTATAGCTTCTATGTTTTCTTCCTTCTTATTCATATCAAAGAATCCTTGATTGCTATTTGATAGCTGAAGAAATTGTTTGTTTGTTTCATTTATGGCTTTATGCATGCTAAGTATGATTCACGGTATGCCCTGCTTACTCATGGCTAGTCATAGCTCCACCTCTGAAACATTTCTTTGATTGTTTGATTGTTTTAGTTGAACCAAGGAGGTCTTGTACTGATCTTGCCCTTTGCCTAAAACTATGCAATCTCACTTCAAAGTGCCCAATAGCTTGGAATACTATGCTTAGGCATTTCCTCATAGTGATTTGAGTTATTTTTTTGTCTTAATTGTCTTTCCCCAAAGTCTGATATCAATTTCCTAAAGTTAGAGAGTCATATATCTCTATGTATTGCTTGAATGTTTATTTCTATGCATTTATCAATTTATAGTTACATTTCTCATGATTGATGGTTAGCCCTACCATGTTTATGTCAGCTATTTAACTATTTACGTTTGAAAGCCTTTGTTCTTCACAAACTCAGTGTCCATCCCACTCCATTTTACCCAAAGATCCATTTTACCTTGATCAAATCGGCCCTTCAACATACCTTGTATCACCATCTGGAGCTTTCTTGACCTTTTAGACCCTATAGCCCAGTTGATCTGACATATTTTTTACCTATCTTAGTATTTGATCAGTTCATCCCTCACAACCTAAAAACCAAAACCAAAAACCTACTTCATAACTAGCCTAAAATAAAAAACACAATAAGAAAACACACAGATATCCCTTACACAAATAGAGAGAACCCTCTCTGAGTCCAAGAAGGCTAGGTCCTTGGGCTCCAAATATTGGTTTGATGTTACACTATCATTTGGCTTGCCAATCAGCCAAATCATGGGACCCTAACAGGAATGTTAGGGAAATCTCAAAGAAGATGGTTTCCCTGGAACAACATGCAAGGGAACTTAACTTTCCTTGGAGGGTTGGAAGGTTCATCGAGAGTAGGTGTTTTAGAAGCAACAACTGTAGAATTAGCCTCTCGCTTATCTGACTTCTTCTCCTTAGTCTTCTTCTTCTTCTTCTTAGCCACTTGGGTACTAGAATCCAAACTTTCACCAGGCGAAGTAGAAGATGAGGATGAAAAAATAGGCGAAGAAGGGGAGAGGTCCACCTTCGAATCAACATAGCGTTTCTCAGGCGGAGGAGTGGATGGTACGTGAGCCCGAACACTTGAGACCATAGAGGTTGAAAACTACCAAACAGGCAACCCAACAGTTAACCCAGGGAGGGATAATGTGGCCATATAAGGAGCACCAATATTTCCTAAAGCAGGAAAAGAACTAGGATCCCTTCAAAGGGGACTCCTTAATTGGAAAACTCCGGAAAATTTTCCATCAGAAACGACCTTGAAATAAAAAAATAAGGACAAAAATTCTAACCAGGAATATTTCGTGGGCGATTAATTTTTAAGACACTGAAACTAGACTTTGTTGTTTCATATTTTAAGAGTCGAGAAACAAGAAAAATGTGACTCTATCGCTTTTAGGTTGGACACGAGATTGAAATGACAAGAGCTCGATGATATTTTCAGTTAAAAGAGTCAATAAAGATCAAAGTGACTGCTCTGGTAATCTAGGTAAATGGGTGTACCAGATATCCGTGAAATGCCATATACACCTTGGTAAAAATGAAAGAGAAATCAACCAAGGACTTAACATACATGAAGGTAATCTCCCCAAATGCTATGTTCGGTCTATCAAGGGTAAGAGGCGACAGACTCGGCTTCCTATGGATAAAGGATTTGAAACCTAATGGGGTCTCCCTTTATATACATGACGGTACGCAGAGCACAAGTCCGTACTAGTGTTGTCTGTAGCCAGATGGCGAGCGATAGCTACTAGGCTTAAAGACGCCGGAACACGTCTCTACCTTAGACTACTAGATATTTTGTTAAGTTTCAATGCTACCTTAGGTTGATTTAGTAAATTTTAAAGTTGATATTCAATTTACATTTCGATTTCAAGGCCCTATTAAATGTTGAATCTCATAAAACCTCTAGATGCAAACTACATGCCACAAAATATCATTTCGTTCAATGAAAAGCTATCTACGAGAGAGTTGAGAGCTTCCAAATGATAGCGAAATTAACACACAAAAACATCCACTACCGATTTCAATGCAAGCTAATGAAACTAGAAAATTTTTCTCTAGAATTATACAACACTAGTAATGGAAAGAGTTTTCAATTTTCACTATGCCAATAAAAAATGCAAAATATTTTTTTTTATATTTTTCAATATATTAGAGAAAATGCACTAAATAAATGAAAAACTAATGATCAATTTCAAAATGATAGAGAGAGAGCTGAAACAAAACAAGTTCACTCAACTCAAACAAGCACAATCAAGACTCAAACCGATGACAAAATCCCTCAAAGCGAAGAAGAATCTCAAAAGAGACTCAAACAAGCCGTGTGATCTAGGCTTGGAGCAAAACAAAGCGAAACTGAACAAAAGAGAGGAAAATCACTCAATAAACACAATGAATCAATCAGATTCAGCAAGATGAATGCAAATAAGCAGAAACAAAGTTGACTGGGAAAGCAAAGACCCAAAACTACAACGGGAGGCTCAGCACACTGAAGCACCTAGAAGCCCTAGGGCTAAAGTGAAAAACTGACAGAAAAGGGCAAAATACAGGAGGAAAAGGGCTAAAAACAGTAAAAAATGACTTCAAAGCACTCAAACAATTAGAAAAAACAAACCAGAACCAAAACTCAAGCTCAGAGAGTCCAAAAACAGGCAAACCCTAAAACCTACCAGGGTTGATGTTCATGTCTGGCTGTAATCTGTGCCAAACAGGGGATGGCGCGGGTGCCTAACTATAAAATAGCACCCTTCAGCGTGACTGTCAGAGGGATAACTGTGCCAATCAGGTTTACCCTAGAAAATTATGAAAATGAATGAACAGAGGCTAGATCTGGTCTTTTGGGGGTTGAACAGGGTTTTAACACCAAGGAAGGTGAACCAGAAAAGCAGACTAATCAAACAAAAAGCCAAAAAACAACCCAATGTAGGAAGGAAAAACTCCCACTAATCCCCAGTGGAGTCGCCAAATTGTTGTGGAGGTAAATCCCCTTTGCAGACAGAGGCGATCCCACTAGCCCTAGAGTAGGTCTAGCAACAATCGAAACACGCAAAGCTATTGATTCCTAGTTGCAAAAGATAGAATCGTGATATATCACTTACCGTGATTCCTTTGTTGTTGTTGTCGAAGAAGAAGTGGCGCTTCCATTCCTAGCTGGATAGGTCACGATCCGTGAGCTCGCTGCATCCAGATACCTGTACACATGCAAAGAAGAGAGACAACATGCAACGTAATATTTTACATTTTATAACTATCGATAAGTCAGAGAGGAATGAATGAAATTGCATTATATAATGGACAAACACAATCATGGAACCAATAACAGAGTCATGTATATTAAGATACGAGACAACGAATACAACCAGTGCTCTGACATCATGATCTTCCTTCAACAGGATTCCAGTGGGATGTGTCTCACAAAGCTCATCAGGGATTTGACAAAACTCTCTCTCTCATAGGGTTCTCCTTAGCTCTGCTCTTGATTGTCACTCAGCTATAATTTCCTTCCCAAAAGTTTAGCTAGCTAGTAAATGGAGAGGACAGGCTTTTATAGAAGGAGAAGGAGAGGTTAGGATCCCTATAATCATGGGGGAGAGTCCTATCTCTTAGGAAGGTTCCATTAGAGGTGGAAAACCACTTCCTAATCAGGGAGATCCGGAGCCAAACATCCCAACCACTTTTTGATGATTTGTTCTGAAGTTGATATAATCAAACTTCTGCCTTATATTGTTAAAAAACATTCCAAAACAGGTTGGTGCGGACACAACACAGGGACAGAGCTCCAGCTGGCATGCCCACTAGTGTATATTTTCCCCATTGGCGCGAGGGGTGAACTGGCTACCCACACCAATGCCAAAACATAGTATTTTGGGGCTTTCCTGAGTAAATGTGCTCAAGGAGAATTCTTGCCCTTATGCAAAAGGATGCCATCAAGATGTTTTTAGGACATTTTACTATTCACAGGTCATGGGAATAGTCCTTCAATGTATGGGACGAGGGATTGCAGGGACGGTGACAAAATGTTGTGTAACAATGTGTACAATCCTAACTTCCTATTGCTAGGCTTACTCACTACACATAATGAACAAAATTAATGAAACATGACACACTTTCAAGCATACGAGTCCAATAACAAAACCTCTAAAGATGTGCCACTATTTTTCTTACACCAAAATGTCCATCAATTAGAGAAGTGTGTGCTTCGCTTAGGACATTCACTCTCTCCCCTATGGAATACGAATATTTCCCAAATGATACAACAATTTATTATGTACATGGTAATCCAATTCCTCTACTTGGTTTCCTTGACTCAAGCTTTCATAAATATATTGAAACCAATTATCACATGAATATTTCTCAACATAAATTTCATGCAGAACAAAATTATGCTTGAGTAAAGTAGTTGCACTAATAATAGGCCTAGAAAGCATATCAATAACCTTGTTATAAATACCTTTCTTATACCTGATGAACAAATGGAATTGTTTTAAGAAACCCATCAATCAAAACTTTCTTGACTGTTGCAACTTAGTTTATGATTTCATTGAGTATTGCAATGGTTGGTGGTTGGTGTGTATGATGTCTTCCTTTCCCATAAAATATCGTTTCCACTTTTTCACACTTTGAACCAACACATAAAGCTCCTTTTCATAATTAGGATAATTAAGCATTTCAACATTCAAAGTTTCTGAATAAAATGAAATGGGCATACCATGTTGCATAAAAATTAGGCCCACGGAATAGTTGCTTGCATTAGTTTGAATCTAAAATGGTTGTCTCAAGTTTGGTAATGAAAGTACTAGGGCTGAAATGATCTTCTCTTTCAAATCATAAAATTATTTTTGTTGCTTGCCTCCCTAGTGGAAGACCTTTTTTCACACTAGTCAATGCATGCAAAGGAGCTACGATAAAAGAGAAGTTAGCAATAAACTTCCTCCAATATTTGGCTACTCCCAAAAATATTCTTACCTCATTGAATGTCTTAGGCATTGGCCAGTTCACAATGACCTCAACCTTAGAGGGGTCTATCCTTAACTCACCTCCTCCAACAAAGTTCCTCAAGTACACCAGAACAGTTTTACCAAACTCACATTTTGACATCTTCAAAAACAACTGTTCTTTCCTTAAGACATCATTTATTTTCTTACATGAATGACATGTTCATCAATTGATTTACTAAAAATTAAGATATCATCTAAGTAGACGATGAAAAACTCATAAAGAAATGGCCTTAAAACATCATTCATCACATGCATGAAGGTAGCAGGAGAATTACATAAACCAAAAGGAATAATGAGCCATTCGAACAAACCTTGCTTTGTTTTGAATGTCATCTTCCAAATTTCACCTTAAACAATTATAATTTGATGGTAACCAATCCTTAAGTCCAAATTACTAAAATACTTTGCATCTTTCAATTTATCAAGTACATCATCTATTATAGGAAGTGGATAATAGTTCTTTACCGTAATCTTGTGCAATGCACAGAAATCTACGCACATGCATGATGTTCCATCCTTCTTTGGAAACAACACAATATGTGACCCACATGGAGAAGTACTTGGTTATATGATCCCTTTGTTTGACAACTCTTGGATTTTATTTTTTATTTCTGCACTCTCCATCACCGACATCCTATACATGCCAATCTTAGGAAGAGGAAAATCTTGCTGCAACTGTATCTCATGCTAGATTCCCCTCTTGGGAGGTAAGCCCTTTTTCTCCTGAAACATCTCATTATTTTGATTAACCACTTCAATCAAATCAAATTTCAACTTTGGATCAAAACCTTGAAATGATTCATAATCAACATCATTCTTTGTTTTAATCATAAGAAGCACAAAATTCTTACTTGAATTCACTAGTATTTTCATTTGACCTACATTAACTATTGAAAATTTAGTTTATTGCAATGAGCTATCACAATATAATCCACACCATGAAAAAGTGGTACTTTTTTTCATGGCGATAGAAGATGCATTTTCTATCATAGAGCTAAGGACTACCCAAAACAATTCTTGAGATATCAAGGGGTACAACATCTAATTCAACTTCGTCAATGAAGTTTGCTATGATTCCAAACCAAAGAATACACTTTCTTGTAACCTTGAAATTTGTGTCCTTGCATATCCAACCCAATGGATATGGTTTGTGATGAGGAATGGTTTCAAGATTAAGTTTCTTGACTAAGTCTTTAGATATCCTATTCGCTTGAGACCCACTATCAAATAGCGTGTCGATTTTTGTATGTTTTGAAATAGCCCTCACATGAAATAATTAAATTCTTGTTTCCTCATTTGGAGTACCAATGTCATAATTTGATGAAATAATTATAGAAATGGATTATTTTCCCTTCATACCCATGGATTTAATTTTAGTTTCATCACCCGAATCAGATCCCAAATTCTGTTGAGTGGTTGCAACGATTTTTTCTTTTCCCATGTTGTTGAATTTCTTGGGCCTCATCTTTGGATGATGCTTCCAATAGTGGTATTCATCATGGCCCTCTTTGGAACAATGTTTGCATGTCATTTTCTCTCCTTCCTTTTTAACTGATGCATTTTTCTTTCCCTTTCCTTTCTCTCCACCCTTAAATGGCTTCTTTTTACCATCTTTTGGATTATTTTTCCCTCTTGCCTCAATGTGAGTGGCTTGCACATAAACCTATTCTAGGCTAGTGGGATTGAACATAAGGATAATAAGCCTTAGGTAGCTATGTAAACCCCCTATATACTTTAGCAATGTGTCTTTTGAATGCAAATCAACACCTAACATAAGAGCCATTTTTCTAAATTTTTGGGTGTAAACTTGCACACTTTGACCCTTAAGTTGTCTGAAGTTCTGCCAATTCATGATGAATTTTTGCATATATGCTAGAGGGTAAAATTTTATTTTAAATTCAGAAATGAAATTGGGCGAAGAGAGTGAGATATTACCATTTTTCTTTATCTCATCTTGTGTCTTGGCTTCCCACCATACAAGTGTTGCACCCTCTAATCTCAAGGATGCTAGCCATATCTTTGTATCATCATCTTAAAGGTTTTGAATTCTGCAATAGACCTCCAACTAATGAACCCAATTTTCCAACTAATCTGCATTCACTTCACCATTATACATAGGAAATTCAAATTTAATATCAAGTTTTAACAAGGGTTGTTTACCAATTCCTTTTGAGGTAGGTTGATGAGTATGTGTAAGGGTTGTGGTAGTGGAGGAGGATGAATATGAAGGTGAAGATGGTGTTGAGGATGATGGTGGACTAGATGGTGGCTTATCACCATTTCCATTACCTCCTCATCCTCAAGAACCCTCTCCTCTTGGAGGCATGGAGCTTTAACCCTACAAATTTATGTTCCTCTTTTCATAAAGGACCTTCACCATCTCTATCATGTCAAAGAAATCATTCCTAAAATATTTCTCATCCTCTGACATGTTATCAAGTCCTCCTTCATGAGACATGCTTAATGATGCTTCTACTACAACTCGAGGTGAATCTTTTTGTAGAAATTATGGCAATCGTTCCCTCCTTCTCTTGGCTCCAACTAGAGAACATGCACCCACAAGTTTTCTTTCTCATCTCTTAGTCTTCAACCTTGTAAGCATTTAAACACTTGAAAAAAAAATTAATCCTCCTTGCACAAGTAAACCTAGTGCTCTGATACCAACTTGATCTAAATGGGAATATTAATTTTGTTGTGCTAATATCCAATTCATAATTTTAAAGAAAGTGCTTCAGGATTGTCAGGTTAATTGTAAGTTTAACATGAGGTTTTATGGGTTTTAATGTTAATTTCATGAGTAAATTAACATAAAGAAAACACTGAACAAAAACATCTAACAAACATAAACATCACCATAAACAGTCACACAACACAATATGATGAAGGATTTCACCCTGCCTAGGCTACGTCTCCTTGTTCTAGCTTTCAATGGCTTGGCCCTCTTCTATTATGCTCAAAAGTGTATTACATTTGTTCACAATGCTCAAAAAACTCTGAAACATGTTCCATCAACTCCAGAATTCCCAAATAATTCTTATGTAGCCTCTTTCTGCATTGAATTTGGCCAAAAAATGGAGAAGTTATGACTTCCCCTTGTTGCTCCACTATTCATACCACATTTTCCCCAAAATCCGGCACCAAACCCACAATTTCGTTCCTCATATTCTGCCAAAATCAGGGCAAAAATCTCGTAGTATCGCACCAAGAGTGCTGCAACTCCCAGGGGATGCCCTACTTTACTTTATCAACCCGAGGTTCTTATAAACTTGGAGGTGACAGTGCTATATACACAGTAGATGCATTTTACTCATTTCATCCTCTTCCGCTTTATGAAAGGGTGCTACTTCTAGGGGTTCTCAGTGAAGTATGTCACACTTAAATGAAACTAAAATAAATTGTAGAAAGGAAATGACAAAAAGGAAACTAAACTAAATTTCTAAAAAGAAATGATAGGAAAGGAAACTAATTTAACTTGCTAAAAATAAATGAAAGAAAAGAAACTAATTTGCATCACACTTAACTTGGACAATCGGCTAAACACGCCCTACTTATCTCATGCTCTATCTACCATGTTTCTATCCATGAAACTAAGTTATCCATGAATTAATTTGAATTGAAAAAGTATTGATTGCAATCTAGAGGGAAAGGGCTAAAGATTCTAATGGAAGGCTTAACACATGAAACAATGCTCAAAGGAGTGAAAAGGGGGGTTAGAATTTATTAGAATACATAATATCACAAATGAAAAGTGTGATGGCGGAATTTCGATGGGATAGACTCTGCAAAATGCGAAATGCGAAGTCAGATGATGTGGCAGGAGGACAGGTGGCAAGATTCTTTGACAATATTGCAATCGTCATCAGGAGCGATAAGTATTAACATGAACCAAATAAAAATTGAGTTTTGTGATTTGTGATGTGGTGGAGTACAGAGAATATCACAATCGGCATTAGGAGAGGTAAGTATTAACAAGAACCAAATAAAATTGCAATTTTTTATTTGCGATGATCGGATGACGTGACGGTGGGACCAGTGGCGGAGCGCGATACCAATCACAATCAGAATACAATAGTGGTAAGTGTTAACAAGGATTGGATAAATATTTCAAAATGCGATTTGCAACGGGATAAAGATTGTGAAATGTGATTTGTGATTTGCGATGTGGTGGAGTATGGAGCGATATCGCAATCGGCGTTTGGAGTAGTAAGTCTTAAAAGAAAAGGGAAAAAGGTTGTGAAATGTGAAATACGATTTATGAAAAGTGAAAAGGTTGTGATATGTGATAGGATAAAGATTTTGAAGTGTGATTTGTGATATAAGGTAGCGGGAAGTTCGAGGAGCAAGGATGGAGGTCGAGTTCCAATGGTTTTCGAACGTTTTGGGTTAAAAAGGGTAAGGAAACCGTGACGAATAAAAAAAAATGAATAAGGTTGGCTAAATGGTTTAAGTGTTTTTATGAATAAAAAGGTGGGTGCGACAGTGAGAGTAAGCGGGGAAAAGTGGAAATGGAGGGCGTAACTACAGTGAACATATTCCGAAGACAGAGATGGAGAATGAAGCATGGAGGCACCATAAATCTCCTCTAGGGTTTTAACAATAATTCCTATAGTCAACCTGCCAACTTATGTGCAAGGAAACAAATGAATGCGTAAAAATAAGGTGCAAAGGAAGACTAAAAAATGGTAATGCAACTATAATTTTAATCTCAAAAACAATGCATAGAAATCAATTTTTGGGTTTGTGGGAAGGTTCACCTCCTCGAGCTCTATTGACAGAGATGAGAAGGGAGTCTTGATCCATAGCCTTTGGATTTTTCCTCTACTCTATTACGCTCGTAAGAAAATGAATAACTACAACCAAAAACTAAAGGAAAAACTAAACAACAATGAAACTATCAGAAGAAGAACTAACTAAATGACAAAAAAAAAAAAAAACTAGCCAAATGACAGATAAGAAAGAATGAAAACAACAGAGAAGCTAAGGCACATGGGTTGGGCCCTAACCCATGAGCCCTGCTCTCTGGAACTAAATCAGTAAAATGGATTTTTTCTACTCATTTCAAGAAGTGAATGGCCTCATTACACTTTTGAAAGTTTTATCACTGAGTACAATAATAAAAAGCTTAATAGCTTGCAACAAAAGTTCTGAATGGAATCAAATGCAAGTTGACCCTAATTAGCTCTTTATCAGCTTTGTTTATACTAAATGGTAGCTACCAACATCTCCCTAGAAAATAGGTAATGATTCCACTTGACTCTAAGTGAAGTATGGATTTGAGTGCACTTGGTCTTCAATTTGCTTGGCTACCTTTGATAGTTAAGGAGGGTGGAAAACCCCTTGAAGCTCTCCAAGATTTCTCAAGAATTTCCTGATATTGTGCTCATTTATTATTCAATATTTATCTTCCAGTGGTAGGGAGCAAGTCCCTAGATTATCTCCTTCTCCAAATCTACATAATCTGCCAAATATTCTCACAATATTCTACAAAAATAACCAATATTAGGCACACATATGCAATTACCTTTAAACCTTACTAAGAAAATATTAAAGCATAAGAAAACATTATTAAGTGTAGAAGGAGAGATTTAATATTTCTTTTCATGTGCATAAGGAAGGTAGATGGGCCTAAGAAAGGTTAGATGGGCCTTAATGTATGTCTAATTTAGAGGCCTGTCATCGCCCACTTACTGAAACTGTTGCTCATCCTCTGAGCAACCTATTCATCCTCCCTGCCTTATGGTTCATCCTGCACGCTGGCTTATTTCATTTTCTGTTTATTGACCCATATGTTTCTCCCCCTGTAATCTTCTTTCTATTCTTCTTGCATTTCTTCTCGTAGGTGCTTCATTGAGGTCCTCAGATGCCTTAAGCAAATCTGTTTCACATGCCAAGAGGTGGTGGATCCACCTTTTATTTAATTTTTATTCTTTTATTTTATTTCATTTTCCTTTTTTTTTTAATTGCATGCAGAATAAACTCATAATTCTTTTTTCTGTGAACTCAGTTCACCCTTTAGATGATTGCATACCTGAGCCTTACCATTGATTTGTTTTTGGAGGTGATATTGAAGCTGCTGATATGGATGTTGAAGCTGTCTTCAGTGGTTCTGAAGCTTCTTTGAAGCTACAAGTGATAATCTGTTTGAGGTCCTTTTGGAGCTTCTGAGCACAGGAGGAGGAAGTCCAAGTTTGAGTACCTTTAACTAGGGTGTTGAAAGAATTTTCTTTTTGTGCCAACTTGTTTTTTTTTTTTTTTTTTCTGCTTGAAAAGTTTGAAGATCACTTGCATTCATTAGAGAGAGATACATGGAGAAATGTGATTTTTTTTTTAAGGCCTATTAGCTGGCTCAATGAGGTTTTCAGTCATTGGGCCAATCACAGATGCCTCAAAAAAGGTTTTCACCTGAAATTTTATTCTTCTTCCCTTTTTTTTCACTTTCCTACTCTACTTGAAAAAAAGAAAACCTTTTTCAAGTATAGGAATACTTCCAATGGAGCCATGTACACATCAATATGACAGATAAAATTAGGTGCACACTTGGAGTACATGCTCTGACATGTGCCTGAATATAAGAGATGAATTTATTTGATTGGGATTGTATCAAGTACTGTTGGAGAAAAGTGTGTTGCTGCAACTTAATGACTGTTTGGAACCATATGTAAATATACTCTTGATGCCCCTGTTCCACTTGTTGATTTGGATCACCTTGGAGGTCCTCTTCTACTATGACATTCAAATATTCCTCTTTTTGCAAATTGTTCTTTTGAACACATGGATGAAATGTTGGTAAACATGAGGAAACTTTCTCAACATCTGATTCGGATGCCGTATCTTCATCAAGTGCAGCCCTTGACGTTTTGATCTCCTCATTTGGATCTTATTCTTCTTGATGTTGTACTTCAATGACATTAAGAAAATCTCTTCTTTTCAATACCTTTCTTGAACTAAGATGAATATCATCTAGATCAAGAGGATATGTTTGGAAGTGTTGTACCTTAGCATTGTAAGTGAGCTAAGATACTTCATTGTATGGGTTTGGAAATGGTGGCATCGGTAGTTGAGTGGGGGTGGATATATGAGATGGATATGGTTGAGGTTGTGGTTGTGGTTGTGGTGGAGGTGGATGGTAGGGATATCATGGATTTTGTTATGGAGGATATTGAGGGAAATATTGAGGATGTTGTGGATTTTCCCAATAAGGTCCTTGCCAACCATGCTGCAAATATTAGTTTTGGGGTTGAGATGGCCAAGGTTTCCAAGGAGGGAGTGTGTCGCAATTAGTTTGAGATGGATGTGAATAAGCTTGAAAATGTGAAGTGGGTCCTTGCATCATATCAAGTTGACTAGGCTTCCAGGGTACCCTTGGAGCTACATAACATAGCTTCTTTGGTGATTTCCTTGCTCCATTATCTTCCTGGTAAACATTTTTAAACCTGGGGAATGATGAAAAAGTTTAGTAGAAAATGATTCTGCATGGATAACAAAAATATCATAATCTTCTTTTTGCTCATTTTTCATTGTTAACATTTCTACGTGTTCACTTAGATTGCTAAGAATTTCTGTTTTAAATTTATCAAGAAAATTTTCAAGCTCATCTTTCCTTACCAATGTTGATGCTGACTTACTTACTCTTTCCCTTCCTCTTGATATGTGCTTGCATGTTTCAAAAATTTCTTCAAATGAAATTTGGTATACATCTCCTCTACTCATGAGATTAAGGAGATCAATCCACTCATCCCTAATTGTTCTAAGTAAGAGGGTTTTTAGTGTGTCAAATACTAGATGATGTAATTTTTTCCTCTTAACATTATACATGAACCTCTCTATTAGATCCTCAAGGCTCTCATCTTCTTCTTGGCTCATTCTAAAAATTTCTTCTCTAAGATCACGATCTTTATATTTTTCTAGAAATACTTTTGCATATCATTCCATGAATATCTTATTGAATTGGTACTTAGAATCATGAACCATTTAAGAGCTCTATCCTTCAATGTTGCAGGAAAAAATATCAATTTTTGAGTGTGTGATAAGTAGCTATAAGATCTACAAAGTATCTCAAATTCAAAGAGAAATGTTTTTGGATCCTCTGTCCTCATACCATGGAAGTTGGGAAGGAAATATGGAAGGATGTTCTTCATTTGTACACTGATGTCTATATCTTGAATGGGAAACCCAATAACATCTTCTTCATTATCATCATATCCATCCATCTCTTCTACCTTAAAAAGTGTATGGTGATGTGGTTCTTACTGCACCACGTGGTCAAGTGGGGGGGTTGGTATTGGAGAAGTCTTAAAAAAAAAAAAATTTGAGTATGCCTACTCCTATGAGACATGAAAATCATATTTTTTATATTTTTCAATATTTCAGAAACAACATGAAAACGGAAAGTATAAAATAATACTAAAACAAAATCAAAGCATCTACTAGACACCTCCCCGACAATGGCACAAAAATGTTGTGAGCCCTAGTATTGCACCAAGAGTGTTGCAACTCCTAGGGGCTACCCTAATTTACTTTATCAACCCAAGGTTCGTACAAAATTGGAGGTGATAGTGCTATATACACAACAGATGCATTTTACTCATGTCATCCTCTTCTGCTCTACAGAATGGTGCTACTTATAGGGGTTCTCAGTGAAATCTGTCACGCTTCAATGAAACTAAAATAAATTACAGAAAGGAAATGAAAGAAAGGAAAATAAAGTAAATTTCTGAAAAGAAATGACATGAAAGGAAACTAATTTAACTGGATGAAAAGAAATGGCAGAAAATAAGCTAATTTAAATCACGCTTAACTTGGCCAATCGTCTAAGCACGCCCTACTTATCTTATGATCTATTTACCAAGCTTCTATCCATGCAACTAAGTTATCCATGACTTAATTCTAATTTAAAAAGTGTTGACTGCGGTCCAGAGGGAAAGGGCTAAAGATGCTAATGGAAGGCTTAACACACGAAACAAGGCTCAAAGGAGTGAAAAGGGGGGTTAGAATTTATTAGAACACATAATATCGCAAATGAAAAGTGTGATGGCTGAATTGCGATGGGATAGATGCTATGAAATTCAAAATGCGGTAAGTCAAATGATGTGGTGTAAGGATAGGTGAAAGGGTGCTTTGACAATATCGCAATCGGCGTCAGCAGCGATAAGTATTAACGTGAAACAAATAAAAACTATGATTTGTGATTTTCGATGTGGTGGAGTACAGATAATATCACAATCGGTGTTGGGAGCAGTAAGTATTAAAGGGAACCAAATAAAAGTGCGATTTGCAATTTGTAATGAGTTGGATGACGTGGCGGTGGGACTGGTGGCGGAGCGCGATACCAATATCGCAATCAACAGACATGAGTGGTAAGTGTTAACAATGAGCAGATAAATATTGTGAAATGAGATTTGCGATGGGATAAAGATTGAAAAATGCGATTTGCAATTTGCGGTGTGGCAGAGTACGGAGCGATATCATAATCGATGTTTGGAGTGGTAAGTCTTAAAGGAAAAGGGAAAAAGGTTTCGAAATGTGAAATGCGATTTTTGAAAAGGGCAAAGGTTGTGATCTGCAATAGGATAAATATTGTGAAGTGTGATTTACGATTTACGATAGCGGGAAGTTCGAGGAGCAAGGGTGGAGGTCGAGTTCCAATGGTTTTTGAGCATTTTGCGTTAAAAAGGGTAAGGCAAATGTGACAAATAAAAACAAAGGAATAAGGTTGGATGAATGGTTTAAGTTTTTTTATGAATAAAATGGTGGGTGCGGTAGTGAGAGTAAGTGTGAAAAAGTGGAAATGGAGGGCATGACAGCAGTGTGCAGATTGCGAAGATAGAGATGGAGAATGAAGTGGGGAGGCATCGCAGAGCTTCTCTATGGTTTTAACTATAATTCCTGCAGTCAACCTGCTAAATTATGCGCAAGGAAACAGACGAATGCATAAAAATATAGTGCAAAGGGAGACTAAAATATGGTAATGTAACTCTACTTTTAATCTCAGAAACAATGAACAGAAATCAGTTTTTGGTTCTGTGGGAAGGTTCGCCCTCCTCGAGCTCTATTGACAGAGATGAGAAGGGGGTCTTGATCCACAGCTTTTGGATTTTTCCTCTACTCTATTACTCTCGTAAGCAAATGAAGAACTACAACAACAAACTGAAGGTCCATACTGAATTATTCTGAGAGGAATGCAAAAATGGACTTATGGGTGGGTGTATGGAGAGGTCTTCCGGGATTGGCATTGATTGGTTTATACTGAATGTATTAGATATAGGACGGGCTTTGATAGCACTTTATGAGATAATATTCTTATTTTGTAAGCACTGAGACCTTTTCTATTTACCCTTTCTATGCCTACTTGAAAGAGAGAGACTAACTAAACAACAATGAAAATATCAAAAGCATAAGTAATTAAATGACAGAAACAAAATTAGCTAAATGAAAAACACGAAAGAATGAAAACAATAGAGAAGCTGAGGTAGATGGATTTGGCCCTAACCCACGAGCCCGACTCTCTAGAACTAAATCAGTAAAATGGAGTCTGTCTGCTCATTTCGGGAAGAGAATATCCTCGTTACATTTCTAAAATTTTTATCACTGAATACAATAATAAAAAGCTTAATAGATTACAACAAAAGTTCTGAATGGAATCGAATGCGAGCCGACCCTAATTAGCTCTTTATCGACTTTATTTATACTAAAGTGTAGCTACCAACGGATGCCTAGAAAATAGGTAATGAGTCCACTTGACTCCAAGTGAAGTATGGCTTTGAGTGCACTTGGTCTTCAATTTTCTTGGCTGCCTTTGATAGTTAAGGAGGGTGGACAACCCCTTCAATCTCTCCAATATTTCTCAAGAATTTCCTGATATTGTGCTCATTTCGTCTTTAATCTTGATCTTCCAGTGGCAGGGAGCAAGTTCCTAAATTATCTCCTTCTCCAAATCTGCATAATCTGCCAAATATTCTCACAATATTCTACAAAAATAACCAATATTAGGCACAAATACACAATTACCTTCAAACCTTCCTAAGAAAATATTAAAGCATAAGAAACCATTATTAAGTGCAAAAGGAGATATTTAATATATCTTTTCATGTGCATAATGAAGGTAGATGGGCCTAAGAAAGGTTAGATGGGCCTTAATTTATGTCTAATTTAGCGGCCCATCATCATTAATTTTCCCTCTAATGCCTAAAAATCATGTTTTTAACCATATCTATATGGTTGAATTAATTTTTTTAATATTAAGTGCCGTCGGTTAGTGCTAAACATCGGACTTAACACTTGTTGTGGGCACATTCCATTGTCGTTGTGGTTAGTGATGACGGTTTGGCACCTGGAAATAAGGAATCCGTGGTGGTCACACTGGAAACATGACGGTGATGTGTTGTAGCGGTGACGGTTATGAATGAGGGCACAGGGCTAGCCTCCTTCATGTGGTCCTGCCTCCAGTGGTGACCGGGGTTGGGGCTAGACCCCTGCCCCCTCCCCCCAAAGGCAGAATCAGCATTAAATTAGAACCATATTCGATACATAGTTTTGTAAGAGCCATGGCTTAGGGCATGACAGTAAGGTTTGTTGTTGGTTTCTCTGTGGTTGCAGGTTCGACCCCCAATGTTGGTCAGACTTGACCCCAAACATTTTGGTGGCCCTTGGGTTGCCACATGGCAGACCCTAGTTGGGCCACATGACAGCTTGTGGTTGGCAATGAATCTGCCAATCAAAAGCTACCACCAACAACTTGTGACAACATGGCACTTGGCATCACCTCATTCAACCATGAATACCCCTTTGACCAAGTCAACTATATAGTTACCCTGCCACATAGACATGCCTAGTCAGCTGTACAGGATGCTAACTAGTTGTCCAACAATTTTTTTTTAATTTTCTTGTTTGACAAAATGGACATAATGTGTTTCTGGGAGCATATGGTGTTGAGTTTTCGCGAAACAAGTTACGTCAGATTTATAATGACAAGATATACATGGTCATTCAGGTTCCACACGGATTTGACAACTTTGTTTTTTGAGCATAATTTTGAGCACCTAATCAGAGACATAGTGAGTTGGGAGAGAAAGGGAGAGAGAGGAGAGAGAAACGGGAGAAATAAATAAAGAGAGAAAAGTGGACAGGGGGAGGGAGTGACAAGGGAGAGATGGAGATATGACGATGGAGAGAGAGAGAGAGAGAGAGATTTAAGGGGAATAGAGAGAGGGAGAGGAAGAGGGAGGGAGATAGAGATAGATCGATATGGAGAGAGAGTGTGTATGTTTTGGGGGTGAGAAGGAGAGACAAGGGGATATATAGATAGAGATTTAGGGGGGGGAGAGGGAAAAATAGAGAGGCAAAGAGAAGGAGGGAGAAAGAGAGATAGATATGGAGAGAGAGAGAGAGAGAGAGAGAGAGAGAGTGTGTGTGTGTGTGTTTGGGGTTTGAGATAGAGATATAGATGGAGGGGGTAGAGAGAGAGAGATAGAGAGGGAAGGGGAAGAGATGGGGAGGGAGAGGAAGAGGGAGAAATATATAGATAAATAGATATGGAGAGAGAGTGTGTATGAAAGATGATATAGAGAGATAAATAAGGAGAGACAGGGGGAGATAGAGATATAGATGGAGGGGGGAAGATGGAAGGAGAGAAATACAAAGAAATGGAGAGAGAGAGAGAGAGAGAGAGAGAGAGAGAGAGAGAGAGTGGCATGTGTTTAGGGGGTTGAGATAGAGAGACAAATAAGGAAATATGGAGGGAATTATAGATAAAAATGGGAGAGGGAAGAAGAGAAAGATAGAGAAAGGGAGGGAGAGGTGGAGAGAGAGGGACGAGGGAGAGAGGGAGGGATATATACATAGAATGGAAAAGGGAGAGAGAGGGAAGAATAAAGAGACACACAAAGAAAAATAAAGACATAGAAGTTAGATCTAGAAATTCATGAATATTTTGGTTTTTCACTAAAATAGATGTATTGATTTTAATGTAGTTATTTATTTCTAATCCTACTTGATCACTTGCACTTGATGCATTGATTTTAGTGTAGGTGTCAATTTCTAATCCTATTTAATACCCTATACTAGATGCATTGATTTCAATGTAGATTTTGATTTTTACTCCTATTTGATTGCTTTCACTAGATTCATTGGTTTCAATGTAGATATTGATTTCTAATCCTATTTTATCACTTGCACTATATGAATTGATTCTAGTAGACATGTCAATTTCTAATCCTATCTGATACCTTATACTAGATGAATTGATTTCAATGTAGATGTTTATTTATACTCCTATTTGATACCTTGCATTGGATGCATTGGTTTTAGTATAGATATTTATTTATAGTCCTATATGATTGCTTGGACTATATGCATTGATTTTGGTGTAGATGTCGATTTCTAATCCTATTTAATACCTTACACTAGATGCATTGATTTCAGTGTAGATGTTGATTTCTACTCCTATTTGATTGCTTGCATTGGATGCATTGGTTTCAATCTAGATTTTGATTTCTAATCCTATTGATTGCTTGCAGTAGATGCATTTATTTTAGTGTAGATGTTGATTTATAATCCTATTTGATTGTTTGCACTACATGCATTGGTTTTAGTGTAGATGTTTATTTCTAATCCTATTTGATTGTTTGCACTAAATGCATTGATTTGAATGTAGATGTTGATTTCTGATTTGATTCAACTAGATCAATGATGTACATTAATTTCAAAGTAATTATATTAATAGTGTGCATTGATTCAAGTGTAAGCACAACTCTTCCCCATCCATCTATATCTCTATCTCGCATTGTCTCTCCTTCTTTATATCTCTATCTTACCCCCCAAACATACACACTCTCTCTCCATATCTATTTATCTCTCCCTCCCTCCATTTTCCACTCCCTCTCTCTCTCTCTTCCTCTTCTCTCTCTCTTTCTCTAACAATTATCTCTCCATATCTATATCTCTTCCTCCCTCCCTATATTTTTCTCTCTTCTTCCATCTCGCCCTGTTCCATCTATATCTTTATTTCACCAAAAAAACATACACAATCTCTCTCAATGTAAGCACATAAACATTATTCATGATGTGAGTTGACTTCCATGTTACAATAATTCAACCATAAATATGATACTTGAATTTTCATCCTAATAAAATGTTCACTTACTAGAAATGTCTTCTTCCCAAAACTGTAAACTATTTGTAATTGGATACATTCTTATTACTCCCATTTTCCATCATTCAACATTGTTAATCACTTTGCATTCAAACAAGGTAATAGAAAATAACTAATATGTAAGACAATAAGAACAATAGAATAAAATAGTTTCAAAATGATCGCAATGAATATTTTTTGTAATTGACTATATTCTTATTATTCACATTTTCTATCATTCAACATTTTTACATTGTCACTTTGCACTTAAAATTTTTATTTCGTCAATTTTCATTATTCAAGTTACTAAAAATATCTCTCATCTCAATAAACTTGTTGAGATTCAACAAGAAGATCCTAGTGAAAATTATGCACCTACACTAGAATGGAGCCTCAGGTTATTTTTAGGTGGAAGTCTATTTTTAGATGCATGAGAAAATTATATTTATAGATGATGTATATTTATAGATGGTGAGCAAATTCTATTTATAGATCACATGTCTATTTATAAATGCATGTCGACTATTATTATCACTTAATAGTAGTTGGACAATAAACATTAATCTATTCTCAATGAGCACTTGGAAATAGTTAACTGAAGTGGAAAATCAGTTAGCTATAGTAAATTTGAGTTCAAAGGTTGGTTGGTGGGACATGCAAGTGGACTTAGTTGTAACTGAGTGATTAAAATTTGTAACAGACTTGGATGTGTAGTTATGTGAGTTGTAAAGTAGTTTAACTCAGTTGTGCTAGTTGTAACTAAAGACACACTAGTGAGAGATCAGTGAATTAATTATTAATTAATTCAAAATCAGTGGTCTCACATGAAACTGAAGATTTACTACTATTAACTACATGCATGTCAAATCCAGTGGAGACCCAATTGAGATGTAGGTGAAAGGGAAAATTTGACTATCAGTTGTGTAATATTCCTAAATTAGCATGCAGTTAATTGGAATATTAAAATTTAATTTTTCTTTCTTGTTTAATGAATAAGTGGGTAGGGAGACCCATAAATCTCTTTATTAGGAATAAAACCACTTCTCATATGAAAGTGGATCATATTTTCAGCTTAATAAAGAGCATGTGGACTGGGTCAACCTTGACCAAATCAACAACGATGTCATGGAGGAGTGACATTCAATGAGGGACAACTTAGTTTTAGATGGAGACACATTGCATAGAAGTAGTGTCATTAATGGATGAGGCTTAGAGTTTGGGAGCTCATTTCTTATAAAAGGAAGAGAATGGAAGCCATATTATTTAGGTTATGATATGTTATGCTTTAGATTATATGGTCTGTTTAGACATATAAGCTTTCTTCAACTATTTAGCTAGGATTGCAGTGTTATTTAGCATTGGGTGTTCCTGATCAGAATTCCCACCTCTATCCTTGAGAGGCCTCTTGGAAGAGCTTTGCACTACATTTCCATATTTAGGTTTCATACCAAGCTTCAGTCTTATGGTATAGCACAGTGTCTATTGATAGATGTGCTGAGTTGTAGGGTGCAGCAGTGGAAGATCTTGTTGGGTGTTTTATGAGCTAGTTTTGCAGTGGAGGAAGGCTTTCTTCCATTAGGAGGCTATTAAAGGAGCCCCTTGAGATTATTTGACATATTTGGCATCATGCCAAGATGATTTTATCCCCTACATTGCAGTTCTAGTCCAGATCTGCATTATTTTGGTGAGTTGTTGCAGGGGCAAGTTTAGTGCTCCAATTGGAGTGTTTGCTTTCGATTGAAGGGATAAGAGCTTCATTGAGAGGGTATTTTTGGAGGATTTATTTCATATCTACATCAAATTCAGCCACCTCCTTCTATTTGCTTCAATTGTAGTGAATATTCAGCCCTAGGGCTTTAGATCCACTATTAATATTTGGTGTATTTCTAGAAACCCTTCCTGGGTTGTCTAGGAAAAGTGTTTGGGAGCATAGATCTCCATTTTTGGCCTTGTATGAGCATGATATTTTCAGATCCATTTATTTATATGTCCCAGCTGTAGTATCAGTCACTAAAATTGCATTGTGCTTGCTTCAATATTTTTTGTAGCAATGTATTACATGTTTTTGGATGCATTTTGGCATTGGAGGCTTCTTTTGCCTATCTTGAGGGGCTTCATCCCCAAGCTATTGTACTTATTTATTGCTGTTACAGGTAATACCATCGATCTATCATTTGGCTCACATATAATTTGTTGATACTTGTTGTTATTTTTATATTCATTCACTATATTCCTGCTTTTCCCATTTGGGAATATTACAGTGGTATCAGAGAAGAATCTTGGCTCAGCCTATGAAGACATTACATATATGTTATCAAAAGAAGCAGAAGCTTCTCATAGAAAATAGAAGGCTTACAGAAGAGACAAATGAAAGTCTCCATTATTTGGAGAAATGGAGGGAAAGAATTTTTCAGAACTTCCTCTCCAAACTATGCATGAGCTTAAAAGATAAATCAAGGGAATGAGGAGGGAAATACATGAAGGTCCCTCAAGAAGATTTGCACATGAAGAAAGCTCCAGTTCTTCATATTATGAGTGTTAGCATTCAACCACACAATCATATCTACAACTTCGTACCATGCCAACATTCTTGGCAAGAGAAGAAGAAGAAGGAGAAACACCAAAGGAGGAGACTCTTGGTGACTATCTCCAAGAATATGAATCTCAGTCTAGAAGATTCAAGGAGCATCTAAGCTTCCTAGGTTTCTGTCAAATCAAGGAAGATAGAAGACCCAGTAACTACAATTGAAGAAGAGGGTGCATGCAGCACACTTTAGGTAGATTATTTCTACCTACTTTTGATGGGTCAACCAAGAGCATAGCGAAGGCTTGGGTAAGGAAGCTAGACACATATTTCCAACTACATCAAGTTTCAGAAGAGGAGGCCATTAGAGTAGCAACACTACATCTTGAAGGTAAGGCTTATGCCTGGTAGTTATTTGAAACTTCTTCATTGAATAATGAAAATATATCTACTTATGCAAAGTTCACTAGGAGGTTAGTGAAAAGATTTGATTTGAAACAATCTAAAACTTCCCTGAGAAAGAAAACCAAACCCAAGAAATCAAAACCTTTGCATGAGTTGGAAGGATCCATGGAACCAACTTCGTTTCAGAAAATTTTTGAGGGGGTTAAAGATCTGCAACATGCTTTGCCTAGGGCAAAAGCCCCACTTCAGCAAGAACTTTATTCTAAAGAAGAAGACTTGAGGATTCCTCCTTTAAGAGGAGATCAAAACAAAGGATCTCTTAATGATGAGGTATTCTCCATTGATGAGGAGAAGGAAGAGGAATAGGTGGAAATATCCTCCAGCGCTGTGATAGCAGGAGGAAATCTAATTCTATTTGGAGATGGAGGTGAAGCAATTGCTTCAACTAGAGGAGCTCTTGTATCTTTGCAAGAAGTTCCAAAGGATCTTACATATGAAGATCGAGAGTAGCATGTGTCTATGTTGATAGGAAATGAAACAAAGAAATGGAGGAAGTGTGTCCAAAAATTGAATATAGTCTTGGGGACACACACTATGATAGATCATTCCTTTGTGATCAAGACTCTTGACACCAAGGATATGTTGGGTGTACATGGATTGATTAAATTTGAATAAAACACCTTAGACTGTGAGATGTTGTAGGAGGTAGGAGAAGATGAGAAGGAGGGCTAGCATCCAGTGATTGGAGAAATACATCCCCATCCTTTTCAAGAGGTTTATGCACAGAAGCAGGAGGATGATTTTCACAGTGAAAGAAGGGACAAATCATTCCATTCACATATAAAACCTGCTCTGGGCATTGGTGTTTCATTACATGGAGGCATTCCACTAGGGGGACCCCCTGATTGGAAGAGGATCAAAGACTTCTCTCAACATGTGGCACCACTCATAGATCAAATAGGAGTGGGAAAAATGGGAGGTCATTGTACAACATTGGGAGTCTTGGGTAGACTCAAGGAGGAGGGATACATTCTCCCAACATCATCATTACCCACTCTCATTTCAGATATTGGGCTGAGAAAGGAGCAGCAAGGGTAAGATTGCAGCATCCTAGTGTAGGACTTTGGCATAGGAGGTGTCAAAGAAGAGAGCAATAGCATGACATAAGCTTCACATGATAGATTAGTAGTGCTGTCATTATTGAGTATTGACCCTTATTGGAGATCCCAGCTATTAGTGGAATACTATAAGGATCTGTTTTCATGCAGAGTTCTTGATGACCAACTATTTGATAGGAGATATGCAGTGGTAGATGGGGTCATATATTTTTAGAGTAGAGTCTTCTTGACTACAGCCTCTAAGCTCAAGAAGAAGATACTAGATGCCGCATATGAACAGTTTCTCTCCAAACCTACTGGTTTTATAAGAGCATATCATACTATCCTAGAGGGATTCATTTGGGAAGGCTTCAAAGAGGAGATGCACCATCATATGACGAGATGCATGGATTATTTGGAGGATGAGGAGAGACATGAATATTTGGTGGAGTTATCACAGCCACTTCCTTTCTCATTGGGAGTGAGAGGAGGCCCATCTACGAGCCATCTTACTAGCTCGAACCAAGTACATGGTAAAGATTGTATTTCTGTACATCATGATTCATTTACCACGTATCTACATTTCCTTAACATACATATACAGGGCATTGCTCCAAGAGGGGGCACTTTTCCTTCTAAACTTAATGGTCTACTAGAGGCCATAAGTAGCATTGATGATGGCCACTCCCTAGGCGATTTTGGGGAGATGATATCTCATGCAGGGTATGCTCAACTTGCACCATACACCATACACCTTCTCCAAGCTTGTGAGGAGATAGGTGCAGAAAACAAGTGGTTCGAAAACCACTCATCATGCCATATTCTGATGCAATTAGGAGTAAAACTATGCTAGTTGCACTTGAGGGACCATTTTCCTTCTCCATTACTACACATGGTAGCTAGCATGACTTTTATTTTGATCCCATATGTTGATGATGTTCTCATTGTTGTTGGGGACATGATTGGAGGAATGACACATTGGTTGGATGTGTCCATTGGGAATGAAAATTCCCACACTTCTTCATGCTTCAAGGGGAGCATGGGACATTATATGGATGCTACATTACGTCACTTTTTTCTTCATGGAGGGAGCCATATGATTGACTTATGTCTTTGGGAGGAGGCTCTCACATGGGAGGAGTTTTTCTATGAATTACCATTCTAGAGGGTGGTTCATTTTATATGGATGATAGCTTGGAGGATGGAACTTCACATAGGGATGAAAGTTCCCAATATTTTTTAGATCTACCCTTGTAGTTGCTTGAGGAAAAGAAAAATTTGGGAGGGGGTTATTGTAATATTCCTAAATTAGCATGCAGCTAATTGGAATATTAAAATCTATTTTTTCTTTCTTGTTTAATGAATAAGTGGGTAGGGAGACCCATAAATCTCTTTATTAGGAATAAAACCACTTCTCATATGATATTGGATCATCTTTTTAGATTAACAAAGCACCCTTAGGTGTGAAAAGGGGCTAAAGCTTGTGGACTGGCTCAATCTTGACCAAATCAACAACGTTGTCATGGAGGAGTGGCATTCAATGAGGGACAACATAGTTTTAGATGGAGACACATTGCATGGAAGTAGTGTCATTAATGGATGGGGCTTAGGGTTTAGAAGCTAATTTATTATAAAAGGAAGAGGATGGAAGCCATATTATTCAGGTTATGATATGTTATGATTTAGATTATATGTTCTTTTTAGACATATAAGCTTTTTTGAGCTGTTTAGCTAGGATTGCAGTGTTGTTTAGCACCGGGTGTTCCTGATCGGGAATCCCACCTCTATCCTTGAGAGGCCTCTTGGAAGAGATTTGCACTAAATTTCCACATTTAGTTTTCAGACCAAGCTTCAGTCTTGTGGTACATCACAGTTTCTATTGAGAGATGTGCTGAGTTGCAGGGTGTAGCAGTGGAAGATCTTGTTGGGTGTTTTCTGAGCTAGTTTTGCAGTGGAGGAAGGTTTTCTTCCATTTGGAGGCTATTAAAGGAGCCCCTTGAGCTTATTTGAAACATTTGGCCTCATTCCAAGATGATCTTATCCCCTACAGTGTAGTTCCATTCTAGATCTGCATTATTTTGGTGAGTTGTTGCAGGGGCAAGTTCAGTGCTCCATTTTGGAGTTTTTTCTTTCCATTGAAGGGATCATCCCTTCATTGTTAGGGCCTTTTTGGAGGATTTCTTTCTGATCTACATCAGATTCAGCCACCTCCTTCTATGTGCTTCGGTTTTATTGAATCTTCATCCCTAGGGCTTTAGATCCACCATTCATATTTGGTGTATTTCCATAAACCCTTCCTGGGTTGTCTAGGAAAAGTGTATGGGAGCATAGATCTCCATTTTTGGAATTGTATGAGCATGAGCATTTTAGATCCATTTATTTATATGTCCCAACTATAGTATTAGTCACTAAAACTGCACTGTGCTTGCTTCAGTATTTTGTGTAGCAGTGTATTACATGTTTTGGGTGCATTTTGTCATTGGAGGCTTCTTTTGCCTATCTTTAGGGGTTTGATTCCCAAGATATTGTACTTATTTATTTTTATTATACATAATTCCATGCATATATCATTTTTCTCACATATAATGTGTTGATACTTGCTGCTATTTTTATATTCATGCACTATATTCCTGCTTTTCCCATTTGGCAATATTACAAGTTGTGACATTAGTGGGTGCACTCATGCAATCACACACACAATGGATGTGCCCGTGAGGATTTTGAAGTCAAGGCAAGCATGATTCAATTCATTCAGAGATTGATATCAGCTGGTATTGCGCAGTGGAGGCAGGCTGTCTAGAGGCAGTAAATTGGCACATAAGTTTTCCAATTTTTGTATGACAGTGTGAGACGATTGTATATTATACTGAGAGCTCTTGGATAAGATTTTTGTATCAGATTGTTTCATGATCCATGATATATACATAATATATGATACTAGGGTTTTTATCTTTATGCTTTCCTACTGAAAACATATGTGTTATGTGTGATTGATCTTTATTCTTGATATTGCAATTGGTGATCGTGTTTTAAATTCCACAAGGATTTTTGTAGAAGTGATTATGTATTTAACAGTGGCATATAATTGTTAGATCAAGAGAATCCAGGAAATACATAATTTGTATTAAAATTTCTACATGGTATCGAAGCATAAAATATTGCAATTTTGAAGCAAGAGCTGAGTTTGTTGGTGGAAAAAATTTGAATTTGCAGAAATATTTTCTTGGTGCTACAGTTGAGTAAACATCGAAATGGATTTCAATGGCTTACGGCTAGAATAGGCACTCGAGGGCAGCTCGAACTACATTTATTAGAAGGACAGGATAAAGGCGGTGCTCGAAAATAATGACTTGAAGGAGTTCATTGACAATGATGTTCCTAAGCCCACTTTGATGGATACTGCATTAATTGATGCATGGAAAAAGAAAGTGGCAAAGGCGAGAAGGATTCTATTGGAAGGTGTACGAGACCAAATTGTCTCAAGCCTTCATGGGAAAGACAAACCATATGCTATGTGGAATACTTTGACGAATCTTTTCCAAAGTAGCAGTAACCATAGGAAAGTGGCGTTGAAAGATAAACTCAAGAATATCAAGATGGAAAAGGGCGAAAACATTCCAAAGTATCTCACAAAGTTTTTCCAATGTCGAGATGAACTGGGGAATGTGGGAATCACTGTTGCTGATGATGATTTGGTGATCTTGGCTCTCTTGGGACTTCCTAAGAGTTGGCATAGTTATGAAGACTTTTTCAATGGACGGGAAAAACTGCCGAATTGGGAACGACTGTGGTCAGATCTAGTGTAGGAGGAGTTTAGGCAGAGCACCAGAGATGGTTCTTCATCAAAGCATGATGATAAAGAGGATTTTGCTTTGGCTGCCAAGGCAAGGAAGGGGAATGGGAAGAAATTCCATTCAAAATATGAGTCTAAAGGCAAGAAGTTAGATTTGTCCAAGGTGAAGTGTTTTCACTGTCATGAACATGGGCATCTCACTACTAATTGTCCGTAGAAGAAGAATAATAAGAAGGCTGCTATAGCTAGCTGGTGAGGCCCTTGCCTCGTAATTTGAAATTTATTGCTCTTTGATCGCATGCATGGTGTCAAGTGCATTGGGATCGATGTGGTATTTTGATAGCGGTGCTTCCTTCCACATGATGGGAGATAAGGAGGTTTTCAGTGACTTTGAGGAGAAATATCTCCAAATGCATATAGAGATGGGCAACGATGGACGATAAAGTGTGACTAGAATTGGTAACATTACCTTTGAGAGGGAGTCAGATAAACCATTTCAATTGAAATATGTTATGCATGTTCCAAGTCTAAAGAAAAACTTGGTCTCAGTCACAATGTTGGAGTACAGAGGCTATGACGTTGTTTTCAACGATGGAAAATATTTCCTATGACATAAAACAATGGTTCAAGCCAAGAGGATAGGGATTCGAGTTAAGAATCTCTACAAGCTAGAGGTAGATGGATGCATTGCCATGATGGGAAAGGTAGAAAAAGTGGTGAGCTGGGATGAGGACGAATTATGGCACAGGCGATTGGGCCATCTTCATCATGGAGCCTCGAAAGTCATGAAGCAAGTATCTACTAGACTTCCAATGGGAACACTAGCTAGGATGAGGGCGAATTATGGCACAGGCGATTGGTCCATCTTCATCATGGAGCCTTGAAATTCATGAAGCAAGTATCTACTAGACTTCCAATGGGAACACTTACTCAGTTAGATCAGTGAAAGGGTTGCACCATGGGGAAGCATGTAAATTCCACCTTTCATGAAAAGGAGAACCCTGCTTCGGTGATCCTGGAGAGAGTTCACACAGACGTGTCTGGAACATTCTCGGTTGCTTCAACAGCAAAACATAAGTATTATGTTATTTTTGTTGATGAATTTTATCTTAAAGTCTGGATCTTCTTCATGTATAAGAAGGATCAAACATTCTCAAAGTTATGTGAGTTTAAAGCATTGGTGGAGAAAGAGTCAAGGAAGCAAGTGAAGGCTCTAAGAAGTGATAATGGTGGAGAATACATCTCTAACGAATTCAAAGACTTCTACAGAAAATAAGGAATTCGAAGAGAACTAATAGTGCCTCATAACCCACAAAAAAATGGGGTCGCGGAAAGGAAGAATAGAACGATCATGGGTGCAACACAAGTGATGTTGCATTATCATGGCCTACCAATGCATTTGTGGGCAGAAAAATGCAACACTGTGGTTTATGTGCAAAACCGTTGTCCTCATAGAGTACTTGGCATGAGTACACCTGAAGAAGCCTTCATTGGTAATAAACTAGATGTTTCTCACTTTAAGATTTTTGGCTCATTTGTTTATGTGCATGTGACCAACAATGCAAGGAAGAAGCTGGAGCCGACTATTGAAGTTGGGATATTTGTTGGGTACACAGAAACACCCCATAATTATTGTGTGTATTTTCCTAATAGTAAGATGACCGTTATGCGATGGGATATAAAATTCGATGAGGGGAAAGCCATGCGGTTGTCGCTTGAGAGGGATCTGGACTTGCATGTGGAGGAGGAACTGTTGGTTCCCAAAGATGAGTCTCTAGATGTGGATCATTCATAGGAGGAGGTTAATGGAGTGGAGGAGTCCACTCATAGAGAGCCAAACCTTAGAAAAAGCAGAAGGCATACCACAAAAGCTGATAGACTGAGACTTGATGTTGCACAGAATGTAGGAGCCCCTACTCCATAGCGCAAATAAAGACAGTCTCTTGACCAATTTACTAGATACATGGCTCTCATGAGAAAATGTATTGTGAATGAGCCATCTTCCTTTCAGGAAGCAGTGAAAGAGCCCACATGGGTAGATGCAATGGTGGAGGAGTATGACTCCATTTTCAGAAACAATGCTTGGGAAATTGTTCCAAGGCCGGTTGATAAATCAGTCGTAGGTTCGAGATGGATCTACAAGGTAAAACAAGCTGCTAATGGGAATGTTGATAAATACACGGCCAAATTTGTGGCCCAGGGCTTCTCACAAATTGAGGGGACTGATTATGAAGAAACCTTTGCAGCTGTCGCAAGGTATTCTTCCAGAAGGATCATCCTTGCTCTCTCAGTGCAGATGGGCTAATGAATTCATCAGATGGATGTGAAGACTATGTTTCTCAATGGGATCATTGAGGAATAAGTGTACATAGAGCAGCCTAAAGGATTTGAGATCTTTAGCAGCGAGTCACATGTGTGCAGACTCAAAAGAGCGTTGTATGGGCTGAAGCAAGCACCCCATGCTTGGTACACTCGGATAGACAAATATTTCACTGGACTTGGCTTCACCAAGAGTGAGGTGGATGCAAACCTATACCAAATTGTGGTGGAGGGTAAGCTTTTAACCATTGTTCTTTATGTTGATTATTTAATACTGACTGGGGATGATCAATTGATACACTCATGCAAGTAGAACCTTGTAATGGAGTTCGAGATTAAGGATATGGGCCTCCTTCATTATTTCCTTGGATTGGAAATATGGCAGCGAGATGGTGAAATTTTTATGTCTCAAGGCAAGTATGCAAGGGAGATACTAGGTAAGTTTCACATGGAGGGCTGCAAACCCATGGATACTCCTCTTCCAGGAAACTAGAAGAAAGAGGATGCTACATCTGGAGAGGTAGTGGATGCTACTTTCTATCGACAGTTAGTGGGTTCTTTAATGTATTTAGTGAACACGATACCATACATATTTTATGCAGTTAAGAAACTAATTCAAGCAATGGTTAAGCCTACAAAGCTCTTTTGGAAGGCGGGCAAGCATGTCCTGAGATACCTGAGGGGAAAATATAAGTATGGCTTATGGTATAGACAGATGGATGAGGTGAAGTTGCATGGCTTCATGGATGCAGTTTAGGCGGGTAGCCCAACGGACAGAAAGAGCACATTAGGGGGGATCTTTACTATCGGATCTACAGTTATTTCTTGCTACACTAGGAAGCAGAGATCTGTGGCACTCAGTTCAACGGAAGCAGAATACATGTGTTATAGGTCAATTTTGGCACCATTCCCAATGACCTGGTTAATTGGACATCATCCCCAGGACCGATGAATAGGTTCTATCATCCCCTATCATTTCAGTTGCTACATGCCCTAAGACAAAGAACAAGAACACATCATCTATGAATTCCATTTGCAAGGTTTCCAAGATTTGAAGTTTGTATTATAGCACCTATGAGCTCACCAACGCAATCTCTCAAGGGGCTAAGTGTGTTTCATATGAAGGTACCTCCATTCAAAGGTGCTCTTCAAAGCACTTCTCGACACTCAAGGGTGCGTTGGTCATTTGGGAGTGAAATTCTCATTGTTCCAGAATCTCCACTTTTCCAGTGTCTTCTAGAAGAGTGCATATGTGTCAAACCTCAAATCCATGTGTCCATTTTATACCTCTAAGACTAGGAACATGTCTTGGCTATTATTAGAAAGTCACTGATTGTAAAACTACCTTCAGCTCCTCTATAAATTGAGCATAGATTCTAGTGCTTGGTAAGGAAGAATTTGAGTAGAGAAATCCTGGTGGAATTTCAATTGAGGAATTGATTTGAGTGACATGCTGCTGGAGAGATGTGCATTGTGATGAGACTGTGACGCTGTTGGAGATGGTGACACTAAATCAATCACTGGGTTGTAACCTCCCCATCTATCCACTAATAAAGATTGTTGCTTACTTCCCCACATATGTATCTCTATAAGCTTATGTCTTTCATATTATGAATTCTTATCTGATGTATATGGTCCATGTTTTATTTATTTAACTGAATAACTTGTATAGACATCTGTATTATTTCTATCATTTGTTGTTTAGTGTTCATCTTTGCAGGAAATATTTTGGCGATCTAGCTTAGCACTAGTACATTTTGGGGGAAATTCTGACACTTGGTTCCGACGCTTTTGACCAAATGTCAGAAATTTCCCCAAATTTTTTCAATCCCACCTGAAACCGTCGCTATACCGATGTTTAGAGAAAAGTGTCACAATACCGACACTTAGACAAAGTTTCGAAATTGTGATTTTTGGAGGAAGACGTTGCAATTGCGATACTATGCCCCAAAGTGTCGCTATTGCGACGGCTGCCTCCAAACGTCGCAAGTGCGACACAATGGCTAAGTGTCACAATTACGACGTTTGGAGGCATCCGTCGCAATAGCGACGCTTTGTCCACCATCAGTATAATGACACTTATATGCGTTATGCATAAAAATACGACACTTATATGCGCGCTACATAAAAATATGACACTTATATGCACGCTACATAAAAATGATTTTATTAAAAACTACATTAACGGCTGATATCACGCACGCATTCAGCCTCTGCTCTTGCAGAACAACATTCACCCTCAGCTCTTGCAGAACAACATTCACCTTTAGCATTCGCCCTCAGCATTCACCCTCAGATCTTATAGAACAACATTCGCCCTCAGCATTCACCCTCATCTCTTATAGAACAGCATTCGCCCTCAGCATTCGCCCTCAGCTCTTGCAGAACAACATTCGCCCTCAGCTCTTGTAGAATAGCATTCGCCCTCATCTCTTGCAAAATGGTAAGTTCTTACTGTAGGCCCTTCCTCCTATAGTAGGGTTGACTCTATTTGGGTTTTTTTGGTCAATTCCATTGGATTGTGTTAGGCTATAGGGTTCTCTCTAGATGTCTTCCAATGTTATTTCGGATGAGTTTCAAAGAGGATGTGTAAGATGTGTTTGTGCTTGCATGAATTTGACTCCACCAATTTCATGAAGTTTAAGCTATGGATTTTAGTTCGACAAACTCATCCATCTCAACACCCAGTAACGAATTGCCCTTGGTCTGATCTATATTGAAGGTGAAGTGAAAAGTGGTAGAGAATGGGAGATTGAAAGTCATCAAATTTATCACAAGGGTAGTACTCCAGATCAAAAGTGATGAGCTTAGTTCTCCAGATTTGGGGATTTTTTGATATTTTGGGATTTTCTGATGACATACCAAAGGTCACATCCATACAACCATATCAAGGTCAATGTTGAGATCATTCTCATATAGATATAGGTCACTGATATATAGGGTTAATATCATCATCACTATCCATGGAAACCGAATGGTTACAAAATATGTGATTGTGGTTGGCTCATTTATAATTATTACCCATTTATAGTAGAGCATATAAACACTAAATATGGCCCGAGAAGAGCCTTTACAACAGGCAATGGAATTGCAGCTGCTTCATCAATAACCAATAGCTCCACTTGAGAAAAATTTTCATAATCTTGGGGCTGGATATACTGTAGAGAAAACAATTGTAGTTATCATTCGTGCTCCAATATATTAATATAATTTTTACATTGAACTGAAGAAAGGGAAACAAGAAAATGCTAGCCATCATACAATGCTTTGACATAAGATTTTTGAGTGACATACTTGAAAAAATAACTCATCCACTGATATTTATAATCATTTGAGTTATTCAAGTTAAACACAATGTCAAGAATCAAGATTCAATACCCTCTATTATCTTCATCACCCAATACAAGATTTAAATTTTTCCCAAAGAAACGCTTATCAAATTGGCAGCCATTATTTCTCCCTGCTTTAAAAACCCTACATTTAAATGAAAACAAGCATTGCATTTCAACTACAAAAATCTATTAGTGTTCAAATGTACATGTGTACATCACTTGTGTAGGGTATTCCTTTTCCACTTTCACATTATCCAAGAATGTGTGCAGTATAGTTCATATTTTTTGTGATTTAGATTATCTTGGAAAAAGGAAAGGTAAATTATTTCCCATGGAAAAAGAAGGTTTTCCCTTTTTACTACTGGAAATGGTACAACAAAGTTCCATTTCTACCCGAAACTCCTATGAAACAGGAACCAAATAAAGGCCATGTCCTCAATGGAAATCATTTGGCTTTGAAAATGGCCATTGCACCATGTTGTTTCTTATATTACATCACAATAGTTTCTTAGGTCTTTTCTTGTTTCTTGAGATGAAAAACAACCAAAGAAATTGTGAAGATCCTTTCAATAAATAAATGACCATTTCTCAATGATATCTCAACTATTTTTTATTTTATTCAATGTTTGCTTACTTTGAGAGAAATTTGACACTTTTATAAGGAATATAACATAAAAACACAAAATGGGAAGGAAATGATGAGGTAGATGACCTTTAGTTGTTGTAAATTAAGAATTGATAATACACGATGCATGTTCTATACTACAAACTAGCTCTAACGTCTGAAATTACAATATGTGACGTTCTATACTACAAACTAGATTCCTTCCTGGAGTTAGAACAAAGAGTATTGAATCAAAGTTGTAGTTTCTAACTTCTTGTATTGGTTCATAAATCTTGAAATTTAGACATTGCATGTCTTCATTGCTTCATGTTTGAATAATTTGCATTATATCGTACAATAGGAAATTAGGAATTATGATTATTATTACTTTATGGATCTATTAAGTTACTTTTAAGTTTGCATGGTTTAGTGTGAAATTATTCTTGTGTGCCCCTAGGCCCAGGTGAAGGAATGCCAAGAATTGAGAACCATATTTTTTAAATGGTATTTTTTCTTATACCCAAAAACCCCTCAACATCACTTCTTATTAGTTCTTAACAATAGTGTTGTAAACAATTTGAGAATTGATATAGCAAAATCTCTCACTTCTCAAGATAAAGTCCTAAAGCTAAAGTGTGATACCATGTGTAATTCAATAGCCCCATTGTCACCTCACCAACCTCTTTTCACTTCGAGCTAGCTCTCCTCCAACTCAAGGGGGGTTCTCCCTAGTAGATGTTAGGGATCTAATGGCCCAACCAAACCAATTCAAGAGCCCCCTAACTCTCTATGTTTACTACTATCAATCAAAATATTGAACAATAGGGTCAGACATGCATCCTGAAGATAAAATTGCTAGGGTATTTTTTGGGTAATTTCAAAGGGAAAGTCCCCAAACACATATAATCAAGGAATTATAACATTATTTCAAACATTAAATATCAAAAAAATTGTTTAAAGGATATTGAAAGGAAAAAGGTGATGGAAGATAGAAAGTGCCTTACTTAAATGCTCTAAGGATTTTTCAATAGTTGCTCCAAAAGCTTCACTTCAAGGCCCTTCAAGATCGTCTCCAACAATGCTATACCATCACCTTCAACAATGTTGCTCCAAAAATGTCCTCAAGGTCTTCACAACAAGTTTACTAGAAGTTGCTCCAACAATATATTCAATAAGGTCTTCATTGTCAACTTGTCTCTTGTTTGGGTGCCTTAATGTGCAATGACATGTTTCCAGGACTGAATTCAATGCAAGGTATATTTGAAACTCTAACTCTATCTTCCGGTGTCTTATTAGAAATTATTTCAGTTTTCATTTTGTGTTTTCAAGTTAGATATTGTTTTCAAGTTTTTACATTTATAATTTTATTGCAATGTGGCAGACTGATCAGAGCAGTGCAGGAACAACCCCGAGACGGGATGATCGCAGAAAGAGGCCAGTGGAAGAACATGTAAAGTGCTAGCATTGCTCTATCTTCAGGTATTTTAGTTATTTACATAATTGAAATAATATTAATTTTGTTCAAATATGCAGACACCTAGCCATGGTACGCCCGATGATTCCCTCTTTGAGGAAGAGCTTTCTTCATCCCTATCTCCAGTGTTCTTGTTGCGAAAAAAGGCACGAGATGCAAGGTTGGAATTTAATACTTTGATAGACACGCCTCAAACACCTGAAACAGAAGAGAGGATAAAAAAACTTATGAGCCAGCTAGAAACATATCAGGTAATAATAAAAAGTCAAAAGGATATTTTTTTTGTTCTGCATGAGATGAATTGTGATAGTTTGATTTTTAATTTTTACATTGACTAAACTAACAAAAAGTTCTTTTGTATGTAGCATTTTCTAGCACTTGTTGAACCCGGTGTTGGTGGTAGTGGGATACAAGGGCAAGAGATTTCCCAGCAACCCTCTCGTACACCTTCTACTCCTTTAGGTGCCAGCCAAGAAACACACCCTACCCAAGCAGACACCCAACCAATCGCTGAATGTGTTGGTAGTGATGAGGCTGATATGGCCAAATACATTATTGTGTTTCCTGGAGCTACACGTGTCAGATCCACAGGGACCATTAATGGCACGATGTTGGTGAACGATGAAGGTGTCCCTATAAATCACGTACAACTCCCAGGTAAATTTTAATATTTTAACTATTTCATGTACTCTATCTAAAACATATTTATCATGATTTTTATTTTTAAATTAATGATAATATATTTTTTTTTGTGTAGGAAACAATGAGTTCTACAGGTTTTTGGAGAGCCATGCGTTGGTAATTTTTGGCCCAACCATATGCACAAGGTGGAATTCCCAAAATTCCAACCTGAAAAAGGAACTTCTAAATTATCTAGAAGCCCTTTTTGGGGTCAACACATTCGACAGAACAACGATTTCTCGGGTATCCGGCAAATATTTGAAATATACCAGGGACAACTATATGACGCAATTGCAATTTAACCCTAGATACGAACTTCCTCTCATAGTTCCAGAGAGTGAGTGGAGAGCACTCATCCATGACGAAAAAGAGAAAAGGGCAAAGAAAGAAGGAAAAATGCCAACTGGACCCGCAAGGTAAATTACAACTTTTATTCAATAGCTTTAATTTTCTCTATGTCTAAAATAAAAGTGTGCTACGTCATATCTGACTTCAATCTTTTGATGCTAGGTTGTCTGACACCTCGAAGGCAACCAAAGCTAGGATTGAAAAAAAGGTCCATCACAAACTAGGCCAGGGCGGCTACTTGAAATTAGCTGCAAGAATTGTAATTAAGTAGCTAAACATATTATAATTAATTGTATCACCTTCCAACGTTTTTGTAATCCTATCAAATATGATTAAAAATACACAATCATACGTAATGTAGGGTGATGAATTTGAAACAGAAACTACAGAGGAAGATAAATATATCACTTTCCATTTCAGCTATCAAGCCGTAGTTGAATGTCGCAGAAGCTTGGGGCAGGTCCCAAGATCTAGAATGCCTGATAAGGTAAAACGTTAACCTTTCAATATGTTTGTTTTCTTCCATAAATTCAATGTCTAACAACTTTGTTTAAATCAGGGGAGAAGCACTACCAACGAGGAAAATAACCCAGTTTTAGAGCCAGATGTAGATGATCCTCCTGTGCAACCTGATCATTGTAGTGGGGACCAGGCCGACAATGCTACTATCAGTGAGGGTCGTGACGATAATTAATTTCCACTTATAATTTTTTCTAATTATACCTTGATGGTTGTCCTTATAACATTTTTTTTTAAATGATAGAGAATTTTTCCCTTGAGGATCTTACCACCAAAGAGGAAGACAGGGCAACAGTCCCAACGGTGACAACTGGTGCACTAGGTAAATAATCTCATTGCAATTTTTTTTATTAATATTACCGAACTATTTCAATGATATTTAAAAATTGACAATTAAAATTTAATATTATCTGTTTTTGTAGGCGATGCCCCGTCACTGGATGAGACCAGACATCGTGACTACGCAACTAGGTCAGCAGTGCGGGTCGAAAGGCATGAAACAGGAGCAGAGCACAATGATATTGATGATGTAATTAGGAGCTTTAGAAATATGAAGAAGAAAAAGAAAATTTGATAATGTAAAATATTGTATTATTATAAGACAAATGTTACCATACTTGGAACGTTTTTTGCGTTATATAAAAAACTCATTTATCATACTATTTTTATGTCAAGCATTAATTTCAATGTTTCCTTGCGTACTTTTTGTTGAATTGTTTTCTTATTAGTTATTGAATATTTTTTTTTATGCTCATGAAAGTAAAAAATGAAATATAGATTGGGTATTGGGGAATTGAGAGTGATGTGAGGGGGGGGGGGGGGAGGGGCCATAAGAGCTTCCACCTTCATGTGGTTGGCCCTGTTTAGTAGAGAATAATTTATTGGAGCGATTTAATCTTGGAGCAAACCTCCCTCGATCCAGTGTAGCAACAAAAAAGTCACCGTTGACTTAGTTGCTACTCTTTCAGATCGTGGGAGGCTTGTTCCAAGTTCATGCGACTCCAATAAATTGTTCTTGAAACGAAGAGGAGCTTATTCAGGTATGTTTTGACATTTTCAACATATGTTCTAACATTATCATAAGAATGCATCTTAAAGTAAAAAATACTACATCAATTAATTTTATTTATTGTATAGATAATGATGGATTTTGATTGACTTGGCAGTGCAGGTACAAATCCTCTTGCATCATGAGAAGTACAACTTGTCAACCAGGGTCATGTCCAGGATATTTTTGCTTGTGTGCTTGACCAGGTTCGTAATGTCACATTTTGTAAGTTCCTTTACAGTTCATAATTCAATATTAATCTTGTTCATGATTATTATCTAGGTTTTTTGTATGTGTTTTTTCATCTATTTGATTGTAAGCAACTCTGCATGTTTCTTGTTGTTCACTATGATTTCTCCCATTACCACTCCCAAGATGAATCCGACTTTATTGTTACATAGGTTACTTTATTGTTACTATGATTTCCCCATTTACGATTTCATAGGTTACATCATGTAAAGTTGTCAATCTCAGGTTGGTGATGAGCTTTAGTTCTCCAGATTTGGGGCTTTTCTAATATTTTCTCCCTCATGTCATTCCTGCATCACCTCGTTGTTTGAGCATGCCAATTCTTCCCAACTATCTTTATATGTCTGTAATTTTGGAATTTTATTTAAAAAACTAGTACCCAACTTTGAGTTCAACTAGTGTTCGTGTAAGGCTGTTTGGGCTTTGGGAAATATTGTTGGAGACTCTACAACATTTAGGGATCTTGCCCTCATTCATGGAGCTCTGACGCAGGTGCTTGCCTAGTTGAATGATACTGATAGAATTTCAATGATAAGAAATGCTACATGGGCTCTGTCAAATTTTTGCCGTGACGTAAACCCCAACCACTATTCGAACAGGTGAGCAGAATACATTTTCTACCTCTTCTTCTTAGTTCGCAGATACTGTGGATTTTTTTTATAGATCTTGGTGCTTGGTAGATTTGGACGTAATATGGACCTAGGCGCTTGTTCATTACAATGACTCTGTCATCAGGTTTTAGAAAATGCTCAGAAATTTGGGTTTCACAGGGGGATTACCCTTGCTTGCAATTATCTATTATCAATCACATTCAAAAAAAATCTTTCGTAGCATTGCTGAGCTCTTTGTAGGTGAATTTCCAATGCAATTTCACAATATCTGAACTAAATTTGTCTGTCCTTTTCAATACTCTACGCTTGTAACAGAACCAGACAAACAATCTAGTGGCCAATGCAACAACAACAACACCTCTTGTTGCAATGTCTGCAATTCACCCTCTCTGCACGCATGAATGACTATGGCACCCTCTTTTGTGAACAGGTACTGGAGCTGAAGGTACTGGTTTCGATTAGGATTGTGGAATTCAACATACAAAATAGTATCAAATTCCACTGCAATATTATTCCCCGGTGAGGGCAACAGTTTATTGAGACCTATTGGACTCATCACCCCCAAATAGCCTCCAGAGCTACCAAGAGTGTGATCATATTTGTTGCTGAGTATATTTTTATTTTTTCAGTGAGAGTTTAGTGTTTCTCTAACATAGATTTAGAAATCCAATTCAATGCCTGCTTGAATATCGTCACAAAATACTCATGGTTTGGATTGATGAGCATGCTCTAAATGGTTGGTTGATTCATAAGAACCACCCATATAGTCATCTTGAGATATTTCAGAAGTTTTCTTGGGTTTCCTTTTTCACCGTTTCTAGTGGGTGGGATGGTGTGGGGTGATCCATCAATATTGGTGCTCTTGTAGTAGGGAATTTGTTTTTGGGGATATAAATGAGCATTTGATGTAGATATCCCATTGGATGCATTCATAGATGGGCACGAGAGGTCAAGAATTTAAATTAAAAATATGCAACCTCTAGCATGGCAACCTCAAGGCCGCGAGAGACACTGGTTAAAGATTGTTTTGTGCTGGCCTTAATATAGTCGTGATTTCTTTCTATTATCTTAATGCAAATATATAGTCCGGTCTCATTAAAATGAGGATTGTGGTTGTATTTCTCTTTGGTTGTTTCTCTCTTAATGCTCTAGAAGTTGCCAAAAGTTGCAATAGTTGTTTAGTTTTCCTGTTACAACTTAAAATTGGTTTTAAGCAATGGGAGTCATGTTTTTTAAGGTTCATACTAATATGAATATCTTGTAATTCTATATTCAGGATAAGAGAAGATGGCCTCTGCTTTGGGCAGTATGACAATAATTGCCACATCTACCTCATTGGGTAACAATGGAAAGGGGAAGAAGTTGGGTGCAATGTTTGATAATTATGGCAGACAATTGTCTTCTCTTTTAGTTTTTTCACCCATTTCCTTTAATCGCTCAAGCAAAAGAGGGACTCTGATATTACACGACAGAGAGAAGGTAGTTAATACAAGAGCTATGGAAAAGGAGTTGTACTTCAACAAGGATGGATCAGTGACAAAAAAATTGCAGGTCAGAGAAAAAATTATGTTTAAAGGAAGGTCACCTGCACGTGAAACTTCACTGCGGTGAATCTTTCCTTGCCCACTTATATTCAATTTTAATGTGTTATTTTAATTTTTCATGGAGGGTTGTTTTGGCATATGGTCTAGCATTCAATTGCACACTTACTGAAAGCATTGTCAATTTGTCTTGCAGGTGGTGTGAACAAACTTGTTGATCTTGTTGGAGTCACCCTTGGGGCGAAGGGAAAAATGTTGTCTTGGAGAGCAAGCATGGTTCCCCGAAAATAGTTAATGATGGTGTGAAAGTATCTAAGGAGGTAATTTGTAGATGTGTGCTCTGGTTTTCTTTTTAATGTTGTATTAGTTCCCCCTCTTAAATGTCTTAGATTTGGTAGGCATAATTTGAAAACTCAAAGGTGAAAGGAAACATATTTGTTACCCAGTGGTCTACTTGGCCTATGGACTAGCCACATTAGAGTAATGCATAAAGCTTTTCACAACAATAAAAGGAAGGGTTATGGCTAACTCAAATTTTATTGTTATTGACAGTGTAATGAAATGTATCTCAATGCTATGGTTTTGGCCTTTTTATTGGTTGAATTAGAGGACCCAGTTGAAAATATTGGGGCCAAGTTGGTAAGGCAAGCTACGGAAAAGACAAATGATTTAGCTGGGGATGGAACCACAACATCTGTTGTTCTTGCACATGTTGGAATATTGAAAAATTCCAGAACAATGAATGGAGAATAAATCTCCCTTCCTCTAACATAGAGAAAATAAAAATTTCTTTCACAGGAGACAGAGTTTCAATACTTTGAAAACAAACTTCTATTCCCTTCAATAACTCAAAAAAAAAAATATTACACTTCTTCCTCACTGAGAGGGTTTACAAAATTATGACTGCTACAAAACACAGTGCATAAAACCAACTCACTGTCTGTTCAAAACAAACATACTCTGTCTCTAAAACACTCTGCTGTGTTTTTCACTTTTGCACTGCTTTGCATACACACTTAAAAATTTACACTCAGTCTTTCACTTTTTACACACTGCTGTGTAATAAAAAATTTATGTACTGTCTATAAAAAAAACTACCAAGATTTTTTGTCCTTTTTATTTTTATATGTTGTAACATATAAAACATATTATAATAAACCCTATTTAAAAAAAAATAAATTAAAACTAAATTCGATGGCCCACCTTTCATTTCGCATATGATATATATATAACATATGTTTAAAACATATGTATATATTAAAGCATACATAAAATTAAACTATCAAAACAAACATCTTTTCTGTTTAAGGAGAACATATAACGTTTGACAAGTGTCCACTGACTCTTCCATATCTCTTCTTCCTAAAGAACCCTTTCCGTTGGACTTCAAAAGTCTGAATAGATTGAATTTCAAACCAAATTTGCGTTCCAAAATGGGATGCTGACGTCTGCCTAATTTGTAACGCGAATTCTCAATCCAATGTGCCTTATAAAAAATTCGGGTCCGGTTTTCAGGTTTTTATATTCCCTTCAATTTCATGCAATCCAATATTAATGCTCCACGTGTCCTCCTTTTGAATTTACAAAACTGGCGGGTAAATTTTTGTTTATTTAATTTCTGGTTGGTGAATTGCGTTAATGCTATTTGTTGTGTTTAAATACAATCCTGTACAGAAATATGGTTGCGGCCGTCTACAAAAAAAACTTGCACGAATTTTAAATGCTGAATTAAATTTCTGGATGGCGTGCAAGCAACCTCCAAAAAAAAATGTTGCTACTGCATCCGTCCTTCTGCTGCAGCAATTGAAGTTAAAATTCAACAGCATAGGGTTTAATAAGTGAGGGTGTAAAGGTAACTTTTTTTCGATAGTACTGGATTAAGATCATCTATTCATTTTTGTAGGGTCTTATGGTGTTTGGTTTTTTAGTTTTGGGTTGGGCTTATTGAGTCTAAGATAGTTTTTGAGTGAAAAATTTGCTATCAGGTATTAAAAAATTTTGGTTCTTTTGTCAAAATTTATGAGCTTGTTAGGAAATACAAAATTGACAATGGTTGTATCTTAAATTTGTGGAAAATAATTTGAAATGAAACCTTTTTTTTAGGTTGTTGCAGCAGGTGCAAACCCCGTTCAAATTACTAGGGGCATTGACAAGACAATAAAGGCCCTTGTTTCGGAACTCAAAATTTTTTCAAAGGAGGTAAACGCTTGCCTTTTGAGTAGGCTGGTTTTCCTTTTTGCTGATGGTTTGGCGTATCTAATTGAATTAGTTGCCTAAGGTATTTTTGGTTGCAAACTCCTTTTCATTTTTCATACAGTATTGGCCTTGTGGAATACATTTGATTGTGTGGTCTTGTTAGATCTACAACATTTGTAGTTTTTTAGTCTTATGGCCGAGGTGCACTTTTATTATGGAAATAGTTGATGCAATATTGTCATTTAATCCTTACTGCAGGGTAGCATGTTGAGAAGTTTCTTGTGAAACATTTGGTATTCAAATGACACTTGATCCTATACAGCATCATGCACTTGACTTCAAAATTCATATTCAAAGTGTGCCAGACAATTCTTGCAAAATTTCAAATATTTATGTTGTTTTAAACCATTATCTTTTTCATGTATTGGATGCTGAAAATGTGAAAAAGACTTTGGTATGAAACCAACTGGTGAATAATTTCCAGCAAAACAACCACTTCCAAGACATGATTTAGAGGTACAACACATGTACTTATGAAGCATAGAAAGATATCCTCGATGCATTGTCAATGTTTGGCTAGGGTTATTTTTGGAGAAAATAACTCCTTATTCCTAGAATAGTGATCTTCAATACAAGTAAATGCTAGAGAAGAGAGATCATCGTGTGACATAAACCTATTAACAAAAGTGAACAGGGAATGATTATTAATTATTTCATACTAAGTTGTCAGTGATTTTGACTATTTGTCTTTAACATGTAAAAATGTTAAATTCCAAACTTACATCATCATGTTTTGGCATCATGAGCTTGACTAATTGTCCACCATGCTCATAATTTCATTGTTGTATTCATATCTATAAACAATGTTTCAAATAATAATAAAAAAGTTCTATAAGAAAAATCCAGACCTCCATGCTGCTGCTCTTTGTGAGACAAAGTCAAAATTGCATTACACAATCTGACACATAAGAATCTCCTATATCCCGGTGGTATGTATCCAAATTCTTATAATAGTGTCTTCAAGACTTATGTTGACATTGCCAATGAGATATTTAAGAAATGAAAGATGGAGCCTTCTTCATTGTTGTATATGTAACAGTCTTTTATTAATATAAAGATTGATGGTTTTGTCTTTCTGAAAATGAAATGTAAAAATAATTTATTGTGGTCAACTGAAAAGTTTTTTATTTAAAGCTTTTCATTATGGAAGGGCAACATAGATATATGCCCTTCTAATTGAAATTTGGACCTGCCCTTCAAATTTGATCACTGTTTGGGACCTTAACAAACAATAAAACTATTCCGCCGTGCGTTATATAAAACATATAACAAAACCTTTGTCAAAACTTCAAACGAACCCTTTAGCCGTGGGTATTTCATCACGAATTGATCATTTTACCATGTACCTTCTTCTAGAGGAATATTATTCCACTTGATTAGGTACTTAATAATGGTTATATGTCAAAGAGATACAGAATGTTTATCTATAACTTTTTGTGGTTCAAGAATCAACTTTCATTCTTCATCTAATTTTGGAAGTTCTATTTACATTAGCATATTTTTTCCCAAAACCTTTTTTAGGCAAGATACATGAAAAACATTATGAATGCAAGAAGAAGGAAAATATAACTTCTATACCACTTGTGCAATCCTATGAATAATTATTTAGGGCCATACCATTTTTGAGCTAATTATTTATTCTTCTTTTTCTTGAATGAAGATTGCTTATAATGCTATAATCTAAAAAAAACCAAATTACCCTCCTCAAATTATCTTTCACTTCAATGTTGTTCCCCTTGTTGTTTTATCATGTTTCATGTAATTTGAAGGTTTTCCATAATAATTTTCAAAGTTTCTTTAGTATTTTCCATATGTGACTCTGTTTCCTATACTTTGGACTTATCTTGCAAAAAGTATGAGATACTAGGAGTTAGATATCCATAAAGGGCCTTAAATGGGGAAATTTTAGTAGATGTGTGATAGGTAGTATCATATTACCATTCTTCCTTGATGAACCCACTTCATCCATTAAGATTTCTTTTCTAAAGAGTAACATTGGAGATAAATTTAAAAACATTTGTTAACTATTTTTGTTTGACCATTTGATGGTGTTTGATATGTAGAACTCATGGCAGCTAGTGTTTCTCCACTCATATTAAATAATTATTTCCAAAATTTTCTTGTTACTATTACTTTAGGAAAACCATGAAGACTATGAATTTCTTTCATGGACACTTTTGCCACTTGGCTTGTTGTTTATGTACTTTGAGCTCTACAAAAAAAATATACAAAATTTATCTATACAAATGACCACAAAAATGTAATACTTACCTTTATATTTCAGTAACCCTGTAATAAATTCTATTGATATATCTTCTAGTATTTGAATATGTATGTGGAATGGTTTAAGTAACCCCAGAGATTTTACTATCTCTCTTTTATTTATTATGCAAACCTGACCTTCTCTTACAAAATTTTGAATATCTTTCTTCATTCCTTCCAAAAATATATTTTTTGATCCTTTGAGATGTTTTAAGGAACCCTGCGTCCTACCATTAGAGAGACATGGGACTCCCTTAATATTTGTTTATTCAAATATGCTTGCATGCATAAAAATATTCTACATTTGCACCAAAGTATATCTCTCTTTCACTCCCAATGCTCCATAGAGTTCATCCTATCCTTTATAAATTTTAGTTTTTGTTTAGTACTATTGTCATTTTTCCATTATGGCAAGCTTCTTCTAGCCACCTAGGAATAGAAAATGTAATTGGATATAAATTTGAGGCCTCTTCTATTTTAGAAAGAGCATTATGTACTAAATTTTCCTTACCCTTTTTGCAAATTATCTCAAAATTAAAACTTTTCATTTTTTCTCCTCATTTTTGTTAATCTTCTAATGAAAATCATAGCTTCAAAAAATAATTTATGCTATCATGGTATATCTTGACTTTAAAGTACCTCCCAATGATATACTATCCTCATTTTTTATTGCTTCCATTTATTTTTCATACGTAGATTTCACCAAATATTTTCTTTGAATTCCTTGCTTTTAAAAGCCAATGATATCCCTTATTGTGTTAATGTTACGTAAATTCCTTGTCCTAGTGCCTCACACTCTACTATGAATGTTTTACCAAAAGTAGGTGCAATCAATGTTGGTGTAGAATACATGGCATCCATTAAAAGAGAGAATGCCAAAGTAGCCTCATCATTCCATATAAATGATATTTTTTTCAAGAGATATGTGAGTGGACTTGAAATGCATGCATAATTCTTAACAAATTATCAATAATATCATGTAAGTCTAAAAAATCTTCTAAGAAACTTGATTTTATTAGGAATAGGTCATTTTGTAATAGCTTGCATCTTTTGAGGCTCCAACTTCACTCCTTCCTTTAAAACAATATGAACCAAATACTCGAATTCTTATTTCCCAAAAACACATTTGGATATTTTTACATAAAAATTATTGTTCTCAATAATTTATATAACTTTTCCACATGTTTAGTGTGGTATTCCCATGATTTATTATAAATATGTGTACTATCAAAGAAAACCAACACAAATTTTATAAGATGGGATCAAACAAAATTGTTCTTAAGTCGAGCCCGCCGCACTTCAAACAGCGATAAACCATAATTCAAACCAAATTCGCGTTCCAAAATAGCCTGTTGACGTCGGCCAATTTTGTGACGCGAAAACCAAATGAATTCCGCCCTAATATTTTTTAGGTCCGAAGTTGGGCTGGCATACGGAGGGAGATTTATGATGCGAAGTTCTTATCAAATTCGCCCTAATATTTTTCGGGTCTGGATTTCCACTGCGTGAGCGGCCCAAACAAAGATCCGCCCCAATCAATTTCTGCCATGTGTCCTCAATCAAAATTTGCCATGTTCCTGGATGCAGGTGCATTCGATGGCGTTTAAGGCAATGGGACATGGATGTGGCGATTTCATATCAATCGCATTAAGTTTTAATGCTGTTCAATTAGCCGATATTTAAGTTCCAAGGTTTTCACATCAAATCGCATTAAGTTTTAACACTTTTCAAGATCGGACCTCCACTCTTGTTAGTGATTCTGCATGCTCCAATACGATCCAGCCTTCGGCTCTCATTAATGAGAGATTAGTTATGACTCGTATTCTTTGATTGCATTGTAGTCGGGTCGATAAAATGGCGTTTCTTTATGGTTTTTCAGACAAGCCGGTTGCTGGGTTACACTGCCTGCTCACTGTGACGAGAAGAAGAAGTGGCCAGCTGAACTGCTGCTTGGACCTTGGTGTATATCTGTATTTCTCTTAGTCTGTTCTATGTTTGTCTTCCTCAGTTTCTTGGAATTCTGCTTCTCCATCTCGTCTTGTGCCCACTGCTAAGACTGCACTCATGCCTCGCCTGCGTCAAAGGATGCGTTTCCGCAGGGGGAGCACTAGAGGTCAACCCCCACGTGCTCCCTCCAACCCCTCAACCGAGTCGTCTTCCCAGTCCAGTGATTATTACACAGGTCGCTATCCAAACACTAGGAGTGGGCGGGGTCGGGTTCTAGGATCTAGCCACCGTATGGGCTCCCCTGCTCCCCACCGCTTCACCTTCTCCCATGACGTGCATTGCATTTTTTTCCTTTAATTGCTCTCTGAACCGCCCACTAATCACAGCTTCAGTCACAATGGTTTTCCATGAGGAGGCCCAAATGGAGGAAAAATGCACCCGTCCGATGGGTCTGAGCTCAGAAAAAGCCGACCAGCATTCGGGCCTTCAGGAGGGGAGTGGTGGCGCGAATGCGGAGATAGCACCTGGCGATCATGGACCTTCTGAAGGATGGTGCCGAATCGTCGAGGAACCACCGGAGGAGTAGTTTGGTTAATTTGGTTTTCTTGCTTCCCAGGCCCACTTTTTTTCACACAGGAAAAATTCGTAATTTTATTAATGATAACAAAATTACATGTTACACTTTGCTGTAGTTTCAGAGATAATGGCAAATAAATTGCAGTAGGCAATACAATGGGAGTGATTAAACTTTCCTCCCCTTTTTCTTCTCAACCTTTCGCCATGGACCTGGTGATGGCGAGGTTGTGATAAGGGCAAACTGATTTTCTGCTATGGTTGCTCCATTGTCCTTATCCGAATCTGAAGTATCTGTGTTATGCTGTCTTTTGTGTCCTCCGCTTTCTGGTGCCTCTTGGTCCAATGACGTCGGAGCTGTGTTTGATGGCTCTTGCATCTCTTGTTCTTTTGTCTCAGCTTCGGGTGTTGTCTGGTTATTTTCTTTTGGGGTGGGTTCCGTCTCATCTTCTTCCATCTCCGGTTCTGGTTCTTCAGAGGGAAATTGCCAACCCTTTGTGGCTTTTCCTGTCTTCTTCTTTTTTCTGTTATCTCTTTTGGCTTCTGGACAAGTATTCTGTATATGTCCTGTATTCCTGCATATTCTGCACCTGAAGGCAGTGTTCTCATAGTCTAGATGTTGCGTCCATTTTTGTTGTTTATGAGTTAGCAGGATGCATTCTGGGAGCCCCTTGCTGAGGTCCACTTCCACACAGATGCGGGCAAAAGTGAAGACCCTCTCCTCCATTCGTAGAGTGTCAGTTTTGATATAACTCCCAATCATGTCTCCAATGCTGCCCAAGACATCTTCATTCCAGAAATGAAGTGGGAGGTTGTAGAGTCGCACCCAAACTGGCATTTTCGTAACCTCCATGGTGTTTGCGTCAAAATCTGGAAACCATGGTGTTGTGAATAGACCAGTGGATCCCCAGAACCACGGTCCAGCCTGTTGGATGTGATCTCTGGCCTCCGAGGATAAGAATTTAACAATGAAAAATCCTTTTGAACAGAGGTGTATTTCACAGTCTGTCGTCCAGTTAGTGAAAATCCAATGAAACAGCTCCATTGGTTTTGGCCAGAAACAATTGAATCTACAAATGAGTGCTTGTGATTCAAAGACGGATTTATAATCGTCAATCTCAGGTAGTTCAATCTGTAGTTCTGGAATCAGGTTGAGTTGTTCCACAATGTATGGTTTAGGGCCATAAGCTGCCTGTGCTATTGGAGCAGCCGCTGTGGTTTTCCCCTTTAAAATATTCTTGTAAGATGTTCCTTTGGGAACCCCAAATCCAGTGGAGTTTGTTCCCCGAAGTCCATGAGCACTGTGCTGCCCAGCAGCTCCACCTCTCAGTCTCAGATTGATAAAAATAGTGGAAGCAGGGCGAATGCCATACTGTCTGAGAATGCTGGAATCCTGTAGTGTTCTTCCTTCATGGATGAGGGACTGAGCATGGCTTGGATAGCCAGTGGTTTGCCATATTGATTGCTTCAAGTCGGTAACCTGTGTGTTTTCATTTATCCAAAATAATAAACAGTTTCCAGCAGGGGTTTTAAGAAAAATCTGGAAATTTTTTATGCTTACCCCATTATCCGCTGCTATGGTGTAGGTATCAGGCCCTGGCAGTTTCTGTTTTGACTGCTTCTGTGGTGGCCGCAAGGCAGATCCCAACGAAGTGATGCCCAGAAGCCCAATAGCATCCCACCCGCGAGGACCAGGGCGTGGAGGAGATGGCCGGCCAGCAAATGCAGAGGTCAACTCGTTCCGCACCCCCAAGCAGTGGAAGTTAGAGGTCCCAGCACGGGCCACCAGCAAATAGAACAGGGTATAGCGCCCATATGCACCATGAGAGGAGCCGCAGAACGCATACCCCGGCGATGGTTCTTCGCCAAGCCCACCAGAATATGAAAAGCATTCTCTGGTTAGTATTCCACGCACCTCATCAACCTCCAGTAGATTGGTCAGGTACAAATGCCCATTTCGCCTGTTGGATCTGCAGGGTATCCCTGTCTCTGCCTCAGTATGAAAAAACGACCACCCAAACGCATATGGTTTCCCATCCCATACAATGATGCGAAAGGGTGCAGCCGGGGGTTTACAGTGACCCAAGCCATGGTAACGCCTCCATTGCAGCGAGCTCCAACAGGCGGCGGCGGCGGAAGATGTCTGTAACCCTAGTTCAAAACAATTTTTGCCCGCGCTCTCCATCGCTCCCGATTTTTTTCGACAGAGACTTGATCCCCGCTTGCTCAGTGAGGACCCCCCCCCAGGCCCACTTAATTGGGCATGTTTTAGATTATATTACTGTGTTGGACCTCTGTAATATTTTTGAATTCTGTAAACATTCAAGACTAGTTTCCCCATATGACGGCAGTCTTCTTTTTTTATTTTTTGATGAAAAATTTGCCATAAGTCTGGGCAATGTTTTTGACTAAAGTCATGATGTAATTTTATTCCCACTGTTAATAGATTAACTTTACTTAGAAAAACAAATGTTGCCTTGTTTCTATTTTAAACCTTTTTTTTTGAAATACAAAGCCATGTTTATATGATTTTTTATAGTCGAAGCACTGCGGGGTGGTTTATTATATTAATATTTCACGGTCGAATTATGTTCATAACAATTGGGAAAAAAAATGTTGCCTTGTTTCTATTTTAAACCTGTTTTTTGAAATACAGAGCCATGTTTATATGATTGTTTATAGTCAAAGCGCTGCAGGGTGGTTTATTATATTAATATTTCACGGTCGAATTATGTTCATAACAATTAGAAAAAAAAAAAATTGCCCTGTTTCTATTTTAAACTTGTTTTTGAAATACAGAGCCATGTTTATATGGTCTACGTATTATACTCTTTCTCTATATATCTATAGGAACATTTTTTCTATGAACAGGGTGGATGCTGTAGCGGGCTACTAATGGAAACAAGCGAGCCTGAACCTTACATCTCGGATGCAACATATGGTTACCAATTTTGGAATCAAGCGAGCATGATCTTACAAGTGAGCCTGGGTTTCTGCAGATGGTTTTTATTTCCAGGAACAAGCGAGCCAGAACATACAATCGACCCTGGGTTTATACATATTTTTGCTCTATCATGGATGCTTTTTGTGTGAGGCATATATCAATAGTACATGTCTCTACACATTTCCTGTTTCCGCTTTATGATACTATTTTATGTGTTGATAGGTTATCACTCTGCCTTCAAAACTAGCGATGCTGGTTTATTGATATGGTCTGATGGTCTTTTTATATTTTCGACATATCACACTCCTCACATGATTAGCGTTTTTCTCTATTCAAAGATTTTGGGTACTTTAATTTTTATTTGGAACAATGGACGTCAGTACTCTATCTGTTTCTTTATTATTCTACATACTGCTATTTCACTTTCTTATAGATGCCTCGGGCATATTTGGATGCTTTCTCATATTGTCGATAATCTCCATGTGGACCGTTACTGGGTTTTATATCATGTCCCTATATGTGACATGGGGTATTTTTCTATCATTGTCTGGGGTGGGACTTCCACTTTTCTGGATGGATATTTGGGTTCCAATATTCAGATGTGAAAATGTAATGACTTCTTGGACTGTTTTACTTCATATAATATATTCAAAACAACGTTTTTTCTCTTGTGAAAAAAAAATGATTGTTTATCACTCTGCTTTCAAAACTATCGATGCTGGTCTATGTTGACGGTTTATTAATATGGTCTGATAGACTTTTTATATTTTCGACATATCACACTCCTCACTGTAGGTTTTAACCCTGAACATAAATTATCTACACACGAATCTTATAACAGAAAATAAACAATAGCGAGAGCATAAAACATAAAACAGATAAACACAGATATTTTCCCCTGGATCCCAAATTGGGACGACCAACTTGATTTTCATTATGTTCCTTTTAGTGTTACAACACATTTATATACATGCCGAAGCATACATAAACCCCAATCCATTAACCCTGGATTAGAACATAACCGTAGTTCCCTTGACCAGATCTACAAAATACCAGCGGTCGAAAACCATCGTACCCCAAAACCATGTGCAAACTCATGCACAAAACATGGGTGGGTCCACATATGAGTGGGACTGCATACCAAAAAAAATTTCGCCGGGGCGCTGCCACCCCCCCTGTGACCCCCCTGCTGCGCCAGGCGCAACGTACAACGCGTGGGACTAATCGTGGAAAGAATATAACACAAACCCAACATTCTCCCACTTGTTGTTTTCTTTCCACAGGGGGCCACAGGAGATCTTATTCATTGGGCCAATTCTTCAACACCCATTGTTTCTCTACACCAATAGAACTTCTAAGTGCTCACAGACTTCGTCAATGCATCTACAACATTCTTCAAAGTGTCCACCTTTACTAGCAACACCCTTTTAGCCTCAACCATATCTCTAACAAAGTGATATTGAACATCAATGTGCTTTGTATTTGAATGATAAACAGGGTTCTTAGCCAAGAAAATTGCACTTTGGCTATCACAGTCTATACTTATAGCTTGCTGTGCCAACCCCATACTTGAACACAATCTCTGCAACCAAACTGCTTCCTTGCTTGCATGAGTGGTTGCTATGTATTCTGCCTTTGTAGTTGAAAGCACCACTACAGACTGTCTTTTACTCATCCAACTGACTGCACCTCCAAATAGGCTAAACACATACCCACTTGTAGATCTTCTTTGGTCCAGATCTCCAGCCCAGTCTGCATCAACAAAACCACGAATGTCCAACATTTTTTCCAATCCTGGTCTTCCCTGGTAGCACAAGCCATAATCACTAGTGCCACGTAAATATCTGAAAACCCGCTTCACTGCTGTCCAATGCTCCTTCCCTGGGTTTGACATAAACCTGTTCAATACTCCCACTGCATGTGCAATGTCTGGTCTAGTACAGACCATTGCATACATCAGGCTACCCACTGCACTTGCATATGGAACACGGGACATATCCTCCTCTTCTTCTTGTGTCTTGGGACACTATTCAGCAGATAGCTTTACACCTACAGGAATAGGAACATTCACCGGTTTACTATCCTGCATATTGAACCTCTCCAATATAGTCTCGACATACTTCCTCTGGTTTAACCAGAGCTTCCTCTTTGCCCGATCTCTCTTAATTTCCATGCCCAAAATATAGTTTGCAGCACCAAGATCCTTCATGTCGAATTGGGAGAACAAATGGGTCTTCAAATCTTGGATAATTTCTTTGTCATTTCCAATCAACAACATATCATCCACATACAAGACCAAATAAATAACATGGTCACCAATTAATTTGAAATAAACACAGTGATCCTCCTTGCTCCTAGTGAAGCCAAGTCCCCATATATAGGTATCAAATTTCTGATACCACATCCTTGGTGACTGTTTTAACCCATACAGAGACTTCTTCAACCTGCATACCAGTTCTTTCTTACCCTTCACCATAAAGCCTTCAGGTTGCTTCATGTAGATCTACTCTTCTAGATCCCCGTGAAGAAATGTTGTCTTCACATCCATCTGTTCTATCTCAAAATCAAATGCAGCAGCAACAGATAAAAGTAATCTAATAGAAGTAACCTTGGCAACAGGAGAAAAAATATCACCAAAATCAATTCCCGGCACCTGGGAATAACCTTTTTCTACCAACCGAGCTTTTTATTTCTCCACCTTTCCTTCTACATTCATCTTTTTTTAAACACCCATTTGCTCCCGATGGGCTTCCTTCCAGCCGACAACTCCACCAGATCCCATGCATCATTTTTGTGCAAGGATGCCATTTCATCAACCATGGCCTCCTTCCAGAGTTTTCCATCCTCTGAATCTACTGCCTCCCCGACAGCTTCCGGGGGTTCATCATCGCTATAGTTAAGGAAAACCCGGAACCGGCAGCGTATGGACTATACCTTTGCCTTCTCTTTCCCTAACGATCTTCCTTCTGTCGAGTTTGTGGCTCTTCATCTTCTCGAGTCTTTCCGTTGGGCAGTAGTCCGATCTATCCTCCTTTAGCTCAAACTCTATCTTTTCTGTGTTCCTTTGGTAGGAATTCATGTTTAACAACATCTTTCACTTCTCTAAACACCACATCTGCCTATACACAACCTTCCTTGTTTCCGGTTCCAAAGCTTGTAACCTTTTAAACCATCCTTATACCCAATAAAGATGCACCTTTCAGATTTATTATCCAACTTGGTCCTTTTCTCCTTTGGAACATGTACATATGCATCACATCCAAATACCCTTAGATGTGAAAGAGAGGGTTTCTTACCAGTCCATACCTCATGTGGGGTCTTATCCTCCAACGCTGATGAAGGTGATCCGTTAACTAAGTAACATGCAGTCTCCACTGCCTCTGCCCAAAATTCTTGTCCTAACCCGGTACCACTGAGCATGCTTCTTGCCTTTTCCATCAGTGTTCTATTCATTCTTTCTGCAACTCCATTTTGTTGAGGTGTGTATGGAGTAGTCTTCTATCATGCTATACCACACTTCTTACAGAACTCTTCAAATTCCTTCTTGCAGAACTCCCCACCATTATCTGTCCTCAACGCCTTTATCTTCTTCTCTGTCTGGTTTTCCACCAGAGCCTTAAATTCTTTAAATTTGTCAAAGACTTCAAATTTCTTCCTCAAGAAATATATTCATGTATTCCTTGAGAAGTCATCTATGAATGAAACATAGTACACAGACTTTCCCAGTGATGGAACTGACACAGGCCCAAACACATCACTGTGCACAAGTTCTAATATCTTGTTTTCCCTCTTAGCACCAGAAGGAAAACTCACCTGATTCTGCTTCCCATATACACAATGTTCACAGAAATTGAAATCCAGAGAAAAATTTGACATACCTTCTACCATACCATCTCTATGCATTATCCGAAGGCCCTTCTCTCCAATATGTCCAAGCCTTTGATGCCATAGCATGGTCTTTTCTCCAGAGACAGCTATACTTTCCGTCCCACTTTCAGGAACCACAGAACTGTTACACCCATCAATAACAGTGCTACCTTGTAGCTTGTACAGAGTTCCAGTCCGAACTCCCCGCATTAATACCAATGCTCCCCGAACCATCTTGCAGGCATCTTTCTCGAACACTGTTTTTACACCTGCATCATCCATCTTGCTTACAGAAATCAGATTTCTGGCCAATGCAGGAATATGCAGAACACCAGGAAGTGTTCTAATCCTCCCACCTTGCAACTTCAGCTTGACCTTTCCACGTCCGACGATTCTGGCCTTCCTATCATCCCCTAGGAAGACATCACCACCATCATATTTCTCATACTTGCATAACCACTCCCTATGGGGAGTGAAGTGAAAGGATGCACCTGAGTCAATCAACCATGACTCATGATCTACATGTGTATTTGAAGAAGAAGCCAAATACACATCCCCACCTTCATCCGAGGTAGTTTTTGACTCTATAGAAGGAGCTTCATCAAATCCCTTTCCTTTCTCAGGAGCTTTAGATCTGCATTCCTTTTTGCATTGTCCTTCCTTTCTGCATTTCCAGCACACCTTTACAAACTTTCCAGGAGATTTAGATCTCCCTATAGATTTAGATCTCCCACTCAAAACCTTATTCTTGTTTCTATTTTGGGACCTTCCTCGGACATATAAGGCATCTCCATTTTGGCCCTCCATATTTATCCGTCTCATTTCCTCCGACAACAAGGCTGAGACAATGTCATCAAAATTCAAGGTAGTTGTGTTGCTACCTATTGCAATAACCAGACTGTCCCACGAGTCTGGTAGAGAACACAACAAATTGATGCACTTATCTTCATCTGAGATTTTAATATCAACAGATGACAGTTGACTTACCATGGTATTGAAGGCGTTCATATTCTCTATCACCGAGTCTCCATCCTTCATCCTCAAGTTATACAGCTTTTTCCGCAGGAACAACTTACTCACCAGAGACTTAGATTGGTACAAAGTCCCAATTTTTTAACACAAAATATTCGCTGTAGCTTCCCCAGATACATTCAACAATACTGAATCTGAGACACACAACTGTATTGTTCTTTTAGCTTTCCGATCCAGTTTCTTCCAGTCTTCATCTGACATTACCGTTGGTTTAGTACTTGGATCTATCGCGATCCACTGATCTTTATCCACCAGCAGATCCTCCATCTTGAGCTTCCACAACTCAAAACTCTGACCATTAAATTTCTCGATCTCTATCTTTCCGTCGCTCGCCATCTTCTTTCACCGCAAGAATCGATCCCGCAGATCTCCCACTGAACAGGGTCTACCTCAGGCCCGAACTAAAAACCCTCAGCAGCAAAGGCGTCCCCTTGAAGCCGAAATAGCTCTGATACCAAATTTAGGTTTTAACCCTGAACATAAATTATCTACACATGAATCTTATAACATAAAATAAACAATAGCGAGAGCATAAAACATAAAACAGATAAACATAGAGATTTTCCCCTGGATCCCAAATTGGGACGACCAGTTTGATTTTCATTATGTTCCTTTTAGTGTTACAACACATTTATATACATGCCGAAGCATACATAAACCCCAATCCATTAACCCTGTATTAGAACATAACCGTAGTTCCCTTGACCGGATCTACAAAATACCAGGGGTCTAAAACCATCGTACCCAAAAACCATGTGCAAACTCATGCAAAAAACATGGGTGGATCCACATATGAGTGGGACTGCATACCAAAAAAAATTTTGCTGGGGCGCTGCCGCCCCCCCTGTGACCCCCTTGCTGCGCCTGGCGCAACGTACAACGCGTGGGACTAGTCGTGGAAAGAATATAACACAAACCCAACACTCACATGATTATCATTTTTCTTTGTTCAAGGATTTTGAGTACTTTAATTTGTATTTGGAACAATGGACGTCAGTACTCTATTTGTTGCTTTACTATTCTACATACTGCTATTTCACTTTCTTATAGATGCCTCGGGCATATTTGGATGCTTTCTCAGATTGTCGATAATCTCCATGTGGACCGTTACTGGGTTTTATATCAAGTCCCTATATGTGACATGGGGTATTTTTCTATCACTGTCTGGGGTGGTACTTCCACTTTTCTGGATGGATATTTGGGTTCCAATCTTCAGATGTGAAAATGTAATGACTTCATGGACTATTTTACTTCATATAATATATTCAAAACAACGTTTTTTCTCTTGTGAAAAAAAAATTATTATTTATAGTCGAAGCGATGCAGGGTGGTTTATTATATTAATATTTCACGGTCGAATGATGTTCATAACAATTGGAAAAAAAAAATGTTTCCCTGTTTCTATTTTAAACCTGTTTTTTGAAATACAGAGCCATGTTTATATGATTGTTTATAGTCGAAGCGTTGCGGGGTGGTTTATTATATTAATATTTCATGGTCATTCGAACGCCCACAATTCATAACAAATATTAGACATTTACTGTCCTATTTTAAAGTTTCATTTTTTTTTTTTTAAATTGAACCTGTCTTCGATATACCGATGCCTTGTAAGCGTTGGAATTGTGACAGCTTAAAAATGTCAGAAGAGCGACAATATAAAAACATCGGATGAGCGATGTTCAAAATGTCGGACCTCATTTCATCAGAATTATGACAGTTTACAAACGTCGGAAGAGCAACGTTCAAAACGTCAGACCACATTTCATCAGAATTGCGACAGTTTACAAACGTCGGAAGAGCGACGTCCAAAACGTCGGACCACATTTCGTCAGAATTGCGACAATTTACAAACGTCGGAAGAGCGACGTTCAAAATGTTGGACCACATTTCTTCGAAATTGCGACAGTCTACAAACATCAGAAGAGCGACGTTCAAAACGTCGGACCACATGTCGTCGAAAGTACGACAGTTTACAAACGTCGGAAGCGCGACAGTTTGGGAAACGTCAGAAGAGCGACACTTGTTTGGAAGCGACGGAAAAATTGTCAGTAGTGTGACATTTTTTAAGTGCGTCAGAATTGCGACGAAATGGCAAACCACGTTTTTCTGATCCTCAAACTGTCGCTCTTGCGACAACTATGTGTCGGAATAGTGATGACTTGGCCGTCAGAAATTGGGCCAAATTTTCTAGTGTGGATTTGAAGCTACAAAAAGAGTGACAGAAGGAGAATAGGAAGCGCTTGGACTCCAAGTAAGTTCTTTTATCTGTTCTGTGAGTCTATTTATTGTTAGGAAAAGTACTTGTAAAGTATTTAACCTTTTTTTCTAGATGAGCACTACATCTAGGGAAGAATGTTTTATCCGTAATCCATAATTACGCATAAAAAATTGGGGACTACGCTAGGGATTTTACCCTTCATCCTTAGTGTATTTGCCTCCAATTTTCTCTGTTTATTCACCCAGTAGCATTTACTCAGAAAGATTAGGCTTTTTGAAATCAAAATTTGCATTAGAAGTGCGTTAAACAGTTGAGTTTTCATTCTCTGACTACACTCAACACACCATTGAACAGGACACAATGCTTTGCATAGCACTATCTCCCTTCCAGGGGTGCGTTTCAATGCACTATCTCGCCTTAGAGACTACGTTGCCCCCTAGAATCAGCCAATTTCCATTGATTTTTTCATTGCATTTGCTTTCAGTTGATTGTTTATTATGTTTTAAAGAGCCTAATACCTCAGATTGACCAGTGACCTTACCTACTCCTTCCACCATTGAAAGAAAAGTTTGTTCAATGTTTATTTAAAGTGTTTTTATTTATCATTAACGAATTAATTTCAAATTACTTTCATTACTGCATTAGATCCATATACTTTTGAAAAAGTAAATTTTCGTTAAATTCTTCGTTTCCTAATAGGAGAAATTGTTGTTAAATTCCTCATTTTTCCTTCAAAAGAGAAATTGTTGTTTAAATTCTTCATTTCTCAAAAGAAAAAGGCATTTTTTATTTATTGATTTGATGCACTTAGTTTCCTTTTCTGTATTCATAACATTAAAGGGACTGAAAATAAAAACCTGCATTTGCATATAGTGGATTTTGTGTTATGCATAGGAACAATTAGTAAAGTTGCATTTTATTTTGTGCTCTTTGATTGTTTGCTCTCAAATTGATTGCTCTTTCCCTCTAGTAGCTAGGATTTTCATTGAAAAACTAAAAGTGAAAGATTGCTTATCATTTTAGTTTGCATTTTAGGAATTTCAAATACATCATCGCGGTGAACCTTGAAAGGAAAATTTATAAACAAGATCAACTTAAAATTTATCTCAATTTACCTAAAAAAGAATTGGAACCATAACGATAACATTTAGAAGGTCTAGGCTAGAGACATGTTTCGACGTCACAAAACATAGCAGCTGTGGTTAATTGTCTGTGATACATTCCAAGTGTGATACCTCACTCCACGTATGTAAGTATATCATAGCTCATCCATTTACTTTTGAGTATATCGGGTGGTGTTACAGTACGGAAAGTATAAAGGGGTGCTTTCACTATGCAGTTTCACATTAGACAGCGCTAATATGGACTTGGGCCTCCACGTACCTTCGGGTATATTTGGGAGGAAAACTTTAGATTTCTATCCATCCATACTGAACAGAGTCGGCCGCCTTGTAAATTGTGATACACCGAACACAACATTCAGGGAGATTGCCTGCCCGTACTTTTTGGTTCACCAAGAGGTATTCTGCAGTTCACAGTTTCTTGTTAAACCTTTTGCCTAGTAATACCCTTTTATTTTTTTTATTTTTTTTTGGTTAAAATAAATCAGTCATCATGGAAGAACAAAATCATTTTCCCTGTCGTTCGCGTATATTAGCATTGAAACCACCTTTACCACCAGAATTTACTCCTAGTCGGCGAAGGTGACATCACTCTACTGAAACCAGTATTATCAGTACATTTGGTGAAGCATCATCTTCCCATATACCAGAGTTGGCACAAGTTGTTTCTACACATCCTAGTTCATCTACTGTTGTCGAGACAGAGTCATCATAGCTACCCGTGGTCACGATCCATCTAATTAGTGAGACCATACCTCCCGAACCCGACATTTTTCAACCAGAAGTTGATCTAGATCCCATCGTGATTTAGGGGGTAGCTGTTATTGGTCAAACTGGACATCGTCCCTAGGACCAATGAAATAGGGTCTATCATCCCCTTATTTTTCATTTGCTATATTCCCTAAGTGGATAAAATCTTGATCCCGAAGTCGAACAACCGGAAGTTGCTCCAGTATTGGTCACTCCACAATCTATTGTATCCATTGAGTCTCCCATATCGCGCAGTCAACCACCTGAAGTATACTTTGGGCCTGACGGCGAAGTTCTTCCACCTATTTTGATTTCGATTGAAGAAATACCACAAGACGAGACACCTTTAACTCCAACTCATTTTCAGTAGGAGCTTTACTTGTACGAGTCTTTTCCTCAATTACCTTCCTCTGATTTTTTTGATCCTGTTTCACTTCGAGTTCTCGTAGATTCTATAGGGTATACATTGGGTCATTTGACCATGGTTGAGATAACATCCCAGATTGAATCGTCTATTTCAGCTGCGACAACATCTATTATTGCTTCATCTTCGATGTTTTTTCCATTGACTTCACCCATTCCATCATCTGGAATCCTATCAGGTTCCTCCCTTATGAGTATTGAACGGCTTGATCCTTTATTCACATCTTCAGTGCAATATAAAGCTAGTCCCAATAGTTATTCCCCTTGGTGGCCAGTGATTTCACATAAATTACCCTCTGAAATTCCAAAATTCAAAGAAAACCCTAGATAAGACCCATCAACGCATGTTATAACTTATCATTTTTGGTGCTCATTAGGATCCTTAAATTATGATTCTGTTATACTACGTCTTTTCTGGCGCACACTCACTAGTCCAACTACACAATGAGGATGGTTCTTTTACTGTGTCAACCTTGTTAAAAAATGAAACAAGTGCCTTTGAGGAAAGTTATTTTACAGTGTCAACCTCGTTAAAAAATGAAATAGGTCATGATCATAGTTCTTTTCCTGTGTCAAGCTTGTTAAAAAATGAAACAAATCCTCTCCTAATTATGACGATTTTTCCATCTGATCTCGTAAATGAACCTTCATTCCATCCAACTATTGGTAACCAGTAGTTTACTTAGGTGAATGAAATGAAGCTTGGGGAGCATCTTCTCTTTTAGGGGATATTAGAAATGTTCTCTTACAGGGGGCATTCAAAACATTCTTACTTATTGCACCCAATCAATTGCTAAAGTTCGGGGGTAAAAATAGGTTTAGAGCTCCAAAATGCAAATGGTAAAAATGAATAGTAAAACTCTTTTTATTTAGTCATTTAATTGTTTTCAATGAAAATTTATTGCTATGAATATGGTTTTATTATATTTTTATCATGAAACATGTATTTTTAATCCATTTGATGTTGTTCTGAATAGGTTTTACAACTGATGAACAGATTAGTTGTGTAGATTTATTTCAAGAATGATTTGACCACAAAGCATAGTTTTTATCCTTATTTTTCGAGCTTTGTTAAAACGAAAAAGGATTTGAAGCGAACTTTTATCTCTTTTTTGAGCTTCGATAACAGCAAAAAAGGAACCCCTAGAGTCTTCTTTCAGCTCTTTTCAGACTCCGATAATGTGAAAAGATTGCCAAGAACTTATCTTTTCGAGCTCGTAAAAGCAAATGAATTGATATATACTCAGTATAAGTTTAACCCATTTCTAGACTGAGATAGATTATTTATGAAAAAGGAATACCTTGGTCAAACATGAATAAAGAGGTTCTCTCAGATATTATTTTACACTTTTTCGAATCTGAGCGACAACTTTACAAAAAATTACTTATGGAGTTTTCTTTTTCGTCCTCTTTTTCAAACTCTCTAAAAATGAAAAAGGATCATGTTGTCACTGTCGTTAGTCTCATTAAAACATAAAATAGCAACGGACTTGTCAATCATGGAAAGAATCAAGTTTCATTCATCGCTAGACTCGTTAAATTATTAAATAGCGATACATTATTTGCTCAAAGGGTTGAATTATATATCAAGCATATGTTATCCTCCTCAAGCTTGTTAAAAAATAAGGAGGTACTGGTCGACAAATGATTGGGGAAAATTTGGGAAAGTGAACAAAACTTTTTACAGTAGCAGGTCACTCTTGAACATGACACTTTACTCCATTACCATGACTGTTTCATCGCTAGACTCATTAAATTATTAAATAGTGATACATTATTCACTCGAAGGGTTGAATTATAGATCAAGCATATGTTATCCTCCTCAAGCTTGTTAAAAAATAAAGAGGTACTGGTCGAAAAATGATCGGGGAAAATTTGGGAAATTGAACAGAACTTTTTACGGTAGCAGGTCGCTCTTGAACATGACACTTTACTCCATTACCATGACTATTTGGGTTGGGTAATCTTCTTTATGGTTCATTCATACCTATTGTTCATCATACCTTCACTTCAGTTTTGGGTCAATGATGCCAACTCATCTCAGTGTCGCCGATATGTTCAAGAGAAGTCATCCAGTGAATAATCATCCTTCTGCAATACTCATAAACCTTCATTCTCATGAAAGTCATCCCTGAACATTGCTATATCAAGTCATACCTTTGTCTCTGAAATCAGTAACTCCCGTTTCGCTATAAGGTGGCTTCCTGTCGACCAAAAATCATTAGCTAGGAATTTCACTTAGAAACATCATATGCCAGTACCATGAGGCTTGTTACAGGATCAACAAGATCCTCACTTCCGGACTTTTGACCGAAATATTTTTTTTGCCATTCGAAATCAAATCATATATTCACGCCTTACCAAATTTGCTGTAGTACCTTGATGGCCATTAACTTCAATGGTGGTTCTCTCACATTTTTTAACAGCTCACATCAATGGCTGGTAATCAAACGATGTATTTCCATGTTTGATTACAAATCATATATTCGCATGGCTAGACTTGTACCCGAATGATCGATTGAACGAGATAAGAAGACCCCAGATCTAGTTTCAGCCATCCGGGCTATGATTTCAGGATTTTTGTACACATCATCTATATGGTGACCTTACATACAAATTGTCATATGAACATGGGCCTATATCTGTAGGCATGTCTATATTGGGAAACATTCCAATGTAGATGAATTTATGAATTATGCACATGTTATTAGAAATTTTATGTGCTGAGCATGGGAGTGCCTTCCCTCAGTAATTTATGATCAAGAGGATATATCATGATGTAATTTATTGTAAGATTGATGCAGGTCGCCACTCCTCTTCATCTCCAGCCCATCACAATGTAAAATATCTCAATCAAAATATTGTTATTATTATTCTGACATCATTCTTTAGGGGGGAATTGTTATAGGTCAATTTGGGCACCATTCCCAATGACCTTGTTAACTGGACATCATCCTTAGGACCAATGAATAGGGTCTCTCATCCCCTATTATTTCAGTTTCTACATGCCCTAGGACAAATAACAAGAACAAATCATCTATGACTTCCATCTGCAAGGTTTCCAAGATTCGAAGTTTATATTATAACACCTATGAGATGACCAATGCAGTCTCTCAAGGGACTAAGTGCGTTGCATATGCAAGTACCTCCATTCAAAGGTGCTTTGCAAAGCACTTCCCGACACTCAAGGGTGTGTTGGTCATTTGGGAGCGAAATTCTCATTGTTTCGGAATCTCCACTTGGACAATGTATTCTAGAAGAGTGCATATGTGTCAAACCTTGAATCCATGTGTCCATTTGATAACTTTGAGACTGGGAACATGTCTTTCCTATTATTAGAAATTCATTTATTGTAAACTACCTTCAGCTCCTCTAGAAATTGAGCACAGATCCTAGTGCTTGGTAAGGAAGAATTTGAGTAGAGAAATGCTGGTGGAATTTCAATTGAGGAATTGATTTGAGTGACATGCAACTAGAGAGATGTGCATTGTGATGAGGTTGGGATGCTACTAGAGATGGTGACACTAAGTTAATCACTGGGTTGTAACCTCCCCTTCTATCCATTAATAAATATTGTTGCTTACTTTCCCACATATGTATTTGTATAAGCTTCTATTTTCATATTATGAATTCTTATCTGATGTATATGGTTCATGTTTTATTGATTTAACTGAATAACTTGAATAGACATCTGTACTATTGCTATCTTTTTCTGTTTAGTGTTCATCTTTGAAGAAAATATTTCGGCGATCTAGCTTGGATTTGAAGCTATAGCAAGAGCGACAAAAGAATAATAGGAAGCGCTTGGACTCCAAGTAAGTTCTTTGATCTGTTCTGTGTGTCTATTTATTATTAGGAAAAGTAGTTGCAAATTCTTTAACCTGTTGTTCTAGATGAGCACTACATCTAGGGAAGAATGTTTTATCTGTAATCCATAAATCCACATAACAACATGGCAGAGAGTCAAGCTGTATGTGAGGCTATCTGGATGAGAAAGAACTTGGTTGGTTTTTTTGGTTCTCATTAGATCCGACAGTGATTCATGTGATAATCAAAGTTGCATTAAACTCTCGATTAATATTGTGTTTCATGATAGATTTAAGCATATAGATATCAAGTATCATCATATCAGAGATTATGGGTAGCAGAATATCATGTTGCTTTAGTACATTCCTACGAAATATCAAGATGCATATATTTTGACGAAGGTGCTCACCAGGAGCAAATTCGAATACCATAGAGACAGGATCGGGGTGAAGGATTATCCCTTTCTTGTTGAGAGGGAGTATTGAGATTCAACAAGAAGATCCTAGTGCAAATTATGCACCTACACTAGGATGGAGCCTCCGTCTATTGTTAGGTGGAAGTCTATTTTTAGATGCATGAGAAAATTCTATTTATAGATTATGTTCTATTTATATTATATGTGCGAGTTCTATTTATAGATCACATGTATATTTATAGATGCATGTCGACTATTATTATCCCTTAGTAATAGTTGGACAATAAACATTAATATATTCTCAATGAGCACTTGGAAATAGTTAATTGAAGTGGAAAATCAGTTAGCTATAAGAAATTAGATTTCAAAGGTTGGTTGGTGGGACATGCAAGTGGACTTAGTTGTAACTGAGTGATTCGAAGTTGTAACAGAGTTGGATGTGTATTTATGTGAGTTATAAAGTAGTTTAACTCAATTAAGTGAGTTAAAATCAGTTGTGCTAGTTGTAACTGAAGATACACTAGTGAGAGATTAGTGAATTATTCATTAATTACTTCACAATCAGTGGTCTCACATGCAACTGAAGATTTACTACTGTTAACTACATGCATGTTAGATCCAGTGGAGACCTAGTTGAGATGTATGTGAAAGGGACAGTTTGAATATCAGTTGTGACTTTAGTGGGTGCACTCATGCAACCACACACACATTGGATGTGCCCATGAGGATTATGCAATCAAGGAAATAATTATTCCATTCATTTAGGGATTTCTATCAGCTAGGATTGCGCAATGGAGGAAGATTGTCTGGAGGCAGTAAATTGGCACATGAATTTGCCAATTTTTGTATGACAGTGTGAGACAATTGTATATTGTACTAAGAGCTATTGGATTAGAGTTTTGTATGATATTGTTTCATGATCCATGATATATACATAATATATGATAGTGGGTTTTTTAGCTTTATGTTTTCCCGGTAAAAACATATGTGTTATGTGTGATTGATCTTTCTTCTTGATATTGCAATTGGCGATTGTGTTTTAAATTCCGCAAGAATTTTTGTAGAAGCGATTCTGTATTTAACAGTGGTATATAATTGTTAGATCAGGAGAATCCAGGCAATATATAATTTTTATTAAAATTTCTACAAAACTGAGGTAACTAGGCAACTTTAATTAAATTGATCAAATTAATCTTAGACATATTTAGCATATTTAAAATGATCAAAATAATTATATGTTCAACAAATTTTGTATGACCGTGCAATACTAGAACCATTCTAGATCCATATTAACCCTAGATCTATCAAGCGCTGAGAGAGATCAAATCTCTCAAGGTGCAAACCTTTCCTCAAGTTTTCACTCAAAAAAGAGGTTTGCACCTCGAAAGTTTTGATCCCTCTGGGCACTTGATAGATTTGGGTTTAAGATGGATCTAGGTTGGTTTTAAGGTTAGTGTTTTTATCCTTCTTGCTGATATGAACTACTTTTGACAGTTGGACTAGATTTCATCTGAAATTGATTTTCACTAGTTGAATGCATTCCTTCCTTCTTGTTCACAATTTTCTTGGGCCATTTCTTATTATCCTTACTATTTTTCCTTGTTTTCCAAACACTCAAAATTAGGTCTACACATTGCTTACTCATAATAGTACTTTAATTTCTTTATGGTGTCATCTAGATTTTGTGGTTCATAAATTCTATGGTGTTTAAAAGACATGTACAACCCACTAATGAATTGTTAAACTTTTGCCTTCTCTTCCTTGACATATGGCACATATCTCAACAATTCCAAAATCATGTAATGTATTCTTAATCTATTAATTGTCCCATTTTTAGATCATAAAACACCTTTTCCTTGTTGAAATAATATCTTTCTTATAAGTATTTGTCTCTAAACAACCTCTCAAATTCACTCTATGCCAATCTCTCTTTAGTTATGCCTTTTAAATTCTTCATATCCTCTCACTATATGTCTGCTTTTCCTTTAAAACTATAGGTGGCCACTTTTTCTTTCATGTTCTCAGAATAATAACGGATTCTAAAAATATTCTTCATTCCAAGAAATCATGCTTCTACATCTTCATATTTCTTCATCTCTCCATAAAATGTAGTTGGTTTGGCTTTCTTAAATTATTCAAGCATATAGTCATTTTCTCTTCTTCTCTGATGGCAGTAATGGTGAGAATGATGATGGTATCTCCTGGTAGCAAATCTAGAACATCTACTAGAGTGATTCCATGAGTGCTAGTGTTTATCTCTAGTGTTCTAAATGGTGCATATCCTCTCATAGTGTACTTACTTTCATTTTTATTCCTCTTCCTGGACTTGCCACCATCTACCCCATTTTTTTCCTCTTCTGACCCCAAAGAGTGTTGCTTTCCTCTATGACTAGTTCCTTTCTCATGCTAACTTTTTCTCTGAAACTCTGAAAGGCTTTGCAATATTACTTCATTCACCTCAACCTTCCTTTCTTGAGCCTTGATCAACCTTTCATTATATTCTTTGCAACTTTGATCTTTCTTCTTCATCTACCCTTACTGCTTCATACCCATGTCATGATTGATTATAAATGTATTGTATGATTCCTATCCTCATATCCTATCTTTCCTTGTCTTTTTGTTGCTTTTGAGGTGCAGAGTTGTCATAATGAGGCTAGCTGTAAAAAATAGCCATGCAATAATATCCAACAATATATTTTTGTCAAAACAAATTGTTATCTCATCAATAAGAATAAAACATATCAATCATGCATGCATGCATTCAATCATTCACACAAGCACTAAATATGATACTTTTTTCTTATGGGAGATCCCATCCAATCCAAATGATGAACCTTGATTCTTTGTTAGCACCTGTAAATTACCTCCCTCTTAAGCCAAAACCAAACCAAAGTTAGAAGGAGGTGGTTACTCTTCTAACCCGACTCCCAAAGTACAGTTATGGGAACAAGAGTTAAAATTTGTACTTTTTAAACTTTTCAATAATTTAAAATAGATAACGTCATTAAGTTCATATTTTTGAGATGATTCCAATGATATAAATTTCTCCTTAATCCAAATTACGGATGAAAAGATATGTCCCTTTAAATATTGGCCAATTACACCTCGCCATGTCATCATGACACCCAAGTGGCACCTGATGCACCCACTTGGCGGATCCAAGTGGAACTTAATTTACCCACATGGTAGTCCATGTGGTAGGAACAAGACTTGAGGAAGGTCAAGGTCAACCTTCCTCCTGAACACATTTTAAAATTTCAAACGAACGGGATTGATCGATGAAATTTGACATAGGTTGGGGTCGGCCCTCCCCTTATTGGCACTACAAGGAAATGGGTCGAGCGGGTCTGACCCCTAACCCCTTGAACTATCAACTTATCCAACCTATTGACATGCGAGTGCAGAGAGCTAGGTCAACTCGCCATAGGTTGAGCCCTTTAGGTTGATCTCTCGACCCCTGACCTGGCCGACCTGCATTGCAAAAATTAACTTTTAACTTGAATTTTTTTCAGTTTTTCTAGCACTTTGATAGAGAAATTCCTTTTCTAAATTTTCAAGTTATTCTTGCAATACTTCTAGCACCCGATGGCTAACCATTTCATGAATAATTTATACACAAACTTAGGAAACATTCAATCATAGACATAATAATAGTTTAGTTGCATTTTTAGGTGCATTCTTTACAAAATGAAAAAGAACTGTAACATCTCAATAATAGAGAAGAAAACCTATTTTCTTGGTTCATGCATGATAGAATGAAACCACATATAATGGAATCAATACTGCCTTCCCTTTAATTAAAAATGTACTCAATATCATGCAACAAATATTCCATTACATATACAACAATTTAAACTTGCAATGAACTCAATATTTCAAGTCTTTAAACATGCAATAAACATTGTTGACCACTTCTCTCCATTAGTGAAACCCAACACCATCATAGTCAAATACCACTGCATTCAAGATGTTAGAATAATATCATGCATCTCTTTTATTTCACATCATCATGTAGCTTGTCATAAGAAATTTATGCACAACAAGCATGTATAGTTTTGTAATTAATCAAAATAATGCCATTGCAATGAGAAGGATTCCATGCTGATTTTTGCATTAGTATAACCATTATATCCATGTGTTGTTCCTACACCTTACACACATTGAAAACAACAACATTGATAAATCACATAAACAATGCAATCTTGAACCATGTCATCTTATAAACATCATTTTCATACCAACAATGGAAAATAGGCATATATATATATATATATATATATATATATATATATATATATATATATATATTGGTTTCTTGAGAACATAAGAGATACATATGTCAAAACTAACGGGAAACTAATTTTGGGATTATGATTCTCCACCCAACCATACACAACTATATCCAAGTCTCACTTGTAGTTTTCACACTCGAGACAAATTCCAAAGGTTGAGGGATATTTTTTCTTGAGGTATTAAACACATTCATCAACTGAAACATGGACTCTATAGATTCAACCACCTCCACCCACCATCTGAATTAAAACTGATAAAACACACAAGGATTCTAGAGACTAGCAGTCTCCACCCTTCCAAAACAAAAAATTGTGCTTCCACCCAATGCAAGGATTATAGAACCCATATAAAAATCAAAAGACAACAAATAAGATTCCATATTTCCTTTAGGAATTTTCCAGAATAAATTCCTCCACCCCAGCCCTTTGGGATTTCCTAAGAAACACCATCTCCACCCTCCAAGCCACCAAGGACTTGAGAGGAAATAAATTCCTCACCTCGTGATTTATTCTAGCCCCTTTTCCAACCAAAATATTCATTTCCTTCAGTTTTTCAGCCTCTCTTGGAAATTCAAATTTCTCTATCTCTATGTCATTGCCTTATGTTCTTCCTTTTTATGGCTTGAATTGTTATGGCCAAAAATCCCATCTAATATTTTATGAAGCACACACTAGTGCTACCCCTCCTAATATTATAATATAATTACCCTTCCTGGGTCCTCAATAACTCAAATGAATAACAAATTCCAGTGACTTACCCATTCATCCTCTCAGAGGTATTTCATCCCTCTGAATATTAATGATTTGTGGGAAACATGATGATATCATTCGAACGATCTGAAAGTCTCTTTTAAGGAACAAATAAGCATAATAAAAATTATTAAGGTAACTAGAAAGCTTACACTTCTCCAAGATGGTTACAGGGAAATCAACATTCCAAAAAAAATAGGCAATCCTCCTTTTCAATTTGATTAGAGGCACAGACCATACATTCTGGCACATGATTAGTGTTATGGTAGGCCTATAGTCATCATACTTGGGCAAGTTTGACTTTCAAACATTGTCCACAAAAATGTCTATTAAATATTCATTACTACAGTTATGAGCCACACATTTAATATCTAGTTGTCATCCTACATATAATGATGTTATTCAATGCATACAACACTCATATAGGTGGTTACACTTACGTATTTCCTACATAAAGAGCATTAGTGCAACATGACAACAACAAGGGACACATTCATCACAATTTCCACTCCAATCACAATGAACCAAAAATCATTGATACAGTGAATGCAACACCAATGTAACATTTTATCATGGACTCAATAACGAAAAATGCATTTACAAACACTTATCTGAATTCAACGCTAGAGTTGACAATTAAGATCGGGACTACAACTATCTGCCTAACCATAAATGAGCTATAATCAATATTACTTGTAGTTTTTACTCCGAAGCTAGATTCCAAAGGTTTAGGTGGAATGATTTCAGAGGGAAATTCAACCAAAGCAAAAACTGAAATAGGATGTCTCAAGGCCACTCTTCCTTCATCCACCAACTACATACATTTTTTTGTCATTCTTCTCATACTTTTCATACATTATGAACATCCATGCCAGGATATCAAAGTAAAAATAGTTCAAATCACTTTCAGGAGAAAAGAGTCCACAACAAGGAAGTTTCATCAGTGTATAAAATACTAATATGTGGAAGAAATCACCTCTCTACGTGGTTCATCAGTGAGACGAGCACCATAAATTCAGCCCTCAATGACAACTCCTAGTGGTTCACTAGCCTCCCATGTACTCGAGCGATTCTTCCCGATATAGTAGGTTCCTCAATCCCAAGTGTCCACTATGTTCTTTAGCCTTAAGGTAATCTCACTCTATAATATTTTACCCAACAAGCCTCTCTTAGATGATTCCTCAACTGGTGCTCCTAGTCATTCTAATGACAGAGATCAAGGGTATTACACTTGCTTCATCTCAATTCTTGCTTGAATAGCTATCCCTTAGGGCTATAATCATGTTTATATTTAACTTGATGTTTAGCAGAGGATCCTTTAACATCCATGTACACTCAATATCACTCTCTAATACATTTGGACAATAGTTTATTATCATATATGACCACTTGAAGTGAAAAGAAATAACAAGAAGGTAATAAAATAATAAATGGATGAGTAGGGATAATGGTTTCCTTACTCTATGATCTCAAATTTTCTTGAACATAAATTTTTTATGAATTCCTCCTCCTTCATGCATAAACATGGTACCAGTAATGAGAGATATCTCACGCGAGACCAAAATTATCTCTCTAAAGTTTTCACTTTATGCATGGACTTTTAATATTGCTATATACAACCATTGAAATGTCACAAGTGAGTAAAATTACCATGATAACATACCTTAAAAGTTCCTTAAACCTCAATATTTAGTTTTTCAATAGTGAGAAGACTATTTAAAGTGGAATCAATAGAAACTCACCTACCAAATCACTTCAAGAAGACCTCATAGCCAAATATCTTAAATAAAAATATCTACATATAGTACTTTGTAATAAACTAAGTATATTTCTTGCCATAAATCTTATATCTTATAGAAATATATAAAAAAAAAGCATAAGTAAAAATTTACCATGATTCGATCAATTTCCTAATTCTCGCCTGAGGCCGTGCTATTGCGCTCCTTGAGCCTGCACTGTTGTGCTCTCCCTCGGCCTTCTGCTGATCATAGCTCTAGCCTTGACATGGCCCCTCTGGAATCCTCCCTAGAGGTGGTTGCTTCCCAGATCTAGACCTTAGCATTTTCTGCTCTCGTCAGCTCCTTGCCTCTACCTCGCCCTAGGCCAACGATCTCCAAATTTGTGAAAAATCTTGATGGGTTACAAGAGTTTGTCCTTCCACCTTCACTCACTCATATGGATGCTCTCTCTCTTGATGAAAAGGGTCTTATTGGTCAGTTCATTGGGCTTTGGCCCTCTCCGAAGATAGTGCAAATATGGGTTGAACAAAACTGGTCTGATAAGATCAATGGCAAAATCTCCATTCGATTCTACAGAAAGGGGTATTTCACCTTCCACTTTGAAACAAAATAAGATAAATAACTGATCTTCAGAAATGGACCCTAATTCATGGACATGAGAGGTGTGTATCTCAATAAATGGATGCTGGATTTTAATCTAGAATTGCGTGTCCCAAATTTTGTTCCTATCTGGGTGCGACTTCCCCACCTCCCTCTTCATTGTTGGGGGGATGATTCAATTAGAGCCATCAGGAATGTTGTTGGAAAATTCATAGATCGAAGTGAACCAAAGGACAACATGCAATCCTGCGCCAGGATTTGTGTCAAGGTAGATCTGGGCAAAGGCCTCCCCAAGGCCATCAAGATCAAAGTGGATGAATGGATGCATATTCAGCAGCTCAACTACGAGCAGATCCTGTTTAAATGCAAGGTATGTCACAATTATGATCACTTTGCTAATTTTTTCTCAAAAATTATCGATGTTGAAAGCCCAGAAACTGATCCATAATGTGAAACTGTTAAAAGAAAGAAAACTGCATCGAACCCTAAGATTACCTCCCCTTCTGCTCCTCCTCCCAAGCCTAATCCTTTGACCTCCTCCTCCCCCAAGATCCTGGATCCTTCCCTTCAACCTTCTGCTTCTACTCCCCCCCCTAAATCCACCCTGGATTCATCCAACCCATTCTCATCCATCTCCCCTCCTAATGAGGACCCCCCCTTATAACCCCTCTCTCCCAATCTGAATCACCTCGCATCTCTCCCTCCCTCCTTGACCCCCCTTCCTTCTCACAAGACCCCTACTATCTGAATCACTAGGAACTCAGCAAAGGAACATGGAGCAACCCTTGAAGCTAAAAAAAAACATGGTCTCGGAAGGAAATCAACAAAGCAACACCGTGATGAAAACACGCAGAAGGATATATCATTAGGTACTCAGAATCCCATAGAAACTTACATACTGGGACAAAACAACAAGGAAACCGGACAAAAGGATAAAGGAGGGAAAGCAACTCTCCGAACAACCTTTTTGCAATGATGAAAGTTCTCTTGTGGAATAGCAGGGGTCTAGGGCACCCCTCCAAAATAGTAGCCCTAAGAGATCTAATAAATCAAGAGAAACCAAAAATCATTTTTCTATAGGAAACAAAGCAAGGTGAAACAAAAATGAAGGAAATAATTAAGAAAACAAAGCATTATGGTGGCACCCTCTCTAAATCAAGGGGAGCCTCTAGTGGACTAGCCATCCTTTAGAACCACAACATTTGGGAACAAAAAAATACCACGGTAAATTAGAATTGGATCAAAATGACATTAGAGAACCGTAGAGAGCAAAAACAAATCATAGTTTACAATTTCTATGGGCCTAATCATTATAGAGATAAAGAACAGTGTTGGAGTGGAGCTCCATCAAAGAAGATATAGGCAAAGAGGACAACAACAATATCATAATGGGAGGGGACTTCAGCTTAATTCTACATGAAATGAGAAGCGAGGAGGCTGCTTCAGCCAAGACCCTTCCAGAAATCAGCTTGAATACATAATGTAGGACCATGAACTAGTGGACATAGCACCAAAGAATCATAGAAACACTTGGAGAAATAGAAGAATAGGGAGAGGCAACATCATGGAAAGACTTGACAGAATCCTGGTTACTGTCACTTTTCTTGCAAACTACTCTAAAGCCACTGCCAACGTTCTTCCCTTTCTAGCCTCAGATCACTATCCCATCACTCTCACTTTTGGAGACCACCACTCTCTTGGGATCATCCCCTTCAAATACAGCCTGCTCTGGAGTGATATCCCAGAAGCAAATCAACTGGTCCGCAATACTTGTATTCAGTATGTAGAAGGCTCTCCATCCTTTATATGGGAGACCAAATTAAAAAAAATGAAGATGTCCTTGAAGGAACGAGCTAAAACCCAATACAAAGAGACAGATCAAATTAAGATTGAAATTAAATACAATCTAGATGAGGTCCATAGTAAAATCGAAGCCCATGGCCTCAACCAAGAGCGTCTCACCCAGGAAAAAGACCTCTATTAGCAGCTCTACCGCACCAATGGGAAAGAGGAGGAAAAATGGTGCATCAAGTCAAGAATTTTATGGCTCCACTAAGGTGATAAAAACATTTCTTTTTTTCATAAGCAGACCACTGTCATAAAAGAAAAAAACAGCATTGCTTCTATCGTTGATGTAGCTGGTCACCTTCAAGCAAATCAAGAATTAATTAAAAGAGCTTCCTCCACGCACTTCAAAGAACTTCTAACAGAGACAAGACCCCCTGAAGATTACTCCGATCTTCTCCAACACCTTCCTATCATGATCACTGAAGAGACAAATAGTGCTATGAACAGAGAAATTGAAGAAGAAGAGGTCAAAAGTGCAATTTGGGCCTTGCATCCGGACAAAGCTCCAGGGCCAGATGGATTTTCTATCATATTTTATAGAGTTTATTGGGATGTGATTAAAAAGGACCTTGTAAAAATGATACAATGGACACAGTGCATGAAAAAAATTGGGGGTTACACCAATTCTACATTCCTTGCCCTTATCCCCAAAGAAAACCGCCCTTCCTCCTTCTCTAGATTTAGGCCCATTTCTCTTTGCAACTCCTCTTATAAGCTCATCACTAGAATTCTTTCCATGCGCCTCAAGCCTCACCTTCATAGTCTCATCTCAGAAAACCAAGGTGGATTCATATCCCAAAGGCAAATTACCGACTCCATCCTCCTTGTCCAAGAAGCCATTCATTCCAGCATCTCTCGTAGAGAAAAAGGATTCATTCTAAAGTTGGATCTTGCCAATGCCTTTAACAGGGTCAGACATTTTTTCCTCCTTGTTGTCCTTCAAAAAATGGGGTTTGATCCAAATTTTCTTACTCTAATTAACTCTTGCATCTCTGGACCTTTGGATATCTCCTCTCATCAATGGCAGACCAACCCCCTTCATTCAATCCTCTCGAGGATTAATGTAGGGATGTCCTCTCTCCCCCTATCTCTTTATCCTCATGGCAGAATCCTTCAGCAAGGCCTTGGATCATATGAGACGTGCGGGTCTCATCACAGGCATCAAGTTCGGCAATGGAGTTAAAAATATGAACCACTCCCAATTTGCAGATGATACTCTATTGATTGGAGGAGCCTCCAACACCATTGCTCGGCGTTTTAAAACTGTCTTAGACAAATTCATGCTTTACTCCAGAGGTATGATCAATCACCTAAAAAGTTTCATTTATGGATGGAATGCATCTAGCCAAACCATTCGCAACATTGCTAACATATTTGGTGTTCCTTGTAAACTGAATTGGGGGCACTTCACTTACTTGGGTATGCCTGTGAGTGTTGGCCCTCTGAAGGCTGAAGTTGGAATGTCACCATTGACAAAATGAAGAGAAAAGTCCAACAATGGGGCTCATCATGGCTCAACCCAGTAGGCTGCCTCATCCTCCTCAAATCTGGACTCACATCCCTGCCATTGTATCACTTCACGCTCCTACAAGCCCCCGGTATCATCCACCACAAAATTGAAGCCATCATCAAGCACTTTCTATGGAAAGGTGGAAAGAATGATAAAATGAAATATAAGCTATTCAAATGGAGGAACGTAATTCAAGATCAGGAGCATGGAGAAATTGGATTCCGCTCTCCCAAGCTCCTGAACACGGCCTTTGGAGGGAATATTGTCTGGAGGCTCATCAATGGGAATTAAACATGGTGGAAAAATGTCATGGAATTCAAGTATCTCAACACCACCCGACATCATATCTTTGACCAAGAAATACCTAATAGGTCGTGCTCCAAAATCTGGGCTCTTTGTAAAAACTCCATTCCCTTCCTAGCATAAAATATTTCCAAAATTCCCATGGGAGGTAACACCATCAATGTTCGGAAAGATCGAATTAGGGGACAAATTCCCTTCATTGACAAACCTGGCACTCAGCTCATACTCTCTTTCTTCAACAACATGGGTCTTCAGCTATTAAGCTAGTTCTCGAAATGGGATGCCCAAACACAAATTTGGACTGGTTGGCACTTCCCAAAAGTTCCAACCCATCTAGAAGCTAACCTTGGAAATATTCAATCTCATCTTTATGGCTCGTATCCTTTAAAAAAAGACAGTGTAGATGGATTTCGATGGGACCGCTTTGGTTCAGCATACACCATCAAAGCAGCTTATCAACATCTTTGCAACGAATATTATCCTACGCCTATATGGTCTAATTGGAAGGTTGTTTGGAAATCAGAAGCACTCCCCAAGATCAAGTTTTTCATATGGACTCTCCTAAAAACCTCTAAAAACCTTAAGAAAAGAGGTGTCCTCGGCCCATCAAGATGCCCAAACTATCAAACTGCAGAAGATACTACCCAACATCTCTTCATTGGGTGTCCCTTTGCATACCGCTGCTGGAATGAGCTCACCCCTTTCTTTCAACCCTGCTGGGCACATCATAGCTCCATTGTTGAAGACCTATGCTCTTGGAAAAGCAGCTACCCTTGGGGTAAAAAGAAGAAAAAATTTTCGAAGAGAGTTTGGGACACCCTCCCCTATGTGGCTCTTTGGAACATTTGGCTCACTCAGAATAGAAAGATCTTCAGGGACAAAGAGCCTTCATTCAGGAAAGTCTGCTGTAAATCATGGAGTCCCATACATGAAACAATTTCTGCTAAGTGCAACAGCAAAATTGACTACAGGGATCTTTGTGCGAAGGAAATGATTTTCCTTGGTGATCTTTTGGACAAAAACAATAGCATTAACCCACTTCCAAAACAGCCACACAAATCAGACACAACATGGAAGATTCGTCTTAAAGAAGAAGACTTTACTGACTGGATAAAGAGTTGTGCTAGACCCTCCTTATTTTTTGATGGGGATTCTAAATCAAACCTGGGCATTGCAGGGGCTGGAGGCATCATAAGGAGTGCAAATGGTAGCACGCTCGCATCCTTTGAATGGGGTCTAGGCTCCCTCTCAAACAAAAAAGCGGAGGCCTTAGCCCTTCTCCAAGGATTACACTAGTTAAGGAAGCTTAATATTACAAATGCTATGGTCTTTGGAGACTCCACAATAATCATCAACTTGATGAATCATGATCGCCCAACTACAAATATAGCTCTCTGCAAAACCATCAGCAGATGCCACTGCCTCTTGGATGACATAAAGGACACATCCTTCTATCACATTCTTCGCAATTTCAATAAGGACGCTGATCTCCTTGCCAACAAGGCTTGTGCACAAACCTCAAGGCATCTCCTATGCAATGATGTTTTATATCTCGAGCCTCTGCCATGATCCTGCCTATATCAGTCTTGAGATCTTATTTGATCCTTCATTCTGATCTCACAACACTTCTCAGAATCTTCTGTACTTACTCCCATACCTTGCCCGTGACCTCCTTGCCTTGCTTCTCCCCCTAAGACAACTCCTTCCTCCCTCCCTGTCCCATTTATCTTCATTCTACCAACTCCTTATTCCATTATCCTTCCCCCTTCTTGCCTTCTGCTCGCCCCCCTCTGCTGCTTATTTCCCCTGCTTACATCCCGCCTTCCTTCACCTACCCCCTACTATTTTCAATGCCTCCAACGCCTTCACCTCCCGGTCCTCAGCCTATCTCCCCTGCTTCGGCAGTGCTCCACTTTAATATTCACTGTTGGCATCCTCGCAGAGACTGGGTGAATCTGCCCCTTTAGGAATTCTCAGCGTTCACTTCGCTCATTCTCAGTAGCCCTTCTCAGTAGATTTTCATCTCCTCTATTAGCAGAGATTGTTTTTATTTACTGCTCATCCTACTCTCAGCAAACAACATGGCTCACAGTGAATATTGCCTCCACTGTGCGGATCTACAAGCCGAGCTTGAGCAGATCAGATCTCACCAAAAGATTGTAGATGCAAAGCTGCAAACTGAGGGAAACATTTTAGATGAAAAACATGAAGCAGATGTTAATGTCTTTCTCCACAAGGTCACCTCTCTCCAAAATAAGTTCAACTCTCTCTCCAATCAATGTACACATGCCAAGGAATCGATGCAAATTCTCATATACATGTTGGAGAAGCGCATCGCTCCAACCTCCAGCTCCAACAACCTAAGGAATGATGGCAATAAAGACAATCCTGAGGGTTCTATAGCTCATCATATTAGCCACATCAATATTGATTAAGCATGCCTTTCAAATTTACCCTTCTTCTATCTCAGTTTGTCTGCATATATGCATTATCTATATTTCAGCTCTTTTCGAAAACTAGAAATAAAGGAAATGTAGCATTTTGTTGTAGCTACTTCCTTCACTGCACTGCAAGCAGTCTAGCATGTAACCATGGAGTTTTTCCTCCACTTTTTTGGAATACAAAATAGCAATCGACTATGTTAAAAAATAGATAAATAAATAAAATAAAAATTACCATGATTCAAAATATGTATATAATAAGACGATGCCCTTAGAGATTTTTACAATTTTGAACCAACCCAAATAATCAAAATTAACCAAAATTTTAGATCATTAAAAACTGACTTTTAATATTATCATAAAGAAATTTATTATAAGATTAAATAGTTACAAAATTCCATAAACTAATACTTAAAAAAACATGCATAAGTTTCATGATGCCTTGCCACGCATATATATCTGTGTGTGTGTGTGTGCGCAGGCACGTGCGCACTTTAATAGTAACATGTGCCATTATATTAACACCAATTAAGAGGGCCATGAAACACTATTATGATATGTTATAGCAATAAGAAGTTAGAACAACCAATAAATTATTTTTCATATAATTATACTTCTTGTTCATAAATCTATTAAAATAACATCGATCTAAGCATTATTAATTCATAAAAATTACTTTAATGTTAATGGGTGCTTTTGTTTATTAATTAATTGAAATTTAATTATTTTTCAAAAAAAATCCTTGATACATCTCCTTCCCTCATAAGCTAATACAAAAAGTGCATAATTTAATATAATTAAGCATAATTTTTAAGCGAAAATTGTAATATTTATTTATTTATTTATTTCAGGAAGAAAAAACACTAATTGTTTATGTTAATTCAACAAACCAGTACAGAGTTTGGTATATTTCATCAATAGGCATTGGAGAGGAGTTGTTTAAAAACATAACTTGCAGACTGATGTAGTTCATAACAAAAAAATATTCCCATAGTTATGAGGGGCCAAAACAAGATACGGTAAGCCACGAGGATCTGAAACAAACAAAGAAAAATGATCCTATTAAGGTCCAATAATGAAATAAGAACCTCAAGGCTAAGGTGAAAAAGACAACAAAAACATAAGAAACCAGAAGAGTGACCCCAACTAGGGAAGTTGATAGGAGTTTGTTGTAAGTAGACGACCATCTCTAAACTAATGAACTTGAATATGCCCAAACTAGAGGAGTGAACCTTGTTTAGAAAGGGAGTTTGCCTTGGTGTTGGCCTCCTAGAAGATATGTTGGATAGGAGGATCCTGAAGGCGTCGGAGAAGGTACTGCACCCTGTGAAACCAAGAGAGGAGAGCAGGCGGTTGAAAATTGGAGTGGCCTGTGACCCCATTGATGGCAGATTTTGCATCACCATAGATGTGAAAATTTTATACTTATAGATTGAACACAACATGTATCAAGCTCTAGAGAGAAAGGAGCTCTGCCCTCATCTTTGTACCTGTGCCACTATTCCAGTTGATGCAAAAAAAAAAAATTGTTCCAGTTTTATCCAAGTACCACATCCACAACAAGCTTGTTGTTGTGCACCATAAAAAAAACCTGCTGCAATGAACAATCTAATTCTTAATAATATCACATGCTTTATCTTACATCTAGCATATGTTTACAAAGTTCAAGCTTGAAATTTCAAAAATTCCCTTTTAAATAAAATTAATTGAAAATATGCATTAAAAAAAAGACATACGCAATTAAACTATATTCTAATATAGTTTTAAATATTGTTTTTTAATTAAGTGGTTTTGATGGTGTAGCGGTAGTATTTAATCAAATGGCGATGAAGATAGAAATGCAATTATATATTTTTTAAATGATATACAAAGAAATGATAAAAATAAAGGATAACGGTAACATGTGCCATAATATTAACACCAATTAAGAGGGCCATGAAACACTATTATGATATATTATAGCAATAATTACAACCAATAAATTATTTTTCATATAATTTTTTTTTGTAAATTAGGAAGGATTGATTCTATTAATAAACTCATCGTATAAGTGGAGATACAATCAAGAGAAGCATGAAACTGGGGGGAGCGTGAAAAAATCAACTATCTGCCAAAGTTACACGATGTTGTCAAGAGAAGCAAAAGAAGATAAGGGGGAGCCAAGAATACAAGCAAAGAGCTCAAGAGGAGCCCAAAAGACAGACAAAGAGTTCTAGCCAAAGAGGTTGGATTCCGAAGTGCGAATTTTCTTCCCTTTCTTTTTTGTGACTTTAACCCAACCGTCGGGGGGCGGGTGGATTGAAACCACCTGAAGATTGTTGTTGGTCAGTGGAGGAGGTTCTTTGTCCGAGTCAGAATAGACTCATGAGTACGTTTCTGGAGATTCAAGGAGGTTGGAGGCTGCTCGGGGACATTCGAGGAATGCGCTTGTTGCTAAAAATCTATCTCATCATCTTATTCACTTGATTCATCCTCAGAACTAGAGGACTCAACAATCTCCACTGGAGGTGGAGGAAAGTGTTTCCAGCTTTTGTCTTTTGGTTTGCGGGTGCAAATTTTTTGTTGTGCTAGGAACCCAGCGCAAGAATTCTGAAGATATCCGGTTTGATGGCAGTGCCAACATCAGAATGTTGTGTTTTCATAGTCTAAATTCCATGCCCATGAGTGATCCCTGACTTTGAGAATGATTTGGTCAGGTAAGCCTTTGCTGATGTCAATCTCAGCACAAATTCTGTCGTAGGTGTATATGCCCTGCTGGCCTCTCGAGGGGTCAGTGGCCAGGAAGCGTCCCAAAGTGTTTCCAATGGCTTGGAAGACTGCAACAGTGCCAAAGGTGAGCGGGCAGGTTAGGAAGCTTGACCCAGATCAGAAGTTTGGTGATGACTGCTGTGGAAGGATCAAATTCTGGGAACCAGGGGGTTAGGAATAGTCCTGCTTTACCCCAGAACCAAGGACCACCTGTGAGGGCTGATTAGCATTCCTTGCTGTCAGCAAAAGCCACGATGAAGAAGCCCTTGGAGTAGAAAAATACCCTGCAGCTTTTGGTCCAAGAGGAGTGAATCCAGCCATATAAGTCTTCTGTGCGGGGCCAGAGGCCATTGAATTTGCAGATGAGAGAAAATTCTACATAGAATTGAAGCTGATCCTCCAAAGCAGGGTGGGAGATTTCTACTGAAGGCACTTCCTCCAGTTTGTCTACTAGAAAGGGCTTGGGAGCCTCCGTGGGAGAAGCAGACCCTTTGGAGGGTTGAGCATTAACCGCTTCTTTGTATGAGAAGCCTTTGGGGGCAGAGGTTTGACCTGCTGCTCCTCCCCTCAGACAGAGGGAGGTAGTAACCGTAGCATTTTTTTCTATGTTGTATAATGAAAGAGTAAAATTTTCATCAAGTTGTTTACTTGCATGAAGGAAACGTAGTGATTCAGAGGGAATCCCCAGCCTGAGTGCCACCGTCTGTGAGAGGAGTTGCATCGGGAGCGAGGGATGGACCCATTGAAGAAGATTTTTTCCCGAAATAAGAACTATCTCAATCTAGAATTTATGTGGCAGAATATTTGAGGTTTCCACGCGATCAGAAGAGGGTTTCAGAGCTAGTTCTGAGGGCACACTTTGCAGCAAGGCAGGCTCCTTGCAGGAAAGGGGAAGCCATAAGTTGCAGCTGCCCCGAATAGAGGATGCCACGAGGGAAAAAAGTTGACGAGGGTCGCAGAGGAACTTGAGTCAGGCAGAAAAAGGAGAACAAGGCCCGCAGGTGGAGTGCTCAGCAGGAGGCAGAAGAGCCATAAGAATCCGAGGTCGTGACCCTGTGCCCACTGCAAGGGCGAACAGGCACAGTGATGTGTGGAGAAAAGCTTGGCAGGTAGCTGTCAGGAGGGCCGAGGGGATAAAAATCAGGGATGACTGTAAGATAAACGTGCCGCCTTCGCAGTTCACATAGCGAAAACTACAGAGGAACCCTTGCTGGAGCACCGAAGCCAAAAGAAAAGGGATGACCTTGGCAGCCAGGCCTGACTGTAGCATGGCGGCAGAAAGAGAGCCCATGAACCTGGTATCACAAACCCTAGGGGGATCTTCTATCCAACTAAGATCTGCGAGAATATGAGCTTAAGAAAGATCATGCAGGTTCTTCTTTTAAGAGAAGAAGGAAACTTATTTTTCATATAATTATACTTGCTGTTCATAAATCTATTAAAATAACATCGATCTAAGCATCATTAATTCATAAAAAATACTTTAACGTTAATGGGTGATTTTGTTTATTAATTAATTGAAATTTAATTAATTTTCAACTAAAATCCTTGATACATCTCCTTCCCTCATAAGCTAATACAACAAGTGCATAATTTAATATAATTAAGAATAATTTTTAAGTGAAAATTGTAATATTTATTTATTTATTTATTTTAGGAAGAAAAAAGACTGATTGTTTATATTAATTCAACAAACTAGTACAGATTTTGGTATATTTCATCAATAGGCATTGGAGAGGAGTTGTTTAAAAGCATAACTAACAGACTGATGTAGTTCATTACAAAAAAAACACTCCCATAGTTATGAGGGGCCAAAACAAGATACTGTAAGCCACTAGGATTCGAAACAAACAAAGAAAAACGATCCGAAAAGGGTCCAATAATGAAATAAGAACCTCAAGGCTAAGGTGAAAAAGACAACAAAAACATAAGAAACCAGAAGAGCAGCCCCAACTAGGGAAGTTGATAGGAATTTGTTGTAAGTAGATGACCATATCTAAACTGATGAACCTGAATATGCCCAAACTAGAGGAGTAAACACTATTTAGAAAGAGTGTTAGCCTTGGTGTTGGCCTCCTGGAAGATATGTTGGATGGGAGGATCCCGAAGGCATCGGAGAAGGTACTGCACCCTGTGAAACCAAGAGAGGAGAGTAGGTGGTTGAAAATTGGAGTGGCCTGTGACCCCATCGATGGCATATTTTGCATCACCATAGATGTGAAAATTTTCTACTTGTAGATTGAACACAACCCATATCAAGCTCTAGAGAGCAAGGAGCTCCGCCCTCGTGTTTGTACTTATGCCACTATTCCAGTTGATGCAAAAACATCATTTTATTCCAATTTGATCCAAGTACCACATCCACAACAAGCTTGTTGTTGTGTGCCATAAAAAAACCTTTTGGAATGAACAATCTAATTCTTAATAATATCACATGCTTTATCTTACAACTAGCTTATGTTTACAAAGTTCAAGCTTGAAATTTCAAAAATTCCCTTTTAAATAAAATTAATTGAAAATATGTATTAAAAAAAGACACACACAATTAAACTATATTCTAATGTAGTCTTAAATATAGTTTTTTAACTAAGTGGTTTTGATAGTGTAGCAGTAGTAGTTAATCAAACTGTGATGAAGATAGAAATGCAATTATCTCTTTTCTAAATGATATACAAAGAAATGATAAAAATATAGGATAAAATGTGTGACAATTTACAAATTAAAGATTGGTTAAAAGACTGATTAGTTTAATTAGTTTCTTTAAGTTTTATGTTGTTTATTTCTTTTGCTATTTTTGGACAAAGAGAACTCATGGGCAATTACTCATAATTATAAATATTTCATTTTATTTTTATTTACTGAGTTATTAAAGAAAAAGGAAAAAACCTCTTCTAGACTGTGGGTGAAGTTTCTGGTAATTTGGAAGTGGTTGGGAAACAGTTATGAGACAGTTACCTACCCTCTGGAATAAAAGGAATTCCAGAAGGAGGGTAGGGGTTCTCAAAAAAATGGCTGGAAAAGAGGAAGGTATTTTCTAGAGCTGGGGAGTAAACCAGTTGAAAATTACTTCTGTAACTCTTGTGGCCAGGATTTTTTCTTTGTGTCTGTTGACTGGATTATTCCTGAGGTCACAGAAGGAGAAAATCATCCATTAGTTTCCCGTGGTACTGTCCAAGTTCTGGAGCTCGGGGGCAGGGTGAGGACGTCATTGCCTCCCTTGAAGGTTGGGAGGACCACCGTCAGAAGAAGTTTACCCAGTACAGATAAGTAAACTATAGCCTAGAATTCAGAGCATCTGTAGTTTAATTATTTTATATTTCTCATTTCTACTATGAACTGGAACAGGAAACGGATTACTGGTAGTTAGACACCGATTTCAGCAGATTACATAACAAGATTATTATGAAAAAAAACGAGTACTTAGGATTAAGTCATCCGGTAGTTGTTGGTAGCCAGTAGTGAAAAGATTAGTATATAGTGAAAGAAATTTCTGGTATTACTGTTTTTAAAGAAATTCTTTAAAGTAGAAACATTTATATTGTTCACTGTTTATCGGCAGATTTCGACTGAACTCCCAAAGCTTTTTATGAAATGGAGCAAAGCCTGGTCACTTCTGTTAAAATAGACTAATCATCTTTTCTTAGCCTAGAGATTCTTTAAAAAAGAAACATTTATACAGTTCACTGTTTATCCATGCATGGAAGCTAAAAAAAAAGTGTTATGATTTTCTTTTAAGAACTGTGAGAATAACAGAAACAATGTATTCTTTAGAGGCTACCAAATTATAGTATCTCCAACCAAAAGTTATGGAAAACTCAAGTAAAAGAATAGCGCACCCGAACATATATAGTGGATAATGGCCTGGGACGAGCTTGTGAACGGGGCTGGTGGAGAAACCATTCCCCGCTCCTGCTTGCGGGATACCATCTATACACAGTCCTTGTAAGGCGGACTGGCGCCAAGTTCCTAAGGGCAAAATAGATTTCAAGGTTACCCTGAACATTGTAACACAACCCTGAAGTGGATATAATGTATAAAGCTTTGCAATGAAACAAAGAAGAAGCTCTTGAACTATTAAAAAGAAGCTACAGATACAATTTGCAAGAACAACCACGAAACTATGTTGAATGCAGGTGGAAAGAGCCGAGCAATGGTTCATTTAATGCAATACATTCATTTATGTAACATGAAACAGAAATAGAATTTGCATTGCCATTTTATAACGTAAAAACTACAACAAATTCTATAGGAAAACATGCTGTATTCATTTTCTTCATAATATAAAGACTGAACAATTCTGTAGAAAGGGAGAACCGCATATAGAATCCTTGGAAAATGAAAGTTCAGTCCCGTTACATGCATAGTTACATAACAGTCTCTTAACGGAACCGGATGGAAATTTCTTATCTCAACAAATAGAGTAAAAGCTATAAATCCAGCGGAATCATAACCGCGCTAGGCAGGTTCGGAATCTCGATACAAGAAAAAAAGAAACTACAGTTAAATTAAGGATAAGAGTATTAACGTTCCAACAGAGCGACTCATTGTCCAGAGTCATAATACTCTGCCCATTAATAAGACAATTTGATTACATAAACTTTAATTCCGGTTAAGGCCAATTGCTGTAGTAAATTTTTCCAGAGCTTCCATGAGCTAACTACCTACTGACCTGGAGCACCTGCATTTTGTGAATAAGGAAAGACTATCAATGACGCCGAGCCGTGGCGAAGACTAAATGCGGAACCCAGGGTTGTAAAAGAAAACGAACCTGTAACGAGATTAAAATACAACAATCAGACGCAGCATTTAACATGTAGAATAGGTTGGTCGAAACTGAACCTGTGAGGTTAAATAGGGGGCGGGGTTTGATAATTTTACCTGTGAAAGGAGACTTCTTCACCAGCCGGTTTGTCCCTGGTGAGAGAGAGAAAACAAAACAAGTTTAATGGTAATGATACTAGGAGAGTTGAGACAGGTTGCGATTATTATTTTGTAAACCCAGAAGACAGAGAAGATTAGAACCTCTTACCTGTAGACGCCGGCAAGGAAGTTTGGAGAATGGTACTCTGCACTATGGCAAGCTGAGCGCTGTCCACCAAATGTGTTGTTTAGACCAGCTCTAAATCTCGGTGAGGAGAGCATTGCAGAACGGTAGCCAGACTCGTTTTCCTCGCAGAGGGTTACTTGCAGAGCATGGCTCGGCTCCCTGAGATGGAAGAGCTTGGTAGAATGATCGAGTTTCTTCGTTGGGTGGGTGTTTTGCCGCGGTAGGGCTCTTGCCTTACCGAGAAATCCTCGCCATGAATACGTCGTCCTGTAGGAATTAATTACCCTGTACAATATTGCGTGGAGGTCGAGATGAACCTGCCACGTTTGCAGAGTAGATCAACAGGTGGCAGGGTAAACCGCCATATATGGTGGAGCGATTAATGCTGTAGCACCTATCTCTGCTATGGAAAGAATCGGATCTGGATAAATATATAACTCGCACCATAACACATTTATTTTGACTTGATAACCTTACGACCCATACCTTTATTCCACCATGTGCCATGTGATTATTATAAAATAGAATTTACGGTATGTCATTGTAAATTAATCTGTGGATTTTGGGGTAAGGGTTCGCAAGTAGAGAATACCATGATTATTCCGTATTGTTGAGTAGAAGAAAATTAAATAAAGTCAGTACTGTTCAATTTTTTTTTATTGTGATTATTTTACTATGGGTGATTGTGACAAGTGGTATCAGAGCAAAGTTACCACACTGGGATCTTAAGGGTCTACTAACAGTGTTTTCGTGATTAGTGCACCAAGGAGAGCAATAGCGATGGCAGCCCAACCGCAGCATGAGGGGACTCAAACCCCCACAGTTTTGAACCCAGAAATGTGGGTACAGTTGACGGTAGAGCAGCACTAAAAGACTAGTCGATTACTTGAAGAACAGCAGCAGCAAACTACCTTCTTGTTAAGTACGGTACAGCAACTTCAAGAGGAAATGATGAGAGTTCGAAGGGACAATGAGAAGTTAATACAGGATCAAGAAAGGATCCTGAAAAGTTTATCCAATAGACAGAACCAGGGGACCAAACACCCCAGTGCTGAGAATGAACCATCACCAGAGCCAGAAGATCAGCAGATCCTGAATAATGATGAGGACAAAACTGAAAAGAGTGTTTCTCAGAGAAGTAAAAACAGAAACTATCAAGAGGCAGAGTTGGGCAACGTGTCTGGTCAGCAAGACCTGAAAAGACAAAGAGTGGAACTCCAAGGAGAATTTCGCAAGATTAAGCCACCGACATTTGACGGTGAGGCAGAAGAAGCGGCGGAGGCTTGGCTGATAAACATAAACAAATATTTCCAGGTTTATGAGTACAGCAGTAATTTAAAAGCCAGGCTGGCTATATATCAATTACGGGACAAAGCCACCTTGTGGTGGGAAGAAGTGAAGAATGTGCGCATAATAGATGAACGTGACATAACCTGGGAATTATTCCAGCAGTATTTCAAGGATAAATACCTGACAGAAAGGTTCTATGACGACAAAGCAAAATAATTTCATGACCTCAGACTAGGACAGATGACTATAGATGAATTTGTGACAAGATTCACTTCGCTTCTGCGATATGTACCTTATCTCCGAGAAGAAAAGGCCAAGGTACAGAGATTTTTGAGCAGTCTACCTGCTCATATGAGAGAACGAATAGAATTCGTTAACCCCCAGACAATGGATGAGGCTATCCGAAAAGCACGGTTGTGCTATCAGCAAAATAAAATTAAGAGTGATGTGGGTAAAGGATGGCAGCCGAAGAAAGGCCAAAGAAACAACTCTACCTTTAAAGGCGGTAAAAACAGCAGCTTCAGGAATGCAGCACGTACTACAATCAGCAAACAGTTTGGGAAGAATCACCAAAGAATAAAATGGCCAGCGGAAGAGAAGCCCACAGAAGCGTCAAGTAAACCTGATTTGGGACAGAATTCTAAACCTCCCTTGCAATGCTGGGGCTGTGGGGAGGCTCACTATTTTAAAAATTTTCCTAGGCGAAACAAAAGTGAAACGGTAGCAAATCTGCAGGAGGCATCTACAGTAGGAGATGTGGCGCGCAGTGTACATCGTATCAACGCAGCGCTAGAGGATCGGCAGGCGGATTTTCAACCAACAATGGTTGAATTAGAAGGTACATTACTAACTAAGCCTGTTTCAATTCTGGTTGATCCCGGAGCGAGTCTGAGTTATATCAGTCCTAAGTTGGTAGAGTTATGTGCATTAAAAGAACAGAAATTTAGGAAGTCATGGCTGGTACAGTTGGCCACTGGGGCGAAACGTAAAGTAACAGTAAAAATTCCTAACTGTGTGCTGGAAGTGGCAGAACAGCAGATTAAGGTAGACCTAAATATCTTACCGCTGGGATCGTACGATGTGTTATTGGGTATGGATTGGCTAGAAAAACATTGGAGAGTGGTAGACTGTAAGGAGAAGACCATCACATATAGAAAACAGGATGGTACGCGGAAAGTAGTTCAAGGGGTTAAAAAGCCTGTACAATTACGACCAATAACAGCATCTCATCTGGGTAAGTGTATTAGGAAAGGGTGTCAGTTGTATGCTATTCAAGTGGGATACACAGACTCTAAGGAAAAGGCCCCAATATTGGAAGATATTCCTGTGGTGCAGGAATTTTTAGATGTATTTCCGGAAGAAATTCCTGGTCTACCACCCAAAAGGGATATTGACTTCACTATTGAGCTGCTGCCAGGTGCCTCACCGGTATCAAGAGCCCCATATCGGATGAGTGTGCCAGAGTTAACAGAATTAAAAATACAGTTACAGGAGTTGCTAGACAAGGGCTATATCCGTCCAAGTGTGTCACCTTGGGGCGCTCCAGTCCTTTTCGTTAAAAAGAAAGATGGGACAATGCGCATGTGTATGGATTACAGACAGCTTAATAAGCTAACTGTCAAGAATAAGTATCCTTTACCAAGAATTGACGATTTGTTTGATCAGGTGAGAGGGGCTAAGGTATTTTCCAAAATTGACTTAAGATCCGGATATCATCAAGTTCGGATTAAAGATGAGGATATCTGCAAAACAGCTTTCCGCACCCGATATGGTCATTACGAGTTTGTTGTACTGCCCTTTGGATTAACAAACGCGCCAGCAACATTTATGAGGTTAATGAATGGCGTGTTTCATCAATTTCTAGATAAATTTGTACTCATCTTTATTGATGATATTCTGGTGTATTCTAAGAATGAAGAAGATCATAAGGAGCATTTGCGCATAGTATTGGAAACACTAAGAAAGCATCAGCTCTATGCAAAATTCAGCAAGTGCGATTTCTTTAAAACAGAAATTCAGTACTTGGGCCACGTCATAACAACAGAAGGGATAGCAGTGGATCCCGAAAAGATTAAAGCCATCATGGAATGGCAAGTGCCACGGAACGTGGCAGACATTAGATCTTTCATGGGCTTAGCCGGGTATTACAGAAGATTCATACAAGGATTCTCCAAAATTTCCTTCCCCATTACATCGTTACAGAAGAAAGGCAAGCTTTTTAGATGGACAAAAGAATGTCAGGACAGTTTCGAAAAATTAAAACAACTCTTAACTACAGCTCCAGTCCTGAAGGTGGCTGACCCAGAAAAGGATTATGAAGTCTGTACAGATGCTAGTAAAGAGGGGGTTGGAGCAGTTTTGACTCAAGACGGAAAGGTGATAGCCTATGAGTCAAGGAAGCTTAAGGAGCATGAGCATAAATATTCTGCTTATGATTTGGAGCTTACCGCAGTAGTCCACGCCCTTCGGGTATGGAGGCACTATTTACTGGGTAAAAGATTTGTGCTGAAAACAGATCATAGCAGTCTGACCAGCTATTTCAAACAAGCATATTTAAACTCGAGACAAGCGAGATGGAATTCTTTTTTGAGCGAGTTCGACATGGACATTCAGCACGTTAAAGGGAAAGAAAATAGAGTTGCTGATGTATTAAGTCGGAAATTGCACAGTCTGTTTGCTCTATACTCTAACCAGTTGGAAAGCCAACTGCTGAAACAATTGAAGGAGGAGGCTCAAAGTGACCCAGAATATAGGTTCCTGTGGCAGCAAATGAAGAATGACAAACAGCAAGATAAAGCAACAGAGTTTGGAGAAAGTGAGGAGCAGGCTTTGACCTTTCGCGGAAAGATTTATGTGCCTAACCGCACTAATCTTAAAGAATTGATCATGAATGAATTCCACCGCAGCAATTATGCGGGACATCCTGGATATCAGAAAATGCTTACAGCTGTAAGGAAAGTTTATTATTGGCCAGGAATGCGTAAGGATATTACTGGGTACATAAGCAAGTGTCTAGAGTGTCAACAGGTGAAGGCTGAACATCAGCATCCTGCTGGGTTATTGCAGCCAATACCCGTTCCTGAATGGAAGTGGGAAGTTATTTCTTTAGACTTCATCACAGGGTTACCACGAACAAGGAAGCAGAATGATTCTATTATGGTAGTGGTAGACAGGTTAAGTAAGTCTGCTCACTTTATACCTGTGCAATCTACTTTTAAGACGGTACAAATTGTAGATATATTTATGAAGGAGATCTTTAGGTTGCATGGCATACCTAAAACTGTGATCTCAGATCGAGACGTTAAGTTCACATCTGCTTTTTGGAAAACTTTATTTTCTGGATTAGGGACCCAGATACACTTTAGCACTGCTTATCATCCTCAAACAGATGGGCAGACAGAGCGAGTAAATCAGATCCTAGAAGACATGCTAAGAATGTATGTAATGCAGCAACCCACCAAGTGGGAGGATTACTTGCACCTGGTAGAGTTTGCGTACAACAATGGGTATCAGGAGTCTCTGAAAATGAGTCCCTTTGAAGCCCTGTATGGTAGGCAGTGTCGCACACCTATAAATTGGAGCAGCCCCGAAACAAAACTGTTGCTGGGACCTGAAATGCTGGATGAAATGGAGGCAGAGGTAAAGCGGGTAAGGCAGAATTTGAAAGCCGCGCAGGATAGGCAAAAAGTTTATGCAGACCGGAAAAGATCCTACCAAGAATTTGGGGTGGGAGATCACGTATATGTACGAATTAAGCCTAAGAGAAGCACTATGAGGTGGACCTCTTGTGCTAAGCTGGCTCCTCGGTATTGCGGTCCTTTCCAAATATTGGAGAGGATCGGACCAGTAGCCTATAGATTGGCCTTACCTAGCCACATTCGAGTACATAATGTGTTTCATGTATCTTTATTAAAACGATACATACACGATAAGAAACATGTAATTCATTGGCAGAATATTCAGGTAGGAGAAGGATAAAATAATTCTAGTATATAGATTAAATATCTAGAAATGTACTGATTGGAATTATTTTGTGCCTTTCAGGTAGAACCGGACGGAGAGTTCCTGGTAGAGCCTCTACGCATACTTGATTGGAGGGAAATTGAACTCCGCAAAAGGGTAGTCGTTCAGGTGAAAGTGCAGTGGAAGCACTTTGGACCTGACGAAGCTACCTGGGAGGAAGAAAAGTTTATGCAGGAAGCATACCCCGAACTCTTTTGCTAGAGAAGGGCTAAAACACCGAGGATGGTGTTGCTTTCAGGGGGGGAAGTTGTGACACCCTCATTAAAGAGAAATTTGATTACAATTGGTTAAAAGACTGATTAGTTTAATTAGTTTCTTTAAGTTTTATGTTGTTTATTTCTTTTGCTATTTTTGGACAAAGAGAACTCATTGGCAATTACTCATAATTATAAATATTTCATTTTATTTTTATTTACTGAGTTATTAAAGAAAAAGGAAAAAACCTCTTCTAGACTGTGGGTGAAGTTTCTGGTAATTTGGAAGTGGTTGGGAAACAGTTATGAGACAGTTACCTACCCTCTGGAATAAAAGGAATTCCAGAAGGAGGGTAGGGGTTCTCAAAAAAATGGCTGGAAAAGAGGAAGGTATTTTCTAGAGCTGGGGAGTAAACCAGTTGAAAATTACTTCTGTAACTCTTGTGGCCAGGATTTTTTCTTTGTGTCTGTTGACTGGATTATTCCTGAGGTCACAGAAGGAGAAAATCATCCATTAGTTTCCCGTGGTACTGTCCAAGTTCTGGAGCTCGGGGGCAGGGTGAGGACGTCATTGCCTCCCTTGAAGGTTGGGAGGACCACCGTCAGAAGAAGTTTACCCAGTACAGATAAGTAAACTATAGCCTAGAATTCAGAGCATCTGTAGTTTAATTATTTTATATTTCTCATTTCTACTATGAACTGGAACAGGAAACGGATTACTGGTAGTTAGACACCGATTTCAGCAGATTACATAACAAGATTATTATGAAAAAAAACGAGTACTTAGGATTAAGTCATCCGGTAGTTGTTGGTAGCCAGTAGTGAAAAGATTAGTATATAGTGAAAGAAATTTCTGGTATTACTGTTTTTAAAGAAATTCTTTAAAGTAGAAACATTTATATTGTTCACTGTTTATCGGCAGATTTCGACTGAACTCCCAAAGCTTTTTATGAAATGGAGCAAAGCCTGGTCACTTCTGTTAAAATAGACTAATCATCTTTTCTTAGCCTAGAGATTCTTTAAAAAAGAAACATTTATACAGTTCACTGTTTATCCATGCATGGAAGCTAAAAAAAAAGTGTTATGATTTTCTTTTAAGAACTGTGAGAATAACAGAAACAATGTATTCTTTAGAGGCTACCAAATTATAGTATCTCCAACCAAAAGTTATGGAAAACTCAAGTAAAAGAATAGCGCACCCGAACATATATAGTGGATAATGGCCTGGGACGAGCTTGTGAACGGGGCTGGTGGAGAAACCATTCCCCGCTCCTGCTTGCGGGATACCATCTATACACAGTCCTTGTAAGGCGGACTGGCGCCAAGTTCCTAAGGGCAAAATAGATTTCAAGGTTACCCTGAACATTGTAACACAACCCTGAAGTGGATATAATGTATAAAGCTTTGCAATGAAACAAAGAAGAAGCTCTTGAACTATTAAAAAGAAGCTACAGATACAATTTGCAAGAACAACCACGAAACTATGTTGAATGCAGGTGGAAAGAGCCGAGGAATGGTTCATTTTATGCAATGCATTCATTTATGTAACATGAAACAGAAACAGAATTTTCATTGGCGTTTTATAACGTAAAAACTACAACAAATTCTACAGGAAAACATGTTGTATTCATTTTCTTCATAATATAAAGACTGAACAATTCTGTAGAAAGGGAGAACCGCATATAGAATCCTTGGAAAATGAAAGTTCAGTCCCGTTACATGCATAGTTTCATATCAGTCTCTTAACGGAACCGGACGGAAATATCTTATCTCAACAATTAGAGTAAAAACTATAAATCCAGCGGAATCATAACCGCGCTAGGCAGGTTTGGAATCTTGATACAAAGAAAAAACGAAACTACAGTTAAAATTAAGGATAAGATTATTAACGTTCCAGCAGAGCGACTCATTGTCCAGAGTCATAATACTCTGCCCATTAATAAGACAATTTGATTACATGAACTTTAATTCTGGATAAGGCCAATAGCTGTAGTAAATTTTCCAGAGCTTCCATGGGCTAACTACCTACTGACCTGGAGCACCTGCATTTTGTGAATAAGGAAAGACTATCAATGGCGTCGAGCCGTGGCGAAGACTAAATGCGGAACCCAGGGTTGAAAAAGAAAACGAACCTGTAACGAGATTAAAATACAACAATCAGACGCAACATTTAACATGTAGAATAGGTTGGTCGAAACTAAACCTGTGAGGTTAAATAGGGGGCGGGGTTTGATAACTTACCTGTGAAAGGAGACTTCTTCGCCAGCCGGTTTGTCCCTAGTGAGAGAGAGGAAACAAAACAAGTTTAATGGTAATGATACAAGGGGAGTTGAAACATGTTGCGATTATTATTTTGTAAACCCCGAAGACAGAGAAGAATAGAACCTCTTACCTGTAGACGCCGGCAAGGAAGTTTGGAGAATGGTACTCTGCACTATGGCAAGCTGAGCGCTGTCCACCAAATGTGTTGTTTAGACCAGCTCTAAATCTCGGTGAGGAGAGCATTGCAGAACGGTAGCCAGACTCGTTTTCCTCGCAGAGGGTTACTTGCAGAGCATGTCTCGGCTCCCTGAGATGGAAGAACTTGGTAGAATGATCGAGTTTCTTCGTTGGGTGGGTGTTTTGCCGCGGTAGGACTCTTGCCTTAACGAGAAATCCTCGCCATGAATACGTCGTCCTGTAGGAATTAATGACCCTGTACAATATTGCGCGGAGGTAGAGATGAACCTGCCACGTTTGCAGAGTAGATCAACAGGTGGCAGGGTAAACCGCCATATATGGTGGAGCGATTAATGCTGAAGCACCTATCTCTGCTATGTAAAGAATCGGATCTGGATAAATATATAACTCACACCATAACACATTTATTTTGACTTGATAACCTTACGTCCTATACCTTTATTCCTCCACCATGTGCCATGTGGTTATTATAAAATAGAATTTACGGCATGTCATTGTAAATTAATCTGTGGATTTTGGGGTAAGGGTTCGCAAGTAGAGAATACCATGATTATTCCGTGTTGTTGAGTAGAAGAAAATTAAATAAAGTCAGTACTGTTAAAATTTTTTTTTTATCGTGATTATTTTACTATGGGTGATTGTGACGGAGTTTTCCCGCCCAGTCGGCAACCTCATGTAGTTACTCCCACTTTTCTAATATGTTCTTTTTCCTAAAATATCTTGTTGCATGTAATGTTTTTTCCTAAGAGAATCTCTCTTCAACTTTTTCTCATATTTTTGTGATATATGTTATTTATATATTGTTAAAATATTCTTGCAATTAGATTTTGTATTCTCTCTTCTGGTTTTCAAGTCTAAATTAAAGCTATAAAATCTAAACAAAGAATATTTTGGATAATATATTTCACACATTTAATTTTTACTTTAAGGAAAAAAATAATCATCTTTCTATATTTACTTTTTATATATATAATATTTTTTTACACTTTATTTCATTAAAAATATATATATTTTCCATAATTAGTTTACCCATTTTTACAAATTTTGAGCAACATTTATGTCTTTGAGTGATGGACTTCACTTCCATGCATGATACCAAAAGTGATTTAAGCCTCAATCAAGTATGGCCTATGTGATTTGCCTTATTATTGAATTTCTTTTGACATTAGGAAAGCCTTATAAGAGAGAGTATTTGTTTAAGAATGCCCTCCATGCTTTCATTTCTTAAGTATTTTGATCTTAACATTATGTTTCATAGAAATTTTATATTAAGTGTTTTGTTAGTCAATTGTATGCTTCTCATACATGTTTTTGATATCGATTTTGTTTAGGTAACTTTTTTTAGGAAATAAATGTTATTTAATTTCATTATTTGTGTATTTAAATGGAGAAATCTAAATATATGTTTTAAACTTTGATTTTGAATTTTAATAGTTAGATAGATAGAGGTTAAATTAGATAGATACAAGTTATGTAGTGAAATATCAATTAAAATTCTATCATTTATTGGGATAAAATATTTTTCTTACAAGTGGTGGGAAATAGTAGATTAGTCATCAAGGGTGGTAAAATTTTTACTATTAATAGAAAAAGAATTTTGGGAAAAGTTGCTAAATTTAATAGACTTTTATTTTACATATTAAATTGACTTGGTACATGTTCTATTTAGATATATTTTTTCTTTTGTATAATCTAATTCAAAGGGAAAACATGTATAGATCTTAGGTTAAGAAAGGTGGCATATCAAGTCACATCTCTATCTTCTTCTTTTTTTGGCTCAAGGACATGGATGAAAATTCATCCTCCCTTCAAAATTAATCAAATTTGGTTTGAAGCACTGCCATTTTTTAATCTAGTCAAAGACAATTGGAAAAGCTTTGAAGTTACCCCACTAAAACCTTCTAGTTGGTAATTCGATGAAACATTAAAATTTATTAAGATAAGGTGGTAGTTTGGACAATCGAGAGGTACAAGAGTAGGGGAATGCTACTTGAGGACATTGAGGTAGAGCTCACGGAATGCTATTTGAGGACATTGAGGTAGAGCTCAAAGGAATATTTAAGGTCAACATCCTTGGGTTCTTCAATGATGTGGAATTGACAAGATTAGACAAACTTGAAGGTAGAAAAAACAAATTTGTGCATGATCATGGAGTTGACTGCAGGGTGAAGAATAGGGAAATATAGTTGGATACAATGCTAAAATTTTCCAAAAATATGCAATCTATAGGAAAATTTATAATGCCATATGGGAAATGAGGAATGGTGAAAGTATTGTAGCTTGAAATTATAAAGACTCGTTAGAATTAGGCATACAACATTTTAGTTCCGTTTACAAGGAACATAAAGGTGAAAACACTACTAAAACTATAAAAATGACTTCATGTCTAGATGGATGGACCATTGAGTTTTGTTTAAGGGTTTATGATTTGTTGGGGGATGACCTTCTCAAGGTTATAGAGGAGGTGAGATTGATAGGTATTGTTTTGGGGTTCTTTAATTCATCATTTATTATTCTCATCCACTAAAGCGATAATCCAATCATATGAAGATTTAAGAATATTGCTTTGTGCAACTTTATTTATATAATTTCATTTCAAAAGTTTTAACTAGGAGGTTAAAAAAGGTACTTTCCAAGGTAACCTCACTAAAGCAATATGGTTTTTTGAAAGGGAGATAGATTCATGTCGTAATTGGTTCTACTCAAGAGGAGTTACATACTATTAGAATAGAAAATATGTCTAGTATGGTTGTAAGCTAAACTTCTCTAGAGCTTATGTTAGGACATGTTGGTTATCTCTTAGGTGGTTGTTGACTCATATGGGGGTTTTCCTTCCAGTGATGAATTGAATTATGGGATGTGAGACATTTGTTTCTTTTTTTATTTTGATAAATTAGGTGAAATCTTCTTTTTCTAAAATGAAAGGTTTGAGACAATGTTGACCCCTATCCCAGTATTTATTCTTATTGTTTGTAAAGGTCCATTGTGTAGGCTAGGATAAGCAAAGCCCTACAAGGAGTTTGTGTGGGTGGTCATTAATCTCTTACTCATTTACTCCTTGTGCATGGTGTACTACTTTTGTTCAAATGTATAAAGGTAGAAGGTAGGAAAATATATAAAATTATACAATTATATTACAAGGTTATAAGAATGGAAGTAGATTATTTGAAATTTGTTTTGTGTGAAGTAGATGAACATCACTTAAAAGATTTTTTTCTATTAATAAACTTGAAGTTACAAGATGAGTTCAAGTACCTTGGATTTACTATTAAATATAATGGACATGGAGAAAATAATTGAACCATATTACTAAATAAGATTGAAAAGACAATCAATCTTTGATCTAATAATTAACTTGGTAGGGGAGGCAAATTAACTCTAATAAAGTATTTGTTAAAAGGAATTCCTATATATATATATTGACATAAATTAACTCACATACACTCTTTAATCTTATTTTATTGGAAACCAATCCTATATACTATTAATTATTGAAATTTAATCAAGGTAATTTTTACACTAAATTTTATTAGAGATATCTATAATTTATTTATTATTGCTACCCAGAGCTTTAGGAGTGCTAAATGTTGACGTTAAATTGTTAAATTAAAAAAAAATAAAAAATTATATATATATATATTCATTTTACTATATAAATTAAAATAAAAATTTTTATCTTGGCTTGAAGTCATTCAAAAACTCTCTATCAAGTTGGAAGAGTGGGCCTTTAGATCTTTAAATTTGGCAAGTAAACTTGTCTTGTTTAAGTCCATTTTACAAGTGATACCCATGTACTAATTGTTGGTATTTGTAGCGCCCAAAACTACATGTAACTCGATCACTACCCTCTTTAGGATTTTTCTTTGGAAAGGGGCTCAAAATACTAATAAATGGGTGTTGGTTGCTTGGAATAATATTTGTATCCCTAAACTAGCAGGAAGCCTGAGGTTAGGTGATCCAAAACTGTCGAATAAATCGCTAGCTGCAAAATTGTGGCGGATATGGCTCCAAGGGGAAACAAACCTATGGAAATGGATATGGGATAGAAAATATGGGACCCTCTCCTCCTAGGTTGAAAAATTAAGGGTTAAGAACCTATCCTCCAACTCATCAATTTGTAATCTAGCCAAAAATAATATAAGTCTAATCCAAACTCATGCTTTATGGGAGGTAAGGTATGGGTGTATGTCATGCTTCTAGTTGGACGCATGGAAACATATGCCCAAGCTTAATGCCATGAATGATTTGGGAGAATTAATGGTTTGTACCATGGAGCAACGATGCTCTATAGTTGTGGAATTATGGAAACAGGGAATAGAGGAGCCACACTGAAAAACCTAGAAGAAGTGTGAGGACTGGTCAAACCTCCTCAATAAGGTGCAATATGACGTGCTAGACCAAGAGCTTCAGAAAAGGAAAATACCTCTAGACAGCAAACCCGACACATTGAGATGGAGATAACCATGTGAGAGGTATTTTTTTCCTTAAAGGAGGCGTATTCACTATTATCTGAAAATCATATCTTGGATAGAGAACCTCTCTGGAGGAAAATATGGACATCCTGCTTATGTACCAAGTGTTATATGGGATTTACGATTACGTACAAAGGTATATCCCCTAGGTTTGGTGTTCAACATAGAAAAATAGAGAGACAAAGAACTCAATGCTTTTACTTAAAGTAAATCGATGACATAGTGATGCCTACCTCGAATTTGTCACACACCTCACTCCTTCTTTAGCTTGGAAGCTCCAATTCCAGCTCCGGTTGCCAAAATTAGAACCTGCACACTCAGATAACACAAGCCAAGAAACCCCCGGATGCGGGTGTTTAAGGGGCCTTGTACGTTGGCGCGTGGTGAGATTTGGTGGGATGGTGTGTGGACTTGTGCCACCGCCACCCAGCTCATTGTGCTTCCCTGCATTAATAATCCTGCTCTCAATTTCAATGCTGCATTAACGCAACGCGTCCTCCCAAGCCAACCTCACTGCATTTCTATCATGGTGCTTCACTCTCATTACATTTATGCACCTCCTTTGCGGGCAAGCTGTTCCAAGGCTGCAACAGAATCCGGGTCTCGGTCTGGTGCTGGTAAGAGATGCGCTCTTGTATGTTGCACTGATTTGATGCCAGATATCCCTTTCCCTCACAACCCTCTTTGTAACTTCTGGTCCATTTCGCATTTTAACTGTGACTCTGCTCCTCCTGCTACTCCACTGCCTCCTTCTGAGGTCCGTGCCTCCTGCCTCTGCTCCGACGATTCGCACTGTGCCTTGACAGCCTATCGCATTATGCCTAGAATCTGTCATCGTATGAGGCCCAGAAGAGGCGCTAGTCGTGGACTGATTGCCCGCCAGCCTTCCTCCTCCAACTCTGGCTCGACCTCTCAGTCCTCAGAGTTCCTCTTAGGACGTTATCCTGCCACTAGGAGTGGCCACAGCCAGAGGTTTGAGCATTTCTCTTTTGCTCGGGGTACCTCCAAAACCCGACCCTCTCTTTCTTCCCTCCCTGTTCATTCTCATAGTGCTCAAATCCGCTTTCCTTGTGCTCACTGTCACTCCTCCATGACTGCCAATATCACCTTTGATATTCATGATGAGTCCGCACATGAGTTTTTCCAGTCTTTGGGTGAGCCAAAGGGGACGGGCTGTAAAGCTATTCACTCCACTCCTCCTTTCTGCAGCTTGAAGCGGGCGGAAATCAGCAGCGGCGAGGTTCCTGGTAGAAGCAGCCCTGGTGGCCCGAGAAATTCCAAGTGTGGAGGCTCTATGGACAACGTTGATCTCCAGGAGAAGTCTGAAGACCCCCAAGACTATGGATGCCGCATCATTGAAGAAAATTCATCCGACTAACTGGACTCCTGAACGCGCCTCCACCTTCAGGTTTTTGACTTATATTCCACTGTTTGGGCTTGATTTTTTGCACCTCGGCTCTTTCGTTCTGTCAACTTTTATCTCTGTTCCTATGTCAAACAGTCGGTTTCCCCTGCATGGGCGGCTTCTCAATGCTTGTCAGTCTCTAAACAAGGTTACAGGTCTAGCTTTTGAAAATTTTTGGTTAGTTATAAGCTTTTTAATTGACAGAATGCCGCTTCACTGGGCAAGAAATTCGGAGGCTAACACCTCTCTGTAATTTTTGTATCAATAATAGGAGTAGACCAATTTAGAAAAAAAAAACACAAGCCAAGAAACTACGAGATGTATGCAATATCATCTAAATACTATATTCAATAGATCAACATGGTATTGAAATAAGTGAAATAACGACATCACATATAGGAAAAAAAATAATTCTTTGCATTAATATAAATGGAAGGATATTACAGCCATAAGTGGCAGTTGATCTTGTAAAAGAGATCCTCCAAGTTGTTAACTTGTCCTTTCCTTGTCAAAATATGCACCTCCAATCACCCTATGCATGAGATGATAACTACTTACTGCAACAACATAAGGGAAGAATCACTGTCCAAATCAGACCATTACCTCTTGAATATCAGAGGGTAAATATATAGAAGAGTGGGGTAAGTTTGGATTTCTTATCCAATTTCCATTCTAAGGTTTTAGATCTACCTTTGATGGAGGGATAGGATCAAAGGATAAGTGGTGAAAACTCCAAAGTAGGGTAGGATAGGATCTGAATGTCAATCCAAGGTAAGTAGTTGAAACAACTTTTAGAAACTTCTAGAAGGTGAGGCTTTTGGAATCCCGATCATTTTCCCAGAATTATAGAACCAACATAGGTGAAAATGAGAGCAACCTGTTGGTGACCAACGTTGGCCACAATGGAGAAACCTCTATGTGATCGCACCCCAATAGGCTTCAAGAGAGATTTGGTCCTAAAAATTTCTCAGATAAGGCAGTTTAGGGTTGAAACTCTGAGGGATGAAAGTTACATGCTTAGGGCTTTGTGCAAGATGATGAAAATGGGAATAGGATGTTGAGTGATCCCATTAGGAGGCTCACTTGATCGTATGTGAAAAAATGGCCTATAACACCAATGTAGCACAGTTCTTTTGGATGGTGGGATGATGGAGAATATTGACATGGGATCAGATGCAAAGAAGAGGAGTTCAGGGTCCATCCTATTTCATAATGTGTGGGAAACAAGAAGAAGCCATGGAACATCTTCTGAATAATTGTCAATTCTATAACACAATATGGAGAGCCCAAAATCCATTTGGATACTTGGATCGATCTCATAATAGTATGATTGAAACAATGGAACAATGGAGACAAACTGTATTTCCTAGCTCGGTATTCAATATAGCATGGGTCCTAGTTATCAGATTTTCAATGTGTTATATTTAGAAAGAAATGAACAAGAGAATCTTCAGAGACAGGTAGAAATTAGTGGTTCAAACATAGTATATAGTTAATCCAAATATCAAAGAAACCATCCTGGAGGAACCTTGGAACCCTAATGACTGGAAAACTTAGCCTCAGGAAGATAATATTTTGAATGAGATTAACTTATCTCCCAATATGTTATACCCTATTTCATGGAATCCCCCTCCTCCATTGACATCTACTCCTCCTATATATTTTCCTCCTTCTGAGGGCTTTGTGAAGCTAAATATTGGTGGAGCTTCCAAAGGAAATCATGGCTTAGAAAGACTTGGAGGAATTATAATGGATTGGAGACACCAAGTTCTTAAGATCTTCACAACAAACTATGGTGTGGCCAGTAATAATGAAACCAGATTATTTTCATTGGAAAGGGGTATTAAATTATCTCTATTATAGGGATATATGAAGATCCATATTGATGGGGTTTGTTACTTATCCATAAGAACAACCCAGAAGCTTATCCAAGGAGTTTTGAATGAAAAACTCTCTAGGAGTTGGAGGTTAACATAACATGTACAATGATCAAAGGATGCGTCCACAGGTGCAACTAGTGGACCCATGATTGGATGAATGCCTATATGATCATGACCATCATACATTGATATCTTTGTATAGCTCTTGAAATCGTAGCCTAGATAGATGAAACTAGATACAGGATCTTCTATCTCATTCACATGACCAACTAATGTACGAGTCTATCCATGTGAATCAATAAGCTGGAGTCGAACATGTTAGACACCATCTAATTACCGGCCCATGATGTAAGTCGTTAACAAATGCGAGAGAAACCACTGATGATGTTAATGGATCTTAAGGTACAATGGTACAATCGATATGGTGTGAGTAAATGAACTGATGTCAAACACCAAACAAAATCTTCCGATCGAAGGCCATTGATGTAAACCTATTTCCGAGAGCGAGGAAACTTTTCATTGATGTATGCAAGCACCAAGGTACCAAAGGGGTTTTTCTACATCAACATCCTGCATGATGTGGTGATGTCGACAAGAAGCGACATGTCTCAGGAGGGCCTTGATGTATCCCCCATCAATGACATGAAACGGGTATCATGGTTGAGGCAGAATGATCAGAATGATGTTGATATGGAACTGGATTAGGAAAGGCAGGCATGAAATGAAGGCTTAACGAGATTGTAGTGGATATTAACTAAATGAATTCTCTTGAACACTAACGACATTAAATGGAGCTGGCAGCATTGACCCAAAACCGAAATGGAGGCTCTAAAAATGGTATAATAACCAAGAGACAAGCATATTACCCAGATCGATAGCCACATAGATGAAGTGGAAAGCATCGTGTTCAAGAGCGACTCACTGACATTTAACAAAATGGAATCCCCTGTTTACCCCATTTCCCCAACCATACTGGTCAATACCTCTTTATTTTTTAACAACCTTGAGGAGGATAACATATGCTTGATCTGTAAGTCCATCCTTTGGATGAATCCCTCTGAGTATTTTTAATGAACCCTGAGAAGGAGTGGTTAGGCCTTGTCATGTTCGACAAGTCCATCAATTTTTAACGAGTCCAACGAAGGTAAAACTCAATGTCTTTTTCATGTTTAGAGAGTTTGAAAAAGAGGCAAAAAAGAAAACTCCACATGTCCCTTTTCGTAAATAGTCTATCAAGTCCGAAAAGGTAGAAAACAATACTCAAGAGAAGTTCTTATCCATGTTCGACTAAGGTATTCATTTTTCGTAGTTAGTCTATCTCAGTCCAGAAAAATGGTTAAACTTATACTGAGTAGACGTCTTTTCATTTACTTTTCCGAGATTGAAAGGGAAAGTGCTCAGAAATATTTTCATATATTTGGAGTCTGAAAAGAGATGAAAGAGGACTCTAGGGGGTTCCTTTTTCGTTGGTTTATAGAGTCCGAAAAAGAGATAAAAGTGTACTCTTTGATCAAAGTAACCTGTTAAAACATAATAAAAACATGCTAACAGTTGTCGACCTGATCAAAACACGACAAGAAGGATTAAGCATACTTGTTTCATAGTAAAAATGAATCATATCTAGGTCAAAATGTTAAAAATGAACAAACTAACGAGAAAATGACCATAAATATTAAAAATTGCTTTTCATTTTTACCATTTCACACTTTACCTTCAACAATGAATATATAGAGCCATTTTTTCCCTCAATCTTCTGCAGCTAATTGCGACCAATCTAGGGAACCATTTCAAGTGTCTTCGGATCCAGGTAGGAGCTAAAAACTTTCTCTATTTTCCACAATTCATCTTTATGCTTTCATGTAAAATTTTCAAGCTTTTGAGGCCGCTGGGGTTCATAAAAAAATGCCCTGGGACAAATACACCCCCTCTGTGTTGAAAAGGGCATTGCACCTAGGTAGATAAACACTGCAGATAGAGTTGAAACACTATGTCTTGACATTTTGGGGTACGTTGGATGCATTTGTCCAAGTTTTTTCTCATTTTTGCCTCAAATTTTGTTAGGTTTTTTTGCATGGGAAAGAGTCTAATGAGTCCTTTGTTGATGTTTCAGGTACCCATTATCACAAAATGTCATTAATTTAGAGAAAAGGAGAGCATGAAGCACAAGATTTAAATGCAGAAAATGACCTTGATACCATTCGAGCTCTTAAAAACTGCGGGTCCTTAAAATTATTTTGACTTCACGGTATGAGGCAACAAATGGAGTTGTTGAAATGCCTTACACGTTCATGGGATGTTCAGGCATAGGCGTTCAGGTTTGGGGAAAAACTACTTGAGATACAAGTAGATGATATTTACTTTCTGATAGGATTGTCAAAGAGAGGTGCCCCCATCTCTCTTCTAGGTCGAAGAAGTGGCAGTGAGACGGTGAAATATTACATTGCTACCTATTGCAAACCTCGAGTAATTCCTACTAGGGACAGTAAGATTAACATAAAGGATGTGACCCAACTACCTTTGAGAACAATCTTGTTCATCATAGCAAGATTGGAAAGAAGCTTGACATTACATGTGGCAAGAAGATTATACATGCAGTATGGAGTAGAATGTCTAGTGCTGAGAGTATTCAACTGGAGCGAGGGTGTCTGGGTCAACTTGAAGGAAAAACTTACTAAACCAAGGATGGGAAGTTGAAGAACTTCGTCTATGGTGCCATTTTGGTCTCTTTTTCCTTAGAGTGGGTACCATTACTACAACCTCAACATATTATACTTGAGCCCTTCGATCCAAGGGTCCCAAAGACGAGGAGGGTGATAGACCACATGGCCAGACATGCAGGTCCATCAACGATAATATTTTCACCAACCTTCTTTGGATGGCTACATAGACATTTCATCGTGATCGATGAATATCCTTACGCAGTGATGGATTTGCGTGATGATCTCGAGCTCGTGTTTCATGAGGGCGAGCAATGGGATGCTATAGGTAAGATATTTTGACCATTAATATTTTGAAAAGTTTTACATTTTTTGTGTTTTTTCATGTTTCTGATTTCTAAACTATTTGATGTTTTCATGCATATATTGGACCTATTTTACCATTGGGTGCTACATATCTTCATTGCACAGAGAGACAACCACAGGAGGAGGAAGTGGGACCAGTATAGGTCGATGCACTAGGATGGGATGCGCTACGGGATGAGGTAGCAGAGATTTTGTCATAGGTGGAGCACCACAAGGAGGGATTGACCCATGAGGTTGATGAGACCATAGTCGATCAACTTCCATTGCGACTTCAACGACATACCATCTGGGTACCTAGTCGTATTGGTCGATTACTGAGCAATATATCTCGTGCAATGTCGCTTTATCATGAGCATCATTGATTGTCTACTTAGATATTTGCATGTATTTTTTTGTATATGGGTGATGTAGCCATATGTGTCTCGGGGCACACATTTTGTAAAACCAAACTTGTCATTTATATATGTGTGTGTGTGTGTGTGTGTGTGTGTGTGTGTGTGTATTCAATGTTTCCTAGTTTCTATTCTGCTTTCAATGTAATGTGATGAGAATTGAAAGTTACTTACATTTGTTGCAAATGTATAACTAAAACTAAATTAGCTAGGGCATCTTCTTAAGTGTTTATATTTCTAGAAATGTGTTCATGTTGTATGAAATTGAAAAGTCTTTCCAGAAGATGCACTCTCAAAACCATATGAAAGATGGCGAGATTTCTCACTAATTAGATATTCGTGAGTTGTAGTTCTACGAGCTATGAGTCAAGCCTGATGACTATACGATAGATACCATGTAAAATAACATCAAATAGCAGCTCAACCACCACATTATACTCAGTGATCTTCTTAGTAACGACCAATGAAAATCCCTTGCATACTCACTATAATACCATTTAGAGCAAAGATGGGCCATGCTACGGAGATAGGTTTTTAGTACTACTGTTACACCATTTTTTGGTCATCTAACCTGTTACTATTAGAAGGACCTAAGTACACTATGTAAGACCAATTTTACCCTAAGAAAAATTTCTTTCACTATGAAAAATAACTTAGTAAAACACCTTTATTAAGTTGTTTATGGTCTAAATAGGAAACCCCATGAGGAAATATTAAATAAATCCACATTTGTTTGATTTTCCTCAAGGAATAATTAGTTAAACAACAATTTAATTAATATTCCTGGTCATATTTAACCCAAAACAGGAAAATTAATTAGATAAATGATTATTTATCTTATTATTTTCTAGGAATAATTATTTAAATCTTATTTAAATAATATTCCTTGTTAAATTTGACTAAATCATTCATTAATAATTAAATAAATCATTATTTATTTGATTATTACTCAACCACATCCTTAAAATAATAAATAAATCATTTATTTATTTATTATTTACAAATAAAGGGATTTGACCCAAGCCAAATTCTTTTTCCCTCCAACAAATATAATAAAATATTCCATAAAAGTTGGATCTAGATTTGGTTAATAATATTTTAATTATGCACCAATATCTAGACTAACTCAATATTTTGTTATAAATAGAAGGGTTTTTCCATTCATTCATCACCTTTTGTTGCCTAAAGATCACTTTGGATCTATACTTTTGGTCTGACTTTGATCACCATCATTGTCATATTTTTCTGTCTTTTGCTTGTGAGCTCCCTTTGAGTTCCATTTTTGTCTGGGTTTTCTACGCCATCAAGAGATAGGAATTTTAGATCTGAAGTGCTAAGGACTTACAAGAACCCATCCCATGAGGAGAACTGGTAATATCCTTCTATGTTTTCCTCCCAAGTGCCCTTAATATAAAATTCAACATATTCTTGTCTTGTCTATTGGTTGCATGGATTAATGTCTTTTGATGCATAGATCTAGATTTTTGCAACATTTATCTTTATCACCAAATTGCAGATCTGAAGATATTGGCAGCCATCTTTGTTGTTAGATCTGTTTGTTATGCACAGCTAAAGTGGTCTTTTTTTTTACACTTGCAATTAAGATTCATACTAACAACTACGGATAGTACCATCGGCATAACCAATATATGGTTCATCGAGAGAGGTTGACATATCCAAACCAAAGTAAATAAGGATCAACAGAAACCATGGGAAACTCTTAAAAACACACTCAACACACCTATAGATAGTATGCACACAGTGTGCTATGCATGGGATCAAGCACAATATTTTTTGAGATACAACCCATTTATGGGTTGCAACAGTGGAATTCCATCAAGATCTACTAACTTGTAACCCATTTTGCAAGGATGTGCTTGAAAATGTATGGGCCTAGCCACATAGGCTGGAACTTTCCTGGGCCTAACTTGTCAGCCTCCTGGTCATATAAGAGTATCATATATCCCTCTGAGAAGACTCTAGGCTTGACACTTTTGTCATATTGTTCTTTGATGTGTCTTTTATGAGCTTCGTTGGCCAAAGAAGCATCGAGTTGAGTCTCATCCAATCAATTCAAGTGTAGAAGATGCTCCTATTCTACGGAGGTGGCAGGGATAAGTTCGATAGCTAGTTTTAGCGATGGAATTTCACACTCAATGGGAAGGATTGTTTCTAGACCCTAAACCAACTGAAAAGGTTTGAATCCGGTATTAGTCCTTATTGAGGTTCGGTATGCCCACAAGCAAACATAGATAATTAAATACCAATCGGATTTATGGACCCCTATCACGTGTTGAAGCTTAGCTTTAAGAACCTTATTGATAGCTTCAACTTTTCCATTAGCCCGAGGATAATAGGGAGTGGAATTTTCATGTGAAAGTCCCAATTTGGCAGTTAATTCGGTCATTATATGATTTCGAAAATTCTTCCTGTGATATGTAACTATCACTTACGGAACACCAAATATAGCAATTATGTGGTTAAATAAAAAGTATGCAGTCGTTTCACCAGTATTATTGAATGTAGCCATCGCTTCAGCCCACTTACTAAAGTAGTCAACAACGACAATGATATAACCATGGCCCCTGGCCGAATGAGGGTTACATGTCATATATTCAATACCCCATTTCAAAAAGGGACTAACAACGATAACATGATGCAATGGAGAAGATGGATCACAAACTTTGTGATCATATATCTGGCAACTATGACACTTCTAAACTGCAATGATACAGTTGTGGAAAATGGTGGGCCAAAAATAACCAACGCGTAAGATCTTTTATGTGGTAACGTAACCAGATAAATGTCCAACACATGCCCATGAATGGAAGTTGTTCAAAACTTTCTAGGCCTCCTCGAGATTGAGGAACCTTTGTATAATCGTATCGATACCATGACAGTAAATGGTGTTGCCAATAATCAGATAATTTCAGGATTGGTACCGAATGCGTCGCTGCTTAAAGAGAGAGGTGTTATGTCGAAAAGTTTGGGTCTGGATATAAATCAGGAAATATCCATACCACGAGTGAGATGACGCAATCATAAGAAATGACTTGTTGGGGATAGAACCTTCAAATGTAGATTCCACATCAAGGGAAATAAGATCACACATTACTTCAGCAAAAACTAGATATTTTTTTTACTTGGATTTGATGAATTCCAGGTCAAACTCTTGGAGAATAACTATCCAATTGAAATAATTTCCCCCAATAAATTTATGTGACACTATATCTGTCATAGGGTTGCAATCTGAAATCACCATAGTCTTCCAAAGCAAGATGTAATGGCAAAGTATCTGAATGGCTTAAACGGTTGCCAAAGGCAACTTTTCATCATGAGTATATCAAATCTCGGTATCGTTGAGGGTTTGAATCAGATAGTAAATGGAATTTTCAGTCCCAATGTCGTCTTCTTGGACTAACACCATAGCTATAGTAGAGATGGCAGCAGCGAGAGACAATCAATAGTCACAATGATAGTTAGGGGGTTATAAGAGAAATGCCCGAACCAGTACATATTTTAAGGCATCAAATGTTTTTTGTGCAGCGTCATCCCAATGGAAGGGAATCCCTTTCTTCAGCAAGAGATTAAATATTTTGGTTAGCTCGACGTAATTAGGCATGAATCTCCTTAATAAGTTAGCTTTCCCTTGGAGTCTTTGTAACATAATTAAGGGGGAGGGCGCAGGCAAAGTGACAATTTCCTAGACTTTGAGAGGATCAATACAAATTCCTTTTTTGGAGATTAAAAAACCAAGGAGTTGACCAGAACCAACACAAAACACACATTTTTTAAGGTTAAGTCAAATTTTATAGTGCCTACAATGGAGAAAAATGGCCCATAAATGCAATAGGTGATCAACTCGATGTTTATAATGAGCAGGGAAATCATCCAAATAGGGTTTCACGATATACTTAATATCATCCATGGCACGTTGAAACGTGGCCTCTGTGTTATTGAGACCGAATGGGATATTTTTATAAGAAAAAGTACCCCAAGGACAAATAAATATTGTCTTGGGTTGGTCTGCCGAGAGAATGTTGATTTGATTGTAACCCGAGAATCCATCCATAAATGAGTAGATCTCGAAACCAGCACAATCATCAACAATATGGTCAATAAACGAGGTTGGATAATTGTCTTTCAGACAAGATTGATTAACATCCTGATAATCGACGCATACTCGAATCGTGTCTTTTTTCTTCATGACAGGGACCACGTTTGAAACCCAATCAGTTAAAGGAATGGGGTATATGAAACCAGCCCAAAGAATATTTCCAACTTAAACTTTTATCCCGATAGCCTTCTTAGGATGCACTAGATGAAGGACTTGTAGGACAGGTTTGGAATAAGGATACATTTTAATTTTTTGCACCACTGATTTTGGGTCGATAATTGGTATTTCTTCATACGTCGAGGAAATGACATCTCTAAACTCATGAAAAAGGGTTCGGTAGGTCTCAAATTTAGATGAAGAACAAGATGCTCCGATGTAAATTTTTTCGACTATTCCTAGTTTGATCGAAATATCAAGAGGAATGGTTTCTTCGATATTCAAGATGTTCATTTTAGAGTCAATCTCATGAATAGAAACAAAATTTGTAGAGGGTTCAAAAAAATTAGGTAGGTACAAACCACATATATTATCTTCTATGGAATTGGGAAGGGAGGAAAGATGGTGATGATTATCCCATGTCGCGGATTCTGGCATCATGATCTCCATGATTCTTTTGTCAGTTGAGAATATGTGCGAGAAAGGATCATAGGGTGTGCCATAATCTAGCAATCGATCTACCTAATTGCTCGAAGAAAAAGTATAGGCTACACAAACCGAGTAGATGGCTTCATATTCTTGCTCAATGTGGCTAATTGGCATTCGACCGCCAAAACTTTGGATGTTAGTTTCACCTAGTACAATGCATGGATCAAATAGGATCGCAGAAGATGATATCATATTTATATAAACAACAGAAGGTGGGAACTTGGAAGGGGGAGGAGGAGGGAGTGAAAAAGTCCCATAAGCGATGAGTCCTTCAATAATTCAACTTCAACATGTTGATAGGAATGTAGGGCTTCCCCTACAAGAGGGAAACTTCTGGTAACATTCGAATCAAAGGAAAAGAAGTTAAGTTGATACATGGCTATGAGCCCACCTTTATGAGGAAAGGTGATCATTCGGAAGTAAGTCGAAGCAATGATAGCCATAGCATAAACCCGTGTACATCCTAATAGAATATTATAATCAAGAGCTCCGTTGAGTAGCTTTTATTTCAACGGAGATGCTTTTCCCCCAAGTTCCACTTGGAGGGAATTTTAAATCCCACAGGATTTATATATCCTTCTATTGAAGGATTTTAATGTGGTGGTCAATTTATTTAGTTGAGGTGAATCAATCACCTTCTAGCAAGACATAAACATGATGTTGGTCAAGGCTCCCTCTTCCACAATAAAATGATGATTTTTTTTACCATGGAGAGTTGCCTTAATCATAAAAGCCTACTGAGATGGAAGCCGAGGAGTATATTTTTTATGAGAAAAAACCACTAGGTTGGAATCTGATAGGTCAATACATCTGATAACCTATAACAAGGCCTTCTTTTGGGCAGGGCAGTTTTGCAACACTTCAAGAGTTGAAATGGTTGATGGATATTGAGCCAAGTCTTCAACCACATTATAATTTTCGGCAACTCTTGAATGAGGGTTGTAAGAAGACTTATGGATAACACACTTCAGAGGCTTGATAGTCAATCCTAGAGGAGAACATAATCAGATGAGGTCATTTTCGAACTAGCAGGTTGATCGGTAGCCTAAACATTTGGTGGATTCACATTACCATAGTATTTGTTTTTATTGGCCATCAAAACATCAAATCTCATCTTTGAGGAGGAAAGCATCAAAACCGTGTTAGAGGAAGAGGGGTCTCAAGAAACCATGTGAGTCTCTTGATTGGGAAATGGGTCGGTCAAAACAGTGGGAGAAGTGGATGATTTAAGAAACTGATTCACTTTAGCGTAGTGCAGACAATCACATGTAAAATGATCCTCGTTGCAAATCAAGCATGGGTATTGAGGCTTTCGTTTCTCTTTGGAATAAGAATTTTTTTGTTTATCCTACGGTGAGGAATCCTTATTTTTGTCACCTTTACTTTTCTTCTTTCTTCCAGGTTGGTGTTTATATTTTCCTTTATCATATGAAATGAAATTTATCTAGGAGGTAGAAGTGTTGGGAAAAATACTGAGAGGGGGGGGTGAATCAGTATTTATAACTCACTAAAAACTTTTAATTTTTCTTTACTGAATTCTATACGTGACTTTAATGAACCCAAATAGCGTATACACGCGGATATACCAACAAAAAATTGTGTATACTGAGATAAATTTATTGTTAGATAAACTTTCAGAAACAATATTTAACTCATCTTATCAATTATGCATCAGATATTTAAGCAGTAAATATGTGCAGTAACAACAGAATAAATCATCACACAAGATCATCACACATGAACACCAAGATTTAAGGTGGAAGCCCAATTTGAGAGAAAACCACCATTGTTGTCATCGTTGTCTTTAATATTTATTATATAGAAAATTGCTTACAGTATTGTATTGATGAAGACTCATATCAGTATGCAGGCATCTACTTGCAGAAGGTTGCAACCTTCTCTCATTCTCCAGCTGCTACTGGAAGGGAGCTCCAACCCCCTGATCTCGTTTACCAGCCACTACTAGAAGGGAGCTTCAACCCCCTAATCAGAACACCAACTTCTAGTAGCATGAAGTTTCTTCTTCCACATTGAAGGCTTCAACCCTCAGAACCACTGCAGACCACGTTTCATCAATTTTCACACTAGATCCCACAGCTTCAACACAAATGATAATAAATATCATCAATAATATACATAACCCAAACTTCAATTAGAGCAGTGAGATTATTGTAACCAAAACACAGTAATAAACCTATATTTCAGAATCAACATGTAGAAACAATCTCAACCCTGATCATTCATTATCTTAAAATGCATACGCTACTTTTTTTTACTGAGCCCGCGTGTATACGCGCTTTCCTTGACACCAACCTACATATAGATCCGAGAATACTAATTTTTAGAATATGGTCAATCTCAGAACTAGATCTGAGGCTTTCAATCATATATCTTTTCAGTATTGCAGAACCCTTAATTAGTCAGTCATCATTAAACATATTTACTCACTCATTGATTAGATTTGTACATATTCAAATTACCAGCATAAATAGTATTCAAGCAACCCAGATCTATATGAAGACTTCATTGACAAATAGTAGAAATACAACAGCAATAAACATATAACCTCTGCAGTAAGCTTCATAAAACCCTGACTTCCATACGCGCTTTTTCTGAGACAAAGCCGCGTAAATACACGCTTTTACCTAGACGAACTAGCGTATATCTCTGTAAATAATAATTTTGCAGAATGTTTCAAATCTATAGAATTACCTAGATTTCTTCACTTCACTTCAGCAAACATGCGCCAGGTCCCATATATAATCATATCTTCAATAGATCAAGTACATAGTCATTTCAGGTCTAGAGATCTTGATCCATCATTGTATCCAAGGGTGCATCATAGATTCAGATCTACCAATAAAACATAGTTCATCCCATGCAGATATACTTCAGAGAGAAGTACTCAGTAACATCCCTTACACATGCACACCCTTGCACTATGATCTTCCTCTCCTTATATAGGATTAGCCTTTATCAATACCATGAGCCAAAACCACACAAGTTTTGATGGTATTCTTGGTCGAAAGAAAATAGACAATAAATTGCTCAATATTGTGGGCTAATACCATGGTAATGCCCCTTGGTATCATAATTTTAGAGCGCAAAAGGAATACACGACTTGGATTCTTCATACTCGGGTGCATATGCAACTTCTCTTCATAAAAACTGCATATATACTAATTCTGGATGTATACACGGGTTGCCTGTATACCAAGTAGCGTATACATTTCCTTAATATGTGGGTTGCCTTCATCAAACCTACGTATACATTGAGAAATATTTCCTGTTTCATTTCTCTGGCACTTACTTGAATTTCTTTCCCTGTCGTATCTGAACTGACCTGTAGAAACATCATTTTTACATCTTTAACAAATAGGTTTCTTATCAAAAGGAAACTCATCAAGTAGGTTTCCATCAAGGACAACTTCATCAAGTAGGTTTCCATCAAGGAAAACATATTGCATCATATTTCCAACAATATCCCCCTTTGGACTTGATGGAAACCATGATGGTGTTTCATCACACCAACAGATAGATACATTAGTCATAACCATTACAAATACCAAAATATTCTCCCCCTTTGACATCAAGGGAAAAGGGCGGATCAATACTGAAACAAGGTTTCTCTTTCCTTGTAGAAATAATAGCTCTGCAGATCTGATGTCCACTGTATTGACCATGCTCCCCCTGAGTTCATGTTGAATCTTCAAACATATTTTTCAATGAAGTACATGACTCTATAACTCAACCAAGTATGACCTTTCCTATCACCAAGGACTCATACTTACATCAATGATCCAACCAAGTGGAATTACATATTTGACTCAACTATCCAACCAAGTGGGTTTACAAACATGAAAAAGTCCTTACATGACTGAATATAATAATTTTACATCATAGGTCTCAACATGACCTTTTCATCAAATTACAGATATGACTTTTTATAACCATAACCAAAAGATCTCAAGAGAGAGATCATAAATCAGAAACCAATCAGAATGCCAACAATGCATCCTTTTCAATAGGGGAGGTGCTCCCCCTAAGCTTGTGCATCCTGAACACCTTCAACAACCAATTCATCAAAGCATCTTCATCAAGGAGATAAATATCAAAGAAAGGTACAGTAAGATGAATACTGGAACAAAAACTAATATTACCCAACATCACCACAAACTGTCCTGAAATTTGACCCAGAGAATTTATGTCAGCAAAAACCATAAACGATTTTATGCACAAAAACTCATTTATATATGTGATTTTCCTTTATGAAACCATCATACCAAATTTAATCTTTTGAAATTAAGTATATTTGGTAAGAGAGGTAGAGACAACTCCGAGCTTCTATCTGAGATATTCGAATGCTTCCCTGGGAAGAGGTTTAGTAAATATATCTACAACTTGTTCTTTGGAGGGAGCATACTCCAATTTAACCTTTTGTTCAAGCACATGTTCACATAGGAAGTGATGCTTGATAGGAATTTGCTTGGTCTTGGAATGCTTAGCAGGATTTTTCGAGATACTAATGGCACTTGTATTATGACATAGAATGGAGATGGGAGGTGAACATTTGATTTGAGTATCTTGTAATGTCTACATCATCCAAAGAAGTTGTGTGCAACATGATGTGGCAGCCACATATTCTGCTTCTGTTGTAGATAAGGCAATAGAAATTTGTTTCTTGTTGAACCAAGATACTAATCGGGGCCGCATATAGAATGCACCAGCACTAGTTCTTTTTTGATCATCAACATTTCCAGCCCAATCCGCATGTATGTAAGCATGAAGAGTAAGATCAGCATTCTTTGGATACCATAGAAAAAAATCTTGAGTCCCTTGTAGATAATATTATTTTTATAGCTTGAAGATGAGATTCTTTTGGATTAGCTTGGAATTGTCCAAAAATTCCAACTACATGCATAATTTCTGGTCTTGTCCCGTTTAGATAAAGCAGACTTCCAATCATGGATCTATAATCTGGTTGATTCACCATGGGAGAATCATCATGAGAACTGAGGTTACATCCAATTACCATTGGAGTACACACAGGTTTGCAATCTTCCATCCCATACTTCTTCAGAATTTGCTTAAGATATTTTTTCTTGTGATAGAAATATGCCATTTGTTGCTTGTTGCACTTGTAAGCCAAGAAAATATGTTAGTTCCCCAAGTAATGACATTTCAAATTCTTGATACATAACAGAAGAAAATTTCTTACTCAGGGACTCTTCATTACTTCCAAAAATGATGTCACCAACATACATAACAATAATCAATAGTTTATCATTTTCAATTTTTGTGTATAAGTTACTGTTAGCAGATCCTTTTGTGAAACCTTGTTGTTGAAGATATTTTTCAAGACGATAATACCATGCCTGAGGAGCCTGTTTGAGACCATATAAAGCCTTTTTGAGTTTACAAACAAGTTTTTCATCATTTCCCAGAATGAATCCTTCTAGTTGTTCTATATAAACTTCTTCTTCTAGATCACCATTGAGGAAAGAAGATTTTACATCCATTTGATAAACTTTGAATTTTTGAAAACTTGGAAAAGCAAGAAACATTCTTATGGATTCAAGTCTGGATACAAGAGCAAATGTTTCTTCAAAGTTTATACCTTCTTGTTGAGCATACCCTTTACAAACAAGTCTAGCTTTGTTTCTAATAACTTCTCCATTTTCATTTAACTTGTTTTTGAATATCCATTTTGTTCCAATAACATTTTTAACATGAGGTCTTGGAACTAATTCCCAAGTATGATTCTTTTCAATCTGATCAAGTTCTTCAGTCATGGCTTGAATCCAACATTCATCTTTACTAGCTTGATTTACATTCTGTGGTTCAATAGTGGATAAAAATTCCAGATAGCTAGGGGATCCTACAAGAGTTCTTCTTGTTTGGACACCTGATCCCTTTTCTCCCAGAATTTTGGATTTTGGATGATTCTTTTGAACATACCTGGATGGAGATTTTTCAGATATATCTTCTTCTGGTGCTTCATTGGGTTCTCCTTCTATATTGTTGCTATTTGATGAGGGAAAATATACATCATCATCATATTCCTTTGTTGTTGTTATTTCCCTTTGAGGAGCTGTGAGAGACTCATCAATTACAACGTCAATATAGTCAACAATCTTCCGAAGTCTTTTATTGTAACATTTATATGCTTTACATCTAGAAGAGTAACCAAGAAATATTCCTTCATCTTCTCTAGGCTCAAACTTACCAAGTTTTTCATCATTATTCTTGATAAAACAGTTGCTTCCAAAAACTCTAAAATGCTTTACAGTGGGAAAATTACCATACCAGAGCTCATAAGGAGTTTTATCACTGTTTACACGAACATGAGCCTTTTTAAGAATATTTACTGTTGTATGTGTTGCTCTCCCCAAAAGGTATCGAGAGTTCCAGATTCATCAAGCATAGCACGAGCCATCTGTTGAAATGTTCTATTCATTCTTTCTGCCACGCAATTTTGTTGTGGGGTTCCAGCTACAAAAAATTGTCTTTTTATGTCACGATGTTCACATAAATCAAAGAATTCATCTGATATATATTCTCCTCCTCTGTTAGATCTAAGACATTTGATTTTTAGATCTAATTCATTTTCAACCAAAGCTTTGAAGATCTTAAATTTTTCAAATGCTTCATCTTTATGTTTTAGTAAACTGATCCAACACATTCTAGAGAAGTCATCAATAAATAGAATATAGTATTGTTCTCCACAGGTTATGCTTTAATCCATCCACATACATAACATTGTTAGCTTTCACCTTTTCTTTTAGAAAAATAGAACCTTTTCCTTTAATGACATCAGGAGAGTCACTTCCAAAGGTAACATTCTTTTCCTTCTCTAGAGCATTGTATGAAAGGAGTTTATTTTTATCACCTGTCATGTGTTTTGAGCATCTGCTATCAATGTACCATTGATTTTCTCCCCCTTATGCAAATAAAGCTATGCTGCAGCTTTCAACCTGTAAGTCCTTCTTTCTCCATACCTTGGAATTTGAAGGTATATGCTCTTTTGGCTTAAGTTTTCTCCTGCATTCAGATTCTTCAAGTCCAAAGTTATTGCAATAAGAACATTCAATTTGATTTTGAAGAGGAGAAAATTTGTTATAAGTATTCTTCTTTATTCTAGTCTCATTTCTTTGCTTTCTTTCTTCTTTGGTCATGATGGTTTTGTATGCAACACATTGAGCATCTTTATGACCAAAATTATGAAATGAGAAACCTTGTCCATTGAAGAATAAATTTCCGCGATCATGAAACCTTCTATTTATGTTTACATGTTGATTGATATTTTGTTATTGTTCTTCCTTGTATTGAAGTGGTCATGCTTTACCTGTGTAGTCTCTTTGTTCTTTTGTTGAGTGACAAAATGTTGTTGGCTGGCTTTAGCTGCATTTAGATAGCTTGGTGTTGAAGACTGAGAGGATTCTTCGATATATCCAAGACTTGTCTTTACAAGAGGAGAGCGTTGTACCTTGATAATTTCATCTAAGGTTTCATATCCTTTAGCAAATCAAAGATTTAAAGTTTTCACTTTCTCAATTTCCTTTCTTAGACTTACTATTTCACATTCTAATTTCTCATTGTGCTTCTCCTTTTCTATAAGCTGATTCTTTAGAGTATCTGTGGCAATTTTGTTTTCTTCCAAACATATTTTGAGATGATTTATTTCTTCAAGAAAATCATTTTCTTCTAATGCATCCATAAAAGTATCTTTATCCTAACTAGAGTCTTTTTCAAAAGCCATGAGTAGTCTAATATCTTGATCAGATGCTCCTTCTTCACTATTTGATAGACCATCACTATCTTCATTAGTATAATAGATTTTTCTATGGATAAACCGTTTCTTATTTCCTTTTGCCACTTCCTTTCCCTTTTCATGATTATCTTTATGGGGACATTTAGCGGCATAATGACCAACTCTTCCATAAGAAAAACATTTAAAAGGAAGCTTACCTCTGAACCTTCTAGTGCCAAGTTGTAGCTTCTTCTTTTGAAACATACCCTGATCCTTCTTGTTATTCTACTTCCTTTCCTTTTGTAGCAGCTCTAAAGACAAACTCTTTGACTCCAGATGGACCTCCTTTCCTCATTTCACATGCAGTTAGAATCCCATGAAGTTGAATAATAGTAAGAGTTTGTAGATCCTGCTTCTCTTCAATAGCAGACACTTTTGACTCGAATTTGGGAGTTAGAGATCTCAAAACCTTTTCTACTAGAGTAGTGTCGGTTATGGTTTCACCAAAATTTCTCATACTATTTACAATATCATCTAGACGTAAAAAGAAACTAGAAATGCTTTCCTCATTATGCATTCTGAATTTTTCATATTGAATTCTGAGAGTTTGGAGTTTAGCACTTTTTACCTTGGCATCACCTTCATAGCTCAAAATGATTTTGTCCCATATCTCCTTTGCTGTATTCAACTGCATGACTTTGAAAAATTTAGATTCAGTCAAACTTCCCAATAATGCATTGACTGCCTTTGCATTGGTTTCATAGTTCTTTCTTATTGTCGGATCTGTTGGAACTGAAGCTGGATATTAATAACCTCCTTCAACTATATCCCATACATCTGCTCCAAGAGACTGAAGATAGGATATTGTCCTTATTGTCCAGAATAATAAATTATTTCCATTGAAGAGAGGAGTCATGATAGATGTTGTCCCATCTTGATTGCTCATCTTAGCTGATCTTCCTTCTAGCGATTAAGCTTCTTCAAAAGGACCTATTCTGATACCAATTGTTTGGAAAAATACTGGGGGGGGGGTGAATCAGTATTTATAGCTCACTAAAAAATTTAATTTTTCTTTACTGAATTCTATACGTGACTTTAATGAACCCAAATAGCGTAGACACATGGATATACCAACAGAAACTTGCATATACTGAGATAAATTTATTGTTAGATAAACTTTCAGAAACAATCTTTAACTCAGCTTATTAGTTATGCATCAGATAGTTAAGTAGTAAATATGTGCAGTAACCACAAAATAAATCATCACTCAAGAGAATCACACATGAACACCAAGATTTAAGGTGGAAACCCAATTCAGGATAAAACCACCACTGTTGTCATCTCTATCTTCAATATTTATTATCTAGAAAACTGCTTACAATATTGTACTGATGGAGACTCATATCAGTACGCAGGCATCTACCTACAGAAGGCTGCAACCTTCTCTCATTCTCTAGCTTCTACTGGAAGGGAGCTCCAACCCCCTGATCTCGTTTACCAGCCACTACTGGAAGGGAGCTTCAACCCCTTGATCAGAACACTAGCTTCTACTAGCATGAAGCTTCTACTTCCACACTGAAGGTTTCAAACCTTAGAACCACTGCAGACCACGTTTCATCAATTTTCACACTGGATCCCACAACTTCAACACAACTCATCATAAATATCATCAATAATATACTTAACCCAAACTTCAATCAGAACAGTGAGATTACTGTAACCAGAACACAATAATAAACCTAGATTTCAAAATCAGCATGTAGAAATAATCTCAACCCATGATTATTCATTATCTTAAAATGAATACGCTACTTTTCTTTACTAAGCCCGCATGTATACGTGCTTTCCTTCACAGCAACCTGCGTATAGATCCGAGAATACTGATTTTCAGAATATGGTTAGTCTCAGAACCAGATCTGAGGCTTTTAGTCAGATATATTTTCAGCATTGCAGAACCCTTAATCAGTCAGTCATCACTAAACATATTTACTCGCTCATTGATCAGATTTGTACATATTAAACTTAGCATCATATACAGTATTCAAGCAACCCAGATCTACATGAAGACTTCATTGACAGACAACAGAAATACAACAACAATAAATAGATAACCTCTGTAGTAAGCTTCAGAAAACCCTGGCTTCCATACGCGCTTTTTCTGAGACAAAGTCGCATATATACGCGCTTTTACAGAGACGAACTAGCGTATAGATCTGTAAATATTAATTTTGCAGGATGTTTTAGATCTATAGACTTACCTAGATTTCTTCACTTCACTTCAGCAAACATGAGCCAGGTCAAAAATCTAATCATCTCTTCAATAGATCAAGTACATAGTCATTTTAGGTCTAGAGATCTTAATCCATCATTGTATCCAAGGGTGCATCATAGATTCAGATCTACCAATAAAATAGATTTCATCCCATGCATATATACTTCAGAGAGAAGTATTCAGTAACAACCCTTATACATTCACACCCTTGCACTATTATCTTCCTCTCCTTATATAGGATTAGCCTTTATCAATACCATGATCCAAAACCAAACAAGTGTCGATGGTTTTCATGCATGAAATCAAATAGACGATACATCGCTCAATACTGTGGGCTAATACCATGGTAATTCCCCTTGGTATCATAATTTTAGAGCACAAAAGGAATACATGACTTGGATTCTTCATACCCGCGTGTATACGTGACTTCTCTTCATAAAAATTATGTATATACTAATTCTGGATGTATACATGGGTTGCTTTTATACCAAGTAGCGTATACATTTCTTTCATACGCGGGTTGCCTTCATCAAACCTGCATATACATTGAGAAATATTTGTTGTTTCATTTCTCTGGCACTTATTGGAATTCCTTTCTCTGTCACATATGAATTGACCCGTAGAAACATCATTTTTACATCTTTAACAAGTAGGTTGCCTATCAAAAGTAAACTCATCAAGTAGGTTTCCATCAAGGACAAATTCATCAAGTAGGTTGCCATCAAGGACAAAATATTGCATCATATTGCCAACAAGAAGCTGCAGGAGAGTGGGATTGAGGGTTTTTAGTAGGAGCGATGAGAGATATACCATATGGTTTACTCACCAGATGCGAACTGGAAGAACCAATAATGCCATCAGTGGCATGATATTCTTTACCAGGTGGGAGAGGAACAATGTTTGAAGGTCGCGTAGCGTTTGGTATCTTATCATAGAGCATGCATGATTGGGTATAAACCATATCTAAATATTGAGCACGAGCAATAAATTTCTCTTCGGTCATGAATCCACCTTTGGCCACATCCTCTGTTATAGGATCTAACAGATATTTGACAAACCATTCCGCCAATAATTGATCGGGAACAAAGGTCTTTACCAACCAACGATGCTGCCTCCACTCATGAATGTGATTTGAAATGTGAGTGGAATTTGATTATTTGAAGTTATTCAATAGTTTTGTTCCAATTACGTATATGATGGGTAACTGGAAATGTGTGAAGAAGGTGGTGGATAAAGTACTAAAATCGTGAAATGACGCTATAGGTAATTAAATATACTATTTAGCTGTGATATCTGTAAGGGTTCAGTGGAAAATACAAAGTCGAATGGAATAATCATTGAGGGAGTTGCATAAACACCATAGATGATACGTCATGGCATGTGTTGACGAGTCATCTCCAGGATTCCCATTAAACTTTGGGATATCAAATGGAAACTTAGTGGGAATAATTGACCACCATGGCGAATGAGCAATGGGGTCGTTACTAAGTCAAGTTAAGTCAAGTAATTCAAGAGTAGCCACAAAAGGCAACTATCGATTAAATTTTGGAGGAGGATGACATAGGTAAGAAGGAATAGCCTGAGCAATGGGCACTTTCATGCTTGGATAAGGAGGTTTCTGATAATAAGGAACATGGTTACCAGGATATGGAGGATTCTAATAACCATCATACAAGTGAGTTTTTTTTCCAGACCCAGGATGTCAATAAAGGTGTTGGAATGGTTGGGTATGTATTTGTTGGCCTTGAAAAGGCACCTGATGAGGTCCATTTTTTTTCCCGATAGAGGTTTTTATTCCCCCCTAGTATGATGGGTTCATTTGAGACTACACCAAATTTTGAAGAATTTGACCTACCGAAACTTGAGGAGCACTTTGCACAAGCAATTGAGCAAATGAAGCACCTTGTACAGTTTGAATAAGCGATACCTAGGAAGAACCAAATACCATCGGAATAGGCTATAAAGGTTGGCTCACATGTATTTGAGCTTATTGAGGTGCTAACGGATAGATAGGAATGTGCGATGAGGATGGTTCATCTTGAGGATTCAACAATCGATCCCAAAATGAACTAGGTTGAACAGGTGAAGTAGGTTTCCAAACATTGGCAGCCATTCCAGGATAAGGAGGACCATAATTAGGTAGATTACCATACTCAGGAACACCAACAACAAGTTTCACCCTTGCATAAGAATGAGAGGATAATGGAGACAACTTCGATCCAGATGGAAAGTACCCAACATAAGGATAGTTAGGTTGTTGAGGGTAGCTTTTTCCACTGATATAAGAACTAGCCTGTTGCTCTATTGTAGGTGTATCCGGATGAAGAGGAAGAATATGTGGCATTCATAAGAGAAGTACTAGACATTATTCCTGAATTAGATGACATGGGAGATGTCCAAGGACCGAAAGCCGCACCAGAAAAGGTACCAGATAATGACTAATAACTAGGTGGGATGGACGGGCCACCATAAAAATGTGTTTCTGGTGATGTCATGAACATAGATGAGTAAGCGACACTTGATGTCTCAACCATAATGGTATACACGGGCTGGGATTTTGAATCAGTTCCAGTTATGGTTAACAATCCCAAACCATATTATTGCAAAATATTTGTGGGTAAGCCCAAAGAATCAGGTAAAGGAGGTTGTATTGGAGTTTTAAGAGACATAAAAGGCTTTGGTTGATAAAAATGAATTCCTTCTTGATGAACAGGTGTAGAAGGACGAGGCTCTTCTTGAGGGATCTCTTTAATATTCAAAAGTTCTTATGGAAGAGGTTCACTGTCGGGTCCGAGATATATTAGTTATGTCTGAGACAAAGGAAGAGAAGAGGAAGGTCATGCATAATTAGGCAAGGATGAATGAGGCTCCTTAGGTTCAACAACCTCAGGAAACAAAGTGTCTGACTTAGGAAGGTTAGGTTCAATGACCTTAGGTAAAAAAGTTTCATGGAATTCTATTTCAATTGTGTGAGTGTCAGTGATAGTAATGGATGTAATCTCGGATTTGGAACTCAATGGAATAGATGATTCTGGTTGATTGGTATTAAGAGGAGGGCTAGAAGTAGTGCATGAACTTCTTGATTCAGTAGTTTGTGTTTTCTTATGATTTTGACGTCGGTTAGGAGTAGTGTCCGGAGGATGAGAAGCCTTATTTTTCATTCTACGTGAACGATGGGGAGGGGGATTTTGTTCTTCCACGTTGGATGATAAATTTTATTAACACAAAAAGAAATAAATCAAAAAGAGGGTAATCTAGGCATAAAGGATTACCAAGAAAGCATGAATTGAAATATATTCCTTGTTGAACCAAGGACTTAATGTACGACAACCAATCTCTTTGAATGTTGTGTTCAATGTATCACAATATGAAAGGTTGTCGACTAGGTTACCTATGGATGGATAACAACCTATTGGGGACTCCCAAAATATACTCGATGGCACGTGGGAGTGTAGTCCATAGTATTGTTGTCTAATGTGTAATAGATTGATAAGAGTGTTCCCATATACTTTTCATGTGTGGAGTGCCATCCTATATACTGGAAGGTAAGTGGAGAACGACCCTATACATGTACGTATGTGGAATGGGATTTCACCCGCGGAATGCAATGTTGGAAAACAACGACAACTCCTACATTTAACAATGTCACAACATGTCTCTAGCCTAGACCTCTAAATGTTTGTGCTGATGTTACAAATTCCCCTTAGGTTGATTCAATAAATTTTACTGTTTAACTCTTATTAAGTTATAGTTTTAGGGCTCACCACGAATGTCACCTAAATACCCTAAAATGCAAATCTAGGATGAGAAAATAGGAATAATTTCTCTTTCAATGAAATCCTAGCTAAGGAAGGGAAGAAACTATCAAGATGCAGCACACAATATGCAACAAAAATTATGAAATATGCAATTTCCCTTTGGATGCAACTGTTCCTAATCTAATGTATATGAAAAACCCTAATTGCCAATGAAATTTTTTTTCTTTTCACCTCATTTAATTTTCAAAATGAAGAAAAATAAGATGCAAATGTTCAATTACTGATTCAATTACACTTTTTCGGAATGAGGACTCTACAAAAATTCATCCAAGCGCTTAACAATCAAACAAAAATAAATTTTCAAGCGACCAAATGATAATAACAAATAAAATTCGAAACCAATTTTTATCAAAGCCAAACAAACAAAAATTCAAAATGAATGGGAGTTTTAGGGAACCACAAGACATTGAAGACTCAAGGAAGCTCATCTAGAAGCATGTTGATGAAAGAGTGGCTCAAAAACCAAGGCAAAACTTCTGCAAAGACAAGGACCAACGTTTTTGCAGAGAGGGCACCAATGCTTTGCAACGTTGGGACAGAGTGGGCCAGGATGAGGTGCAATGCTTTGTCAAAGGCACTGGGGAAGCGTTGGGTCGGGGAAAGTGATTTCTAAAACAATTTTTTTTATAACATCATTTATCACCTCTATATAATTGATGACTTATACATTGGCCTTGGGCAGCCCTTCCATTCAAACTTGGTCCAAATTCTAAAAAAATATTATTTTGAATTCCATATGTGACTCTGCCCAGAATTTTCCGCTTGCAGACGTGGGTCCACTCATATTTAACCCGCGTATACAATTTAAAATATTAAAAAAATATAAAACTCCTTATTAATTAGGCAGGATTCACGTGTTTTTCCTGTAACTTAACTACCCCAGGCTGTGGTCAAATTGTTTCCCAACTGAAAAATTGATCTGAGGAGGTATAAATACACCTCAAGGAAATGTCTTAAGGGAGGAGAGAGAATGTTATTGATATTATAGCATGTTAGAGCCTTGATCAAGTCTGATATTTCCTTGTGCCTCCTACACTTCCCAGGTTCAGGAAACCCTTGTTTCCTTGTGATGATCACCCCCTCTTTATGTGACATCCTTAGTGCACCCTTTATGGAAGAAGCTTTGTGAGGCTAGGGCTAGACAGATCCAGAGGAAGGTTTTTCTTGGAGCTGTGGTAGATCTCAGGTGATTTCTCCACTTTCTCTTTCCATATTATCAATAAAAGAAGTTGTGTCTTATTCTTGATGTCTTTGTGTTATATGTCTCTTATACATGTTTAATAATCTTGTAATGGTTTGTTTCATGTTATTCTTATGAGATTATATATGCTAACATGCTTACATCTAGGATAAATATGTTGTGCAACTAGTTAGTGTGATTTGTCTTGATTGATTTGCAGGTTCTGAAGCACGAGGAGTAGCAGAGGGTTTGCACCTTGTAGGATCGACCCCAGACGTAGGACACATGGGTAAGGTAATATATCCTCCATTTTGTAGTTCAAGCATTAAAACTCATAATTAGAGTGCTTCTTGTGATGATATGCCTTTCGCTCTGTTAGGTATTTCAACCCAGGCCTTAGGGTATTTTTGCCCACAACAGAAATAACGACTCTGTTGGGGATTAAATCTATGTAATTACTAGTTTGGGTTGTTTTACTCTGTATTTTGGGTTTCCTAGTAGTTTGATCACTTTTTCAGTCCTGTAGGTTCTTTTCCCATCCAAGAAGAAGTCTTGATCTTCCAGATCAGGGCTAGGTTTTTGTTTTTCTTTACTGCAATTTCAATACATTGTTTGGTGTTTACACAGTTGTGTATACCTTATTTTCTTTCCAAAGGAACCCGCGTATATGCGAGTTTCTTTAGATAGAGACATGTATACATGTGTGTTTCACACAGTGGATCCCCGTATGCCCAGTAAAATTTGAAAATTTGAATTTTGTATCCCTATAAGTCTTTCCTGCATGTTTTTGTTCATCCCTGTAGAATCTTTTAGGTGTCTTGATCTAGGTGGATATCGGTGGCCTCCCACCTATTCCATTTGGACCCGCAGCATCAATCCTTTTAGTTTTTCAGCTTCAGCACAGCTTACTATTTATAGCAGGTTTTCGAGTCCTGCACACCCGAAGCCGTTTTGGGGCATTAATAATCCAGGTGGATATTGGTGGCCACCCATCGAGTCCATTTGGGCCTATGTCAGTATTTCAGTTTAAAACAGACTTGGCTGGCTTCCACTGTTTCCTGGCAGTTGCAGGGATCATAACTTAGGGGGGCGTTGAGCCTAACTTTGAGTTTTGGAGCAGCAGAGAACATTATCGTGTCGTGATTTGACATTTGCTCATTCAAAAAATGTCTCCTGGACGGATACTTTCTAACGAGCTGTGAGCGCGTCAAACGGAGATCGGATGCCAAAGTTACGTCCCCGGGAAGTTGAACCACCAATTTACCCAAACGGGGCCCACAGTTTTGGCGCTTCATCTCCTACGGTTAGGGTTCTGGACGTTTCGGATTCTCCATTGTTTCTCAACAATAAATAGGCCCTCGAGCCTCATTGTAAGATAGTTCAGGGGGTTGGGAGCCGATACATCTCTTCTCAGGGATAAGTGCTACCAGTGCCCTAGCTCGCTTGTTCTGATCGTGCCTATATTGTAAACAGTTCAGGGGGCTGGGAGCCGATACATCTCTTCTCAGAGATAAGCGCTACCAGTGCCCTAGCTCTCCACATCTCCATCATGTCTGCATTGTAACACAGTTCAGGGGCTGGTAGCCGCCACATCTCTTCTCAGGGATACGCTGCCAGTACCCTAGCTATTTTATTTCCATTATGTCTGTAATAGGCCTATGAGCCTCATTGTAATACAGTTCAGAGGCCTGCGTACGCTACATCTCTTCTCAGAGATACGCTACCAGCACCCTAGCTTATTTCCATTATGTTTGTAAGCTTATTTCAGTCATTCGTTTATTAATAAATTGAAGCATTATTTCCGCTGCATCTCTGTATCTATGGTTATATCTGTATTCTGTTGCGTTCCTGCATAAAATCCGGATCATGTCTGGATAGTGTTTCATTTGGCTGTATGTCAGTTTCTCTCCTTTTCATGTGAAAACCTATTCAACCTGGGTTTTTACCTTTTCGGTGAAGTTTCAATGGTGGCTTTTGCACCAGAACTTATTTCTAAAGTTTGTGGTTGTTCTGACAATTCAGAACAATGATTCTTTATCAATTCGCTCATGCTTGACTTATGCTTTGCTTAACTTCTTGGTTTTTTCCTTCTTAAATTTCTTGGTTTCTTGTTTCTTGAGATTGGCTTTCCCAGTGAATCTTGAAGTTGTCTTTCTTGATTTCTTGAATTTTTTTCTTGCTAGAAGTTAATTCTACTATTTTAAATCAATTTTTTGAGTTAGTTACTTCTCTTTCATTTATCAAGTCCTGTTGCGAAAGTGGCATAGTTGGTTTGTGAAATTAGAAGTTGCTTGTTCGCTCAATTTCTTGATTTGAGACCTGTGGTGGTTTTTTTCTTGTCTCGATGGAATTTCTTTGTTTCCACTAAAAGGTGAAAAGCCAAAAAAAAATTGTGTTTTCCATTGATTTTGATTTGGTTTATTTTCATGGTTTTCATTCCTTTTGGAGCAATTTTCTAGTTTTTCATTTTTTGTCTGTTGGCTTAGTTTTGAGAAGAGTCATTGTTTGGTTTTGTCTTGTTTATATCAAGTTTCTTTTTTGAATTTTTTTGTGCAAAGAAGTTATTGTTTGAGAATTGTCTCTGCTTTTTTGTCAAAGTGATCAAATCTATTATAGTGAAAAACGCATTTACTTCCCTTTATGAGTAGTCCTAGGATTTGCATTTATCATTGTTAGTTTTTGCATCAGTTGCACCGTTAATCATTCTAGTCTTTTTTGATAGTTTTTGAAGTGTGTGAAGAGTGATATCGAAAGGAAAAAATAAGTCTTTCTTGTTTTTAGTTGCTTCGTATAACCCAAGTAGAAATCGCTTTTCATCGAAAGAAAAATTGCACATTCAAGTAGTAGGTTTTCTATTGATTTCTCTTTTGTGTCAAAAATATCATAAGTTCTATTCTCCATCTACCCTTGACTTAAACAACAACCATTTAAAATCAAGCGATAACTAAAATGAACTAGAAGTTTTGCGTTGTCATTAATTATACACCAACTAGTCTAGGTCATAGGGCCTGGGAATAGGTGAGTGGAGAGTTAACTCTCCAAGGCCACTCAAAACTTTCATACATAGAAGTTGATTAATGAGTGAAATTCAAATTCATTAAGTGGACCAGGAAATATTTTCTCCAGAGAGTCAAGCGCGAGGGATAGTGAAGGTAGAGAAGAGAGATAATCCATCTCCTATTTTCTGAATCTTGACCAAAGATCGTTCTGCTTGGCTGCCGATACGAACCGGTGCCCTTAGTTGCCTTGCCTAGGTATCACACAAGTGACTGTGGGGGAGAAATACCCGTGGTACCTAAGGTAGAAGTTGTATCACTATCATTTGTACTTCTGGAGGGTGCCCTTATGAAGCTCGGGTACTTGCATCAGAAAAGGCTTATGTTAGGAGGTCAGCGTAATTGTTTCTGTTACCTTCGCTAGTAGGCATGGGGAGTAATTACCCAGACTATTTTTGGAAGATCCTCTTACTCACTTTCTTGTATTTTTTTGTCCGGTCCTAATCAACCGGAGTGGAAATACCTGAAGGTTTCTTGATTGTTGCATCTTAGGGACTTTTGATAAACTGTGCTCTTTGCTCCTAGATTTCCATAACTTCCTAATTGTTTAGTCTAATTAATTTCATAATTATTAAAAGTGGCTTACTGATCGCCTCACCGATCGAGGAGGCTTTGTGCACTTTCTCCTACGAGTGTTGAGCCTTCTTCAAGAAGGCGTAGGAGCAATTATGCTAGTGATTTTCATCCAGTAGTTGCGAACACATCAGAGAGTGATCCTCTAACTAGGGTTGTCATTTATATGGGTGGTCCTAATACTAGTGGTAATATAGAGAGGAATACTCCACTCATCTCTAGAGTCATGTTTCCAGCAAATGAAGTTGAAGTAAAATAAGTCCCTAAATCTCTAGGTACTCCTTCCTCTCCACTTCCTGCTAGTTTTTCGGACATTCTTTTGTACGATGGGCCTGCGTCTCATAGACCAGCTAGCCCCCATCCTCATCCCTTTATTTTGATGGCCACGACTAGGAACACAACTTCGGCTATGAGCATTGTGAATGTGCATACTCCCCTTTCAGTGGAAGGTGGATGTACTATCACTATCTCGACAATCATTTGCAGTGCTTCTATGTTTGGCTTTGCCTCTATTCCATCTATGAGTGGGGGCACTCAAGCATTTTCTTCCCATTCTGGTCCTTTTTCTTTTGGAATTATTTCTAGTGCAATTCCTTTTGTTCCCTTCACTACTGTATCTGTTGTCTCAACACCAATGCCTTCCATGGCTAGTGGGTCAGCTTATTTTCAGGGTTTCCCCTTCGGAAGTGGTCACATACCTCATTCGAACCCTTCCTTGGGATCGTTGGCTTTTACCTCTCAAAGTCAAGGTTTTAATCATTTCCTCGGAGGTCAAATCTCTAATGATTTTCAAGGCTAATACCTTGCCTTTATAGGGTTGGGATGTGAGAATCATTTTTTCTCTAGTCAGCAAGGGAATACTCTTATCCCTTTCGTAGGTGCTTCACAGGGTTTCACTCCATTTGCCAATGCTTGGAACCCTTACCAAGGGGTTTCATCTTCATTTAACACTTTGATTGGGGGGAATATACCTATCTATGGTAATCCTATGATGGGAGGGCATCCTTCTCTGAATGCTTCTAGGCCACAAGGTGTCTCTTATGGCTCAGCCTTTTCTACGAACAATCTTTGGAAACCTAGTGCCTCAAAAAATCCAGGATATTCTTTTCAGAATGTTGGGAATCCTTCCTTTTGGGGATGGAATTCTCAAGCTCCTCCATGCTTACCTTTCCTGGAAAATTTTAACTTGCCATATTTATCAAAATTGACGAATTATCCAATTCGATAGAGCCTGAGTTGGCCTCTAGTCCATACTAAACTTCCCTTAGACATTCCAAAGTTTGAAGGGAAGACTGGTGAGGATCCGGCTGACCATGTTACCACTTTTCATTTATTGTGTTCATCGAACTCCCTTATCGATGATTCAATTAGGTTGAGGTTATTTCAATGAACCCTAACAGGAAACACTGCAAAATGGTACATTGAGCTGACAGGGGGCAGTTTTGATACTTTTGGCGGGTTGGCTACTATGTTTCTGAACCATTTCAAGTTGCCTGTCTGTTATGATGTCGAGACAGATCTCCTGGCCAATTTCCAACAAGACAAAGCAACACACATTTTTTTATCATATTCAAGAATGGAGGAGAAGGAAGAGGCTCATCAAAGCCCATATTCCGAATGGGTATTTTCTGAGGAACATGCTATCTTTAGGGCCCAACAGTTAGAACTGATTTATTCTTAGCCTAGAGTCCTTAATAAAAATTTATAGGATGCTTCTCATTCCAAAGTGGATTTATCCAAAACGAATCTTGGTCCTCATGCTAACGGGCTTGTCGGGTCGATTGATAGTGGCACGACTAACTTGTTGAATCAACTGCAACAATTGTATGTATAATCTGCTCCTTTTAGTCAGGCTACATCATCGGTGTCGACCCCTTCCCAGCCCTTAACTATTAATGATTTTCAAGCTTCTAACCCCAAAGGAAATCAACAATCCGATGGGAAGAAGAAGGAATAGAATAATAACAAGAAATACAAGGATGGGAAGGGTAATGCAAACAGATCCAACGATAATGTTGGAGAGGGCAAGAGAGATAATAGGAAGAAGCTTAAGTTTCCATGTATGCACCGGAGACCATCTTACTCATCTCTACTCGAATATTCAGGATGCTCAGCGCTTGTTAGCTCAGCAGGGTCCCTCTAGTTCCCAGGTTGTACTGAAAAACCCTTTTCCCCAAGGGTAGAAACTCGTTTCTGGCGCAAATGCTAATATTGGTGCTCCTGTCGGGGGAAACCAGGAAGGGGAAAATTCCTCAAATGTATATATGATGAGTGCTCACATTGATATCACTATGAGATCTCATGATTATGGTGAAACCGAGTCTTCAAAAGCTAAGGGTACCCCTAGTGATTTTGAGCCACTCCATATAAATAGAGGCATGCAGTTGAGGCTATAACTCGAATGCCGAAAGAGTCTACTAAGCATACGACGATTAATCCTAATGCCAAGGCTACCCAGAACTACTCCATTGTGGAAGATCTGGCCCAAAGTCCTTGTGCCATGTCTGTGTTAGAGGTACTCTAGTCGTGCCCAACATAAAGGAGTGCATTTCTCACTGCGATTGGGGTTGTTGATCCAAAAAAATCTCTTATGATTACATTTGACATGTCTAATTTTAAGAAGAGACTTCCTCATCACATGGATTTTCAAATTAAGTCTACATATTGAAAGATCAATATTTTTCGAACAGTAGTCGATGAAGGTGCTTCCACATGTGTCATGTCTATCTCATGTTGGAAAGCTATTGGATCCCCTTCAGTTGTGCCTTCAGCTACTCTTCTCACTGCATTTGATGGCAATTCTCATAGGCCACATGGAATTGTTCCAACTTTACCCATCTGTGTTGGGGGTAAAAATGTCAATATCGAGGTCGAGATAGTTGATGAAAATTTATACTACAACCTTCTGCTGGGGCGGAATTAGATTTATGAGATGGAAGTTATTGCTTCATCATTATTTTGCATCTTGTGTTTTCCCCGCGAAGGGATTATTTTCACTGTTGATCAGATGGATTGTTCTCTTGTAGAGAGTCCAAACGCATCTATCGACATGACTATACCCTTGGCGAATGATGCCAAGCAACCCGTTGAGAATTTGGGGGTTGGAATGTATGCCTCGTTGATTAGTAATTTTGACCTTTTGCCTTCTTTTGTTCATATTAATGTCATCTCATCCTTTAGGGTTCCTACTCGAAAAGAGTTCTTTCGAACTCATTATTTTTCGGATCCTTGGACCTTGCCTTCTCCTACCTCCACATTAGAGGAAGGTCAATTCGGTGGAATAGAATTCCCTATATATGCAGCAGAGATGATGCAGGAGCATTAGCTCAAAAAAATACCTTGTATTTTTTTAAACCTAGGGGTCTCATGTTTTTAATTTCATGTAAATATTAATATTGGTTTTGAGTGATTAATTATGTTTTTAATTAATTATATGTGAGAATTTGTAAATGTTTCCAAACAACTAGAAACATGAGAGAAATTAGCCTTGAGATAATTTAGAATTAATGATGGAGCCTAAGTTGGAATTAGTTTCAAAGTTTTAGGGATAAAAATCTATCTTTTAGGGATGTTGAGAGATTTGGGGATTTGTTGAGATTTTAAAGGGATTGAACTCAAATTAGTGCATTTTTAATTTGCATAAATTAGTAGGCCTAAAAGGAAAATAAGGTAGAATAGAATAGAGAGGAGAAGGTGAGGCTTGGACAGCCAAAGCTCGTAAGCCTCCAGGCAATTGGAAGGGCCATGAATGTTGAATATCTGGCAAAGATAAAGTTTGTAAGTATTTTTTGATTGTTAATATGAAGACTGTGTTTTTAGAACTGCATTGATTGATTCAGAAATTGTGTGTTTAATTTCTGTAATTGGGAGTTGAATTGAAAACGCATCCTAACACAGAACTGGAAGTAATAATGCAATCACGGTTAGCGCAATCATGAATAGAATAAACTGTGAATCGATTTAATGTGGAACTGCAATCTCATTGGCACAGCGTTGTAATAAGAGAAGTCAATTTATGGTGGAATTGTAATTTATATAGCTTTGAAACTGGATCGATATATAAGTTAAACCTCCGTTGCTGAATAATGAAATTGAATGCCATCGATTTGTGATTGATTTACAATCCTCAGCGCATAACTGAATTTACATTCTTTCTATAGAGGGTTTTAAAATTATGTTTGATATAGTCCTGAATCCCTGGTTAAGAGGTGCGGAAGGTTTTAAGTTAACGTTGAAGACTGTTTGAATCACTGAATTGTAGAGACAGGAAGCGGTAAATTGAAATCGATGACATAGCCCTTGGAATAATAAGAGGCCGGCTCTGAAATTTTTGGTGTGAAAGTCGATTTAAAAGCCCAAATAAGCAGAAACATAGCGTGGAGAATTGGGCAAAGTATTCTCCCGTGACAGTGTTGAATGGAGTAAGAAGGATTGTATTGCAAATTAAATAAAAGCCGCAGATCATACATGGGCGTTGAAAAGTGATGGAGATGCGTTTTTATATGTTGGCAACGGCGACTCTAGAATTTTGAAAGGAGAACAAAGTTTGCAGAGTCCAAAGTTTTCAGGAAGGAGCTTTGATTTAATGCACAGTTTCAAATTGAAGGGGATCTAAGTTACAGTAAAAGGAGAAATCGATTTGCATAAAACGATGTTGATTTTGAGTTAAAATCTCCACACATGAAATTGAGGGCAGAATTGTGCAACCAGAACGTAGCATTGAGATTGGGACAATCTATTGTTGTATTGTTGAATGTCATGAAGGCGCAGCCCATAGCTGAGGCAAACCACATGGCAGTCGATCGATTGGGAAGGTACGTAGTTGTATAGTTAATTGCATTATGTGGTTAATTGCATTGTGATTATGGGCGTTGGAAGTTATATTGCCTATTGGCCATATGGGCATCAATAAGAAATGAACTCATACGGTTTTGCAAAAGAGCTATTGTATTGAAGCTTGGTTGAAATTAAAACTTTGCACAATTGAGTATTAAATGAAAAGCCATATGGATAATGGCCAAGAGTGATTGAAATCTGGTTGTGTATGTTTGAAAGAGGAACTTCCACGTAAAGGTTTGGTTGATATGCATTAATAAGTTCAGATTTTGAATTGAGAGGTTTTGCATAATTCAAATACTTTAATGAAAGGAAGAAACTTTACATATGAGAAGAATAAAGAAAGTTTGGGGTTGATTGCATGAACCAAATGGTTTGAAATATGGTTTCCATAAACCATTAAAAGGTGTGAATATATGATAAAGCTTCCGTGAATGAATAAGTGTATGTAATTGCCTGGACATTGAAGTTTTATTAGTAACAATTGTTTGAGATGCACAGTGTTGGAAAGATTCTGGGGATGCAGGGAGGTCCTGCATCATTCTGGTATCAAAGCTGGAATAGCTCTGTGTGAAGATTCAAGTTTTTAAATTGAGTTAATTGCATGCGATGAATGAATATCTGATTTTGAAGCTAATGAGGATTGCAGCACAGGGATGCAGTGCAGTTGAGGAAGGAAGCAAGATCAACAGGATCTTGAAGGTGAGTTTGCAGTTGATATTTAAACTCTAGTTTGAAGACTGTTTGTAGGCATAGTGAAGAAATCTCAGCGAAAAGAAACATATCACAGTTGGAGAGCAGTAATGAAAGAGCCCAGCAAGGGATTCTAAGAGAGAGTGGCAGAGCCTGAAGATTCAACAGAGGTTGAATAAAGTTGCAGCCTGAAGGAGCAGGGGAGAAATGCTCGAAAGCTTCCAGCAGAAGACTGGTGATTACCAAGAGACCAGATCCGGAGGAAGGGATTGGTGAGGTAAGTGGCAGCATAAGAGTTTACTGTTGCAGAGGCTTGATGCAACTCATGGGTGAGGAACTCATGGCGAAGGAGATGGCTACTGAAAGTCATAAAGGAGAGAGTAGAGGTTCAGAAAGAGGCCACAGTAGAAAGAGGGAGAAATATGCCAATGGCATAAGACAACAATGGACTGAGGAAGAGTACGAGAAAGAGAAAGCTGAGATCGCGGTTCATATTGAGTTGTTGATGGAATTGTTACATGAAAGTGTGAAAGACCAAAGACATGGTTGGCTGATGAGGAAGAGAGTGAAGTGGCAGAGGCTACAACAGAAAATATATCGACAGATAAACATGCAGTTAACAGAAGAGCTGAGGAAGATCGAGAAGATAATGAGTATACAGTTGAGACATGAAGAACTCGGAGCAGCTGAGTTGAAACTGGTGGTTTCCATTAATGAAACAAAAGAAGAGATCATTGATGATTTCTTGAGTTACTGGGCAGATCCAAATCAGCTAGATAATGTGAACTCTTGTATTTTTGTAGCTGACAATTGTGATGTGATTACAGGTGTTGAGGAGGATGCGCAATCTTGTGAAATTGTCACAAGCATGAAAAAGAATATTTCGGGAAATAAGTACTTTGAAGAAGAAAGCAGTGATGCTTTTACTGTTACAGTACAAGAGGAAGTTCTTGTGGATGCAGAATAAGTGAATCAGTCTGAAGCACTGATAAGTGAAGCAACAGTTGAGACTATTGAAACTTGTAGTTTTCAAACTGACAAGTTGTGTATGAATGCAGGGACTGTAAGTGGTGATGATATGCTTCAGCAATGCCACAGAGAAATTGCATTGTTGGAATACTTGTTGGAGAATTCAGAGTATGACAGAGAGACTGCCGCAGAAGAAAGAGTTTAGTATAGTGAACGAGAGCAGAAAGACATCATGGAGACGGATGGTGTGAGAGAAAGACTGGGTGACAGTCTTGGGAGTTCTTCAGAGAATTCCTTGGAAAGAGAGAATCAGCATACTAATGTGCTGATTGAGATGGAAAATTCAGAACAGCATACTGAAGTGCTGGCAGAGGAAAGTAAGGCACTGAGGCCTTATGATTTTTGTTCTAACAAGTGTTTTGTGAATGCAGGTGTTATTGCAGGTGTTGAAGAACATTTGACTCAGTTGAGCAGTCAAATGAAGAAGAAAGACGAGAATTCTGTGGAAACATTTAATCCATGGGATGAGGATGTTATGTTGTTTGAAATGATGCTGAATGATCAGAATTCAGTGCAGAAAGAATCTCAATTGCAGAATTGGGAAATGCAGATGCAGAGAGATGAAGACAGCAGAAAGAAGTACACAATGTACCAGTCCAGTAAGTTGCTGATAGGAGGAGGCAGAGGAGAAGTTTTCCATTGTAGAAGACAAGAGGACATGGATGATTGGGTGGTAGTACAGACGGAGCAAGCAAGAAGTCAGCAAGTGACAGTACAAATAGAGCGATTAAGAACTGAGCAAGTCGTCTTAGCTCAACAGACAACAAGAAATCAACAACCTGAAGATTTATTAGACCGAGAAATTGAACTAATCAGAAAAATCATGTTGAAAGTGTCTCAGAGGAAGACATCAGCAGGAACAAGGAGAAGTAGCAGCAACAACAAAATGAAGACGGAGACAGATTGTGAAGGTGCGGCGAGTGGAGCAAGACATCATAAGATATGGAGACCTGGAGAAAAGCAACATACAACAGCAGATATAGATGATGACTTGCAGAACAAAGTGTGGGATCCAGGCGGACGAAGACTTAAATGCATGATCTGGAGATCATGGTCATTTTCTACCTTGGGAGTCTGATGCAGGAGCATTAGCTCAAAAAAATACCTTGTATTTTTTAAACCTAGGGGTTTGATGTTTTTAATTTCATGTAAATACTAATATTGTTTTTGAGTGATTAATTATGTTTTTAATTAATTATATGTGATAATTTGTAAATTTTTCCAAACAACTGGAAACATGAGAGAAATTAGCCTTGAGATAATTTAGAATTAATGATGGAGCCTAATTTGGAATTAGTTTCAAAGTTTTAGGGATAAAAATCTATCTTTTAGGGATGTTGAGAGATTTGGGGATTTGTTGAGATTTTAAAGGGATTGAACTCAAATTAGTGCATTTTTAATTTGTATAAATTAGTAGGCCTCAAAGGAAAATAAGGTAGAATAGAATAGAGAGGAGAAGGTGAGGCTTTGACAGCCAAAGCTCGTAAGCCTCCGGGCAATTGGAAGGGCCATGAATGTTGAATATCTGGCAAAGATAAAGTTTGTAAGTATTTTTTGATTGTTAATATGAAGACTGTGTTTTTAGAAATGCATTGATTGATTCAGAAATTGTGTGTTTAATTTCTGTAATTGGGAGTTGAATTGAAAACGCATCCTAACACAGAACTGGAAGTAATAATGCAATCACGGTTAGCGCAATCACGAATAGAATAAACTGTGAATCGATTTAATGTGGAACTGCAATCTCATTGGCACAACGTTGTAATAAGAGAAGTCGATTTATGGTGGAATTGTAATTTATATAGCGTTGAAACTGGATCGATATATAAGTTAAACCTCCGTTGCTGAATAATGAAATTGAATGCCATCGATTTGTGATTGATTTAAAATCCTCAGCGCATAACTGAATTTACATTCTCTGTATAGAGGGTTTTAAAATTCTGTTTGATATAGTCCTGAATCCCTGGTTAAGAGGCGCAGAAGGTTTTAAGTTAATGTTGAAGACTGTTTGAATCACTAAATTGTAGAGACAGGAAGTGGTAAATTGAAATCGATGACATAGCCCTTGGAATAATAAGAGGCCGGCTCTGAAATTGTTGGTGTGAAAGTCGATTTAAAAGCCTAAATAAGCAGAAACATAGCGTGGAGAATTGGTCAAAGTCTTCTCCTGTGACAGCGTTGAATGGAGTAAGAAGGATTGTATTGCAAATTAAATAAAAGCCGCAGATCATACATGGGCATTGAAAAGTGATGGAGATGCATTTTTATATGTTGGCAACGGCGACTCTGGAATTTCAAAAGGAGAACAAAGTTTGCAGAGTCCAAAGTTTTCAGGAAGGAGCTTTGATTTAATGCACAGTTTCAAATTGAAGGGGATCTAAGTTACAGTGAAAGGAGAAATCAAATTGCATAAAACGATGTTGATTTTGAGTTAAAATCTCCACACATGAAATTGAGGGCGGAATTGTGCAACCAGAACGTAGCATTGAGATTGGGACAATCTATTGCTGTATTGTTGAATGTCATGAAGGCGCAGCCCATAGCTGAGGCAAACCACATGGCAGTCGATTGATTGGGAAGGTACGTAGTTGTATAGTTAATTGCATTATGTGGTTAATTGCATTGTGATTATGGGCGTTGGAAGTTATATTGCCTATTGGCCATATGGGCATCAATAAGAAATGAACTCATACGGTTTTGCAAAAGAGCTATTGTATTGAAGCTTGGTTGAAATTAAAACTTTGCACAATTGAGTATTAAATGAAAATCCATATGGATAATGGCCAAGAGTGATTGAAATCTGGGTGTGTATGTTTGAAAGAGGAACTTCCACGTAAAGGTTTGGTTGATATGCATTAATAAGTTCAGATTTTGAATTGAGAGGTTTTGCATAATTCAAAGACTTTAATGAAAGGAAGAAACTTTACATATGAGAAGAATAAAGAAAGTTTGGGGTTGATTGCATGAACCAAATGGTTTGAAATATGGTTTCCATAAACCATTAAAAGGTGTGAATATATGATAAAGCTTCTGTGAATGAATAAGTGTATGTAATTGCCTGGACATTGAAGTTTTATTAGTAACAGTTGTTTGAGATGCACAGTGTTGGCAAGATTCTGGGGATGCAGGGAGGTCCTGCATCAAGAGACTACCTATCAATATATTGTTGACTCTGTAGATTTAGTTACAGTTTCTCTTTCACCAGAGGAGTTGGATGGAGATGTGGCTCTAGTTTTGAATCTTAGTTCACCTTCTACTCAATATTTCCTTGATAGCACTCTTCCATCTAAAGAGGCTATTCTTGAAGCCACGACTGGTGTGGAAATACCATGGGATTATTTGCATCATCGGTCCTATTTTCTACCATACTTGAGAGAAGTTGAATTGAGATTGTCTAGCCCTGTCTCTTCTGGTCCTGTTCATCCGGTCTTGAACCCTTTAGCTCCAACATAGGTTTTTGCTGAAGGGAACATGGTTGTCATTTTTTAGACTACCCTGGTGAACATCTCTAGGGATCCCGACGTTATTGAGAATGCCTTCATTCGAGCTGAGTGTTCCCCTAAAGAGATTTAGACTTACACCGATCTCTTTAGAGAATTTTGGGATGTGTTCGCTTGGTCTTATGAGGAAATTCTTGGAATTGATCCATCTATTGTCCAACATGAGATCAAGACTTATGAAAATGCTAAGCCTATACTACAGAAGCTTTGTCCAATCAACCATAGGAAGGTAGCAGCTATAAAATTCAAGGTTGAGAAGCTACTAAGGGCAGGTTTCATATACCCCATTCTGTTAACCGAGTGGGTTTCGAATCTAGTGCATGTGGATAAGAAACAAGGAACGATCCAAGTTTGCATTGATTTCAGGGATTTAAATAAAGCATGTCCGAAGGACAACTACCCCACACCGTTTATTGATCAGATTATTATTGAGTGTGTGAGCAATGAAATTTTCTCCTTCATGGACAGTTTCTCAGGATACAATCATATTACTATCCGTCCTGAAGAAGAGCACATGACTGCATTTATTTGCCCCTGAGGTACGTTTGCTTACAAAAATATGCCTTTCGGCCTTAAAAATTCTGGAGCCACCTTCCAGTGTGTCATGTCCTATGCTTTCCATGATATCAAGCATATTATCGAAGCATATTTGGATGATTTAGCTGCTTGTTCTTGAAAGAGAATTGATTACCCCTCACATCTTTGACAAGTTTTTGAATGATGTCATTATTATAAAATTCGGTTGACCCCTAATAAGTGTGTATTCATCATTACATCCAGTTGGTTATTGGGATTCATCATGTCTACGGAAGGGATTAGGGTAAATCCCTTCAAGGTTGAGGCAATACTTCAGTTGCCACCCTGTCTTCTATTTGTCAGCTTCAAAGTCTACAAGGAAAAGCCAATTTCTTAAGGAGACTTATCGTTAATTATGCCGAGGTGACGAAAGGATTTATGAGGTTGTTAAAGAAAGGACTTCCATTCTTTTTGGATGAATTTTCTCAATGCTCATTTGATGCCTTAAAAAATTAATTTACCTCTGCTCCATTATCAAGCCCACTCGATTATAGTAGAGAGTTCCTTTGTATCTCGCTGTAGCAGAATCTACTATCGATATGGTTCTGGTTCAGGAGGATGATGCTATTTATGAACATGTTTTTTACTACCTTAGTCGAGGCTTGGTGGGTCCTGAACTCTGGTATTCTCCCATTGATAAATTAGCTTTGGCAGTTGTCCATGTTGTCCAACAGCTCAATCATTATATCCTTCTTCGCAGAACTTATGTTTTGTTGGCAGTTAATCCATTTAAATTTGTTCTTAGTAGGCAAGTGATTGGGGGCAAATGAAATCGATGGATTGTAATTTTGCAAGAGTTTGATCTCAAATTCCTGTCTGCCAAATCCAAAAAATATTTGGTATTTGTGTAGTTAATCTTTGAGTTTCCTTGTGGAGATGAGATCGTTTATGAAGATTCGTTCCTTGATGAACATATTTTCCTCATATCTTGGCAGGATCCTTGGTATGGAGATCTCATTGTTTATATCAAGACTTCGAAGTTTCTCATATCTTTTTCGAAGGATGAGCGTTGAAAGTTGCGTCACTTAGAAATAAGTTATCTTATTATCGGTGACACTTTGTATCCTCGTGGGGTTGATTCAATCCTTAGACGTTGCTTGACTCTCGAAGAAGCTAAGGTTGTGCTCAATGATTGCCATAGTGGAGCTTGTGGTAGTCATTTATCTGGGCTTGCTACAACCCAAAAGATTTTGCATGTAGGATATTTTTGGCCCTCGATTTTCAAGGATTGTGTTGAAGCGGTAGAAAAGTGTCACCCTTGTCAATTCTATACTTAGAAGATGTGCGCTCATCCAGCTCTGCTCTTTCTTGTGGTCACTATCATTCTATACACAAAGTGGGATATTGATTTTACTACTTGTAACCTGCCTTCGGCAAAGGGTCATAAGTACATTATCGTCGCAATGGACTACTTTACGAAGTGGGTTGAGGCTATGCCTACTTTTGCGAACGATGGTGAAACAACAACCCTATTTCTATTCAATCAATTCATTTATCACTTTGGTATCCCCAAAGAGATTGTCACTGAATATGGCAGTCATTTTCAGAACAACATGATGGTTGAATTGTCTCTCAAATTAGGTTTCAACAGGAGCATTCGTCTCTATATTATCCTTAGGCCAATGGGAAATTTGAATCCATAAACAAGTCCTTAAAGGTTTTATTTCAACGGATAATTGACAAATCCAGGTCCAATTGGCATGTCATGTTGTATCCTACACTTTGGGCATACTGGATGTCTATCAAGGTGGCAACTGGATTCACTCCTTTCCAACTATTTTATGGGCTGGAATCAATCTTTCCTATTGAATGTGAAATTCCATCCCTTAAACTGGTTGTCGAGCTTCTTTTGACACTTCAAGTCTCAAATAATGCCTTATTTATCTAGAACATATCGATGAGAAACACCGAGATGCAGCTACGATGAACGAGGCTCATAAGAAACGAGTGAAGGTTCAATATGACAAGGCGATCAAACCTAGGGTTTTCTCTTAAGGTGACCTTGTTTTGGTTTATGCTCAAGACAAGGATGCCTTGGGGGCAAGAAAATTCAAATCCATGTGGTATGGCCCTTTTATTGTCAAAAAGGCCCTAAAAAAAGGAGCTTATGCCTTGGTTGATTTTGATGGAAATGAGCTGGAGGAGCCCAGAAATGGGCTCTATCTCAAGAAGTATTATTCCTAGGCTCTTGCCTAGCATTTTCTTTGTTTGTATATATTGTATTTTTTTTCATATCCGTCTATCGATTTTCAATGTGAATTTGATGATTTTTGATCTGCTTTAGCAAGTGTTTTTGGATGAGATGAGGTTTTGGCTTTGCCGATGGTGCTAGTAGACATACCCGAAATCTTGCTTCTCTGGCTTGGGTAATTTAATATCCATCTAGTCAGTTGCTAGTCTCAAGGGGTGTATGCATTGGTCCTGCTTCGAATAATGTGGCAGAGTACACTACAGTGGTCAACCTACTCTCGGAGGAAATATCTCTTGGTGTTGATTCATTAGTAGTATACTTGGATTTGCAACTGGTGGTTTCACAATTAAATAACACCTATCGTGTCGAAGACCCATTTTTACATAAATTTTTTTATGAGAGTGCGATTGTTACAATGTTCATTTCATTATGTTATATTCATTCACATTCCTCGTTCAGAAAATTCGTTTGCAGACTCATTGGCTAGTCAAGGAATTGATTGGCATATTCATCATTCAATTCATTAAAATATCACAAACATCAAAACATCATTGTACATTAGGGACAATCACATCATATAAATTGTCGTGTGTATGTGTGTGTGTGTGTGTGTGTGTGTGTGTGTGTGTGTGTGTATATATATATATATATATATATATATATATCAGAGTTGTGTTCAAAATATACAAAAATTGGACAATCATGTCCTACAAAATTAGGGCTCATGCCCGATCATGTTTATCATCAAAAAATATTACAATCATCCGATCAATAAAAATCTATCACTGTGGGCCTGCCCAGGATTGGTGCTCCAAAAGGCCACTATAGCTATTGATAGACGGCGGAATAGCCACACCTAGTCACGTGGTACTCCATCCACATGTCTCTGCATAACCTCCGAGAGGTCCTTTATAGTAGCCATAGGGACTTAGCGATTCAAGCTCTCCAAGTTTCTCTGTATAGCATGGAGTGTCCTCCTCGGGTCTTTGATGGCATCCTCAACTTCTCTTCCGCGACGCCTATGCCTCGGGAAGACCTCAAGTCTCATTGGTCCTATGTCTGCAACATGACCCATAAAATTTGTAAGTCAAATTTTCGTAACAAAAATATTTTTTCATTTTCATATAATTTGAAAATCAAAAATTAAAAAAAAAATCATATAATCAAAAATCATTGTGTGGTCTTACCAATCGCCCCCCTTGCTGCACCGGGTGGAAGGGTAAAATCTAGATATCCCCTGAAATCCATGCCAGCATATGGATAGTCCTCTACTACAATGACTTGTTCTCCCCACCAAAGGAAGAACTCATCATCCCAAGTAGTCCGGGGGACCTCACCACCCCCCAGTCTCTTCATCAGATCTGCCCATCTCGCTATATGTGAATCATTAGGGTTGTTGATGGTGGAGATGACCTTGGGGCGAAGCCTTAGAATCCTCTCGAAGAAGAATGTACATAGGATGGTGCCATAGCCAAAATGCTTGTTTTAACTTTCTGGATTGAGGTCACTTGTTTCTTCAGATTTGTCAGTAAGGTTGTGGACCAATCATATAGTGTATTCAAGAAATACACTACGAGACTCATGCTTCCTCGTGAAGCATGGTGTAAGGAAGATGATATGGCTACCCTCACAATGGTGAAAAGAAGGATCTTCATGTGTAAACGTTCCACATATTTAATTGGGATCTATGTCCCGACCTTCTGAGTACCCTCAACACAGTAAATCCGGATATATTCCTCAACATTTAACCCTCTTCTGGGCTTGCCTTGCAAATTTACTGGTTCCCCCCTCTAGGAAAGTCCACTTATTAAGTAAATTTCCTTGATTTCAATTCTTAGTGGCATCTTATTTATCATGAAACAATCCTCATCCAGATCCCAATAACTTACCATCATCTCCAGCAATCTTGTGTTCGTTTTCATGTTCGGCATTTTGAAGAATTTCAATAATCCACAACTCCGGAGTATATCCAATGATAACTGATCTTCCACAAAATCATTATCAACGGTGTTATGCTCTCTTTCCCTCCAGCTTATTGTCATCCTGCATCACTTCATTCAAAATTCACTTAGAAATTCATTTTAAAATTCCGCTTTGCACATACGTAAGTCCATTCAGACATAGTTGTGTCTATATGCGAGTTCATAATTTTGAACTCGCGTATACGCAGAGGGTTCCAGAAAAACATAATTTCTATGGTGAAAATCCAAAAAACTTGCTTGAATTGATAAATAAATTAATGACTAAGCTGAGTATGAGGCTTACCTAAAATATTTGGATTGATTCGGTGGCTAATTGCTCTATTTCCAAGAAAGGGATTTTTTGCTCCAGAGCACTTTCGCAATTTCTTCACAGCACAAATGACCAAATGTGAGTCCAAAAGGCCTATTTATGTCCATAATTTAAAAAAAAATCACAAATTTATTTTGTGTTTATTTTTTGGATTTGTTCATGACTATTTAAACTTTTGGCTTGTAAGTATTGGGATAGGTTGTTTTCAGGTCCATTCTGGTGATTTCGAGATGATTCCATTTATGTTTAATTTCCATGACTGTTGACCTGTCATGGTAGGTATTTTGTTCCGAACTGGCATATAGGTTAGGAAATTCACTTTCCATTGCACCTATGCACACTAGCCTCCATTCTGAAATCTTTCCATAGTGTCGACCCCATCATGTTATGATTAATAAACCAATTTCACTTGCCAACTTAGAAATCATGACATGATAGTAGAGCCATCCTTTACATAAGCTTCTTAGTTAGATCCTCACTAGCATATGTTGCCCATGCTGCAAATTGTGTAGGCTCGGGAGCCCTCTTTAGTCCCGCCATGACTTATGCATTGAAGCTTCATTATTCTTCTTCTTCGCTATCTTTTTTTGGCCATATACCCTAGAGGCTCCCATTTTATTGTTGAGTTTTTTTGCTGCATTGCATATTGACCATTTGTATACCATGGATTTTAGCCGGCTTCATTTGGGATCATGTATAAGCCATCTTCTGACCATGTATTTCTGCAAAGTCAACCATCCAATCACTTGACCTTCGCAACTTGACACCTTTGCCCATGGATGGAACATTCCTCTGAATGTCACTTACCAGTTTTCACCACCTTGCATTAAGCATAGGATTGTTTCTATCCCAAGAACAAGTGCATCTGTTTATTGACACTCATTATATCCATTGTACTATAGGAATTCTTTTATTCCTTTTCAGGATTTACATATGAAAAAGACAAAAATAAAATATCCCAAAAAAGAGTGAGAATGAGAAATTACTTCCACATTTGATGGCAGCTAAAGAGCAAGTTGTGTCGCCATTGAACAAAGTACAAAAAAAAAGCTAATTCTTTTGTCCATTTTGGGATGGGTTTAGTTTTGACTTAAGAGAAGCCATAACCTTGCTATTGAGTCATTACTCCCCCGGTTGGTTATCTCTTCCAATCATATGGAGGGTTTGTTTATGTCTCCTGCATGACAAACTTATACAAAGTTATCATATGCTGCCATAGTCAAAATGAGTCGTGCTTTTGTTAAAGGGAAGTTAAACTAAGTTGACCTTTCTACGGTGTCTCTCGACTCATTTTTTAGTTGACCATCCCGGTCTGTCCGAGTCTTTTTCTATCACATCAGCTATTTGGTCCTTTGCTCGTGTTGGTTTGAGAAGGTCTCCATTGACTTCTTTCTGGTGGGTTTGTCTCTTATTAACTTTGACAAATTTCTCTGAGAGTAAACCTAGAGTCGCATCCTGGCCCTATTTACATCATTGATAGGTGACCTTGTGCTCAGCGTTTGATCAACATCATGAGTCTTTGAATGAGTGGTTTCCCTTGTGTTTGAATTCATCTTACATTATCACACCTGGGATTTTTGCAGTGCGTTGGTTTCAATTTGACCCTATCGGTGGATTCCTCGCCTCTTTGTTAACTTTCATTATTGGTTAGTTCAGAGGGTTTCTGTCGTGCGCTAGATACATTTAGTGCATGCCCGAAACGTGCTTCAAGTTGGTTACTTCACTCTTATTCGTCTAATTCCTTCCAAATTTTGGCCTACGGGTTACACTCGCACTGGACTGATGTGGGATGCCTTAACGCCTTCCTTCCAACATATATTTTCCCATCGACTTCGACTCATTGCTCTGGGAATAATATCTAGAGTCATTTTTTAGTACCTTAGGGTTTGCTGTCGTCAGTGGTAGACTATTTTGCTATCGACGGTGAGAATACATCAATGTATCCTGATTGGTAGATTCTCTCAAGTGGTCGACTTCAAATCATTTATTCACACTTGTCAGATTGTACTGGGGTACCTTGACTCTCATCATCATTATCAGTGAGGTGTCTCGCGTTTGTTAACAGTATACATCAATGAGCAGTAATCAAACGATTTCTCATATGGTTGACCTCAAGTCATCTATTCCCACAGTGTAGAATTGTGCCATAGTGATCGATGAAGACCTTGGGTTTGCAGCAACATGCTTTGGTTCACTTTGACAACACCTTCAGTTTTCTGCCAGTGATACCATCCACCCTTATATGTTGCAGTTCATCACAACATAATTCTATATGTTGGCACTTGAGTTGCGTGCACTATTGTTTTTCCACCACTTATGATTTGGTACTTGGAGATTCAGTTGTGACTTCAGTGATCAGATATCTTTGTAGCATCATTGATCAGTCTTTTATATGCGATACTTGGACATGATTTTGATATTTACTTATGGGCACTGATCAGATGATTCACTATGTACTTTACAGTTCAGTTATACTTGTATACATATTGGATTTTCTCTATACTTGATATGTGGACATCCTTTTCTTTCATTGAGCATGTGTATGCCCGCCTTAGACATGAGCTTTCTTTCTGATTTATTTCACTGGTTTTTTGGCAGGCTGAAATCTGGTGAAGTTCTCTCTAGTCCTTGCAGGATTCTTTCTTTTGCACATAATACATTTCAACCATCATGTACTCCTTCTGACCTCATATATTAGGGGGCATCTGTTATAGCATCATTTCTCACCTTTATATACTTGATGACTTATACATTGGCCTTGGGCAACCCTTCCATTCAGACTTAGTCAAACTTCTTAAAAAATAGTATTTTGAATTTCATATGTGACTCTGCCCAGACTTTTCCGTGTTCAGACGCGGGCCCACTCATATTTGACCCGCGTATACCATTTAAAATATTAAAAAAATATAAAACTCCCTATTAACTAGGTGGGGTTTACAAGTTTTTCCTGTAACTTAACTACCCCCGCCCATGGCCAAACTATTTCCCAACTGAAAAACGGATTTGAGGAGGTATAATACACCTCAATGGAATGGCCTAAGGGAGGAGAGAGTATGCTATTGATATTATATCCTATTAGAGTCCTAATCAAGTTTGATATTTCCCTGTACCTCCTGCACTTCCCAGGTTCAAGAAACCCTTGTTTCCTTATGATGATCACCCCCTCTTTATGTGACATCCTTAGTGCACCCTTTATGGAAGAAACTTTGTGAGGCTAGGGCTGGGCGGATCCAAAGGATAGTTTCACTTGGAGCCATGGAAGATCTCAGGTGATTTCTCCACTTTCTCTTTACATGTTATCAATAAAAGAAGTTGCGTCTTGTTCTTGATGTCTTTGTGTTATATGTCTCCTATACATGTTCAAAAACCTTTTAATGTTTTATTTCATGTTATTTTTATGAGATTATATATGCTAATATGCTGACATATAGGATATATATGTTGTGCAACTATTTTTTGTGCTTTGTCTTGATTTATTTGCAGGTTCTGAAGCACGAGGTGTAGCAGAGGGTTTGCACCCTGCGAGATCGACCCCAGACGTAGGACACACAGGTAAGGTCATCTATCCTCCATTTTCTAGTTCAAGCATTAGAACTCATAATTAAAGTGCTTCTTGTGATGATATGCCTTACTCTTTGTTAGGTATTTCAACCGAGGCATTAGGGTAGTTTTCCCCACAACTAAAATTGCAAAAAGGGTTGAATGAAGCCACTTCCTAGGTTTGTTCTTGGTTGGATGATGCAAATTTTTTTTGTCAAGGAGGTAATAAAACACGAAGGACAAGGAAAACCACCAGCAGAATACTTTGGTCCCCAGTGGAGTCTCCAATTGTTATATAGAATTTACGATTGCGGATACAGGTATATCCCCTAGGTTTGGTGATTAACCTAGAACAACAAAGAGACAAGGAACTCAATTATTTTCCTTAAATTAAATAGATGACGAAGTGAGGCCTGCCTGGAATCCATCACACGTTTCACTCCTTATTTAGCTTGGAAGCTCCAATTCCAACTTTGATTTAAAAAATTAGAACCTGCACAATCAGATAACATAATCCAAGAAACTACGAGATGTATGCAGTATCATATAAATACTCTACTCATAATATCAAAATGGTATTGAAATAAGTGAAATAATGACATCACATATAGGAAAACAGAGAATTCTTTGCATTAATATAAACGGAAGGAGATTACAACCATAAATGGAAGTTGATCTTGTAGAAGATATTCTCCAAGTTGTTAACTCATCCTTTCCTTGTCACAATATGCACCTCCAGTCACCCTATGCATGAGATGATAACTACTTACTACAACATCATAAGGGCATAATTACTCTCCAAATCCAACCATTACCTCTTGCATATGAGAGGGTAAACATCTAGAAGAGTGGGGTAAGTTTGGAGTTCTTATCCAATTACCATTCTAAGGTTTTAGATCCACCTTTGATGGAGAGATAGGATCAAAGGATAAGTGGTGAAAACTCCAAATTAGTGTAGGATAGGATCCGAATGTCAATCCAAGGTAAGTAGTTCAAAAAATTTTGGAAACTCCTAGAAGGTGAAGCTTCTGGAATCGCGATCATTCTCTTGGAATTATTGAACCAACGCAGGTGCAAAGGAGACCAACCTGTTGGTGACCAACGCTAGCCACAATGGAGCAACCTGTAGGTGATCACACCCTAATAGGCTTTCAGGGAGCGTTGGTGCTAAAACTGGCTCAGATAGGGAAGTTTAGCGTTGAAACTCCGAGGGATGAAAGGTAGATGCTTAAGGCTTTGTGCAAGATGATGACAAGGGTAATAGGATTTTGATTGATCCCATTAGGAGGCTTACTTGAGCGGATGTGAAAAAATGGCCTATAAAACCAAGGTAGCTCAATTATTGTGGATGGTGGGATGATGAGGATACTGAGATGGGATCAAATCCAAAGATGAGGAGTTCAGGGTCTGTCCTGCTACATAATGTGTGGACAAGAAGAAGAAGCCATGGAACATCTTTTGAATATTTTTCAAGTCTCTAACACAATATGGAGGAGAGTCTAGAAGCTATTTGAATACTTGGACCGATCTCACAATAGTATGATTGAGTTAATGGAACAACGGAAAAAAATTGTATTTCCTAGCTCAGTATTCAATATAGCGTGAGTCCTAGTTGTTGAATTTGTAATGTGTGTTATTTGGAAAGAAAGGAACAAGAGAGTATTTAAAGACAAGTAGAAATTATTAGATCAAACATAGTATACAGTTAACCCAAATATCAAATAAACCATCCTGGAGGAACCTAGGAACCCTAATGACTAGAAAACTGAGCCTCAGGAAGAAAACATTTTGAATGAGATTGAGTTATCTCCCCATATGTTATATCCTATTTCATGGAAGCCCCCTACTCCATTGAATTCTACTCCTTCTATATATTTTCCTCCTTCTAAGGACTTTGTGAAGCTAAATTTTTATGGAGCTTCCAAAGGAAATCTTGGCTTAACAGGACTTGGAGGAATTATAATGGATTGGAGACACCAAGTTCTTAAGATCTTCATAACAAACTGTGGTGTAGCCAATAATAATGAATCCAAGTTGTTTTCCTTGGAAAGGGGTCTTAAATTAGCTCTCTTAGCAGGATTTATGAAGATCCATATTGATGGGGGTTGTTACTTAACCATAAGAACAACCTAGAATCTTATCCAAGGAGTTCTGAATGAAAAAATCTCTAGGAGTTGGAGGCTTATTAATATGACTTGTAGAATACAACGATTGTTCCAATCCTTTAGATATGTTATACTATCTCACAGATGAAGAACTGGAAATCATGCAACTTGTTGGGTGTGTGTTATATTCTTTCCAAGACTAGTCGCACGCGGATCCAAGGATGGAGGGTGGACCAAAAGATGGTTGGAGGACCTACCCATGGTTTTGGGCATAATGGTTTTCTGCCCATGTTATTTTTCAGATCCAGTCAAGGGAACTACAATTATGTTCTAATCCAGGGTTAAAGGATCGAGGTTTATGAATGTTTCGGCATGTATATATATGTATTGTAACATTGAAAGGAATAAAATGAAAAATCAATCTGGTAGTCCTGATTTTGGGATCTAGGGGAAAATATCTATGTGTATTTGTTTTATGTTCTCACCATTCTTTGTTTTTGTGTTTTAAGAATTCATTTGCAAGTAATTTATGTACAAGGTTAAAACCTACAATTGGTATCAAAGTTTTTTTGGCTTCAAGGGGAAGACTTTGCTGCTGAGGGGTTTTGCTCAGTCTTGCGGTAGACCTTGTTCAGTGGGAGATCTGCGGGTTCGATTATTATGGTGAAAGAAGTCTATTCATATTTACTGGACTCTGAAGTGTTTATTGGCTAAAGAAATTGTTACAGTTCAAGATATTGAAGGAGATTCGAAGGTTGCCTCCATTTTAGCAAAAATTCGCAGAGACATCCAAAAGATTCACCTCCAGAAACATCATCAGAATGTCTACCTTGGACGAATAGATAGGCAACTTCAGAACATGAACGAGGTTGACATGCCTGGGTCAAGTGTCAAGGACCCAACACCCATTGAATCATCTAATGGTTGAGTCTAGTGAATACTTGTTTTTTTAATATGCAGACAACGGATAACATTTACTTTTTTTATATGTCAATAGATGTTAAGATAGAATATAGATATGTTAAGATAGCCAAAGTTAGATTTAAACTCTTTCAATTTTGGCTAGCCTATAACTCTCTGAGATGACCAACATATCTAGTTTCCTACAGGCAGGTTGAGGTCATCAAGTATATATATTAATGTAACCTGCAATTTGTTTAGATGAATAAATAGCGAGGCACTACAAAGTTTACAAAAAAAAAAAAAAAAAAATTGTAAATATTTTAACGTGGTCAAAATAAAATAAAAATAAACCTATAAAAAATAATAATAATAATAAATGACCCATCTTTTTGAGAACCAATAGTGTTGACCCATGGTATTCATGTGGAATATAGCCTATTTAAAAGGAGAAATTAAACCAGAGAATCAAATGTCTTGATATGCAAACCTCTTTTAGAGTGAAAGAGATTTGACCCATCTCTATGCTTAGTAGATTGAGATTTATGATGGATCTAGACTCGTATTAAATAAAAAATGATAAAAAACATACATTACTTTTTTCTTTTTCTTTTTTTGTAAGTTTGGTAGTGCCTTTCATTTTCGTCTTTTTTCAATTTTTTTTTTTCACTTTTTTACTCCATCTTCATAACATGTCTAGATACATCACCCCAAAAAATGATAAAAAACATACGCTACTGTGATGAGTGCTATAACAGCCCACCTCATCATCGTTTAACCAAGACCCCACATACTACTTAGTTTTTTCATTAGCAATAACTCTACACATTATAATAAAATTGTGAGCGATTGTGCAATAACTAAAATAACATAAACAAAATCAAACAATTAAATCTATTATTATAAATAATTGAAACATAATTAATCAATTCTTGAATTAACAATTTCATCCATGATTTAATTTAATTTAATATTTTATGTACATAATAAAATGTTCCAATGATATGCTTTAGAAAAACAACCTAATCATATAATAGTTTTTGTACATTAATGTTTTTAATTCATTGATCCCAAAGACAATATGTCAAGTAAATAAGTAAAAGATAGATAATATGTCAAGTAAATACATAAATAATATGGAAAATTTTAAATACCCACACTTATTTAAAATTTTGAAGTATTTTAAAATTGAAAAATATTTTTATTGAGAAAATATTTTTTAAATAATACAAATTAATAATTAAAAAATAAAATTATAAACCTAATTTTTAATCTTACACTTTTATATATAACTTAATATTTTTAATAATATAAACTAATGTTTTTAATAACATATTAAAAACTTTAATAACTAAATTCTCTGTAATTATTTTTTAAATAATTTTTTAAAGAGCTAAAAATTAATAAATATCTTTAAAACCTTTAAATTATTTTTAAATAATTAAAAATTAATAAATATCTTTAAAAATACTAAAAAAAACATTTTTTAAATAACTAAAAGTTAATAAATATCTTTAAACACCCTGAAAATGAACTCATAATGTAAATTTGATCTTAAAATTATATATAAAATTAATATTTTTAATAACATTTTAAAGTAATTTTACTAATTAACTCCACTGGTAAATTGTTTCTTAAATAACAAACCTAAAAAATCAAGAAAATCAATTTATAAACTAGATTTAACCCTAAAATTATATATAGCCAATATGTTTAGTAACCACTAAATCCATTGTAATTTTGATGTATCATTTTTTAAATAAATAAAATTAATAAATATTTTAAAAAGTGGGAAAAATATTTCATAAGTTAAATATAACGGGATTTTATAGATAAAAAATATTTTAGCATGTATATGTAAATTTTTGAAACAATGAGTGATATGTTGAGGTGTCCAATGTTTCTGTGTCTGGTAAACACTAATTCACTATTTAATAAATTCAAATGGTCAAAATTAATTATATTTCATTACCAAAATATTCTATTTAATGAGTTTTGTCTAACTAAAATTAATTATATTTTATTTCATGATCTATCATGTTGATTTTGGAATTAGATCTTATCAAAACCCAGAATTGAGTCTTATCCAAATCAGCCATGGAATTTGATGAGTATATTTACCGAATAAATTACTTATTTTGGTGTAATTGATTTTGGAATTAGGTCTTATCAAAACCCAAAATTGAGTCTTATCGAAATCAGAGATGGAATTTGATGAATAAATTTACCAAACAAATTACTTGTTATGGTGCAATTTATCCATATAGAAAATTTCCTCTCCACCAATATTCTTCATTAAAATAATGAGAATAAATACTAATTAATTAATGTATAAAGATTTTTGAAATTAAAAAACGAAAAAATATATATATTTTTAATCCATGATAAATCGATAACTCATTACAATGGGCTATAAATATTAAGTAACTTAACCCCTTGCATGGTTGGCCAACATTATGCAATAAATGGCTCCGCAGCTTCCGAAACATGGGGATCGGAGCCCGGGGCCACTTTTCCATTTGCTCGCGAATGCTCCATTTCTATTCGTTGCCCATTTGATTCGATTGCAAAGAAATAGTGTTAAATATAAAAATATATTCAATCGAAGGTAAGCTCTGAGTTTTTATTAGCTTTAAATAAATTTTATATACTAGAAAATCATTTGCAGAAAATGTAGAAATATGTTTCCAGTAAATTTATACCATTTGGAAAATAATATTATATAAACTATAGTTAGTTAGAAGTAAAAGCTAATAAGGAGTAGCTTTTACATATAACTTTGTTTTATTAGATTCTAAATTTCACATATTACTTTGTTTTTGTTAGATTCCAAATTTCATATACTGTATTATTATTTCAAAATATAGATTGTTTGGATTGATATAAAACATTTAATTTACTGTTTCATAAATTTACGCTTCATATTCGACATAGTTTATTTAGTTACTTATAGGTAGAAGTCAGTAATCAGTTTTTATATGTTACTTAGTTTTGCTAGATTTCAAGTTATGTTGTCAAAAAATTGGAGTTTACACATACATATTTGTAAATTTGGCTTTAAACCAATTTGGCCCAAAACTCTGGTAGGGAAAGAGAAGGTCAAAAGTTTCATTCTTAGCAAAAAGTGTAAAAAAAAGCAGTTAAAAGAGTAATTAGAAAAGCAAGTGATGTCAGTTGGCCATGAGAGAATGTGGAGATGTTTGGAATCGCAGTATATCGCACTGGACTGTTTATTGTGGTTGCTTCAAGATTCTAATACTCAGTCATAAGGAATATTTCCCATCTTTGACATCATGGGTCCATTTACTATTTAGAATCAAATTTTAATTTGCTAATTTTCTTATGCAAACAGTGAAGTTTGAACACACAAAAATTAGAATTAATTAATGTTGCACTGTGAATCTTCAAGAGCTACCTGTGAATCTTCAAGAAGAGATTGTGTCTCTGTGGGAACCTTCAGTCTGGCACACACACCAGCTAATGCCCCAAACACAATAGGGAATGCTAGTTGTCTCAATAGTTAAACCTAATGGTTGTTGTCTCAAACTGAATGTCTTAGTTGAAGAGTGAAGTTGGTTATGTATTCACCTTTTGAATTTCCACAATTTTTTTATCTTTAAATTTTTTTTTTCAAAAATCACTCATCAAAGAACCATAAAGAACCCAATTTTTGGGTTCCAAGGTTATGTATTCACCTTTTGAATTTTCACAATTTTTTTGTATTTAAATTTTTATTTCAAAAAAGTTTATCAAAGAACCATAAAGAACTCAATTTTGGGGTTCGAAATACCCATTATCCGGGTTCCAAGTACCCTAAACGTCAAAAGCACCGGGATTTTTTTAATGAATAACTCAGTTCTTGGTACCATTCTCAATATATTAGTTTTTCAATATTTAAAAAATATAAAATCTACAATTACAATTTAAAAACCTCGAAAACCACTTTAAAATTCTTTTCAATAAATATTGTTGTTGTTATTCTAATATAAGTAGCCTACTAACCAAAACATAGTCACTATTTTAATTACATACTTCATTTATAATTCCGAGAAATGAGGAGGTTGTGGATGTAGCCTTGAATATAAATATTGTGTATTGATATATTATCCTTGACTTAAACATAGCTAAGCGTGAACATCTTGGCCTTGACCCAATAAGCTTTCATTTCTCAACTCTAGCATATTCTAATGGAGAATCGCCAAGCTTTTTAAAGGTTTGGTCACATGCAATACCATGGGCTAGGGCTTGGTCACATGTAATACCATGAGTTCAATGTCACAAGCCTTTTAAACACTTGGTTACATGTAATATCATGAGCTCAATACATAGGTTACATGTAAGACCATGGGTCCCAAGTCTTTTAAAGGCTTGGTCACCTGTAATACCATGGGCCAAGGCTTAGTCATATGTAATACCATGGGCCAAGGCTTGTTGACATGTTATATCATGGGTTCAATACCACGCGCCATCAATACATTATAATGGAGAATCCCCAAACCTTTTAAAAGCTTGGTTACATGTAATACCATAGGCTCAATACTATGGGTCCCAAGTCTTTAAAAGGCTTGGTCACATGTAATACCATGGGCTCAAATACTATAAGCCAAGACTTGACCACATGTAATACCATGACTTCAATACCATAAGACACCAACTCCAAATGTCCCAAACCATAGGAGTTAATTTAACAACCTTAAATCTTTTAAAAAATCAAATTTACCTACTTATTTTAATACTCTATTTTACAAACCCCATTTTCTCAACAACTTATTTTATAGCTTTTATGTATTAAACCATTTCATCAAAAACTTGCTAAAATATTTAACTCTGAATGAAATTTCAAGAAGTAATTTTTGGGTTTTGAATAGTACACACTACAAAATCTTAAATCTTATTATTATCTAAAAAGTAAATCAACATTATCATTATGCAGAATAGGTAATCATATACATCTCATGAATTCGGAAAGGTTTCTCGAAAGTGGATGGATTGTTTTCTGGGGTCACCTTAAAAAACAATGGACTGTTTTATAAAAACAATGGACTCTTTTAATGGCTTAAATTTAGAGTCATACAAATGGCTGCGATGTGAAGCCTGTTTTCCATATATATGTTTAATATTGATTTTTTTAATTATTTTGGGGTTTACTAAATATTAAATTTATTTTAAATTTAGATTTACTAAATGTTGAGAGAGATTTAATTTCTTTTAAAGTGAAAAGAGATTTGATCTTTTGGGGGAGCTAATTTTTTGAGATTTAATTTCTTTTAAAATGAAAAGAGATTTGATTTTTTTAGACACTTAATAGATTCAAAATTAAGAAATTAAGATGGATCTAGACTAGTTTAATTTTCTCTTTTAAATAAATTACATTTCACATGAATACCATGAGTCAATATCATGGTTTAATTTTCTCTTTTAAATAAGTTATATTTCACATGAATACCATAGGTTCTCATAAACCGAGAACTCAAAAGTCACTAATAACAATTTACCCTATTATTTTAGTTTACAAATATTTTTGTTTTTTTTTTTCCGAGAATAAACTCGCGGAGAACACAGGCGCACTTCCCCAGAATATCTGGATGGTACGGTCACTATTTTACGCTCCTGACCCCTAGGGACTCAAATTCGAAATCGAACCCGTGACCTCTCTGATTACGGAGAGGACCCACGTCTGGCTCAGACCAATTGAGCTATCCCTTGAAGCTACAAATATTTTTGTTTTAATATAACGTTATTTTTATTTTTATTTAAAACATAACTATTACTTTTATTTTATTTATATTTGTATTTTTATGTTATTTGAGGAAGTAAAATGTTTATATAACAGAAGCAACATCTCTTCCACACAAGGTGGAGTGCTCCTCACAACAATTTTCAAACATTTATATTAAGTTTTAGGTTCATACAGTTTACATGTGCTTCTAAATTTATTGTTCTTTGCAGGAAGTCTTGTTGCAAATTCCCAAATCAAAAGAGCAGCTGAGACAGTCGGCAAGAAGCAGCGAAAGTGCCCATACAAAGGTGTAAAACAACGCAGGGGCAAATGGGCTGCAGAAGTCAGGCATCCCATCAAAGGCAAGAATGTTTGGATTGGTTCCTATGATTCACCATTAGAAGCTGCGAGAGCATATGATGCAGAAGCTAGGAGGGTCAGAGGGAAGAAAGCCAGACTCAATTTTCCTGATGAGGCACCTCCCAAAAAGACATGTAAGAGTGAGAAGACACGTAAATGCACACAATTTCCAGAACGTTCAACACTTCCAGGACATTCAGCAGGCTCAGGTGATGCTCAAGGCCAAAATTCCAATGTGGAAGCTAGTGTAAGTTTGTTGAATGAGACCCCTCAGATCTTTAAATCTGATTCACCCTTACAAAGTAGATATGCTGAGTCACCAATGCCAAGGGATATGCATATCAGCTCAGTTGAAACACCACCTGTACTATCTCAGGATCAGGTGCAGGGCATCAATCCTGAGAACTTCTTGTCAGAATTTGTGTCTAAGTTTCGGTCTGTTGAAAATCATACTGAATCTTGGAATTCTAATTCAGATTATAATTATAATTATTTTGATGGTTGGTGTTCACCTCAAGGGGTTGATGATGCTAATACCCCCAAAACGTCATCTGCACTCAGCCCTGCTGTTGCGGCCGATTGGGCTAATATAAATGGTATTTATGAGGGTATCAACACTACTATTATGGGAAATGTGGCAGAGCAAGCAATAATGGGAAATGTGGCAGGGCAAACAATAATGGATATTCCTGAAGCCATTCTTCAGAATGCTAGCCCATTGATTGAGAGGACTGTTATGCAGCCCCAAACAAGCCAGATGACCTTAAAATCCAATTCAATTAAGGAACCAGGCATGGATTCTTGCCTTACATCGTTCCAATTTCCAGAATCAACTGGACACCCTGATACCAGTGGAACCTATGTTCCTTTGCCAGAACAATGGGATTTTGATGATGATTTGCCAGAACAATGGGATTTTGATGATGATATGTCCAAGTATGGTTTCTAAGCTAACCAATGTAAGTTAGATGTAGGTCCATCAATGTAAAAGACAACTTGTGTGATCCAATTCTAAAGAAATGATGAATGTATGAAGTTTTGACAGTTAGGCAGTGCTGATCTCATTATTCATTTTGTCTCTGGGTTGATATATTCAAGCTGTTCTTTTTTGCCTCATTCAGTCATTTGGATGAAGATGTTATTTGTAACTCTATTCTCTGCACATTCTGATGTTATTATGAGCCTTGTGGGATGGGTTTTTTATTGGCTTATCTGGTTTTTGTCATCAACTTGACCTGCCAGAAAATATTACACAGTTGTTATAAACATTCAAAATCATTAATGAAATTCAGACTCTTTTTATCAGTTCTGCAATCATAAATTTGTTGATGCTCGATCGAGCTGACATAGTCAAAATTCCGCATCCAAACGTGTGCCGTAAAAGTCAAAATTCAGAAACTTCATGGCTTTTCATGCTCAACCAGGGGAATACTGAGCACTACACAGTCGCCATAAATGTCTGTTTTGAACTTTGTTTTGGAGTTGTGATATATGGTGATCTTTTGAAACTTTGTAGAGTATTAAAATTCCAAATTTATCTGATAAGTTTTGCTTTCATCCACAGCCAAAGAAAATGTTATGATTACTTTCTTTTGAAATCTGAAGTAACAAAAAAATACGAGTACAATGATTTACATTTGCATCACAATTTTAACAATATTTTTATCTTGTTGCAACATTCTTATTTGGTTGCACCAGAGTTGTTGGCCAACTCAGTACGGAAGAGTTGCATCATTTTTATCTGGTTGCATTAGAGTTGTTGTCCGACCTAGTCTGTAAGAGATATTGTAATACAAACATAAATATTTTTGGACTCACATAAAAATTAAATTAAATTTACTTGTTGGTTATTTTTGAGTTGCAGGTTTTGATAACTTATGATTTTGGTTATGGTATTTTTTATGATATTGGTTATGGTTTTTTTTTTTCGCATGAAAAAAACTGCTCGTTTATATTAAGTACCAACGCAATTTACTTAATTGTTCAATTTTACATCTCTTTAACATTCCATGAAAATGGCAACATCTTCAAATTCACTTACTTAAACCTCATGAAAACAGATACTTACATCATCTTTTTACCCCCGTCATGTTCGATGGATCATGATCCCAAAACAACTTAATCAAAATCTTCTCAAATGTTCAAAACTCAAAAATTGTCTACGTTGCAAACAGTGCATAAAGATACCAGCTTTTATTCCTAGTATCCTATCGACAGTAGTATCAACTGATTGAAAGCAAAAAGATGAAAACAACAATCAGGATAATTCCTAACTGAACCATCCCTCCGCGGCCACTCCAGCATCTGCAGAAAACAAAGACTGTTAAGAAAAAAAGGACTGAACCCTGAGCTCCATTGCCATTTTCTTCCACGAGTTCATAATGCTTGACAATTCTTCTTTCTGAATATGTGGCTGAAAGAGATGGCAGTGTGAACTTTTCGCTCAGAATCTTAATCCTACCCATCCAAGAAGATAAGAGTTCCGGATTCAAAGCAAAGCCCCTATTGAGGTGGTCGATTAAAACTTGTGAATCTCCGAAAATAGACAGTTTATCAATACACAAGCGATGTGCAAACCACAAAAGCCCCTAAAGTGCAAGAGTCCCGACTCTCATGTTGCTGCCTATGCCTCCAAACCAGTGAATTTTGTACTGGCAAGGAGTAATCAACAATAAAGCCCCACAGCTCCGACCTCCGCCCATCCCATATATATTCACAGGTTCAATTCCTTTTCTCGGTAGGGGTGATGTATCTGGACATGTTGTTGAAAAATGGAGTTATAAAAAAAAAAAAAAAAGTTAAAATTGAAAGGAACTACCAAGCTTACAAAAAAAAAAAAACAATAAAGCCCACAGCCACATCTGTGATTCTGGGCAGCCCCGTAGAAGAACCCAACTGGATAGTTTATCTCATAATGACGATTTCTGATAGATAAATCCAAAGGTAGTTCGTCATCAATTTTCAAATTTTTCCATTGAAAAATGACTTGATTTCCTATCCATTCTGGCATTTTTACCTGATTCTTGAAAATCCTTCGATTTCTACACATCCACAGATTCCAGTGAAGTATGGTTTGAAAAAATATATTATAAAATATAAGAGTATCAAACAAAAATAAAAATAATAATTAATTAATAATTTATTATTGGTTATTTTTGAGTTGCAAGTTTTAATTATCTATGATTTTGGCCATGATATTTGTTATGATATTGATTATGGTTTGAGAAATTCTCTTATAGAATGCAAGAGTATCAATTTAGATCTATTTAATCTCTCTTCTTTTGATACTTAGTAAATCCAAATTTAAAATAGGTCTGATTAGTAAAGTATTGTATATAGATATCAATTTTGATTAATAAAGTATTGTATATGGATATCAATTTTTCATGTGAAATATAGAGAACAATGTTTAAACTGTTTTTTAATTTCAAAATAAGGTTGCCCTGTGACACTAACCTTCAAAAAAAACCCATGCAATTCTAAGAAATACTGCGGCTTCTTTCATGACTTCTTCTGCCAGTCATAGATTTACCCCTAGCAACATTGGTCTCACTATGGCTTGAGCTAACATAAACAGGTGGTATATACTATTGACTGTTTCTGTCTACTGCGTCTGATTGGTTGATCCACAGAGGTTGATTTACTTTGGCTTTCATCCCCTGCCTCTCACTCTGAAGCCCATTTTGATTTTCCTGAAGCGTTTTGATTCTCAGTGGGTTTGAGGTTAATTTACTTTGGCTTTCATCCCCTGCCTGCCACTCTGAAGCCCATTTTGATTTTCCTGAAGCGTTTTGATTCTCAGTGGGTTTGAGGTTAGAATATCTTCGGGAACCGGTGAGGCTGGGTAGAAGTTAGTAATCATTATATGTTACTTAGTTTTGCTAGATTTCAAGTTATGTTGTCAAAAAATTGGAGTTTACACATACATATTTGTAAATTTGGCTTTAAACCAATTTGGCCCAAAACTCTGGTAGGGAAAGAGAAGGTCAAAAGTTTCATTCTTAGCAAAAAATGTAAAAAAAAGCAGTTAAAAGAGTAATTAGAAAAGCAAGTGATGTCACTTGGCCATGAGAGAATGTGGAGATGTTTGGAATCGCAGTATATCGCACTGGACTGTTTATTGTGGTTGCTTCAAGATTCTAATACTTAGTCATAAGGAATATTTCCCATCTTTGACATCATGGGTCCATTTACTATTTAGAATCAAATTTTAATTTGCTAATTTTGTTATGCAAACAGTGAAGTTTGAACACACAAAAATTAGAATTAATTAATGTTGCACTGTGAATCTTCAAGAGCTACCTGTGAATCTTCAAGAAGAGATTGTGTCTCTGTGGGAACCTTCAGTCTAGCACACACACCAACTAATGCCCCAAACACAATAGGGAATGCTAGTTGTCTCAATAGTTAAACCTAATGGTTGTTGTCTCAAACTAACTGAATGTCTTAGTTGAAGAGTGAAGCTGGTTATGTATTCACCTTTTGAATTTCCACAATTTTTTTATCTTTAATTTTTTTTTTTCAAAAATCACTCATCAAAGAACCATAAAGAACCCAATTTTTGGGTTCCAAGGTTATGTATTCACCTTTTGAATTTTCACAAATTTTTTGTATTTAAATTTTTATTTCAAAAAAGTTTATCAAAGAACCATAAAGAACTCAATTTTGGGGTTCGAAATACCCATTATCCGGGTTCCAAGTACCCTAAACGTCAAAAGCACCGGGATTTTTTTAATAAATAACTCAGTTCTTGGTACCATTCTCAATATATTAGTTTTTCAATATTTAAAAAATATAAAATCTACAATTATAATTTAAAAACCTCGAAAACCACTTTAAAATTCTTTTCAATAAATATTGTTGTTGTTATTCTAATATAAGTAGCCTACTAACCAAAACATAGTCACTATTTTAATTACATACTTCATTTATAATTCCGAGAAATGAGGAGGTTGTGGATGTAGCCTTGAATATAAATATTGTGTATTGATATATTATCCTTGACTTAAACATAGCTAAGCGTGAACATCTTGGCCTTGACCCAATAAGCTTTCATTTCTCAACTCTAGCATATTCTAATGGAGAATCGCCAAGCTTTTTAAAGGTTTGGTCACATGCAATACCATGGGCTAGGGCTTGGTCACATGTAATACCATGAGTTCAATGTCACAAGCCTTTTAAACACTTGGTTACATGTAATATCATGAGCTCAATACATAGGTTACATGTAAGACCATGGGTCCCAAGTCTTTTAAAGGCTTGGTCACCTGTAATACCATGGGCCAAGGCTTAGTCATATGTAATACCATGGGCCAAGGCTTGTTGACATGTTATATCATGGGTTCAATACCACGCGTCATCAATACATTATAATGGAGAATCCCCAAACCTTTTAAAAGCTTGGTTACATGTAATACCATAGGCTCAATACTATGGGTCCCAAGTCTTTAAAAGGCTTGGTCACATGTAATACCATGGGCTCAAATACTATAAGCCAAGACTTGGCCACATGTAATACCATGACTTCAATACCATAAGACACCAACTCCAAATGTCCCAAACCATGGGAGTTAATTTAACAACCTTAAATCTTTTAAAAAATCAAATTTACCTACTTATTTTAATACTCTATTTTACAAACCCCATTTTCTCAACAACTTATTTTATAACTTTTATGTATTAAACCATTTCATCAAAAACTTGCTAAAATATTTAACTCTGAATAAAATTTCAAGAAGTAATTTTTGGGTTTTGAAGAGTACACACTACAAAATCTTAAATCTTATTATTATCTAAAAAGTAAATCAACATTATCATTATGCAGAATAGGTAATCATATACATCTCATGAATTCGGAAAGGTTTCTCGAAAGTGGATGGATTGTTTTCTGGGGTCACCTTAAAAAACAATGGACTGTTTTATAAAAACAATGGACTCTTTTAATGGCTTAAATTTAGAGTCATACAAATGGCTGCGGAATGTGAAGCCGGTTTTCCATATATATGTTTAATATTGATTTTTTTAATTATTTTGGGGTTTACTAAATATTAAATTTATTTTAAATTTAGATTTACTAAATGTTGAGAGAGATTTAATTTCTTTTAAAGTGAAAAGAGATTTGATCTTTTGGGGAGCTAATTTTTTGAGATTTAATTTCTTTTAAAATGAAAAGAGATTTGATTCTTTTAGACACTTAATAGATCCAAAATTAAGAAATTAAGATGGATCTAGACTAGTTTAATTTTCTCTTTTAAATAAATTACATTTCACATGAATACCATGAGTCAATATCATGGTTTAATTTTCTCTTTTAAATAAGTTATATTTCACATGAATACCATAGGTTCTCATAAACGGACTCAAATTCGAAATCGAACCCGTGACCTCTCTGATTACGGAGAGGACCCACGTCTGGCTCAGACCAATTAAGCTATCCCTTGAAGCTACAAATATTTTTGTTTTAATATAACGTTATTTTTATTTTTATTTAAAACATAACTATTACTTTTATTTTATTTATATTTGTATTTTTATGTTATTTGAGGAAGTAAAATGTTTATATAACAGAAGCAATATCTCTTCCACACATTTATATTAAGTTTTAGGTTCATACAGTTTACATGTGCTTCTAAATTTATTGTTCTTTGCAGGAAGTCTTGTTGCAAATTCCCAAATCAAAAGAGCAGCTGAGACAGTCGGCAAGAAGCAGCGAAAGTGCCCATACAAAGGTGTAAAACAACGCAGGGGCAAATGGGCTGCAGAAGTCAGGCATCCCATCAAAGGCAAGAATGTTTGGATTGGTTCCTATGATTCACCATTAGAAGCTGCGAGAGCATATGATGCAGAAGCTAGGAGGGTCAGAGGGAAGAAAGCCAGACTCAATTTTCCTGATGAGGCACCTCCCAAAAAGACATGTAAGAGTGAGAAGACACGTAAATGCACACAATTTCCAGAACGTTCAACACTTCCAGGACATTCAGCAGGCTCAGGTGATGCTCAAGGCCAAAATTCCAATGTGGAAGCTAGTGTAAGTTTGTTGAATGAGACCCCTCAGATCTTTAAATCTGATTCACCCTTACAAAGTAGATATGCTGAGTCACCAATGCCAAGGGATATGCATATCAGCTCAGTTGAAACACCACCTGTACTATCTCAGGATCAGGTGCAGGGCATCAATCCTGAGAACTTCTTGTCAGAATTTGTGTCTAAGTTTCGGTCTGTTGAAAATCATACTGAATCTTGGAATTCTAATTCAGATTATAATTATAATTATTTTGATGGTTGGTGTTCACGTCAAGGGGTTGATGATGCTAATACCCCCAAAACGTCATCTGCACTCAGCCCTGCTGTTGCGGCTGATTGGGCTAATATAAATGGTATTTATGAGGGTATCAACACTACTATTATGGGAAATGTGGCAGAGCAAGCAATAATGGGAAATGTGGCAGGGCAAACAATAATGGATATTCCTGAAGCCATTCTTCAGAATGCTAGCCCATTGATTGAGAGGACTGTTATGCAGCCCCAAACAAGCCAGATGACCTTAAAATCCAATTCAATTAAGGAACCAGGCATGGATTCTTGCCTTACATCGTTCCAATTTCCAGAATCAACTGGACACCCTGATACCAGTGGAACCTATGTTCCTTTGCCAGAACAATGGGATTTTGATGATGATTTGCCAGAACAATGGGATTTTGATGATGATATGTCCAAGTATGGTTTCTAAGCTAACCAATGTAAGTTAGATGTAGGTCCATCAATGTAAAAGACAACTTGTGTGATCCAATTCTAAAGAAATGATGAATGTATGAAGTTTTGACAGTTAGGCAGTGCTGATCTCATTATTCATTTTGTCTCTGGCTTGATATATTCAAGCTGTTCTTTTTTGCCTCATTCAGTCATTTGGATGAAGATGTTATTTGTAACTCTATTCTCTGCACATTCTGATGTTATTATGAGCCTTGTGGGATGGGTTTTTTATTGGCTTATCTGGTTTTTGTCATCAACTTGACCTGCCAGAAAATATTACACAGTTGTTATAAACATTCAAAATCATTAATGAAATTCAGACTCTTTTTATCAGTTCTGCAATCATAAATTTGTTGATGCTCGATCGAGCTGACATAGTCAAAATTCCGCATCCAAACGTGTGCCGTAAAAGTCAAAATTCAGAAACTTCATGGCTTTTCATGCTCAACCAGGGGAATACTGAGCACTACACAGTCGCCATAAATGTCTGTTTTGAACTTTGTTTTGGAGTTGTGATATATGGTGATCTTTTGAAACTTTGTAGAGTATTAAAATTCCAAATTTATCTGATAAGTTTTGCTTTCATCCACAGCCAAAGAAAATGTTATGATTACTTGCTTTTGAAATCTGAAGTAACAAAAAAATACGAGTACAATGATTTACATTTGCATCACAATTTTAACAATATTTTTATCTGGTTGCAACATACTTATTTAGTTGCACTAGAGTTGTTGGCCAACTCAGTATGGAAGAGTTGCAACATTTTTATCTGGTTGCATTAGAGTTGTTGGCCAACTCAGTACGGAAGAGTTGCATCATTTTTATCTGGTTGCATTAGAGTTGTTGTCCGACCTAGTCTGTAAGAGATATTGCAATACAAACATAAATTTTGGACTCACATAAAAATTAAATTAAATTTACTTGTTGGTTATTTTTGAGTTGCAGGTTTTGATAACTTATGATTTTGGTTATGGTATTTTTTATGATATTGGTTATGGTTTTTTTTTTTCGCATGAAAAAAACTGCTCGTTTATATTAAGTACCAACGCAATTTACTTAATTGTTCAATTTTACATCTCTTTAACATTCCATGAAAATGGCAACATCTTCAAATTCACTTACTTAAACCTCATGAAAACAGATACTTACATCATCTTTTTACCCCCGTCATGTTCGATGGATCATGATCCCAAAACAACTTAATCAAAATCTTCTCATATGTTCAAAACTCAAAAATTGTCTACGTTGCAAACAGTGCATAAAGATACCAGCTTTTATTCCTAGTATCCTATCGACAGTAGTATCAACTGATTGAAAGCAAAAAGATGAAAACAACAATCAGGATAATTCCTAACTGAACCATCCCTCCGCGGCCACTCCAGCATCTGCAGAAAACAAAGACTGTTAAGAAAAAAAGGACTGAACCCTGAGCTCCATTGCCATTTTCTTCCACGAGTTCATAATGCTTGACAATTCTTCTTTCTGAATATGTGGCTGAAAGAGATGGCAGTGTGAACTTTTCGCTCAGAATCTTAATCCTACCCATCCAAGAAGATAAGAGTTCCGGATTCAAAGCAAAGCCCCTATTGAGGTGGTCGATTAAAACTTGTGAATCTCCGAAAATAGACAGTTTATCAATACACAAGCGATGTGCAAACCACAAAAGCCCCTAAAGTGCAAGAGTCCCGACTCTCATGTTGCTGCCTATGCCTCCAAACCAGTGAATTTTGTACTGGCAAGGAGTAATCAACAATAAAGCCCCACAGCTCCGACCTCCGCCCATCCCATATATATTCACAGGTTCAATTCCCTTTCTCGGTAGGGGTGATGTATCTGGACATGTTGTTGAAAAATGGAGTTATA